>OY796682.1:54555112-55762952 GCA_963680715.1 Tetragnatha montana
TTAGTTAATAATTGAACTCTTATTATTCTAAAAAATCATATGACATACCCCTTCCCCTTGACATGTGTCCCTTTATGTGTGAAAGAACTGCTATTCCCTAATTTTTTTTCTTATAAACAAACAAAAAGCTCCCCGTGCACCACAATGTATTGCACGGGGCTTACAGAAGTAAGTAATAAGATCCTAATACAACAAAACAATACAAAATTAATTATTACAATACATTATTGCTGAACTTAAGGAATAAGTAAAATGCCATTTTATGGGAAATTAAGAAGTTAAAGTTTGGAGGCTATTTAATATTTATCTTCTGTAGTTCTTGTCTGAGAGTATTTCTATCGGTTCCCTATTTAAAGAGATATAGTTTTTTTAAATTTATCTTTTTGAGTATGGTATGTGTCAGCATGTATTATATAATCATTGTCAATATTATTTGAATAATATGGAGAATCAATTAAAATTACTCCAAAAAAAGGCTTTTTTATCCAAAAATGGACGTGGAATGTTTCAAATTTCTATCCTTTGACGTAGTTAGTCAAATTTCACGAACTGAACTTCAACTTTTCTGAATTAAACTTGAAGCTTTAACCGAAATGATAGAAGTCTAACATGAAAAACTTCCGTTATTTTAGTTCAAGTTAAAGAAAATGGTAACTTAATTAAAAACAAGGTATTAAAAAAATCATTTTTTTTTCTCTCTAAACACTGCATGCACAAAAAATTAACGTCGAGAAAGGCAATCTAAAACCACTGAAGGAAAAACACATTTACAGAGAAATTACATTCGATACTCCCCATACTAAAAAACCGCGTACCAATACTTTAATTTCGCACAGAACCGTCTAAAATGAAAGCAGCATCTAGGGAAAGATTTCAGTTGCGGTTATCTTCAAGTCAAAAACTTCAATAAAAAAAAATCCAACATTTTCTCTCTTCTGGGTAAATAATTTCTAGCGAAAAAGTGCCTGAATGCCTAGTTACTGGAAACCAGATGAAAAATAAAACGCCGTGTTCCATTTTTAGGAAAGAAAAAAAAATCTTTCCTTCCCAGATTTCCTTTTTTTTCACCCAGACTTCCATAAAGTTTTTTAAGTCCTTCCTTTAGCTGGCATTTGTGTGTATTTTTATCCCCCAACCACCTACAGACTATAAAATCCCACCTGCTCCCGGATGAAGCGGTTAACAGTGAAGGAAGTTGACTCGTTTTCTCTCTCTACTCACGGTCTTTCTTGCCCCCTGTTATTCTACGAAGTTCAAAAGTCTCTGGGTGTGACGTGTTTGTCAAAGCCGTCACAGCGGGGGATGCTGATTTTAATTTTAAGGGCGATGATTTTCGAGGAAGTGAAAGTATTTAGAGTCTGTCAGGGAGATGAAGTAATAAGATTCTATTCGGTTTCGTGTGTCAACCAAAGAGGTGCATCTTCTTTAAAGTTCAACTATTTCTTTAGAAACTCAAATAATACCGTTGCGATAGATTACAGTCAGTTTGATACATTTTAACGGGTTTTTTTTCGCAGTATGTTGTCATATTTATTGAGTTATGTGTTTGTTTATAAATATTTATAATTATTTTTCACTTAGTTTTTTACTTCACTTAATTACTCTTTTACTTCAATTTAATTTAGTACTTCAACCTTATAGCATATATGTTACTGGCAATGTGATAAATCCGGACATTATTAATAATGCCCGGGCAAAGTGATAAATTCAGTGGAATTTATGAATGAAATTTATCACTTTGCCCGCCTCCACTTCGGGCATTATTATTAATGCCCGATCAATCACTTTGCCCATAACATATATATTTAGATAATACACTTGATTGTAAAAATAAAACAGCTCAATTTTGTAATAGTCGACCTAATATTAGGCTCAAAATCTTGTGAATAACTAAAAAATATATATGAATTCGTTTAAATATAAAAATAATAGTTAAAAAATGTTTTGACCTGTTAGACGTTTAATGGCAATGACGCAATCCACTACAGGTGCCACCATCCCAAATTAAACACTCATTTTACATGTCGAATTTCCGAAACATTTCCATACGGACCCAATGACCCTTAATTTTGTGCTTAAAACTCAGCCTTGTACACAAAATGTATGATTAAACAAACAAGATTAAAATCCTCCTTAGCAAAATTCTTGTAAAAAGCGTTATCCAACCTATAACTCACGCATGATGGAAAACAAATGTTATACAACCCCCCTAAAATAGAAATCTAATTACGGGGTTGCTCTGTTATAGTTTGTGTCTTTATGGCACACACGCTAAAATAAATCTTCACCGAAATTCGGGTGAAACCAAGTTATTTTTAATAACCACAAATAATTACATATAAGGTATTAGCTTATATTACAAGGTAAGTGATTTTGCTCTTGAATAAAAAATCGTACATCGTTATAAACAATCGCACATAAAACAATCATTACCTCGAAAAATCTCGATGCACTGTAAAAAAATCCTGGAACGTTCCAAGGAAAAAGTAGGCAGCTGGGTTGCCCAATGCCATTTTTTCCAAGTAATGTTCCTGGAAAATAACAGGAACATTGCAGTAAAATACTGGTAACTGGTATTTTTGATTGATTTTACGTTAACGTTCCTGTTATTTCCCAGGAACATTACTTTGAAAAAATGGGCAACCCAGCTGTGTGCCCAGTTTTTCCAAGGAAAGTGGCAAGATTTTTTTTTACAGTGTGGTCCTTTTAACTTCGAGATATTAACAGTACACTGTCCAACAAAAACTACCTACCGAAAAAACTTAAAAAGGATCCAGATTTCTTTAGTGAGAATCTCAAAATCATCTGAATAAGTTGGATGTCATCTGCTGTACAAATTGAAGCGTATAGGGATAATACCCGTAGGTTATATTCCTCAAAGTTTTTTGAACATTTGAAGAAGGAATATTATGCAATGCTTCAGAAAATCCAGACATTTCCAAATAAAACAGCCCCTGGCAGTGAAATTGTATTTTTCCCCTGCAAAGTCCCGTGGTTTTCACAAAATTTCACATATTTCTAAACTATAAACGTTTCGCGTACAGGCAAAGAATTCCACTAGCTTGAAAATAAAGATGGGAAACTATTATGTAACAAATTCAATGGGTTTAAAATGGAACTTTGCAAGTTAGTGTTTGTACGAAATTTCAAATATATCCTCATGCATATATAAATGTAACAATAAGGCTGAGGAGGGCATTAAATATTTTAGTGCTGATGCAACTACCACTTAATATTTAATGACCTTAAATACCACAGACATCTTTATTTCAACAACTCATTAATATATTTTAAGATAATAGAATCTTACTCCAATGTATTAAATTTCAACCAGACTACAATGTTCATGTAACTTAATTTAATTAGCACCAAACAAGTATAAATCTAACCTTGTTAAGACTATGTAAATGTTTTGAGATAAATACCTTAAGTAATCTGAGTATTTTCTCTTAATTAATAAAAATACTATTTAATTATTACAAATAATCGTTTTTATTATTCAAGCTTCAACAATTCACTTATGTAGTTCTTATCGGGGAGTGAATACAAGTTGATAAAGTACCGTATTTTATCTTACACATTGTGAAAATGAAGTGTAAAAAATATCACACAAAGCAACTTGTGGTTTTCAAGAACATTACGCTAGTACATGTTTTATCTCAAAACTTTCTTTCGAAAACCGTAATTACTCTACAATTTAAAGAAAAAAATGTATTGCACTCCATTAAGAAATTTCCGAAATTAATCCCTGGATATTCCGCAAAGAAATGCATCTTTGCATCGAGACGCAACAGAAGAAATTTCTCTACCGCCATTAGCGTTCGTTGATCACGTGATTGCGATAAGCTAATGGCGGTGGAATAAAATTGAAGAATGTGGAATCCCTTGCAAAGCATTACCTTCTGTTAGAAAATGCTTAAGGGGTTAAATAACAATGAACAGATTACTACAGCGAGAAAAAATGAAGAAAGAATACTCTCTGAATAACAAGAGGACAGATAAAGAACAGTATACTGGCTTACCGTATATATTTACTGCATAAAAAATAATGTTTGAGGTTTTTTTTTTCTTAATGAATAATTTGAGAGAAAATTTTGCTATTTTGGTGGCATAAAATTATTAGCGATGGAAAACAGGGTTAATACAGGATATTCAGGGTAATCATGCAAGTTTCTAAAAAAATTAATTATTTTAAAATGATAAAAATACTTTCAGCTAAAATACCAAACTTAAATAGAAGGTATATTATAATGAGGTTTTTTCGGAACATAATAAATATGAGTGCTTTATAAATTAATTTTGAGTCAATTTATTTTGAATCTATCTTAATATTTATGGCAATAATATAAGCGTTGATTTTTCTACCAGTGATGTGGAATAAAAAGTATTATTTTTTGTATTTTAGAATTAACTTCATAATGAGCATTAAAAAGTTCTTTAAATCTAAGTACATTTTGTGATTTAAGTATTTACTAATTTAAAACTACGTTGGAATTGAAAACTATTTATAAAATTATGATTAAGAAAAAGGAGGAAGTAAATACTCTAAATTTATTGCATATATTACATTTGAAATAAAAAATACCAAAACGTTATACTACTAACCAAAACAGTCATTTCATAAAGTTATCTCTATAAATCTGACTACAATCGTATTTAAAGAACAACACATAATATAGTATACATACTTAGTTTTAATAGGTTCAAAACATAAAACTGTTATATACCTTAACTGTTATATAACTTTTAAGATATTTTGTTTAGATAACCGAATAACCTGAACATGAATGTTGCTTCTAAAATCACAAAAAATAATCTTACACAAAAAATATCTTTCTCATTAAGTCTTTCATAAAAAATAATTAATTTTCAAAATTTTCAATCATTTATTCAGTTTAATTAGGGGAACAAAAAGTATTAAAAGTCAGAGTTAAGTGAATGTTTTTAAGATGACGAAAATAAATATAATTAAAGCATAGTTAGCTTAATGAGGTAATCAATTTTAAGAGCTTGTTGGTAAAATAGTGAAATGATCTATCAACTGTAACTTGAAGCTTCAGTTTAATTACTCTTAATATTTGAAGGTGCATGTTTAAAAAGCTATTCTTGTTCCACTAAAAATATCATTAAAATTTGGTGATATAATTGTTAAAATGTTAATAAATTTTTGACTTCATAACATTTAAAAAGCAGTTTTTTTAATTTGTCATAGTTTAAATAGGTTATTATCGTTTACCTTTAAAGAAAATGAGAGTTAAGGTTATTTAAAAAAATGACCGTTACATGCTTTCCTACTTCAGTGATATTAGTAAACTTAGTCTCTTTAAATTTATTTTTCAAAAACGCTCTAAAGAGCTTCAAGTCAAGCTTAAAAATTTTTATGCATTGTTTAACATATGCACTGACATAGTTTTGAACAGTTTAATGGTTACTGGTTATTTTAGTTTTTAAGTTTTTCTCTATTGTTAAAAGAAATCGTCAGATGATTTATCAATTTGTGATTATATTTTTTTTTATTTTCTTCAATACTTTTACTTTAGAATTCCATTTAATTTTAATTTAATATTAAAAATCCAGAGCAGAGAGGAATATGAAAACTTTTGAATTATGGTATACACGTTACACTACTTTAAATTATACTAATTACTAAATAATACTACTAATATTACACTCTTACTTAAACTCCAGGATGTAAATTTTAGTAGATTTTGATAACTATCGTATGGCGAATGGAATCACACATTAAAAATAGTTTATCCATATCCAACAGAAGAACTAAAGTTTAACCGCATAGTTTTTTCAGCACTCAAAGGTCATTATAGGATAAAGAAAATAGTGCCGTTATTAGTGCATTCAAAAGAATGAAAGCAATTGTACAATATTAATTAATTAAACCTTACGGGGGTTACTTGTAGGTATTTTTTGTTAATATGAAAAAAGTGTAAAATATTAATTTGATTTATTATTAAATTTATTTTTGAAAAATAAATTTTATAAATATAAACTATTAAAATCCATCTACCTATTTTTCCCCACCCGACCTTAACATTTAATAGATCAGAGATATTTTTAACTCCTCTGAGAGAGTATTTCACTCCTTGAAAATCGGAATTACTCTTTAAAAAACTATAGGCAGGAAGGAGTATTTTCACTCTTTGAATTTTTCACAAAGGTTTAGCTTAAACCTTCAGCCACGGCATCCTAATTATCGTACTTTTTCATTGTGTTTTCATACAGGAATAGTAATTTTTTTCATTTATTGTTCTGATGCTTAATAGAGAGTTTTACTGGAGTTTGTTTGATTGAAACCCAAAATAGCATCCTCATTTTTTTTCCAATTTCATTTTGTCCATTAAAAAGTAAGCGTTTTTAATACAAATTTTGTCTCTGTATTTATGTAGTTTACACTATTTCCGTATTTTACTCCTCATAATTGAATTTCACTCCTCCTAAAAAAGTCAAGGAGTATTTTTACTCCACCAAAAAAATTCTAGGAATAACACTGATTAAGATTCATGCATTTATTTTAATATTTTTTCTAATAAATTTTTTTATAATAATTTAGAATTCATGAATGGCAAAACGGTTTGGGATTCTCGTGACCAACAAATTACTTAAGTCCTTTTCTGTTAACCTCATAGTAATAGTCATCGGGACAAAAAAAACGTCACGAATTTAAAGGAGAATTCCAATATTGCAACCAGTCAAAATCTAATTTTGTGCACAGCCCCCACCATGAAACGAGATTACTTCTCTACCCTTTCAAAATTGCTAGTGGAATGTTTAAACGGGCGCTCATAGCCAGTAATTGAGCTCCAACTCTTTTCTCCAGGAAATTTGAATTCGATGTCATGTAGCCTCTTTTATCCTCCCATCGCGAGGTGTTCTTCATTCCCACCTCTGATTTCACCCCTTCATCGGTTTTTTCAAGAACGAAACAAAACACCCAACCCCGGTACTCCTGGTTTGTTCCCGTGTATAGAACGGGAGGGATTTCCTTTTTTTTCTGTTTGTTTGTTTTTTTAGGACGAGAAATCAAAGATTTGCTGAGCCACCGCCTTTAAAAAGAATGGGGAAAGAAGGGGAAGATTGCCTTGCCGGATATCAAGTCAAGGAGAAGCCCAGGGAGTCAACCGGTAGTTTTCTCCTTCTCTGTCGCTTTTGTTGGATGCTTTTGTTGGCGGTTGTTTGGTTTGCTGTTGTTCTAGTTTTTGGAATGATGGCTGCTGCCTGCGTTGTGACAGATAAAGAGTAATTCAATTAATAAATTGTAGGGGGTGATTTTTTTTTGTGTGAGGAGGAGGTTCGGCAATTGTTTTTGTTTAGGGATATATTGGAGAGAATCACTTTAAAACTGCTGGATGATTTTTGTTGGCCGTTTCTTTTCTGTGCTAGAGGACTTAATATTTTCATTGAACCTTTATTTCAACTCTTCTTTCTTTTTAAAATAAAAGTATTAAGTAAAAGAAACCCTAGGAGTACTTAAACTTTGTGGTGCTATTTATTTATCTCTCCAGTTAAAATTGACAAAAAACGTTTGGCTGCCATGTATTTAAATGTTGCAATTTTTTTACTGTTGTCATTAACCACGGCTTACTAGATACTATACAGGCTAGCCGAGTACGGAAATCATTAAAAATCCAGATGGCAACACTTGACAAACTAGCAAAGCATACTGTCATACCGCGAGGAGAAGAGCTTTGAACAGGGTTGCCGTGAGTAGACGAGTCCAAAAGAAGAGGGAAGCTGGTATGAATTGAACGGCATTATTTGGGTTTTTAAGCGTACATTTGGCGAGTGAGAAAACGCGTTTCACGAATGAAAATAAGATAATCATATTTTATTAAACTACATTAAAATATAGATTATCTTTGAAATTTCTCGTTAATAAAAATCGAATTAATGAACACGGTAACTATAAATCCAAAAAATTATAAAATATCCAAATAAAATCAGATAAATTGATGTAAATCACATAACATAATATCAAATTAAATAGATCAGATTCGGTGAAATATTTAAGATCAGTTGAAAAAGATCAGATCAGTTAAAATAGATCAGATCAGTTAAAATGGATCATATCAGTTAAAATAGATCAGATCAGTTAAAATGGATCAGATCAGTTGAATAAGGTCAGATTAGAAATATTTAATCAAATCAGATGTAATGCGAAAGAAAATTCCAAAATTCGTTACTCTAGAATCGAAAGAAGTACACAGCTGAAAGATAGCCACTCAGATTTGGCTCGGAACATTTATTTTAGCGCCAAGTGAATTACCATCACCCCAAAAATTCAGTAGAATAATCCGTTTCTATAACAACCGCAGCATCATCGCATGACGTCAATAGCTCTTCTCCTCGCGGTACGACAGTATCTACAGTGTTGAAGGGCGGTGGAAGATATAGGTAGGACTTGTGGCGATCCAAGCGGGAAAAGTTGTCAAATGGTTTTCATTGTTGAAAACTCGGCTAGCCTGTATAGTATCTAGTAAGCCGTGCATTAACAGTATATTTTGATCGGTTGATTAACAATTTTGGGTTCTTGTTCTTATGTATTATCTCGTCAACCGTCGTTCGTTAAATTTATACATTTCGTTTCGAAGTACCAAATTTTCTACACTATTTCTAACTTTTATTCATTAAAGCTGATCATTTTAAAAACAGGATTGATAACGGAAAAGAACCCACTGTTAACTTCAAAGTAATAACTGTGGAACTGTTTCAGTGATTACCACGATGGGACACATAATCAGGTATTTGAATGCTATCTTCTGATTTTGCAGATTGCTCATCAATTTCTTGTTTTGCTTTCTATTTTTCGTCAAAGTTTAGCATTGAGGAATATTAATTAATATAAGCATGCGACGTGATTTAAGACTCGCATGAAAACGTAACATAAAAATCAATCTTTAGAACATTCAGATTAAATGACTCCAATTTAGACTGCTGCAACTGAGAAGAAAATTAAGTTAATAATTTACAAAATAGGCCAATTGATTCATTTTATTATTCAAAATTTAATGCTTATTTTTTTATAAAAATAATTTCTTTTGAGAAATAAAACGTTGAATTTCTGTGTTTTCAACATTTTTCAAATGTGGACTTTTACATCAATACAGAAGATGACCTGTATGAATTAACCTTACACAATCAAATACCTTTAATATCTAGATTCACAACTTTAAAATTAGCTAAGGAAGGTTTAAGCCACTTTCAAAAATAAAACAAAAAGTTCAAATTTGAACATGAATATACTGAAAATAAAAAGAACATAAAAATCATGTTACATAATGCCAATTTCCATTCTTTTCTGTATCATCCCTTAGCTAAACCCATTTCTGAAAATAACACTTCGTTTCATATCTGCTGAGCAAGCTTGCTGGGCTCCCCGGAGATCCGAGGATCAAGGCTTCTTAATGAACTGTGGATGGAGGCTCCGGGGCTACAAAAGTAAATGGACGACGTTCTCACGGTCACGGTGACAGTACAGAGGCCTTCCTGAAAGTTAATCAAAATGCATGGACTTGGTGATAAGTTTTAAGTTAATGGAGGCGAGTGGATAATATTTTCTTAAAATCTCCTCTCTGTAGGATTTGATTTGGAAAACAATTATTATTCTGGATTAGTTTTTGACGTGATTCGGTTATGAAGGAAGGAATGATGCGTAGAAGTTCCTTATTGGAAGTCTTTGTGAATCTTAAATGCTGTTGTCTTGAAAGATTTACGTCTTTGGTGTAAACTTCTCTCTAAAATTAATATTATTACCTAGTCTATTGTTGAATAAAAATGTATATTTAGTATTTTGGTTGCTTTCTTATGTGTGTTATACGTATGAAATGAAATAAGTACACTAAGTATAAGTTAATATTTTGTCTAAGAAATTGACGTGTAAGGTTGATTAGAATTCAAATTATGTGAACAACTTAATGGCGTTAGTTTTAACATAAACAAATAAAGCTCTTAAAATGTGTATTTAATTATGTCATTCCTAATATTGTTTACAATGAAATGTTCTAAGTCAGTTTTGTTCATGAAAATATAAATCATGCAATTTAACTTTAAATATGAAACGTATTTTGTAGACATGTACGGAAGGAATTTAAATGGTATGAGGCTAACTATCAGAAAAAATAACAAACTACCATTTTGCTGCAATACTAGTAAAAATATATTTTATTCAACTGCTTCTAAGCTTAACAATTTGTTTACTGTCTCTTTTTTTCTCAACAATATACAATTATTTTCACTCCTTCTTTCAGTTATGCTATTACTGTTCTCACGAAAATAGTTTTGGTCTAAATGACTGCAGTACAGGAAACCCAATAATAGAAACGATAAAAAATACCATATATCATTAGCAGAAGTACCAGATCCGTTTTTCTACCGACCTATCATCAACCTTTATTTCATTACCGGTCTCGTGACGTGCAAAAATAAGCGACATAATCAAATAAAAAGCATTATCTTTCTGATCACGCACGTTCTTATGCACATGATATGGAGAAAGACATGCAAAAATAACATCGTACAAAAATGGACAAGTTTAATCTAAGCTTTCGTTAGAACGTCTAATCATCTGTCATGTAGTGCCTATATGTCGAGATAAAAAAAAATTAAAAACTACGTTGTTGTTAGCTATGTGTAATCTTTCTTATGGTAATTATTGTTTCGGTTTGAAGAAAATACTAAAGTGCGTTTCAAAATTTCTTTTTCAAATAACTAAAATTTAGAAATATCCCATTGCAGAGAATTTGAGCCTCTGACAACCACCACGAAATAGTGAAACAAATTTTTATTAAAATAAACTACCATTAAAATTTTACATGAAATTAATTAAAAACTTTAAGTTTTTGAAAAGAACTTGCTGTGATAGAAATTTTGCATCTCTGCATAAGAATACTTAATTTGAATTCCATGAAAATATCCAGTAATTAACCCACTGAAATCGTACACGAAATTGAAAATTTTCCTGCGGAAATTAAACACGAAATAAAAATTTTACCTGCTGAAATTACTTTTAACACATAACTGAAATCTGTAATCAAAATAATTTTAAATTCAAAAGTAGGGGTCTGTAGAGATTCAGCTTACCCCAAAGTCCCTTCTTTTTATGAAAATTGGTTAAAAAACAAGGTTTAGTGGTAGTTAAGGATAATAATTCAGATAATAGAAGGTGAGACATAATGTAGAGAAGAAGATATTTAAGAGATCTTAAAAAAAATCTTCCATGATAGCCGAAACCATGTGGACCGCCTCCGGTGACTTAGGGCGAGCGCGCACGGGCGACTTTTGTCACGGTGACAAAGACAAAAACAACGTTGCTAAGGCTGTTGTTAGGGGCGGGAACTAGAAGCATCCAATAGAAAGAAGCATTCGCACATGACATCACTGGAGGATAAAAACAACGTTGCTAAGGCCGTTGTTAGGTAAAGTCATGTGATTGAAAATGCTCTATTGTTTTCTAATGATATTTTTGATACTAGTAATCCTGGTCGCCGTGACTTTAGTCACTCGTGCGCGCCCAGCCTTATAACTGTCTATGAATAAGACAATTCTAAATTTTAAAAATTCAATTACCTACGAAAATTATAAAAATTAATCGATCATAAGTTTAAGAACCTCAGCTCCCCTTTCATCAATCTTCTAGGTTACCTTAAGGCTGGGCGCGCACGAGTGACTAAAGTCACGGCGACCAGGATTACTAGTATCAAAAATATCATTAGAAAACAATAGAGCATTTTCAATCACATGACTTTACCTAACAACGGCCTTAGCAACGTTGTTTTTATCCTCCAGTGATGTCATGTGCGAATGCTTCTATTGGATGCTTCTAGTTCCCGCCCCTAACAACAGCCTTAGCAACGTTGTTTTTGTCTTTGTCACCGTGACAAAAGTCGCCCGTGCGCGCTCGCCCGAAGGCATAAATTTATGTTAAATTGAACATAAATTCATACACAAACTATTGTTACAAAGCCATGCATTTTCAATTGTTAAAAATCCTTAAAGCTATTAAAATTACATTCTTTAGTGTCTCCTGAAGAACACGCTAACCCCATGGCATTCGCTCATTATCTCACCTCCACTAGCACGAATCCATCCATCCATTCCCTCCTCCCAACGAAAACATTGGGAAATATAATAATAACTCCACAGCCAAAACGAACGCATCCAATTGGAGCTTTCATCAGCAGCTAATGATTAGCCGCGCGGCCTCGTAATAAGACGCCGAATGTTGTAGGAATCGGATATCAAAATGGGGTTGGATGGGATCCAATGGCCGAGATTTAGGTTCGTAATCTCTCGCAGCCCAGATGAAAGGGGAATTGATTTATTTCGATTTCTTACGGGGTTGGATGCTCGCTCGCTCGATGTGCGTCGAATAATGCCCTGAAGTGTGTCGGGTTTTAATTGATTTTTTGAACGGTTTCTTTTGTTGAGGTGGAGAGCGTTTGGTATTTTTGGTGCGTGGTAATTGCGTAAAAACCGTTATTTGGATTCATTGTGTGAGGGAAGTAAAGGGAAATGACTGATCTCTTTGGGTCCCGTTAGATTGGTTTGTTAGGTAAATAATCCTATCCATCTAATACGAAACTGTTCATTAGGAAATATTGTTTTAGTGTTTTTGAGTATTTTTTTTTTTGTTTTTCAGTAAATTTTGAAGTATTGGTTTACGACAAGAATTTAATTTGAAAATTAAATTAACTAATTAGTTTTTAACTTAAACAAATTAGTTTTTAACAAAAATGACTTAACAAAACTTAATTAGTTTTTAATTCATTTAATTTGAAATGACAAATATCTTTATGTTTATTTAGATTGGTTTATGAGGTAAATAATTGTCTAGTACAAAATTGTTCATTAGAAAATATTTTTTTAGTGTTCTTGAGTAAAATTTGTTTTTTAATAAATTTTGATGTAGGGTTTAAGATAAGAATTTAATTTCAGTGTTTGGAAAATGGAGAATTTAAAACGAGTTAAAATTGAGATGTTTCAGTATCAGTGGTGACTAAAAGTTGTTTATGTCAGATACTTGATGATAGCATCAACCTGATCCATGTGAACGCTATAAAAGTGTACTTAATGTCATATTCACATATAAAAGTGCCATATTCACATAAAAATAAAAGTGCCCCATATTCACGGCCATCAGCTTCGGTGTTAAATCCTTGGTCAAAAAAGGATCCCACCAATCAGAGTCGGTGAAAAGCTATTTTTTTTAGCTAATTTCTAAATAGTAAGAGTACTGAGATTTTATTAAAATGGTAGAAAATGAAAATAAATTATGGGTTTAACTAGCATTTAAATAAAAAAGATGGAAAATCTTCCCATCGCTATTTGTTTATCCTAAACTTGGGTAAATTTTACATCAAAGTTTCAATTCAAATATAAAATATACGATGAAACCATTAAAATAATAAATGTGTCCACTGCCTTTTACGGTTTCATTCTATTGCCTGGAAAATACTCGCTTGACAAATAGCTTACATTTACTTCTCCCTAATACGGCCTACCTTTTCTTGTTATCTTTCTACTCTCAGATCTAAAACCTTTTTCGTCGTATCATGTAAATCAGAGCATGCACCGGGGCATGCTACGTGGTATTTGTTCATCCCATTCATAAACTTCTTTCAAATTTGGATTGCCATTGGATTGTGTTCGCTTCCTGAAAGGGTATTCCAGATTTCGTTCTCTTCTTGCGTGCTTCATTACACATTCAGTGGATTTGCAGCTGAAAGAGAGCATATGAAACTATCTACTATAGAAAGTGTATTTATTTGTTAAAGGAAATGAAGCAGAGGTTTGGAGTATAATGTAAGTACAGCTCTAAGTATCTGGGAATAAATTTTGTGTTTTTATTTTGTGTAAAAGTTTTGTAACTAAAAAAAGTTCATGGTTGGTAATAAAGTTAATATGGAGAAACGGTTGAACCCTAATCCATTCAAAAAGGATTATTTTGCCTTACCAGCAAACTAGTTTTGGGTAATATTGGAAACTTGTCATTAACAACGATTTTGTTGTTATTTTTTTTGCAACTTCAATACTTCATACTAGACAGGAAAGTTATCTGACCTTGGGGAAACAATTTGGGAGCAAACAAAGAAAGTAGTTCCCAGCACGGTGTCTGAATTTTGAGTGAAATTGAAAAAATTTACTTGGAGATTAGTGTGTAAAACCGATGTATATATTGTGACGTGACAGGCAAAAACAAGGAACGACTTCCAAAGAACGAAACATTTATTAAAAAGAAATAATTTAAAAACTATCTTAAAATTTAACACAATCCGACCAGCAGAATGCGGAGGACTCTCGACTCAGCCAGCCCTCCCGAGCCACGAGCTCAGCTTCCTTTTATAGTACTCTGATGCGTTAATATGACGTCACACTAGTTGTCTTCTTCTTCACTGGTCGTCTTCTTCTTCACTGGTCGTCTTCTTGGCTTGGTACGTCACATACCCCCCTTACGTACAAAAGAAAAGCCCTGGTTTTCTTGGAGGGGAAAAAAAAAAGTCCGTCAGACTAAAAATCACCGTTCTTTAACGGGACGCAATCCAGCCAATCTCCTGTAGTCCACACGCTCCCTCACTCTTCCAGACCTTCTGGGCCCAGGACTCTGACTGTGGGACGTCAATGGATCCTCGTCTGTAGTCTCCCTCGGGTGTAGGGTCAATGGATCCTCGTCTGTAGTCTCTCTCGCCTCCGGTCCCCCGTCCTCCACCGACTCGACCCCCAAGGGGCCCTCCTCCAGCGAAAGAACATCCAGGTCCGATGACTGTAGATCACTCGCAGAATCAGGCGCGTCCCGCAGATCGACATCTTCCGGTGAAATGGAGTGCTCACCATCAGCAGGGCCTCGTTCTGAAAAAGCTTTCAAGTCAACAATATTATGAGAACCAAGCATAGCTCCACCCTCAACCTCCTGCAACTCATAGACTAAGGGAGAAAACTTAACTATAACCCGACAGGGTCCCCGCCATCGAGGCATAAACTTAGCTATTCGATGGTGATCTGCACTCGATATTGGTCTCAAACGCAACCAAACCAAATCTCCCACCTCGAACTCCCGGTTATCCCTGTGTTTATCATAGTTGCGTTTTTGGCGCGTCTGTGCTAGCTTCACCTTTGAACTCACTAAATCCGTCAAAACCCCATACTCGTCAGCCCGAGTCCAGACATCCGCTCCACACATGGCATCCCAAGGGAGGGCTATCTCACGACCCAGGAACAGGCGGGCCGGGGTCTGCCCAGTGGTCTCTGAAGCTGTCGTTCTCAAGGCGAATGCCAGAGCCTCCAGGTGGGCATCCCAAGTGCCATGCCGCTGGCCCACGTAACTTGAAATCATTCTACCCAACGTTCTATTTACCCTCTCGGTCAGATTCGTCTGGGGATGGTATGGGCTGGTAAATTTTCTACGAATACCAAATAACCGGCAAACCTCCGCATAAATTTCTCCAACAAACTGAGGCCCATTATCCGACAACAAAGATTTGGGACAGCCAAACCTAGAAAAAACGTCTCTCATTAAGCACCTAGCAATAGCTGGAGCCGTAGCCCGGCGAAGTGGAAACAACTCCACCCATTTTGAGTAATAATCCACCAAAACCAGACAGAAGACATTACCCCTTTGAGAAACCGGCAAGGGCCCCATCAAGTCCACCCCCATCATCTCGCCCGGCGCGGTCACCTCCGTGGACTTAAGTAACCCGTGTTTCCTCTTTTGACTACATTTAAGACTCTGGCATATTCGGCAGGACGCAACAAACCTCCGTATATCCTGCTTCTGACCCGGCCAGTAGGTCCTCTCCCGACACTTTCTATAGGTATTTTTAAAACCGAGATGCCCCGCCACTGGAGGATCGTGAAATTCCGTCATCACCCCAGGTGTTAAACTCTTTGGTATGGCTATTCTCCAAACATCCGCCTTCCGACTCTGGAACTCCAATACTTCCCCGCGCAGTCTATAATGCACAGAACGACCAATAATCATAGAGGCCCGGGCAGGGTCCACGGGAAGGTCACCGTCCCTCAGATAGGATACGATCTCTTGGTAACACGGGTCTAGTTTCTGGCTCCCAGCAATCTCCTCCAGACTAACGCACTGAGCCACCAGCACCATGGCGTCCGGACCTGCAGTCCGCTCGGGAGGCCCAACGGGATTCCGTGATAGGGCATCGGCGGTAACCATCTGCGTTCCCTTCCGTGGTATGATATTAAAGCTAAACTCCTGCAATTGAATGGCCCATCGAGCCAGTCTACCCTTCAATTCTCTCTTTGTTTGAAGCCAAGCCAACGCAGCGTGATCAGTAAAAACCCGAAACGGGCGGGAAAGATATATTCGAAGCCGTTCACAAGCCCATACTAATGCAAGACCCTCTTTCTCTGTTACAGAATAATTCCGTTCCGGCGGTCTGAGGGTACGGCTGGCATAAGCCAAAACCTCATAAGTACCATCCGGCTTTCTTTGCCCCAATTCAGCTCCCAAACCTGTATCTGATGCATCAGTGTACAATTCCAGCGAAGAAGTCTCGTCCGGCAATCCGAGCACGGGAGCCCGGGTCAGCAATTCCTTTAGCCGATCAAAAGCAGCCTGCTCCTCCACGCCCCAATGCCAACGCTGCTTCTTCTTGGTGAGGGCATACAGTGGGCCAGCTATATCGGTGTAGTGAGGTATAAAAGCCTTGTGCCAAGAGCACAATCCCAAGAACTGCCTGACCTGTCGAACTTTTTGTGGAATCCGAAAGTCCAACACAGCCTTAACCTTGTCAGTCTGCGGCCGCATCCCCTCCCCCGAAAGGTGGTAGCCGAGGAAGTCTAGCTCCGTCCGAAAGAAGTGACACTTCTCGGGCTTCAGAGTCAATCCGGCCCCATGCAGCAATTCCAGAACTTGGCGAACATCTTTGTGATGCTCCTCAATACTAGACGAGTAGATCACGATGTCATCCAAATAACACTCACAAGTCTTCCCCATAACCGGACGCAAAATCCGATGGATCATCCTCTGAAACGTGCTGGGTGCATTTCTTAACCCGAAGGGCATCACCCGAAATTGGTATAATCCCTCAGGAGTAATGAACGCTGTCTTGGGCCTATGCTCCGGGGCGATCCTCACCTGCCAGTAGCCCGACTGCAGGTCGAGGGAAGACCAAACTTTGGCGTTACCTACGTTGCGCAAGACCACAGGAATCAAAGGCAGGGGATACCGATCCTCACGGGTAACATTATTTAACAGACGATAGTCCACGCAAAACCGAGAGGTTCCATCCTTCTTTGGTACCAAGACCACAGGTGCAGCCCAAGGGGAATCTGACGGCTCAATGATGCCTGCCCCCAACATTTCCTGTACCTGTCTACGCACTATCTCAGCCTTGTCTCGTGACAAAGGGTAAGGATGCCGATAAACAGGAGGAGCATCACCCGTCTCAATCCTATGTTCCGTTTCTGCAACCATCCCAGGGCATGCACAAAATAGCTCGGGGAATTCCCCAAACACCCTCAGAAGACGCTCACCCTGGTCCCCGGCCCTTGCAGCCAGCTCCACCATCTTTTCCTCATCAATATCTCCCTGTCTAACCGGGGTGCAAGCGGAGATTTCTCTTCTGCCAAAATCTATCCTCACCTCCCAAGCGATCAGTGCATCGACACCCAGTAACACAGGCACAGGCAAACCCCGAACCACCAGAAACTCTTGCTCCTTTTTGATACCCTTCCACTCTAAAACGCCGCATATCACACCCTCAGAAGGAGTGGCCTCCCCACCGATGTTCCAAAGCTCCCGATGATCAGCTTTGTAGCCTACCACTCCTGACCTCCTCAATTGGAGGGCCCAAGATTGGCTAATCAAAGAGCGATCAGCCCCAGTATCTATTCGGGCCCCCAGAGACAGACCCCCAAATTGAACGCAAGGCATCAGGAATTCAAGGAAAGGGGAAGCAGTGCTCCCGAGGACCATCTCCCCTACTCTGGCCTCAGGCTGTGGTTTTCCGGACCACAAAATCTGGCAATATGACCCAAGCCACCACACCGATAGCACCGCACTCCCGCCCTACCAAAGCGATGTCCCGCCGACCGCTCGCCGAGTGTCCACTGCCTCTCAGGTTCCTGTCGGGGCGGCAACGCCTCAGAATCCACCGTAGTCTCGCCACTAAGCTCGGGAACGGGGGGAAAGAACCGTTTTACATAAATCATTACTTCCCGCACAGACCGAAAGTTCATCAGGCTCAGTGGAAGGCGCTGAGCATCTGCCAACCGTTCGACTAGTGCCTCAGCCACCTCAGACTCAGAGGCATCAGGCCTCCATTCCACATACATATCCCGGAATCTCCAGGCGAATGCCTCAAAATCATCCCCAATCTTGAATCGTGTCTGGAGAAGGCGCTCTGCCCCACTCAACGGTGAACCCGAACAACGGTAGTGTTCCCGCAACCACCGCTTGAACGTAGGCCATGTAAGTTCCTCTGGCATAAAAGCCATAAATTCGTACCACCTAGCCGCATTTCCAGCCAAACTTTCGACTGCCAGCTTTACTGTAGCCCTATCACTTAAGTCCGAGAGAGAAGCCTCTACATTCACCCTACGAACAAATTCATCCACGGACTCCCCCGGAGTACCAGTAAACGTTAAAGTGGACCCATGCCGCACGGGGCGATCGGGCCCAGCGAGACGATGGGGACTCCCAGGCCTATCCTTCCTAAAGCTAAAAGTCAACAAAAAGACGACCAACAGTGACAAAATACCACCAAGCAACCCACAGACAACCAACTCGAACATCATAGCAGTAAAAGGTGGTTAAAACCAAAAAAAGTCTTAAAATTCCAATCAGCATCGAATCCTGGCTGGCTCGCCAAAAACTCTGTCACATGTGACGTGACAGGCAAAAACAAGGAACGACTTCCAAAGAACGAAACATTTATTAAAAAGAAATAATTTAAAAACTATCTTAAAATTTAACACAATCCGACCAGCAGAATGCGGAGGACTCTCGACTCAGCCAGCCCTCCCGAGCCACGAGCTCAGCTTCCTTTTATAGTACTCTGATGCGTTAATATGACGTCACACTAGTTGTCTTCTTCTTCACTGGTCGTCTTCTTCTTCACTGGTCGTCTTCTTGGCTTGGTACGTCACAATATACATATATATATATAGCGTCTTTTTATCACGAACCCAACAAGCATTCTGTTTACTCAGTTTTTCCTTCCGCGTAGTGATGTCATAGGGTCCAGAAACATTGCAGTTTAGTGTAAATGCTTCTCTCGGAGAGAATGATTTCCCTTTTATTTACTATTTATCTATTCTTCCTGAATTCTTGGTATGAATTTTTAATAATTTCAATTAAAAATTAAAGTAAATAAACAGTATAAAAATGTTCGACTGGAATGCAGTTGAGCATTATTAAGCATTTTGTAAAGGGAATTAATTTCAAGCGAAAATATAGAAACTATAATGGTTAACTTTGTCATTTGAATGTATGAACGAAAGTTCTTATTCAGCTTAAATTAAAGACAGACTTCAGAAATAATTTCAGGTTTTTAAAATATTTTGTAGATTAGTATTCAGTTTCATTTAAAAATATTACGAAATCCTAAATGTTTACAGTATATATTTGAAAAGTGAGTACCTTAATCAAGTCTTTTAAATCTGAGTAAAGCAGATGATTAAAATTTCGTAACAATTTCCTTTTGAAACAAAGTTTTCATAAAAATACTAGACGGAATTCAACTTTGAAGTGCATGGAGAAATCATGCTTCTGTACAAAGCTATTTGAAATCAAACAACATTCTTATACAAATGTCATATACTACATGCTAAACAAACTTTAATATAAAAATAATTTGCAAACCAAAATATTGAAGTATTTGTTAAATTTAAATGAAAATATGTTTACGAAAATCTAAATAATCAAACACTTACATCAAACCCTTACAAAAATAAATATTATAGTAGGGATAAATTGGTAAACAGTTTGCATAATTTATTAATTATCTTTCTTAACCTTTATGAGGATATTTCTTTAATGCAGTTCTTGTCCAACTTTCAATATTTGAGAACTAATTTTAATCATAATATTCATAGCGCCCCCTTTCCTTAAAATACTACCTATGTATTGAATACAAAAATAACATAATTTTATGCTAAATCATATTTTTTTCGACTTTTGATGGTCGTTCACCATATCACACCCCTAGGGGGAGAGGAATCCCTGCTTTAAGGTGTTCGCATATTTCAATAAAATCAGTAAAGATTGAACGTTTGATGAAATATTATTTCATTTTACGAGATATTTTCTGACTGAGTGTTAATTAGGTAAGTCTAAGTTAAAAATAAACATTAAGACATTAAAAATGATATCAAGCATATTTTTTAAAATATTTTTTAATACTGAAAATTCATAGTTACAAAATACTGAAGTAACCATCTAGTTTCGAATATGTGTAAAATTTAATTAGTATAAGTCATTTGTGTTCCTTTTAAAGTGCCTATATTTGGGAAAAAATCTTATTTGCATCAACGGTAATATTCTATAAAAAAAATTGATAAACTGAAATCCTTCTTTTAAATACATATTAAAAACAAAAATGACATCTAAACTCTTTACACAAATCACTTTTGAGCCCCAATTCTTTTCTTTCGTAAAATATTCTTTACTTCTGAAGTGAATCCTTTTAAAAGACATTCGAGAAAGTATTTTTACCATTCGAAATCCTTACCTAGAAATTCCACCTGACATTTCGTGAATCTTCAAATTGGTTTCTTTACTAACCCCCTAACTTTTCTGATGTTCCATCCACTTTTTTCGGTTGAGCAATTGGTCATAGACGGCAAATTAATCTCTAAGAGTTCAACGTCAGGCAATTCAATTCGTCTTTTTTTTTCTAACCGATCTCTGAATTTCCGTTTCAAATAAATCACAACAAAACGGAGAGCTCGGAAACCATTTAAAATGAAAGTGAGTGTTTTGAACCCTAAAAAAGGGAATTTCGAGTTATTCTCCCTCTCATTACATGTGGTTGAATTTATAATAAACAGTCGGGATATATGTTATATCTCTATTCAATCCCTTATGTGAAGGGAGTCACACAGTGAAAGGCAATCAGAATAATAATGATATGTTTAATTAAAGTTTAAGGGGCTATTTTACAAGGGGGTTATAATACAGAAAGGGGCATAAAAAGAGCCGCGTCATCGTTTGCTCATCTCTAGTTCTTCGTGCTCCTTCGGAGAAGAGTTGAGGTGTCCGTGTGCTTCTCCAGGAGGTTAACACTTAAGGCCTGCTTAAGGCAAGGTTTGTAGAGAGAGAAGGTTGGCTCATCCGTGACGTCACCAGATGGAACCAGAAACCTTGCACTTACGGCGCAAGGTGGGCATTCTGGAAACCCCATACTTATATTATAGATTACCTAGTCTCATTTTATGAAATAACTCTGACACAGATAATTTAAGAGCGTAAAGTAAAATATGTAGATTCCATACTTGAATTAAAAGACAAATCTGCAACTAACTGTTTAGAAAATTTATTGGAAGTTATTCGGGTGAACTAGGAAGGTGGTGGAGGCAAAAGTAAAGAGTGAAACTTTGGGAGAAATTAAGTAAGAACCGGGGGGGGTTAAAGTTCAAAGAATAACTGTTTATAAATGGATATAGCGACAGAACGTAGCGAGGACTACATTACGTAGGAGGAGTAAGGGAATTAAAAGTGAATTCTATTTTAAAAATATATAGAGGGATTCAAGAAGATGAAATTTGAGTGGGATGAAGGAAAAGACAATGGAGAGAAAAAAATTATCTTTCTTATTATTTCTTACTCTAACTCTCTTCGAATCGCTTACAAAAAATCTCTCTCTCCAAAGACATCTCAAAATTGCTATTTAGATTTAACTGCATTTAAGATAACAATAAAAAATCAAATTAGATTGACATGATATTTAAGTATTAATCTGTAAAGAAATAGGAATTTTGTAGCATTTTCTTTTTTCATTAATTCTATTTTTAAAATTGCTTTTAAGAAATAACAATTAATCCTTTATTTTGTAAATTATTTACTCTTATATGTAAATCTATTCTAAAAATATAAATAATATAAGCATAATATATATAAATATAAAATAAATAAAAGCATAATATATATTTGCTGTGATTCAGCGAAACTATGCCTTAGCAGATAATGACCTTTTATAGGAGACTATATTAAAATTATCTTAATTATAAATTCATTTCAAATACTTTATCTCTCTGTCTTTTATATCTAATTTTTTACATAAACATACAAAAAAAAATAATCTCTATATTCATACTTCACTAATTTGTTTAGAATTTTTCATTAATATCAACAGAAGCTCATATTTGAAAAAAAAAAAGCATCAATCCAGATAAACAGCATAAATATTTATTTAACTCAATTTCTCCTCCAAAGACTTCAGTTTCATTAAAACTACTTTTCTTCAAAATTTTCACATTTCTCCCAAAAAGAAACTCAATTAGTAATTAATTTACTTTTCCTATAAAAACAGTTTCAATAGTTGAAAAAAAAATGCCTACAATTATCTCAAACAAGGACTCCGATTACTTCACTGCATTAGATGAACTATGTTTCTTCCTCCCTTCGTGACTAATTGAAATCTTTTTTTTTCATCATAACTCATTAAAAGAATCAGGGAGATTATGCTAGAACTTTTGACTTTTAATTTTTTTTTCTTTTAAAATGTGTCAGGGCTTATTTCCCTTCAAAGGAATGGTCTTAGGAAATTGCTTTCATTAATTGAGATGATTCCTTGTGGGAGGAATATTTCTCAAGAGCCAGAGGAAACTCTTTTCTCTATTTCTCTCTAAATTGGAATGAATTTGGCGCAGATGGTTAAAGCTGTTTTCCTTAATAACAGCCGATAAATAAGATGGGAACTTAAAAGTGATTAATGAATTTATTTTAATAAATGGTACTAATTAGTCTCTAATTTGTCAATGCGATGCCTAACACGTAGTTAATAATTTTTAACTTAAACTATTTTTATATTGCAAATATAGAACAATTTAGCTTAGTTATAAGTATTGAAAAATAGTATTTTAAATCATTATACTATTGTCTTCTATAAAATGAATAAGAAAGTTAATTCAGTTAAATGAAATGTGTAATTCTCTGTTACTCTCAGTATTTCCGGATTTAGTAAAAAAATTAATAAGACTTTTTTTTGGTATTTATTTTCGAGAGTCAGATTTGTGAAACTCTGATCTAACTTTCGACTACGAAATTGAGGCCAAATAGGAAAATATTTTTACCCAGGCTATAAAACAGCTTGTAGCGCTCCCTAGAGGGCGGTAGAACGTAAAGAGAGTGAGTGTTAGTTTAAGTATCGAAAGTGTATGCACTATTAACACACCTGGTTGTCATAAAAATATTCCATAATATCTAGAGACGATCAAATAACAGATGTTATATTACATTTTGTCGTTAAGATTCAAGGGGGTGTAGCTCAGTGGTAGAGCGTTCGCTTTGCATGTGAAAGGCCCGGGGTTCGATCCCCCGCACCTCCATCTTTTTTATTTTTACCGCTAGAGGACGCTACCAACTTATTTAATAATCCGCTTTTTACATCAGTGGTTCTCAACCTTTTTCACGATTGTACCCCCAAAGGAAAATTATATTCCCCTGCGTACCCCTAGCATGCAGTTGGTGTCTTCGGCTTCCGAAAATTATTGGAGGGGAACCTAAGGATTTGGGATTCCCCCCAGAAGGATTTTGCCAAATCATGATTAACTCCTCCAAAAATAACATTTTTCGTAAAAGCCCCCGTTCAATGATTTTAAGGTGGGTTTTAAATCAATTAATTAACATTTGTCCCAAGTTTTTGTGAATTGTTTGTAACTTTTCACTAAAAAGGGGGGTCTGGGGGTCCTCCCCCAGGAAAATTTTTAAAATTTGACCTTTAAAAACAAGGTCAAACTCATTTTCAGTGTTATATGATTAGACAATTTCAAAATCAAATTTTCTATGCTTTTACCAGTGCTGTAGCTGGATTTTTTTTGAGGGAGCCTCGGCCTTTTTTTTTTTGCTAGAAACAAAATTTTTTGGTATGATGTCCTGCCATTCTCAGCAATGGCATCAACCTATTCTAAATGAAATCGTGTTCTATCAATCAATCGACTATCTCAACTATCAATCGAATTACTATATATCCGTCACCTCTTATATACGCCTCTAATGTTAGCTTCTATTGGTAAATTGGCACCATCCTTTATCATTAAACTTTGAAGAAACACATTCAGCGAATTTTCGGTCTTCCTCAAAAGTTAAATATAAAGTTGAAAAACTTTAAAATCATTGAAAGTTGAAAAATAAATAATTTGTGGCGTACCCCTTAAAAGCTCTCGGCGTACCCCTAGGGGTACGCGTACCCCCGGTTGAGAACCACTGTTTTACATGCTGGTATAATTTTAATGATAGTAGTTTCACAGAAACACTACATTTAAATGTTCACATACTATAACCAGGTCGTTTTAATTAAATGTGATTTAGTTCAAAAATTTTGAAAATGTAAATCGAATCATAGTATTATATTTATTAGCTTTTTGCATTAATATTGGTTTAAATTATGAACTTTTAAATTAAACATGTTTGTTTGCTTAAATTAGGGATATTAACTTATTGAATCATAATTATTTTAATTATGATTTTGTTTTCGTTTTTAAAACAGTAATAATTCAAAATCCTGGGCATTGTGCCACCACAAAAAGCTGACTCATACCAGTTTTAAAATAAGCGGCAGAAATGCATCAATAAAAATATTTCTAAAAATTATCATGTTTATTCTAAATTAAGAAATACGTAAAAAAATATTGAAATGGGAAATTTTTTAAAGGTTAGTGAACAAAATATAAATTATTTATATTAAAAATAATAGTATGATAATTTATATCTTATAAAAATAAATTTTCTTTCACACAAAATATTAAAAAAATCCTAATATGCACAATTCTTTTGAGACCAGAAAACTTGAAGAAATAAAGGCGTGTCATTAGTGAAGTGCAATGGGAATTAAGAACAAACACGAGTGATTTAATGTGCGTGACCTTAATATTTGGAGGATTTAATGTTCCGGGTAAATAATTAAATGACAAAACCATTTGCTAAATGGACGATGAAAGCTAGGATAGAACTGCGCGAAATCTTAAAGGAAAACTCGGGAAGAATAATTTTCATAAGGAAATGGATGGATAATAGTCATGGTATGCTCCCCGTTTGAAAGTTTGGGATTGTCTTTAGAAAACAAACCTCTCTCTCTAAGGGGAATATCAATTAAATATAAGCCTTTTCCTTTTTCCATACATAAATAACATCTTGTGGATGATTGATATACGATCATTTTACCAATTAGAAGAATTTTAAATTGTTCTTTAAATCAATTTAAAGGGAAGTGTATAGACATTTAGTAAAGCGGAAAAAGAACAAATGACGAATTATTTGAAAATCAGCCTCATTTTGTTGAATAAAATAATTTTTATTCAATTTTAATTTAATGTGGATTTCCTAATTACACTCGTTAAACAATATGAAGAATAGTTTATAATTTTAAGAATAGGGAAACAAAGATATTTTCCTTATTATTGATTTTCCCGTCATAAAATCTTCCAGAGGAGAGAATATATGTCCCGAGACCAAAGTATTCTAACAATAATTTAGAGGGGTACAAAAGCTCTCCAAATAATGGAGGAATAATAATTCTCCATACTAGGAAAAATCATTTTTATAGGTATTCCACGCACTTAAAATCATGCATAATGAATATCAGGAATACTATCTTCTTTAGAAATAAGTGGAAGAATTTTGCCTTAGTGCTTCTGACATGGTCGCTTTTATTAGTGTTCCAAATGTGTCTGGAACTCTATTATCAATGAAGGGGTCCTGTAACTCTTAATTATTGTTTAAGTAATTTGATCCCGGGGCATATATTCCCACCCCAGAAGAATCTATGACAAAAATTTCATTGATATGGAACTGAGATTTGAATCATTATTCTTAAAATTACAAACTATCCTTAATTTTTTGTCACGAATGTAGTTTTGCGGTACCAGTTCCATTCCGATATTGAAAGTTTAGGTATTTTAAAATTAGTGCACTAGTAAATATCCATATTACAACAAATCAAATTAAATTTATAGAAAACAATTCATAGACATTAGTTTTATTTGAAAACACGAAACAAGAGAAGAATTAATAGCATAATAAAGGTTTTGTAACATTAGGTTTTTTTTTAAAGTTTCCATAAGTTCTATATAAGTCATAACCCTTCATTTGCTATCCAAATTTCAACATTGTAAGTAGTTGTTATTTCAGGCATTTCAATGTTAACACATAACTGTTCACTACTTTAAATGGAGTGCATAAAATTCAATGCTAAAATATTTTCCTGATTAATTTCCTGAAATTATGTAAATAATGACGTTCTATGCAATAAATAATAACAATGAAGTTTATTTTTTTGTAATTCAATAATTAATGTACAGGTTGAACTAAATACAAATGATACACATGCAAGGAAACAAGTATAAAAATAAAAATTTTGCAATAATTTGCTTTAAACTACATTTTATTTTTATTACATCTAAATACCCTTGTATATACTAGAAAACTTTCTATCGCCCACTTATTATCACAGAAACTAAAATTAACGCATCTAATTTTAAATTTTCTATACATGTTTTTCATATTTTCATTTTTTAACAGATGGAAATTTTCATACTTTAAAATGATACAACATGAAAAAAAAAATCAGCTGGTTCCCAGTTCAGTTGTAGATCACTTAAATTATATAGTTATTTTGCACAAAAAATATTTTCTTTTGAAATTATTTTTCTTTAGAATTGAAAATAAACTTCTTTTTAAATATGAATCTTCAATGAAAGAAGCATTGCATGAATAAACTCATCTATCTTCAGAAAATTAATGAAAATTATCAATTTTTTTTCCTTTTTTTTTCATCCTAACCAAGAATTTGCATGCATACCAAATTTATATCTTAGATCATAACATGCTGATGCTATAAACAATTATTTCAGTGTTAAATTTGATATTACTCTATGCGGTTCCAAGGCTATTAGGATGAAAAAGAAGGCAGAAAAATGTATATAAAATTTAAGTGATCTTCAACTTAAATGGAAATTAGCTTATTTATTTTTTCATTTATCACTTTTAATATGCATCAGTAGTAAATACATTAGATTCTATGTGTATTTACTACTAATACATATTATCTTCGTACTTGAAAATAATATAACTATTTAGTTTTCCTGCAATTTCATAGATGGCAGGATGTATTTGAGACAAAGCCTGTAGGAAACCTTTTCTCTTGGTATTTATTTAAAAAATTATAATATTTAAATTTAGTTTTTCAACGAAAATATTAAAAAAAAAACCATAAAATAATTATCGAGACTTTTTAATATTTTAGGACATTTAAGAAAAGGGATCCCTAAATGTTAAGTATTTGAATGATCTTAAAATTCACCCATTCTCATATTTTTAATCCTTCATATTTTTTACAAGGTAATTAAAGCAGAAAGAGGATTTAAAATTTTTATGATTCAGTGATTCCTTAGTTTTAAATATCTTTCACAGATTTTGAAAGTTTTTCTCCTAATATACATTTTAAAAAAGAAACATCTAAGATTTCAACTGTATCTTTATAATGGAAAAGTAAATGAACTATGCTGAGTATAAAACAATACAAACTGTTTTATTTTCTTTGTTTTGGCTTTTTAATAATTTCAAATATAAATAACAGAATAATAACAGTTTAAAATATATTTCTAAACATACAAGAATTTAAGGAATTATACAGACTTAAAACATTAAAAATGAAGAATATATTCAACATTCACATTAATGGTAAAATCGCAAAATCAAATCAACGCATTTATATTAAATAGAGTCTTTCAATTTCATGATAAACTATTCAGAAACCATTAAAACAATTTCTTCAAACTTTCACTCGTTATTTTATCAACTCTTACACTCCTAGACGCCCAGTTTATTATATAGGGTTCAAAGACAATCTTGGGCGGCTAGGACTGAAAGGATTAAATTTTTTACTTTCATTCTAAACATGGGATCTATATATTTGTGATTATTACTCGTATATACGTAGTTTTTTTAAACAAAGTATAAATGTCTTCTTAAAACTGGGTGCTTCTTATTCTTCTTGACTGCGTATTATTATTAAGTGTAGAAAATCCATAACTTCTCGCTAGGTTTTCCTATAATGAAATATTCATTTTTTAATTAAATTACTCTGCATTATTTATTATGATGTAATACAGAAATAAAAGAAAAAAATGAAGGAAGCTTGAAGACTTAAGCTTTTGAAAATGTGAATCAAAGGTTTCTTATCCTATCAATAATTAATCCTATTTAATTATTAGTTTTAATGAGTAAGACACACTGAATTTCAAGGGGGGGGGGTTGTAAAAATGTTATTTATCTTAACACGTAGAAAATTTGCTAAAAATAAGAATTTTATTTATTAAACACTACAGTACTTACTATCTATACCTCATTAAATTTAAATATGCTGTCACTCGTTACATTTTGTTAAATATGACTTTTTTTTAATAAAATACCCTTAAAAAGTCTTTGTAAAATTACATTGAATATTAATAAATTGAATTTGTTCATAATTTATAACCTTAATGCATTTAAAAGTTTTAATACTTACTTAATTTAATACAATTACTTTTTTTCATTCACATTCGTTCTTGGAATTTATAAAAATGCAATAACGATAAAAATGAATTTGGAAAACAAATGCTTAACTCATAAATATTTATCAATATCTGATTATTTTTGTAAATAACTGTTTAAAGTAAGAGTACAAAACATGGATTGAAAAAAAAAATATAAGCATATTTAAAACATAACCACTCGTGCCAAATATTCTATAGGGGAAAGGAGGGTAAAGAGTGCGCAGTCGGGTAAAAGTACGCAGCCGTTTTTTTCCCTGTTGGCAACATTATACGGGGAACAATTATGATCACATGGACACATGCGTATCATAAGCTATCCTCACAGACTGTCATTATTATTTTCATACACTCTGTATTTTATTTATCAGGTAAAATATGGTTTATTTGAGTTAGCATTTAAATTTTCCGCGAAGGAATCTTAATTTTTTTTGTAGATAAAGAACAAAATGATTGCTTTCAAAGTGAATACTAATGTGAAGTATACTTCCTTCTGAACAAATTGGCATCGTTAGATTTTAACTGCAGTGAATTTAAGGTTTGATTCTCAAGGACAACTTATGTAATTAATACATCGGCGTCTAAGAGTAAGCACCAACAAGATAATACAATTTTTTGTAGCCAGAATCATACAATTCATCCTATACTGTTTACCACATGCGAGTTATGTGCTACAATTGATGAATAAATGTTTAAATTAACCTTTTAAAGCTTTTAATCCCTCAGAAGCTAAAAACTAGCTCTTGCGTAAAATCCTGGGTAAGTAAAAATGGGATTTTTCGTGGATTTTTTAAGAAGATTGAATCCTGTTTGGATCATACTGAAAGAGAGGTGACATGAGGGAGGGATCTTCCAAATACGAAGTCAGCGGTACATTTTTTTTTTTCAATTAATTCGAAGTTTTCGGGGTGCGTACTCTCACGTTCTGCGTACTTTTATCCGCCACGTCGGCTAAAAGTACGCATTCAATTTTTGATTTTCTTTGTGATTTTTAACATATTTTCGTTAAAGCCAAGACTTTCATTTTTTGAAGGTTGATTTGCGAGCCAGTAAACTTACGTTCTGTTAATTTTTAAGGCTCTAGCTTTAAAATTATTGATTTTTATAACCCAAATTCCTTTTTGTGCGTACTATGACCCTCCTTTTCCCTATATAAGATCCAATGGCTCAGGATTACATGTTTTAGAGTTGCGAAACATGTTATTGGGATGGATTTTGTTTAATGTTATTGAGTTTCGACTGGATAAATATGGTAAAAAATATTTTTTTTTTTAAATCTTAGGTAAAAATGTTACTCATTGTTAATGTTACTCATGCTCAATTTAATACATTAAATGTCATAAAATGCAATTAAAATGAGTCACATAGTTGATTTAATAATAAGTTAATGGTTGATAAAAAAAATAATACTATTTTACTTAGTTTAAAATATGCAAATGTAAAAATAGAAAGATTACAACCACTGAAGTGAAAGAAAAGATTGAAATAAATCAATGTGATCTATCAATTTATCTATTTAATAATTTTTTAAATAAGTATAATTTAATATTACATTTACATATTTACATTTTCATATTTAATCAATTTACAATACACATGAGAAAATGGAAATATTAAAATAAATTAAAATGAAATATAAAAGTAAGCTAAATCATCAGAAATGTGAGAAAAAACTATTGTTTAGCGCTAAATTCTAGGAACAACCGATATCGCTCTATGAGGTATAGTTTTTTCCCTATGAACACTCACGTGTAAAGCAGTGCTTGGCGATACTTTAATGCACTAAAAAAGTTATTTTGCCAAATGATTTGAATTGACAATTTAATTCTAAAACATGAATTGAAACATTTTAATTAATAAATCAAAATTTTAAAACGTGCAATTATTTTGGTGAATATTTGGAATTTTTCAGATTCCCTGTTGAATTTGTGCTTTTTTTATAGGAGGGTTTGGATATTTTTTAAGGTTAAAGGAGGACAAGATCATAGTATAAAAAATATGAAAAACTTGGTAAAATGTCAAAGAATTTAATAATTTGTGTGCTGCCATCTACCAAAGAAGTGTAAAAAAGATTGAATTAGTTCAATGCGTACAGATTTAAAACATATTTAACTGCAATAAATTTACTAAATTTTTTGATTCACGGACAAATTTTAAGTAATCTTCCGCCAAAACTGTTTAACTTAAAAATGTCCGTGTTCTCATTTTTTAAGGGATGAGGAAATAAAAATAATTTTTGCCTAGTGAAGAAAACAGTATAATAACATATGCTATGCAGCAATTTTAATCAGCCCTCCTTTTTTTACCCTTTTAAATTTTAATAATATGGGAAAACAGTGATTTTCATCGATGAAACACCTGTATTGATTTCATGAAAACTATGTCACTTTCTTCGTTTAAACTATTTATCTTTTCTTCTTACCTATCTCACGCATACATTTTGCTTTCTTCTATTTTGTTTCCCATGATCTCTTTAGTATATATATATATATATATATAGGTTAGCCGTAGTTGATATATTTTAACTTCTTCCCTCTCTCCATTGATTGAAATTGATATCTTTTTCATTTATGTCCCTTTTTTATTTTCATCCATCTCATCATTTCTCTTTATCCTCACTCGTTTATATACCATACATACAATCATAATGAAAATTTAGTAATTATTAAATTTTAAAAATTGTGAAGAGTGAAGGATATGTGGTATGAATTCTGAAGCCCCCTTCAGATAAGAATAAAGTAGGGTAAAAACCCTGTGTAAACTCTCATGTTTTCAATATAAAATTCTTTTGAGAAATGATCCTGGTAATACATATATAACTCAAAATCATGTTTTTGTTTTATTTTGAAAAATATAATATTATTTAGAGATAAATAAAAGAACTTAACTAAAATTTAAAATAAATCAACGAACATAATTTGAAATATAAGATATTTCGAACATAAAATGGGAATATGATCTTCTTTTCTTATAGGGTCATTGATCCCTCATGATTTCTTTTCATTTAATCATTTCGTTTCTTTCTATAAAAATCACTAGAATTATAACTCTAGGAGTATTACGTGCTGCTATCTAGTGAAATCCCTTTGAAACTTTGTTAAGAATGTTTCTATGCTATTTGATTTCATTGAAAATAGCTTGCTTCTTGCTTTAATAAAATACATGTATTAATTGAGCAAAAATTCTTCTTAACTACCCACTTACATACCCCCTATACTAATCTAATTGATTCCAATTGATTTCCAATTGATTTTATTTGTATGATGGAGGTTAAACTCCCTTTAATTCCTTTGAGCACAATTTCAGGATTATTCTTACAAAACGGAAGATGATACACAGAAAAATAACTTTACAGGCGTTAAAATGTATGATTTTATTTGAACTTATTAAAAGGAAGAAAAATGTTAAAACTAAATCATTAAAAAATATCGGCTCCCTTTTAACTATAAAAAACATTTGAAGCCAAAAGTAGTATCGATATTTTCAACTGAAGTTATGTTTTGAGAGTGTTAAAATTGCAATTCTTCTTCTTATTATTATTTTTTAATTTTAAGCTAGGTGCGTAAATTAAAGATAAAGACTTTAAACATTTTCAGGTTTGTTAAATTCCATAACAAAACTTTTTTTATGGCATCTTTTGGGTTTTCGGCAAAATAATTTTTATGATCTACTTACTTACTAATTACTAATGTACCTAATGTTATTAGTGCTTTTTCTTTTGCAGGTTCAAAGGTAAAATTTAAAAATTTTTTGTTTCAAAGATGCTTAGAATCAAGTTGATAACATTTATGTATTTCCAACAGATATATCATTTTTGTAATAAAATCATAAAGTTAATTTTTTTTAAATATTTGTGAATGTTTTGTTCGTAAATATATAATTATGATTTATGGCACATGTAACAATTTATTATTATTATTGTTATTACTATTACTACTATATTGAGATATTTTTATGTAGTTTGAAAATATTTAAAATTTACTTATAGAAACATGTATACCTAAATATACTCACGGATAGTTCTTGATCAGTCTTTTGTGTAGAATTCAATAATGTTGTCAAGCAATCCGTTTCAGTTATATTGTTAGTGGATTTAACACAGTTATTTATCACTTGACCACATCCTCTGTCTAGAAGAAAAAATGTAATTAAATTATTTTTTTTAATTACACAAGAAAGTAACGGAATTGATTCTTAATGATTTTTTAGATGGAACAAAAAAAAAAATTATCCTGTACTAGAAATGAAACTATTTAAATCTTAAAAACCATTTAAGCTTAATCAAAATCTTTAAAAAGGTTTTTCTCAATTTTGACGATGAAAATAATCGTTTAAATAAGTATATAATTATTAATCGTTTCAATATTTATCTTAAGATTATTTGCTTACATCTACAAAGGTATAATTTATTAGTTTTCAAATTGAAACCCATGGAAGTATTCAATTGAAATTTGAATCCTTTCTATAGCTATACTGCTATATATTTTATAAAATTGAAAAAAGCACTGTTATAAGCATTTAAGGATTTAAAAGACAAATCTTGGTATTTGTCATACACAAAAAAAAATATATTATTAGAACATACGTCATATTATCTCAGTTAATTTATCAATCAATCAATTTTATTTATCAAGTTCAATAAAAAGTTTTTCAGTGATCCAATATTTAATATCAATAAAAACTTTTGTACAATTGTATAGAATAAAACTTTATACCTTTAAAATTTCTTGTTTGTTCTTGGCCAACGTATGACTTCGATTGATATCTCTTACTGATTATTAAGATACAAATAATGCAAAATAATACTGCTGTTCCAGAAATGATAAGAGATTCTTTATCAAATATTTTTCTTTGTTTTCCTGGAAGAAATATAATTCATCGATAAATCTAAATAATTAAAAATGTATGTAAAACAATTTTTGTTCTCTTGTTTGACTTTTAAAGCAATCCTTTTAGTTACTTGTTTTACAGTGCTATCCATACATAAAGTATGTAATCACCTAACCAGATAAATATATGCATTTTTTTAATGAAAATTTTATGTTAAGTTTGAGCAATATATTTAAAAATTTATATTTCATAGTAATTAATAAAATATAATGTTGCAATAAAAGTAATTGAAGCAAAAACAATAACTGAAGAGCAATAATATAATAAATGTAGGATTTTGGAATTCTCAGAAATTTTAATAATGCATGGTTAATAGTTTTAGATTAACCACTAAGAGTTTACTTATTTCTTTGGATCAAAAGTAAAACTAATTTTGATTTATTTATACATTTGCTATTAGTTTGTAAAACATATAATTTCATCGGAAGATTTAAAATTTTAAAACTATAATTAATTTTGATGTTATGCCTCCAAGTTTAATTAAAGCAATGAATTATATTCAAACTAAAAACTTAATTTTTCTTTTATTGACTTTTGCAAAATTTAATGGTTAAAAAAAAATTGAATGAAAATACGCCATGAGAAATTTTCACAAAGAATTAATATATAAGCTAAAAGAAATCACTCCATAATGGGATAGAAAGAAACTTTTTACTTTTAAAACGATTTTTTATGGTTCTGGCTTCTTTATGATATTTGAAGGGATGCTTCAATACTCTTTTAAAATACAAGTTTTGTTAGCATTCGAGCTCATCATCCGTTATTCTGTCAAAGATAAAATTTTTATGACAAAAAGGATTTAAAAATTAAAGCCATTATTTGGATGAATGAATGCTCAAAAATATAGTTCTTCTTTCAAACTGTGTTTTGAAACTGAAAAAGATGGCTTTACAAAAGATAAAAGATAATCTCTATTCGTAGAATCATAAAAAACTTACACCTTCAAAGAATAAAATTAATAATGTAGAATAAATTAAATATTTATTTTCAAAATAGTTCAGCATATTTTTTCAGTACCTTTGACCTTTCAATATTTAGGAAGTTTTCATAAGGAATTATAGTATAAAACCTTAAAGGAATAATCATCCTTTATCCTTACTATCTCAGTTGAAAACAATTGAATTTTTATGACAAAATCATTTAAGCCAGTAAACTCTTTATTTCTCTGTTGTTACAAAAAAAAAGAATAGTTACTTTGTAATTAAATAAGGAAATATCTGTAAAACAAGCTCAGAGGATGACCGGTTAGAAATAGTTTCTTTGATAGTTTATTTTAAACGGGTGTCAATTATAGATAAGAAATTTATAACAGGTTCGGAAAATTTTAATTCTGATTACATTTCGATGAAAGTTACCAAAATTCAATGTGTCCCAAGTCACCCCCTGCTCATATACTATCCTGTACCGGGTGTGAAAGACTCGATATTTATTCCAGGCCAGCGGTGGATCTGAGAAGCTTGATAGCTCATGGTTTTATGGATCTGGTTTGATGTTTCAGTCAAACCAACATAAGCAACAACATCAGATGAAAGTTGACAAAGATTATACGATATAAGAAATTACGTACCTATTTGCTTTTTATACCTGAAGTTTTGTGAGATATCCATAGAAATGGCTACTTACTATGACATATTTCATTTTATTTCGGCAATATTATAACGTTTGATAAATTACCTACATAATTTATACTGAAAATGCAAACCATCTTTCCTCTCCCTGTCGAAGAAATATGTATCTACCTTCCTACCCTCATGTCAGCTAGTATTATGCATGTTTTAGAAAATATTTAAGTTTTGATAAAAGCATTTCATGTGCTCAATTAGTAGTAACATAAAAGTATATAAATAGTGTAATATATAAAAGTGTTTAAGATCTAAATGAATTTAAACACACATGATATTATTCATCCCCCAACTTAAATTTTGGAATATTGTATTCTTAATTCACTGTTATATTTATTTAACAGAGAAAGGACTAGTCTATCACGTATTCATTTCCTTGGTTTTTTTTAACGGACTAAGAAAATTTTTTAGTGTACCTCCTGGGGTCAGCCCCAGCACACAAGGCTCTTTCTGCCGCCCCACCTCGTTCTCTCCCCAGCAGAGCACCTTGGTGCCCCAGGGCACCTCGGCCCAGGCGCCCCGGCCAGAGCCCCAGCTGTGATTGAAGGAAGACGAGTTGAGCGCCGTCCACCGGTAAGTCACGTCCGCAGGGTTGGATTGGAGGCTGCAGGTCACGTTGGCAATCTCGCTGTCTCGAGAGGTTATTTCCAGGCGGTGACAAACTGGAGGGTCTGAGAGGAGGAAAGAAATAAAAGGGGGTTGAGTTTCGTGATGGGGATGTTTTTTGTGGGGAGGGTGAGTTCCATAGGTGAAGAAGTTTTAGTTAGTAGTTGGTGTATGAAATTACTCTTTTTCCTTAAAATATATGGATTTCCTTTTATTGATAAATAATAAACGTATTGAATTAATCTGATATTTATTTTTAACACATTCAAACGTGTTTTTTTTCTATGCAACACTAAAATTTACAAAATTAGAACACGTGGTGGGGGACGAATAAAAGCTGACTGTGCAAAATCGTAAGCAAGCACAAAACAACGTGGTTTATTTGCAAAAGATATTTTAAAACTTAAAAAAAAATACAAATTTGTTTCGGGGATGCCTGGGTCCCCTTCGTCAGTGAACAAGATGGAAATAACAAGTATGACAATCAGTTATATATGAAAACTATGAAACACGCAGTTACAGCGAAAAAAACACAGGTTTAAACAAAAAATTCAAAATTTGAAAAAGGCTTTAAGACATTCAAATTTGTCAGAAGTAAGGTGCATTCGACAAATCATCAACCAAAAATTTGGAGAAATGATTAATATAATAACTGTATGTAATTAAATAGTTTGTATGGTTTTTTTTAAGTTTTAAAATATTTTGTGCAAATAAACCACGTTGTTTTGCATTTGCTTACATGGTGGGGGTGTTTTACAATTGAGGCGTTTGCAACAATAAGGGCTACTAACGAGGTGTTGAAGAAGGTACCGCAATTCCAATGGATGTACTACTTAATATCGTTTTTAAGATGTTCAAAACTGATTTTAACCTTTAAAAATTTTATAATTTACAAAATGTATTTTGGTAAGAGAGTCAAATTTATGAGGAGCATCTATTTAAACATCTATAAAAAAATTTTAAATGTTAGGGAGGGTGTAGTAAAATATGCCATCATCTAAATGAACTGATATTAAATTTAATTATCTACACTAATTAGTTGTTCTTAAAAACTTTTAAAATTTATTTTAAGTTGTTGAAATAACATCACATGATAACTTGGATCATTTTGAAGAATAAACTATTTCATTAATGCATGCGCATTACTTGTTAAACACAATCTTAATAAATATAAAAGCATGAAAACATCAAAAACAATTTCGAAATGCATCTAATAAATTTTCATTTAATTGAATTCTATTCTTTAGAGATAGATATATTTTATTTGACCAATATTTCCCTTAAAAATGTAACTGAACTTCACCATAAAACACACAAATTGATGCATATCACTCGAATTTCATGAAATAAATATTTTTGGTTCACATTTACTTCAAATTAGTTTTCATTGGAAAAATGCAAATAAGATGAAATAGATTATGTATTTAAGTTTTATATTCAAATATAGAGAGTAAAAAAAAATCATACATTGTGAAACCATTAATGTAGTAAAATAAATTAATTTGAAGTGTATTACTTATAGCCCAGTAAATTCAGGTCAAAATGGGGGGGTTTAGCGCACTAATTCCTAACTCGCTGAAAATTTCAGAATAAGCTCTCTATGATGTCTATATTCAACCCTGAAAAGTCCCCTAAAATCCCCCGCGGGCTTCCTTCGAAAATGGCGAATCAAAGATGGCCGCCAAGCAATCAAGGTTTTTTGCCATATCTCAGTCAAAAATCAATCAATATTTTTTATTGCTTTAAAAGGCTATATATTCAGAATAAGACCCTTTATTAGTTCCAATCACTTTTCCTGGTAAAAAATTCGTATAAATATGGTTTAAAAGGGTGTAATTGACGCCAAACGGAAATTGTTTTGTTTCTTTTCACATAATTTGCCCCCAGCCTTTACCGGCATAAAAATCCCCAAAACCAATCGAAGTATTTTTGTAAGTATTATAAATAAGGATTATTTCAAAGCAAAATTTTTAAAAATCCGTTTATAATTGGCTGAGATAATTGATTTTGAGTTAGTCGTGTTTAATGTGGATGAGTGGCCCTCTTCAATGGATGCTCAAAAATGACGTTTTCAAAACTTATAGGTAGAAGTTTTTCTGGATGGTTATAGATGTTTATCGGAGCGCTGAATCCGAATATCACGTTTTCTGCCATGAAAAAGGTTGGTTTCACGTGAAAAATCGAACAAAATCGAAACATTTTCGTTCTTTTACAATTTTTTGTTTATATTTCAAAAAATATAAGTTTCACGAAAATATATTCAAATGCAAAAATAAAGTTGACAAAATTTCCTACAAAATGCATACTTTAACTTTGTTTTTGTGATGATTGATGATTGGTTACACTGATAGAGCGCACTGTAAAATGGCGATTTTGTTTGCCCTTACTGGAAAATAGGAAAAGACCTCATCTCCCACTCCCAACAACTTCTTTATCGAAAAAACGCATATGCTAGGTAAAAGAAAATTACATTTAATACGAAGTTCATTAGTCAACCTAACTTTTTGGCAAGGTTTATTGCGTTAGAGCGCGAAGAAAACGCAGGGATTTTATGGCTCCATACAAATACATAAAAAGCACCCACTCCCAAACCCGATAATACAAAAAAAAATCATGGATGGTATCCAACATTTTATTCCACCTGAAAGAACATTATAATTTCTACAAAATACATTTTCAATACTTAAATTTCTTTATAGAAGAGACCCAGCGGAGTTGCAACTCCGTGAACAGCAATCTTCACTTTTCAGACAAAACGAACCCTTCCATCTCTAACACTAATTTCCTCTTTAACTTAAAAGAATCATCCCTGAAAAGGGAATCAAACATCTTTTATGAGTAATACATTGAAAATAAAGCTTCAATTAGTAATATTTGGTAGTGGTGGAATAATGCAGTAGGGATGGAATAATGCAGATGGCTGTTTTCACAGTTTTCACTCAGCTGGCTGTCTCCTTTAAGGCATTAAATTTGAACTTGTATTTTGTAGAAATTATAATTTTCTTTCTGGTGGAATAGAATTTTTGATAGCATCCATGATTTTTTTTTGTTTTATCGGCTTTGGGAGCGGTTGATTTTTATGTATTTGTATGGAGTCATAAAATCCCTGTGTTTTTCTTCGCGCTCAACTTTATTTTTGCAATTGAATATATTTTCGTGAAACTTATATTTTTTGAAATATAAACAAATTGTAAAAAGAACGAAAATGTTTCGATTTTGTTCGAATTTTCACGTGAAGCCAACCTTCTTCATGGTAGAAAACGTGATATTCGGATTCAGCGCTCCAAAATACATCTATAACCATCCAAAAAAACTTCTACCTATTAGTTTTGAAAACGTCATTTTTGAGCATCCATTGAAGAGGGCCACTTATCCACATTAAACACGACTAACTCAAAATCAATTATCTCAGCCAATTATGAACGGATTTTCAAAAATTTTGCTTTGAAATAATCCTTATTTATAACACTTACAAAAATACTTCGATTGGTTTTGGGGGTTTTTATGCGGGTAAAGGCAGGGGGCAAATTAGGTGAAAAGAAACAAAAAAAATTTCCGTTTGGCGTCAATTACACCCTTTTAAACCATATTTATACGAATTTTTTACCAGGAAAAGTGATTGGAACTAATAAAGGGTCTTATTCTGAGTATATAGCTTTTTAAAGCAATAAAAAATATTGATTTTTGACTGAGATATGGCAAAAAACCTTGATTGCTTGGCGGCCATCTTTGATTCGCCATTTTCGAAGGAAGCCCGCGGGGGATTTTAGGGGACTTTTCATCAGGGTTGAATATAGACATCATAGAGAGCTTATTCTGAAATTTTCAGCGAGTTAGGAATTAGTGCGCTAAAAAACCCTAAATTTACTGGGCTATTACAAATCTTTTTTGTATTCCGTTTATTATATCTACAAAACAATATTTATGTATTCTACTCTCTAAAAATGAATGAAATTTAATTTCAATACCGACTGCAGATATGCACTTTATTAAGTATGTTTGTTTCAAAATATTGCTTTAAAATTACTACCAATAAATGTATTTTCTTATATCTTTTTGTAATTACTTTATCAATAAAAGTGATCTAGTTAAAATGATTGAGAGATTTAATTAAAAAAAAAAAAGAAATTACCTGAAATAAGTACAACTTAACGCCTAGCGTAACCATATTTCAAAGATAATTTCTTTTCTCTTAAAATATGAAGAGTTAAATGATTAAATATGAAATGCAATATAGTATTAATTATTGGATATTTCGCAATTCAATTCAGTTTTTCCAATACAGTTCTAAACAGTTTCTTAACAGCAACTGTTTTCATAGCAATCAGACGCACGCCATACCATAACACTGGAAGTAAAATCATCTATCTAAGCTTTGAAAATTTAATGAACAGCTGCTCCACACAGAAAACAACGTCACACTTCCTCACTATCTTCCCGACTATCAAACCTTATAAAACTACGACCTGTCACACTTCAACCACACAAACGACACTTCCCACATAACCCCTACCCCAGTCGCTCATGTAAATCAGACTCATAAGTATGCATCCCTCCACGAACCACCCCGTATCTCGGTCCGAAATAATTCAGCTCACACTTCTCCTGAGCAGAGAGCGAGATCCTAATGCACACAATCCCATCTCTGGGGGAGTCATTTCCCTAAAGCAACAAGCCACCTGCAGCAAACGAGCTCGAGTAACGTCCTTTCCTCTGGCCGAGATTTATTGCGACTGTATCGCACTGGTGTGATTGCTAGAGACGAAAATTCGCAAGAAATCGGAGTAAAATTTCTACGTTGATGATTGAGAAGATATAATGGTAATAATATTTTCTTTCGGTCAAATTTAATTTACCATTGCTACTCGTGCAATTTTACACTGCAGTATTTCCAGCGCGATGCATTTTGTTCACCATATGAGCTGCTCAGGATAAAAGTGGTATAAGTGCAAAAATACAAAATTTGGAAAAGCATAGATTTGGATTCTTTTAAAGGATCCTTTAATCCTTGGTGTAATAGTCTACTAAGTCAAAAGCTCAATGATTGGCCTGTAAGAGCTGCCTAAAAATATATTTTTCGTAGGATTAACACAGGCTCTGTTAGAGAAAATCTTCAAAATTACTCAAAATAACGTTCAGTGGACTTATACCACTTTCATTCTAACCAGCTCATATGTATAAAAAACCTCTAGCTAAAACACCTGTATAAGATTTGCTTTCAATAGCGAGTTGATTACAACAGCTCTACATTGTAGTTGGCTCTTTGTTGCTGCTATGCTAGCACATCAATTTTTAAATTTAACACATTTACTTGAATAATCTCTGGAATAGGTATAAGTACGTTGCACACACACACGCACACGCACACGCACACGCACACGCACACGCACGCGCACGCGCACGCACACGCACACGCACACGCACACACACACACACACACACACACACACACACACACACACACACACACACACACACACACACACACACACACACACACACACACACACACACACACACACACACACACACACACACACACACACACACACACACACACACACACACACACACACACACACACACACACACACACACACACACACACACACACACACACACACACACACATTCAAATCACTTCATTATGACCACTTTTTAAGTATGAATATTCTGATTTGAATAAGTTATGATTTTAGAAAGGTTTGCGCGAGAAATACAACACAAAAAACATTTCAAAACTTCAGACAAAAAAGTATCTTGAGTAATAATAATATTGGGTTATTTGTCAAATTTTGATTGTAGCCTTTGTTTTAAATCAATTCCAATGCGTTTTGACGCCAAATTTCGGGATTATACATCATCCAGATAAATCTGAGACTCTCTATTTTAGGCACACTATCCTGGCGTCCCGAACAAAACTCCCAAAATATCCCGATCAATATAAACCACAATTTATTGACTTGTAGCTCGTATAAGATAAATAAGAATCTTGCTTGTTAGCGAAATGTAATTTCACTAGACAAATTCTCTCTCCATTCTAACCACATAATGACTAAATATTTCTTATTAGAAATTAAATGTAGAAATATGTTATAGTTAGTTTAGATTGAACAAAAGCAAAAAAACTCCAAACTATCATAGAGCTGCTGATACAAAACTGACATGGGCAAAATTTCACGGTTAAGGAACTGTATTTTAATGAGTTTCATCAGAATATCAGTTTCTAAAATCTTCTTCGTTTCACGCATTTGAACTTTTGGGTATTAACTTTTATCAAATACTTCCCATAAAAGTAAATTAAGTAAAACTGAAATTAGAAAAGTTATCCTTAATTGGATTTCTGAGTTTATACCTATATTCTCCAATAGAATTTTCAACAACTATTAATTGATTTCTTATGAAGAAACATATAACATAAATTATATAAACAAAAAAATATGATATTCCAACATTATAAAACAAATATAAAACCTGTGCTTTGGTCTTTACCCGTCCTCATATAGGTACTCATAGGCATTTGTACCAAGTTTTTTGGTTCGAATTGGTCGAGTAGTTCAAGAGAATATGCGTTACATGTGATCCGTACCCACCGACCCCATACTTTTATTTTATAGATTAGATTAAAAAATAACTGATAAGTATTAATTACTTTATTTATCAATGCACTAGTAAATTTAAATTTAATAAGTAATATCATGCATCACCATCAATGTACACCATACTTCATATTTTTAAAAGTTTTAGGTATTGAGTTATTGTATTATGTGAGGATTCCATGTTGTGGAGAAGATTTTATCTCCCTTTTGGAGATTCACTACATTTGAAAATGGGTCAAACAGAGGCCGCCGTTGTAGTTCATATCCTTTTCCATAGATGGCAGCTGAAGCCTTTCTGCTTAAAATAGACATGGAATCTTCCGCAAATGATAGTGATTCATCATTAGCTTCCATTTAATAAGAAGAACCTGATAATTCTTTATAGATGTAATTTTGGAATTAAATAGTAGATAGAATGGTGAAAATAATAAAAAAATACAAATAATTAATGTTTTGAGAAAAGTTTTCCACAATATAATGAAATAGATGGGATATTAATTTACATTCTTAATTAAGGAACATACTATTTACCTACACTTTAAGTCAGAATTCCCTTCTATTACAGCTGAACAATCTTCATTGATATGTTAACTTCAAAATCCACAATTAGTTCTCTTTTCGTGTAAGGAAAACCTTTTAATTCTGCAGAAAAATTGGATTTTCGTCTGAAAGCGGAGAAGCACCCTGAATCTAAAATTACATAACCCAGAAACTAAAATATTAAGCTATGTTGACTGACGAACTAGTACTAGGTTTCTAATTAAAGGTACTACAGTGAAACATTTATTTTTCAGATATATGGATGTTTCTGGTAATTTTAGCATGAATTGAGCTCTCAGATAATATTTAGACACGAAAGCGCCCACACAAGCAAATAATGAATTCCTGAAAAAGACAAATGCATCCCAATAAAACCACTTAAAACACAGCTTCCAAATACGAGTACGATTCCCCTTATAAATAGAACACGCAAATAACAGCTCACAGCGCTATTTACGAAACACAGAGAACCGAACACCGTAAAAAAAAACCTCTAGTGTAATTAGTATAATAAGTGATTCTTACTGAGTTGCTAGGAATAAAAGTCAAGATTAAGGACCAATGAAAATCCCAAAACCTGCGGGTGTCTTGAAGAAGCTTTTAAGAAATGGAAATAGTGAGACTCGACATTAATTAACTACCATTTCTGTCGTCTAATTAGTCGGTAACAGAAATTTCGATAATGAAAAAATCAGTTTCGGAATCCGCCTCCATCTTCATTACGGCCTTTAGAATTTAAGTAAGAAAAGGACTACTAATTGCACCTTGGTACAGAGGTTGAAACTTGCGAGTTTTTTGCTGGTGCAATCGTATTCTAAATATTTTTTGTGCGTGTTTACTCTGCAAATTACGGGACTGGAGGTTCTAATTTCATGGACTTTTGGAGAACTAAATGAAGTTATCGAATGATTCGGGGAATTTAATTTCAAACGAAGGCGTTTAGTTTGAACCGTGGCGTTTACCATAAAGTGAATTGGATTAAAATAAACTTCGTTGAAATGAAAATGAAAAACTGGGAATTATATTCCAAAGAGGGAATACGTCTGGATTTAATTGCTAGTAACTCCGGAGTCCTGTCATTATTGAAAATGTTTTTAGTCATGAAATACAGGAATAAGAACGTTAAGAAATATAATTATGTTTTGTAAGGATCTAAACTTCAAAATTAATTTTAAGATTAGTTTTGTAATTATTAAGACTTTCATCACAGTTCTTTTCTTCAAATACTTTTATGATAAAAATTAATTTGGGTGTACTAGTAGTAATAGAACACGCCGTGCGTAGCTGACAAGTAGAATTTCTATGTATGAAACAACCTTCAAGTATAGTAAGTATATTATCATATTATTAAATGTTAAACACTTAAAATTTAAAGAAAAATTAGAAGGAAGCATAGACTCAGACCATGTTCTTTGAATATTTGGCTCAATCTTCTAATTTTACAATTCCATTAACCATTTTAATGTTAAGAAGTAATTAATACTTTAAAAAAAAATGTGCTTTTAAATAAGATATAAACATTGAACCATTTTCAAAGTATGCAGGAAAGGACTAGAATTCCAAAGCAGTAATCTTACTTCAAGGTCAATGAAACCAAAAACTAAATTCCCCTCACTTTGGAAACATGTGACTACAAAAATAGAATTTCTACTTACAAAGCACATTGATGTAAACGGAAGAATTGCTTTTTCCTTGTAAGTTTTCAGCTTGACAAATATACATTCCAGTCTGGCTTCTCTTGATATCATGCAATTTTAAGCATTTGTCATCTATTTTAGTAGACGAAGAGTTTTTTATTTCTTTACCGTTGAAAAACCACACTATTTTACACGTATTTGGACTAGCATCTGTATTACATTGTAAGCTGACGTTTGATCCGGCGGTAATCCAGTCAATGGGGCAGCCTAATACGTTTATTTCAATATCGGGCGGATCTGCAGAAAATATAAGTATAAATGGTGAAATATATGTATGCTCAATGCATAAATAATTTTTATACACACAAACATGTTTTAATTTTTATGTTGTTAGCTTGATTAAATATAACCAGATAATATAGCTCACAATATGTATGATATTAGTGAGGATCTATTCTTTTCACTGCTTGACTAAGTTTTAAAGAAGCGTTATAATTATTCATATACAGTCTGTTTCAACCAGTCCAATCCCAAACTCTGCACAGCCAGATTCCTTGCATGGAGTGCATAAAAAATGCGAGAAACCTCTCTGACGCATAGTTTTTGAGAAAATGGACAAACCACTAAGCATCACATCCAGTTTGGGCTAAAAGAGGTTTATGAAAACCGTGAACATCCTTATTTGGATATGTTTTGCATACTAAAACGTTAAAAATATCTACTGTACATGCATGCGTACACCGTGGAATAAAATAATTAAGGTTTTATCGGATATCAAATTTTCCGAAAGATGAAAGTCGTAGTAGTTTTATCTACTCCGCGCGAGGAATCGTTCTGTGCATGGTTTGGGCGGACTTGTTGGAACACCCTGTGTAGTAAAATGTTTATTCAGATATTTTTTTTAAATGATACCATTTTTAATAAAACCTATTGTAGTAAATTTTTAAATAATATGTAGTAAGTTAATGTATTCAAAAATATCAAAAAACATTACATTGCACTGAGAATGCGCCATTTTTTAAAAATAAGAGTATTTTTCTGAATTACTTAACTAAACAATCTCATGAAAAAGTGAAACGATTACATGTTATCAAATTGATGATGACTACTGATCAAAACTTACACAAAACTTGCATGTAATAACTTTTCTTCTTAACGTATTTTGGGCAGGTTTGGGTTAGTAGCGATGCAGTCGAAAGACTTCCCATTGTCTTTTCTACCAACCTTGCGTTTGAGGTAGCTTATCGTCGTGTTACCATTATTTGTCAATTATTTCTTTAGAACTGAGAATATCGCCTTGATTATACCATCTCAAATGGGCTCTTGGGTGAGATCCAACACTTTTGCACGTCAGGGAAACCGTTTGGCCAACTTTAAATGGTTCTTTTACTTCACTCAGTATTTCTACTTCTATAGGAGGTACTGGAAAGGAAATGAACATATTATATATTAGAGTCTTACACAAGGTAAACTAAAAATGTAGAGTCTTTGTATTATAGTACGAGATATTTTTTTATTATTTTTTAAAGTGTATAATAGAGCATTACTATATACTGACGATTTCATAGGTTTTTTGTGGTGAAAAAAAGAAACTGAATATAACATGTAGTGTTTGTGACAAAAATAAAACATGAGAGCATTCAGTAAAAAGTGAAGGACTTTTATGAAGAATATTTTATGAGTTTCACAATAGTAACTAAAATTTAAGAAAAAGTAAAATTATTTAAAAATGTAGCAATGTTCAGAATTTTAAAATTATTTTTACAAATTTAATTCAAAATTTAAGTAAACCATTTAAATGAGCAAGTTTTACGTTTAAATCTACTGAAAGTGGGAAAATAAAATTTTACACAATTGAATATTGCATTACATTAATGTGTCGTAAATTTATTTATGCAATAAATTGTCATTTTTATTAAAATATTTTTAAATAAGAACAGTGTATTTACATCAGTAGCAAATAAGAAAAAGAAAATATAAAGGCTAAAAATAAAAAAAAAACCCCGAATAAAATCAACAACATATAATACTTACTGTTTAAATCACGGCGTTTGTAAATGTTTACTTACACTCTTCGTAGTATAAATAAACGGCATTTTTAAAAACACAAGTAAGCTTAGATTATAATGTATCACAAACTATCCTTATACTTTGAACTTCCTTATTATTCCTCCCCTAGTTAACCATGAACGTCAAAAATATTTTCCCCATAACATAGAAAAGCCTACACAAGCCAAAGAGTTTCAGGAAATTTAATCATACAGACTCTGTTGAATGGTGGCAGAAGTTTCATTGAAAGAATGCTTCGGATGAGTTAGCAATTATTCATGGATGGTGGCTATACTATTCCCTGACCATGGGGACTTCTATTACATTATTTGGCAGCTGTGGTCAATTTCATATAGCATTAGAGAAATGTGCTCTTACCCCGATAACTCTGTGAAATGTTTTCCGAAAACATGTCAAACCAGAATAGAAATTGCGAAATTAGCCTCATTTCCATATTGGAAATTTCAAGTAAAGCGTTTTGAAAGGAGGGGGGAGTTACTTGATGCCGTAAAACAAACTGCATTTTATTGAACATTGCCTGAAATTTGCGCACTAAATCAACTATGAAAACAATAAAAATTACCCGAAAAATCCATACATTATAAAACTGTTGATAGTTTTCTCGGGAAAATATTTTTTAAATGAACCAGTATGTATCATCGATGAGAATTTATTAAAAAAAATTTTATTACTTTACTACAATAAAATATTTCATAAATACTTTTCTGCATATAGACGATCAGAAAAAACAATTCATCAATCCGTGTTTCAATATTTATCTCTAAACTTTATATTCAAAAATGTAAGTTTAGATCAAATACAGCCATGAATTTTTTATCATCCTTTATTCTTCCACTGAAACTATTCCGGTTGGGTCATACATTTTTAGCAATGGTCGAGTATTAAATTACCATATTTCTACCCAATCTAGAACGTCGCCCATGGAATACATACGCGGATATCAATAAGAACAATAACTATGGAAGTGAGGGAAAGTATGGTTCAGAAGGCAAAGGCATAAAAACATCTGAGTATGAATTCTTAAGCGGTTCCAGAAATGCTTACACAGATTTGCAAAACAGAAAAATCGCAGCCGTTGGAATAAATCCCATGCTTTCTGAATATTTTGCTGGGATTCCAAATTCTTTTTCTGGCTATATGAGATTGTCATATTCTTTTCGCATACAAATAGTCTACTATGAGAGCACCTCTAAGGAATTTTTGTTGTAAAGAGAGAGAGAGAGAGAGAGAGAGAGAGAGAGAGGAGAGAGAGAGAGAGAGAGAGAGAGAGAGAGAGAGAGAGAGAGAGAGAAGAGAGAGAGAGAGAGAGAGAGAGAGAGAGAGAGAGAGAGAGAGAGAGAGAGAGAGAGAGAGAGAGAGATGAGAGAGAGAGAGAGAGAGAGAGAGAGAGAGAGAGAGAGAGAGAGAGAGAGAGAGAGAGAGAGAGAGAGAGAGAGAGAGAGAGAGAGAGAGAGAGAGAGAGAGAGAGAGAGAGAGAGAGAGAGAGAGAGAGAGAACACTTATACAGACTAAACTTGGATTCAATTCATTAGTTTGTTATTACTTAGATTTTAAAAAAATGTTATAAGTGCAAGCAAGTTATAAATAAAATAATAACAAGTTTAAAGCAAATGTTATAAGTGTTGAGTAATGTTGAGAGCATTATCTACAGAAGAAACGCGTTGATGTGTAGAAAAAACAGTTTTGAAGAATAATAAATTCATACCTTGATGGTGGTTAAGTTTCATATCTTGAATTTTTATTTAATTAATTAGAAAATTCTTGAATTTTATTAAAAGTATTGAGTAACCTCGTGGGTAAAAAAAATTATCTGCAGTAGAAAATAAGGAGCTAAGATTTTTTATAAAAACGTATAGAGTTGTTCAAAAATCATAGTATGAAGTTTATTGGTTAACATTCTCCTATCTAATAAGATCTCCTATCCAATTAGATTATACGTGTAGCATAAAAATTTACGTGGAAAATATTAAAACCAAAAAAGGTACCGAAAAAGACCAAGGTAAACTAACTTGCTTTTACACAACAGTTGAGGATGCGTAAAAGATAAGCTAAGGCAAAAAACTTATAAAATGAAAGGTATGTTTTCTCTTTTTATTTTTCTCTCTTGAATGACTATACCCATTAAAATAGAACAAAAATTATAAATATTCTATTAACTCTCGCATAGACCACTTACCTTACACTCGAAAAGAAACGTTTTTCATTTTCCTAACATGTAATCCAACTTAATATCGTTATTTCATCAAAAGTTATTTCACAAATGCAGATGAGCAAAACAAAAATACGATTTCAGTTACTTCTTTTTTTATTTGCTCAGTAACCTAATTCATCTCAAGAATATAAAATTAAAAATGCCTCATAAAATTACCCCATAAGTCTTAAACTTCTATCTTGGTAATATGTAATATGACTAAATTCATAATGCAACACCTTATCTCATCAACAGCTACAGCATATGAGGAAAGAAAAAAAATATTTGAAATAGGTAGTAGACATATTCTTTAATTTCTCTTGTTTCTTTTTTCTTTAATTAATCACAAAGAACTTCTCAAGAATACAAAAATTAGAAATGTTTCAACTCCCCCCATATGCCAATTACAGTAAACTCGAAACAAAAATACCACTCGTCTTACTAATAATCTGACTATACTAGTCTGCAACGTTACTTGACCCTGGAGAAACAAACTGAGAGCAAACAGAGAAAGTAGTTCCCAGCACGGCTTGAGTTTGAAGTTAAATTAATTTGAATGAATTTTGAGTTAAATTAAGAACTTCAATTTATAAATATGATTAGTTTGTTAAACCCATGTATCTCTAACGTCTTTTATCACGATTTGCGTACCGAAATTCCTCCTAGCAACACAACAAGCTTTCTGTTTACTCAGTTTTTACTTGCGTAGTGACGTCATAGAGTCAAGAAACATTGCGTAGAGCCTTATTTTAACAACACCTTACCACATCAGCAGCTACAGATGCAAAAGGACAAAAATGCAAAAAAAAAAATAATGAACATTTTCTTTTACTTCTACATTTGAAGACTGGACTTCGAAAACGAGCAAAGTCCCAAAACTAAAAAAAAAAATGAATTAGACCCGAAAAGTCAATCTAAGTGTCATCACCAACAACCTGTAAATCCAGCTAAGTGCCACGACCATGATTAGTAGTTCAAAAAGAGCCTGAAAGATGACTTACTATGTGTATTTCTATGGAGAATCAAATTTAAAATATTGAATTTCGGAAAACTGACTTTTTGGCACTTAGCTTGTTTTTGAAGTCCAGTCTTCTTTTGTCTTTGCTCAATAACGAAATCAATCTGAATAATACAACAATTAAAATGCTCCATCAAATATCGAACCTTAACACTAGAACCGCCGGACTTTGCTACCTACCTAGAACCGCCAAAGGGGACAAAAATGTCCCCATGCTGCTTAGGCCGGGTCGAAAAAGACGAAAATCAAAAACTCGAAATGTAATAGTTGTAACACATTAGTACAAGTATAATGCAACAAAAATTTTTGAAATCGGTCAACGTTTGACCGTTGCGAAATGCGGTCAAAGTTTTGATGTTTTGGTCATTTTTGGGGAAATCAGCCGAAAATCCTAGATAACGTGCTCAAATACTGTCCTCAATTTTTTTATGGTTGTGTACCTTCATTGTCTATAGTATGTGACTAGTTAAATTTCTTTGTGCCCGAATATTTCAAAGAAATAAATCTTGAAAGTTTTAAATTTACTTAAAGTTGTTTTTCCTGCATTCTAAAAAAATTAAAAATACAAATGTTTGTAAATTTTTAATTTTATTACAACTAAACATATCTTAATAAATGTGTCTGTAAATTTTTAAGTTGAAATTCTAATATTGTCCAATGGAAAAAATTCATCTTTGGAAATTAGCGCAATTTCTAAGTATCTCAATTATGTACCAATTTATGTATCGGAAGTTAACAAAAAGCCATCAAATTGTATATCTTAGCAAATAAAAAGAACATACAGGTTTTTACAAACATTTAAGAATTAATTATCTTCTAAATTTCTACTGTTAATTTTTCGTTAGCGCAATGAAAAGCTTGTAGCCAGCTTGCACTCAAAGGATAGCATTTCTTCTCACGATTTAGACATGTTTTTAAGGGAAACCTTGTGAAATTTCGAATATTGGGTAGACAAATGAATGACTGAATAAAGTGTGGTAAGATTTTTCCATAAATAACCGCACTGAGACTTGGTAAAATGTAGATATACTTGTAGTAGATGAATCGGTTAGCCACATCCAAAGCAAAGCAAGGAAACGTCATTAAATCACATTTTTTTAAGTAGTATATATCAAAAGGGGAAATATCTTCGAATATTTCATTGCATTCAACGAGGGAACAACGTCTAACAAGCAGAGGGGAGGATGGATGGGCATGTCTGGCGCCTGAAAGAATAGTTTTGCTGTAGGGGACAAAAATGTCCCCTTTGGCGGTTCTAGTATAATCCGCATTTTTCTTCTAAAATTCGCAACCGATCGGGAATTTTTTTTCCGTGTTAAGTAGAGGGCGTAAAATAAATAAAAGTCACCGAGTTTCAGAGTGATCTGACAAAAAATATAGAATTGGCAAAACTTTGAACTTGCGAGGGGACAAAAAAGGGCCCTTTGGCGGTTCTAGTGTTAAACTCGAACACAAAAAGCTTCTATTTTACCTAACATGTAATTTGACTAACATCATTATTACAACACCTCACCTTAACCAACACGCTTAACTCAACCGTAACAGTCTAACTCAATCCAGACCAAGCAACACAACGCCACTAATTAGTGTTAACAAAGCAACCCTTCGGAACGTGCGCGGCAAACTCCCTTCAAAACTTTTCGAATGTTCCTCCTATTCCCCACAGCCAAGTTTAAACGAGCGTTATTATGCTAAGGTGTATTTAAGCGACATCCAAGCCGCATCGCGAGGCTTCTAATGGCCGACTAATACCTGTTCCCGGGATGTAATTTAAATGACAAAACCTCTCTCGCCCTCCAGACTTCTAATCTGGGGATGGTCACGCCTCAAGACGCGGTTTCGCGGTTTGACGAAGAGTGATTGTTTCTGGGAGGTGAAAACACACGAGTTGGATGCGGGATTAATATTCGGGTAATGTCATGGATTTATTAATAATGCCGGTGAAAGGAGACCCGGGCACGTACTTCGCGTCTTGAGGTTAAACTGGGACTTCATATGTGTCGTTAAATACATGGTATAGCATGGTGGTGATAAGTGTTATTAATTCGGTTGCAGGTAGATCAAGAATAACGATCAGCGTTGTAACAATATTGGCCAGTATGTCCAGCATTTTGTTGGATGTTTAGAAACAAGGTTGAAACATTCTATGTCACACGATTTGAGTTAAATGAACCGATAAAATGATTTAGGTTGTCCCCTAATTTTTTATGCTTAATGTTGAAGAAACGATATTGCTAGTGAAAACTATTATTAGACAATGAAGTCGAATTGGCGAATGTTGCAGTCGGGGTCAATGTTAACAGAACGACACTGTAAAAAATTCCCGTGAAATTTACGGTTTTAAACTGGCAGCTGGGTTGGTTGTGGAAAACCGTAAAAATTACGACGTAAATCCGTAAAAACAACGTCGTTTTACCATTTTAATCCATGTAAATCCGTAAAAACAACTGATTTTACCATTTTAACCCATGATTTTGGTTTTGCAAGGTAAAACACCGTTGTTTTTACGGATTTACTCCGTAATTTTTACGGTTTTCCGCAACCAACCCAGCTGCCAGTTAAAAACCGTAAATTTTACGGGATTTTTTTACAGTGAATATTGGTCGGCGATTTTGTGCTGGGTGTACAATTAAAGGTACGTGTGATTGTATATTTTTCAGAGTTGATTAAACAATTTTAGGCATTTTAGTAGGTAGTAAATACTTATAAATGATAAACTCATTTTCAAGGAAGAAATAAAAATAAAAAAGTACAGTTTTTTCAATTAACGAGACTAAAAAAGATAAATGCAAGAGACTCAAATGAAACATAAAATACATGATTTCGTATTAGATGTAAAATCATCTTTTTATTTACTAAAACTAATTAGTTATGTAAATTTTTTTATAATTGGTTCAAGTTCAGACACACATGCCTCGTTGATGACTCGTTGGATGTGGATTTTAGATTATAAAACACCGTTTATAACCTTAGTTAACATGGTTAAATTTATAAGAAATCAGCTGAAGTGAGACCAAAAGACTCAGCATACGAAATAATTACTTATCCTGTAGTTAAATTCTTGTGTTTTTTTCAATTAAATGCGTGAGGGAATATTTAAGAAGCTTATGATTTCTAATTCTTTAATAGTTGATTTTTAAATATGTCAAGATCTTTGAAATGTTTACCTGGTCTTAAATTATAAAAGCTTGAATGTAATAATATGATCTAAGATAAATTCCGCGAAAACATTTTCTAAAATTGATAAAAAAAACATATTGAAACATAGTTTGAAATTACCTGAATACTAATGCACTTCATAAGGTATTATTACCAATTTAATTAAGATATATTTTATATAAGAACGATGATTAAAAAAAGATAATTAATTTTAAATGCAATTATAGATTCATGCAACTGAATAATTCTTAAAAAATAATAGAAATTAATTTGCATGAAGCTAGAAAAATATTTATTCTGGAAATAAAATCATCGTTATAAAATTTGTTTAAATAATGGTGATATATTTCAATATTTGCATTCTTATTTCAAATTTTCTATATACTTTAAACAAATTGCGACGTTAAGAATAATATTATTAAATATTTAGTTGGAGTTTTGCGTGGTATTTTACAGGACTAATCAAAACCAAATTAATAATTTCGACATTACGTCGAGATACTACTTAAATATAAATTTTATATAACCATGATTGGATAAAACTAATGCAATAATTAAATTTCCTTCAGATCAGGATTTAATTAATTGTAGAAAATCGAATTAATATGAACAATATTTTTAGTTTGATTATGGAAAGTTTTTTAAAGAATGGAAATACAATTTATGTATTTTTTTAACTTCTTGCTATCAATATCATGATTCTATAAAACGAAAAGCGAAACATATGCTAATATTTAGACGTATTTTAAAGTTAAGTAGAATAATTTATCCCTAATATATCTTTTTTTTTGCATTCAATGCGTGTTATATTTACATCTTTCAATACACAAACACACACACACACAATACAGTTTCACACATTTTTAATGTAAAAAATAATCATAAATACTTGTTAGAAACATGGCCATTACAAAAGAGTAATAGTTATGGTAAAGGTTTTAAAATAATTCAGAGATATAGTACTTAGCTTACAGTTTAGTTCGATGGTAACTGTTGATGATTTTGGCACTGTCAACGGGCTATTTGTAGCTGTACATGTGAAGTGGGACCACTGATGGTATCTAGTCAGATGAAAAATGATAATGGTTGAAGTGTTGTCTTGAGACGTGACTTCGAAGTTACTGTCAGAAATTGAACTTGACCATTTCAGTTTCGGCATGGGTTTACCTGAAAAAATATTTAAACAAATTGTCATATTTTAATACTAAAATCAATTTTTGACTGTCGCATTCTGAAGACCATCCCCTAGAAAGGTGAAGTGATAGAGATTTTATAATGATTTCAAATACTGTGAAAGTTGAAACTAGGATCGTATTTCTATTGTGGAGATAATTGAATGGGACATTGATGGTAAATTAGTACAAAAGATTAATTAACTGATATTTACATGACTGCTATATACGCTGATGGATGTATACTTAACCTCCACTTGTCTCGCATGTCAACATAAGCTCATCTCCTAAAGAGAATGGTCCTACGACGCTTTGGACTTGTTTTCCATTTTTATCACGAATTATCACCATCTTTGGAGGGACTGCAAAAAATAAAATGATTTGTATAAAAATTTAATTTACAAGCATGGAAATGATAAAGAGCTGCTTTACAACAATATTTTACAACGAGTAAAGAAGTAAACTTAAAAATGATCCCTTGACATTGAAAAGTCAATGAAATGGTATAATGGTTTAAAAAAGTAACAGAAATTAACGATAACAGTCATTTAGATTCCTCAAAATAAATTATTATACTGCAGATAATTAATAAGTGCATGCACATATACTTCATGTTAATCGAATTAAAGTATTTATTTAAAAATGTTTATATTGGAAATTAAAATTGCTATGTTACTTATGCTAAGGGCAATGTGATAAATCTGGGCATTATTAATAATTCACGCTTATTTCGGGCAAAGTGTGAAATACTCATTGATAAATGCCATTGAATTTATCATATTTCCCGCCTCAACTTCTAGAATTATTATCACTTTGTCCGTAACATATACAAATACATAGAATTCAATTCACCATTCAAGTATGTAAGATTAAATTGTACAAAAAATTATGAAGTAATACAATGGTACTAAAATATAAACCAATTCAATATTTTCTACTTTTACATAGTTACTAAAATCCACTAAAACATTGTGAAATAAATCATTAAACTTCTAAAACCCTAATTTCTAAATCACCTGAGGTTTTTTCCTAACACACATGTTCATTACATGCACATTTAGGTCCATTTCAAGCATATTACCCACAAAAACATTTAGTTGGAAATACAAAGTGGTCCCTTAATAGCTTGCGATAGCATCTAACTGGGTGGCCGTGGGCTTAATAACCACGCTCTGCGGTGAAGCTTATAAACGTGGGAGGGGCTGACAAGAACACTTAACACTGAGGTCAAGCGGAGAGCTTAATGATTCATAATATCCCCCACTTACCTAAAAAGATCGGTGAAACTAAGGATATCGCAAAAGGATCAAGTGGTTTTTTCAATTTCACACTCGTTGGTTGGATGTTAAGGAAATAGGGGTAAAAGTTTTTTTTTTGTTTAGTTTTTGTGGTCAAATTATGGTGGGTTATTTAGTAGTATAGTCAAATGTAGGTAATGCTTAACTAAATGGTGAGGTAATGGTTTTCTACATAGATTAGATATTGTAATTATGTGAAATATTTCACTAATTTTTAAATATATGGATAGAATTGTGATTGTTTTAAACCATTTTTAAAACCATGGTTTTTTTTTTTAAATCCCTCCCAAAAAAATATATGGGCAAAGCTTGGCAATTTTTAGGTATAGTTAAAAACATTTATATTTATTTTTCTTATAGAAGTAATTTTTCACTGCACTACTTGCTGAAGGTTTAGATGAGTTAACTAATTTCTCATACGTTAAAAATATTAATCCTCATCATGATAATTTTATTTTCTCCAGATAAAATTTGAATCTAACTTATGAATTACAAACAGATATTTTTAAAAGTCATACACACAATTATTTGTTTACTAAAATTCATAATAACTGCAGCATTTGCGTATTAAGTCCTAAATACATATTATGTAAAATAAGAATAACAGAAGTCATATACATTTTATAGACTTCTTAAATGCTTTTTTTTAAACTTGGCGCATTAGGCTTACGCTTAATTATCTTCCCATATACCAATTCTTACTACCATGATAAATGCATAAATTTATAAAAAAAACCTGACAAATTTTTGATAGCGTGTAAGTTTCAGGTTAAGAATATATTATAATTACTCGCATAATTAATTGTGTCATATGTAACATTAGTTATGTTTATTTTGTGGGGGGGGGGGGAAGTTGGATAAGGCAAATAAAAGGTAAATCTTCAAAAACTAAATATTCTAATAACTGTTATTTTATGAATATTTATCTTTTTAACTATGCAAAGAAATTAAATTCAATTATCAATTATTACAAAGTCTTCAAAACGTCGTCCTTAATTAACAAAATCACAGATAATTGCATTTCCAATAAATAAGATACTTAGTAACTGGAGCATCAAATATTACTAAAAATGAGGTAATTATAATTAGGAGCATTATGGAATAATTTCAGAATCAGCCCCAACGAAGCAAAAATTCAGCCGACGCAATCTGCCCACTATACCTTTCAAGATGAGACGGGCACAGTATGGGAATTTAATAACATCCAAAAATTTTTAATTAAGGTCAACCAAACTACCAATTAACTTCCACTCATACAAGGCTATTATCGTAGGTTTAGTGGGGCCGAAATTGACATAAAATGACTCGGAAATAAATTAAGTTTCATTATAACGATCGGGACTTAACACAGCTGCAATAAATTGCGCAATTTGCAACCAGAGAGCCGCATTCAAAGTTACGAAGTCATCTATCAAGTCCCAGTGACTGGCCAGTTGTTTCATTTGGGAGCCTCTATTAATTACCAAGTAAGTATCCCTCATGCAGAATAAGCTTTCAGGTTAATATGGAGGTATAATTAAATGCTACTTGTTCCATTGGGGTAATTTTAGTATGCGTGTAAAAGCCGCAACACCATGCTTCCCCTTAGATTTGCTTCTTGAGATGAATTGGTGTTCTTGGCTTGTTGAATTCGCCCTTTGAGTTTATTTGATAAGCGATGGGAAAATATTTAAAGTTGTGAATGTTTTCAACAGAAAATTATACTCAAACTATAAGAGAACAAATGCATATCAGTATTGTTTTAGGAATTAAAAGAAAAATAAGAGAGCTAAAATTTTAAATCAATCGATCGATTTTCAAATAATGCCAAGTATAAAATTACCAACTAATAAACTATTGATAACAAATTATATTGCTCAATCCATGGCAAGTGCATTTCTTTAAAGGGAGTAAGAAATTATGAGACCGCTTTAAATCATTTCATGTTTCCAGATTTGAGTATTTTTAACAGTTTAAGCAAAATTTTCAATACGCGTTCTACTTTTTTATTTATTATTCTGATTAATGTGTCTGATTAATGTTTATAATTCTGATAAAAGTGTAGTTATTATGTTTGAAACTTGATTCTAGGTGATAATAAACTATGATAATAACCTTTCTAAAATGATTTTGTTAAACGCAGCATATTCTACCAAACAATATGATCTAATATTGCTCTGTATCAACTAATATTACGCTATTGATTAAGTATCCACAAAATGTCAAGCAAAAAAAAACTGATAATATTGTCTCTAGGGCAATAGCACTTTTGTGGTGCACCTCATAAATTTTACACCGAGAAAAAGGTTGGGATGACAACAAAATAAATGATGCATGAAGCTTCCGAACCATAAAAACTTGACGAGCAATTTTTCCCTCTTTCATGCCCCAAAACAAGTTCCATTCCAATACAGAGAGAGAAAAAAAAAGCAAGATCCTCTCGAAATTGGGGATTCCGGAAGCATGTAATAAAAAGCACTCCGCAGGAAAATGCAGAGTACCCGAAAAATCGGTGCTTCTCGCCACAACGCAATCGAAGACAAAGATAAGCGAGAGGAGAAAAAAAACCGGGGCAACCAGCAATGAAAACATTCCAGGAGAACCTCCGGAATCCGCGGGAAAAACACAAATTTAATAGAGCCGCAAAAAACGCGCCGTTTATTTACATTTTACCTGTGTCTGAAAAGGAAAAAAATACACCTTTCTGTATTCTGAGCGAGTGTGGACTCGGTTTTTATTATTTATCGATGGAGTTTCCGCCATATCGTATCGGAATCGGAATTGCGCGGGCTGCTTTCGATTTCCCGACATCAATGCACTTTATTTTCCGCATACCCAACGACCTCTGGCCCTGATTTATTTCATCTTCTATCTTTCTGGAGCAGAGATGAGACCCATGATAAATCAAAATATTTAAACTGGAGAGAAAAGGGAGTAGTGGAGATCAAGAGAGACGCGGCCGGCGATATTTGGGTTCCACTACTGCGGCTTCTTTTCCGCGGATTCGTTTTTTGGGAATTCCGCGGAAACGTGATAGAACCTTGGTTTGGAAAGATTCCCGTATGTATGGTGTTCTGGGATGTGACTGCTGAGCGAGTATACTTTCCCCGATAGAGAAAAAAAAGTATTGGTTAGATTACTTTTACGGCATGTTCAATTTTTTTGCTGCAGTAAAATCGTGATGTGTTTGGTGGGATTTTAGCAGTAAACGAAGATTGCATTAGAAATAGCCTTTTATATATTTCAGCATTTGGTTGCTGAAACTAGTCAATATAGTTAAAATAATCGTTTTTAAAAAACGCTGATACAAAATAATACAGATATGTATTTTTAATTTTGTAAAAAACATTCAACTCTAATAAATTTAGAATTTAATTGGTGTCAAACTATTTTGCACATTAAGCCATACTCTATCACGCAACTTAGTTACCTTGCAACACTAATAATTGGAAAATTTCCGTCAGAACTTGAAACGTTTCTAGAGTTACCCAGAAGTAAAGAATGGAGTATAGATTGTGCCGTTTCTTTATAATCATCATTATTGTACACTCCTTAAATGCCTCATTCATAAATGCTGGTTCTGATGTACCTTATTATCCAATTTCACTGGATCCATATTCATTTGGTTCGTGCAGTATTTATATTTGTTAAATTAATTTTTCCTCCTAAAATTTATATGTTAAATGACGTTGTAGTTTTTATAGTTGCTCAGTTTAACTCTTATTTATGGTACTCGAATCAAAAGCACTTCTAATTTACTATCTTACACTTCATATAGTGTATATGTTCAGATAATCCTTAATTATAATTAATTCATTTTCGAAATATATGTATTTTAATTTCGATAAATATAATTTAATTTGATAATTCAGACACGACACTTGTCTGATGATAACTCTCAAGCACAAATGATATATTTACCAATTGGTAAATGTTATAATTAGTTTTAAATTGAAAACTAGAAGTCGCAAAGAAAAAAAAAGAGTGTGTTATAAACACTTTTATGTTCTCATTTAGATAAGAAACTCTTAAAATAACATTAACTCAGATGTACTTAAGGACAAATTACGTAAGTACTAGAACGAACTTCTGGAACAGTTCTTGAATCAATAGACACAGTTTGTTCGAAAGTAATTAAAATAACTAACTGAGGACAATTAACAAACTGAGAAAACTGAAAGTGAAATACAACTTGAAATTAACAATCAATTAATTAACCTTCGAAAAAACCTAATTAGTTAAAGTACTTTAAAACAGAGTGGCACTTATTTGCAAATCATTGAATTCAAGTTTCTAATGTTGGTGTGAAATGTCTATTTCGATGTTATTTAGAAATTAATTTAATTAGTTAGAAGATAAACCACGTTTAGAATTTTTCTTCTCATTTACCCATTTTCTTTGTGGTACTTTTGTTGAAGAACTTTAAGATCTTTGATATACTTATACGGTCAAAGCAAAAGTTTATGTAATTAAAGAAAAGTGGTGTGTTTAAAACTAAATAACTAAATATCATTAATTGATATTTAGTTTTGCGAATGCATTGTTTCTATTTAAAAAAATAGAAATAATCAATTTATAGATGCTTTAGAGATAGTTTGTGATGGAAAAGGAGATACAGGAAGAAGTAAATGATTTACAAATTTAAATAATTTATTGATTACGAATTGCTTAAATGTTTAATTATTGAAAAACTAAAGTTTTAATTTTTACTAATTCGTTTATTTTCGAAACCAAATGCGATACTACAATTTAAGTAATGTACAGCATTATATTCTTAATTAGGATTCTTTAGATTTCGAGAACACACTAAACTAGCAGATACCAAACGCTTCCAGTCAGGAGGCTTTCTTCCTATATCTTATCACTATAGACACTTTTATATATAGGTATAGATATTTACAGAAAACTATATATGTATATCTTCAAGAAGCACTTCGAGTAGTTATGAGGAACACAAAAACCTGTTCGAGTGGTGAGAATTTAAAGTGACACAGTCAAAATGTTAACAGTTTTTCAATCATAGATTTCGACACATTTTTTAAGTTTTGTGCTAAGTTTGTAATTAATTACGTCAACATTACAGTAATTAGTTTGGAAAATCTGTCCCGAAAATTCCCACTGGACTTAGTGTCGTTACAAAAATATCTATTCACTCAAAACTTAATTTAAATAACTTACATCCACTTTTTAATCGCTTATTATAGTAGATAGAGCATGAGTTTTAAACCATTGTGCTATACCACTGTGCATCAGCAGTGAATTTTCCTGAATTCTATTCGGCTTGGTGGTTACTTAAGTCAAAATTTCACCAGTCGGCTAAAATGCCTTCTCCATAAGAATAACCCTAGAACCATAATTAAAAACACCTCCATTTACCAAAAACTACGTTCGGTATACTTAGACCACTGACATTCAGAACTCCTCATATCGATATAAGGAACCTAAATAATAAAAACGTGTAAAACCCAGGACATACCGACAACTTTCAAATCGACGGTGCTCCTAACAGATCTCTCTCCCCTGAAGTCTATCCTGCACATATATCTCCCCGAGTCTTCGTACTTCACCGGATCAACTCTGAGGGCCAAAGGGGTGGTCATCACCTCCAGGTACAGGCGTCCGTCAAAGTCCGAGGAAGGGAAGTGCTTGGCCCCTGTCCAGCCATCGATCTTTCGGACATCCAGGGTGTAGATGGGCTTGTGATGACCGCTGTGGAACCAGCGGAGTAGAGTCGGTTTGGAGGTGGGGGATAGTTCCGAAGATGCTGGACAGTCCAGTACGGCGATGCGACCTTCGACTGATGTGACCTCTGAAAATGTAATGCTTTTATTTTAGTTGAAATAGAACAATAATTGATTTTAAAAAATTGTATAAATGTTTCAATGAATCCGTTCAATAAAAATGTAAAGCGCATATTCTCTCTTCGTTTCTTCAACAATAATAAATGGATTGATATTGAAATTTTTTCTTGTTTAAAGTTTGTATTATTACTGTATATTAATAACTATTCTCATTTTTATGCACTACCACTAACCTTATGACAGATATTAAACCCTTAATTAAAAAAAACAACTAAAACTCTTTGTTATGACAGTAGATAATATTGAAGATTTCTTTTGATTTTTTTCACAAATGCTCTTTTTTATCTAAACCTATTAACTGAAGCTCACCTTGCAGTGGTTCACTTGTATTTCATTTGTATTGTTTTTTAAATTCTTATTATTGTTTTTTAAATTATTATTATTATTTAATATAATTTTATTTTTTATCCATCAACAGTTGCTCATATGTGTCACTGCGTTGACCCCTGAGCAGTCAATATCACTTTAGTATTTTTTCCCTATTTTTTTATTGTGTATTATAGTGTATGCCATTTAAAATAGGAGATAAAAATATTTGTATTTTATAGACCCTGTTTGCCACTGCTGTTTCTCGATTTATATTGTTCCTATACTATTTTAATGTATTGTTCACGTATGTTTATAACCTCAACACGTCTAAGTTTTTTTTTTGTTGTTGTTATTGTTTTTGTATATCAATTTGTAAATTATTTCTATGTAAGTTCGTTCACCTACATGGATCTTTGTGCTATCCCAGGTTATGTAAATACTTTTTCTCGTTCTTTTTTCTTGTAAATAAATAGATAAAAGCGTGGTAGTAGTCTTAGTATCGTCAGTTTGAAAAAGGGATTAAGTCAAAAAAAAAAAAAAATATTGACTTTTTGTGCATAAAAATCTCCAAGCTTTGGCCTACACATGAGTGAAAAATAGCTATCCCCATTTACGCAGATATAGCCCCTTGAATTTCATGAAATCAACGGCCATTCATTGCATATTTTTATTGAATTTGAAGTTTAAGCTAATTTGTCTTCTTTTTCTTTTTTTAACGAAGCCAAAACAAAACTTCACTTTAAAAGTGTTTTTATCTTTTAGTATCCACTGAATGTTTGCCTTTATTGATAATGCCTAAATAACTTAGTTTCATAACGATTTGGGATTTTATTTGCTTTAGTTTTTCTTTTTCTCACTTTTGTGCTGTGAACTAAGCAAAAAAATAATTTAAATGTCAACTTGAGTTGTTTTTAAGATTTTTGTTTAGCTGAAATTTCATCAGTTTGAAAAAGAAAATAAATTTATCAATTTTAACTAACCGCAGGATTTTTTAATACACTTATATTTTTTTCTAGTATGGGCAATATTTGGTTGTAGTTACTTTTGCAAATCTTCTTGAATAGAAATTTTAATCTTTTCATCATCATCATCATCATACCGGAATATGACAGTAGTGCTACATATTATACCTTATCAGTCAACTTTTCTCTATCAATGTAAATAAAGATTATAAGAATAAGAATTTATTAGGAATTTACTAACAACACACACAGAGATTATTATTATTTATTACTATTTTTATTGTTATTGTTATATTTTTATTATTATTATTTGAAGTTAAATGCAAGGTAGAATAAAAAAGTTTATAAAAAAAGGTGTTAAAATCACAGAACTTCTTATTTCTCATCTAAAAAGTGCTAGAATATAATCGCCGACAAGTACATATCCATTGAGAAATAAATTAACATGCATTATAGTCTGTGTAAATAGAATCGGCGGTTTCACGTCATGCTTTACCATGGCAACGCAGAAGAAATACATGGAGAAAAAACTCAAGGTCAACCGCCGATTCTATTTACACAGACTATAAGATGTATTATTCACATGAACGAAACCCGATTCAAAAACGCCGATTAGCAACAGATTCATTAAGAACGTGTCCCAAGGTACGCCATGTAAGTAACACATAGTATATGTATAATTTATATTTATAGTTTTATAACGCTTTGCTACTTTTGGAGTAGCCAGACTTTATTAGCTCATACTAGTCAGTATAACCGTCGTTATAACCATTTTACTGTTGGACTCACATTTTGTCCCTATTCTCATCGAAAATCTAATTTTTACCTCGCATCGGTTACAATGTACATTTTCCCTGTTTATAACCCCTTAAAACAATTTCCCGATCCATCACATAGCTATTATACCTCGTCATCCCTTGAACTGACGCATTAAAAATGCATGGTCCCCCCTCAGCGTCTGTGACCAACAGAAGCTTGCTTTGCATTCATCAGTCAAAGAGAGTGATGCCAAAACACGATAAATAATTCATGAATGGCATCACGGCCTAATATCACAAAGGTAACGTTGGAGCAAATTGCAGAGCTGAGCTAAAAGGTAAATTTCGCAAATTGCCGTCAAAGACCAAGCCTGCAAGTATTTAAGTAATGCTCTTAGCCTCCTGATTCACGGAAGGTACTATTATGATGTGTGGGATATGCGTATGTGCAATAATTTACATTATTAATAAAAGATTCTCTAGTGGTATAGTGATGAGTGGAACAGTGATTGTCGCAAAAATGACCCTGCGTTTTTCATGTTAGGGGAATGGAGCTCGCAGCTTCCCTAAATCTTCTTATTGGTGGGGTCGCTTAGATTTTTTTTCAATCGAAAAGTATAAGATAAAAAAAGTTAGAAAAGTAGTTATATAAAATAAGTATACGATAAATAGTATTATGATATCTTAATACGACTGAAAACTGTTTATTCTAATATAAGGTTTAAAATTTTTGGATATTTTGTTTTACTCACAACTTAATGATAGTTACCTATTTACTTTCTAAAGAAATTAATTAGTGGAGAAAAGGAAAACTTACAGTTTTTCTGATGAATGGTACATTTTATTAACTTCATTTGAATTGTGCTTCCCTTCATATGATCATAGATGGTTAAGAAGTAATTTCAATAAGAAAATACTAAGCAAAGCAATTATATGAAAATAAATCTGAAAATCGTATTCTTAGGAAGGAATTCAGTGTATTTCTTATTTTTGTTAAAATATTTCTGAAAAAATCACAATATGATAAATATCACATTACATATATTCATTAACATAAAAACGATAAGAGTATTTTAATTTCGAAAAACTTTGTGTTTGATTCCTCAAGACGTATAAAATAAATCCAGTTCAAAAATCGACTTTTACAATCCTATATTCCTAAAATATACTTGAAGCTAAGCCTAATTATGCTTTCAGCAAACATTCATTTCCTTTTTGTGAAAAAAAAATCGAACGTTTTTCTATCAGGAAAGGAATCGCTTCCATAAAAATAAAAATACACCATCTTTACCAGGTATATACCTGTCTTAAGGAATTCTTGATAGTTTTATCTGATAGGGATTCCCTAAACTTAATTTTTTTCTGATTCAAACAACCTAGACCAAATATTTAAGTATGGAAATTTCTCCTGCTCAGGATGTGCTATTTACACAAAGGATGTTTATTCCAGGCATTAGTAGTCTGAAAAAAGAACCCAGAGTTTCTCTCGTGAAAACCATTAATGTTCATCAGCCTCACATAAAACTTGGAGTTCAGCAACAAGAAATAAAAGTACATGAACATGACCTTAATGGTTGTTTAATGTCCTAATATAAATTTTATTTGAAATGTTTTAAACTGGTATAGAGGATTTTTTTGAAAATTTTGTAAAGCACAACATTTGTGGGAAACACATTTATGAGATTTATTGTAAAACTTTTCAAGGTTAGGATGATTTCATTGCATAAGTAGGCAAGATATTCAGGATTGTATATCTATATATTAGGGATAAAATATTACGTATCAAATTTGTATATTAACATAATAACAAAAATTAAAATAGTACTATATTAAATAAAACTGTTAAAGTATTTTTTGCACCATTTAAAACTACTTAGCGTTATGAAACTGCTTGAAAATTATAAATAACTGATTTTTTACTGCTTATAAACTAACTTTACTATAAAATGGAAAGGAAAGAGTTATTTAATAAATGTTATATAAAGTACTATATCATATCTCAGTGTTAGGGACAATTCAATCGAGAATGTTTATAATTTAATATTTAAGTTCAAGTCTCATATTAAATTAATAAATTATCACAATGAATCTTATTCTCAGATTAAGCATATAAATGTGTATCCATAAGGATTACGAAAGCTACAATGTTAAGCATGGCTGATTTTATCTCACAACTAAGGTAAACTGATAAGGATATAGCTCCTTTTGCCAGTTATATGCATTTGTTTTCTTACGGTATTTAGATAAATCTGAACAAAATGAGTAATAACCCAGTAGGAATAAAATAATTCATGCGCTAATCAGATTGAACACAATCTCAGTTACTATCAGAAACCCAATATATCTTTGGTTGTCTTATTTGTTTTCTTGTGTTAATGAGATAATCACGTCATGCTGAAAGACGATGTCTGATTTTGTCCCTCAGAGATTCAACCATTTATTACGCGTGGTTTTTTTACTTATTGGCTCAGATATCATTAATAAAACGTATCGGTCTGTGTTTACGTTTAATTAGTTCCTTTATTACAGTCGTTGAAGCATTTCCAAGTCTTTAATATAATGAATATTTTTTTTTGTTTTACAGTGCGTCAAACTACTCAAGCGAAACTTCTGAATGCAAAAATGTAATTTAAATTTAAAATTTTAATAAGCATTGTTTGACTTTATGAACGACTTTCTAATTAAAAAATTATATTATTTCTCTTATAATTTAAATTAAGTTTTTTTAACGATTAACTTTAACTGCAATGCATTTATGGTAGGATGGTGTGTTATTTAGTCGTGAGTGGGAATATATTTTTTTACTAACTTGACATAAAATCTAAGTACCTTTATTTTATACACATGATCTCATATTAGAAAAATAACATTTGCGCATATTGAAATGAGAAAACAAATATTTGCTAGTAGAATAATTGCCGTTGTGTTGTCAAGCAGTTTTAAATTAGAAAATATATTTATACCATAAGTAAAATAAATCACAGAATATGCTTTAATTATTAAGATTCCTTTATGTATTCATAGAGTACCTTAGATTTATTTTGAAATTTTACATTTATTTGAAGTGGAAAAAATGACATCCTTTTAGAATAAAAACAATGTGTACGTACCTATGCAATTAGTATGTTTTGTCAGTAATCCTTGCATGTATAATAAAAACAACGTTTGCAGAAACTTCATAATAATTTCATCTAGTATAATTTATACCTAAAGTGAATAAACATATTTGTTAAAAGTATAACCTCAATACTTATTACAAAATACCATTTTATTACTACCCAAATACATATAAGGTAATTATATCTTCCAAAATTTATTTACACAAAAATAAAAATAAAGAACTTTCTTAAATATGTTTACTAATAATCACATATCACACATCAATTTGTATTGAACACCAATTATGTTACTTTTTGGTTAAAAATTAAACAATTATACACAAGGAGAAGAATTTCTGATGATGATGTCGAATTATATACATTACAAAAATATACAAATATGCATATATGAATATATTATTCGTATTGGTCCATTAAGTATGTGTGTTTATTTTTATTTTGTTTTAATTTAGGGAGTTTGTTATGGAACTAATAAAGAGAAACTAATTTAAGGCGTAAAATCCAAAACCAACCATAAGGAGTTGTAAATTTGGTTTATAAGGGTTTTTGGGGGTACTCTCGCCGAATATGTAATATTAATTGAAGTTTTCCCCATATATTAAAGAAGTTAAACTTTGCCCTTTCGCCGGCTATCGTTGTAGAGGATAGAGTTTACACTAGCGGACATAAGTTCCTATGAAAATCTTGTTTAGTGTGGTACAACATACCTGCATATTAAGTTTGACAAATACCTTTTGAGACACCCTGAATAATCATAAATATAACCTTATTTCAAGAAAATATATACGAAGTAGAATGAAATGAACTTTCGCGAATAAAAAGAACAAAGTAAAGCTAAATATCCTATCATAAAAATGTAGAACTTTTAATGCTTAAAAAGTTATGGTAGATCTTAACGTATACGTTTTCCAATAAGGTTTTGCCAGAAAATATGTTTTCAACAGTGTTTTACCAAGGTACGCCATATTGTTTATCTTGAGTGACGTCACACGGGATGGCGATGAACATACCATGTTGTATGTAACCTTTATAATTTGTAAAAAATATTAAAAAAGATTTAAAGAATTGTGATTTAAAGAAGAAAAAAATCAATTTTGAAAAGTAATTAAAGTAAGATACTCCCGCAATAATTTTTGTGAAAAAAGGTTGATTATTATATTAACTGTAATAATATTCAAGATATAAAGCATCAGTTACCCTAATTTCTTAACAAAAACACATACATTAACTAATCATACACCCAATTAGTTCTCTTAATCATTTGTAACTTTCCCCGTTGTCAACTAAAATAAATATTCTGACGAATTATAGAAATGTTATTAAGGTAGACTAATTCAATAACGAAAGAATATCAGCACTGATGTTGTGGGGGTTTAAGTATAAAGACCAGTAATAGCTTCCCTCCAGCACAAAAGCCGCATGAGTTAAGTCTGTAGTAATCCTTGAACTTAGTTCGTGAAAGAGCCGAACATGCAGTTTCTTCAGGAGAAACGGCGGCGAGTCTAACCTAATATCTGACTTAATCTATGATTACTGCCGGGGTTGATACTCTTTATTTCTAATACTCAAGAGTGGGATCTCTTTCTATTATCTATCCGCAGCTGTGATTGCAATCGCTGCTATGGAGCTAATAGGAAGAGCTAATGAAGGTACGTCTAGGGGCGCTTAAGCTTCGCTTTTCCTTGCGGTTCGTCTGCAATAATAGAAAGTGAGGGGCAATGGGGTAGGGATATAGACCAAAGGGCGGCAACTTACGGTTATTTCCTGGCCCGCCAACAATATGCAGTTTGAATGAATAATTTATTGAAATAAAAAGTTTAATTCTTTGTAGCTAACAAATCAATGTTTTGCAGATCCTTCTGGGGAGGAATCCCTTATTACCGGGACACCCACTTAACATTCTATTGTTGAAAACGCCCATTTGTTTGAGTTTAGTTGAATTGTAGCCTTGCCAATTTTTTTTATTTAAATATTTTATAAAGAATTTGATATTGTAAATAGTGTTTCTGTGATATAAATCAGTTTTAACGGCAAATAACAAAAGATTTTTTAATTTAACAAAATTTAATTAAGGAAACGTACTTAAATTACATGAAGTATGTGTATCTGAAAATAATAATTCAAAAGTTCGAGTAATAAGTATTTTTCACTGGAACTCGATAATTTTTTTAAATTATTTGGACCCCGAGTAAAAATACTTGGCAACCTTTGGGATTACAGCGAAGAGAAATTGGTTATCTACTCATAACCAACTATAGTTCAACCTTGACTACCTCGAGGGCCTAAAGAACTTTAGTACAAGAAAGCGACGGCCAGAGTCAATAAAGAAGGAAAATTACTTATACCTTACTATTTTTAATTCAGGCGTGTCAAGCTTATTTCAAGAACAATCCATTTAATTCAAATATGAAAATTCAGGCAAGGCGCAATACATTTACAAATTTTCTTAAAAATTATATTTAGGCACTTGACAAAGTTTTGAAAATGAAAGAGGGAATGAATTTTATCTTAAATTTACTGGTAGAAATAATTTTAATAACTCATAGTAGCACTTATACAGATTTGAAATTGCTCCTTTTAATGAAGCTTACTTCTTAAAACACTTATAAATCAGCATAATAAACACAAAAATCAAAATTCAGTGGTATAATTTAGGACGAATAAACCATTTGCCCCTGAAAAAGTTGAATACTAGTGCACCTCACATAGTCTTAATTATCCCTTGTAAATTAGTCTCTAGAGATATCATTTTCATGTTGTTCTTTTTGTTAATTTTTAGAGAACACTAAATCAAATGGAGTTTGAGGATTCTTCCAGAAAAAAGTTCAGAAAAATAGTTATATTCTAAAAATAAAAATTTCTGAGAGGTAGGAAATTAGGGGGGGGGGAGGATAAGTAGTGAAACATGAAAATCATGCCAAAATTAAATATGTGTTTTGATATGCTTAAATTTTAGTTGAAATGCATATACTTTTTGTGATCTTTCAAGTAAGTGCATGCATCCATGTTTATTAAAAATAAATATCACTATTTTGGTTAGAAGCCATACTTAAACAAATGTCTATAATTAAACCCTATTTTAGGGTATATTACTCTGCAGAAACATTACTGTAGCAAAATTTTAGTCATGAAACTAAAAGAAATTCTCAATTAAATTTTAAAGTAAGCAGTTTTTGTGTATATAGATAATGTTGCTATGTATCTACATTTATGTTACCATTTTACACTAAGAAAAGCTTATAAAATTCTAAACACAATTCTGTGCTTTCAATTAAGAAAAAAACTTTCCTAAATAACTTTAATCATAGCTTTCGAAAACAAATAACGGTACGAAAATTATATCAAGCTTTCGTGAAACCATATTCAAAAATTTTAATGAACGGAAAGCAAACGAGAATACAAAACTAAAGTAGTAATTTAATTAGGCATGAATTATGGGTCTTCATCCCAGTCCCCATTCACTCTAGCTGAGTTTGAGATTTTATTTCTTTCTAAAAAAATGAAAACAGCCTGTTTTCGAGAAATAATTACGAAGAATTAAACAAGGTGAAAATAATTTGATTACAAATGCCTTAGAGAAATCTCTCCGAATTTTTTCTGCGTTCTATGTCAAGGAAATTTCTAAACTCCGCTTTGTAAAGGAAATATTTTTCTCTGAAGTATTTTTTTTGATAACATTGCGACCATTACAGAAGTTTAATAATGATAATAATAATAATAATGGATGTGATTGAATTGAAGGAGGAATTTATTCTTTACAGGAATAAAACGTTTTTTGTTGTTGTCCATATTAATACATTTCTTTGCGCTTTTATTATAAAAACGTTTCTTTTCAGTTAATTTATTGTCATTTTCAAAGTGGTACTTGGATACATGCTCTTTAATTTTAAGGTGTAGTGTCTCTTTAACAGATTTGATGTTGAATTTGTGGATACTTAATAACGTTTTAAAATAAACATTTTAATCGATTGAAATTCATATACTAATTGAAATATTGATTTATTTTGAGAAAATTGCGTGATATGTTGGAACTGTATGTTTTCTATATCAGCAACTAAGTAATATGAGTTTTGAATTAAATGCTTATCCATTTGTTTATCATTAGTAGCCATAATTTTAACAAATTAAAATATACCTCTAACTTCAAAAGCATATCACTTCGAAAACCTTAAAAAATCAATCAATCAATTCATCAATTGTGCAGCAAGCCAAAAAGATTTTTAAATAATGTTAATAGATTCTTTTTTAGAAGAATCACGCAGTATATTTAATACATCAATCTTTCAAAAAATATAGTTCCTTTATTAATGTGTCTGAGCTATTATCGAAACAAATATTTATCATACACAAAAAATTTTACCTTTGTCTTGAATGAGCCTAACGTTAACTATTTCAATATTCTATGCTTCCTGACTTCCGTTTTTAAGCTTCGCCGGGAAATTGGAGAGGATTTCAGTTGATTTATTTTAGTTCATATTTTGTTACTGCACTCGGTTTGTACTGTCTTGACTTGTATTACAGTGATTTGTAAAAACTTATTTAAATATGTTAAATCTCTTTTTTTTTCTATTCAAAGTTCATGGCATATAAAACTATTTCTGTTATTTGTAAACGGGCAAAGCCCAATACAATAAACTTTTTTCTATGTCTTCTATGTCTATTAATGTGTCTGATGATTGGAAAAAACAATATGAGAATAAATCATGTTACAAAGGGAATGTATAAAGACTCCCATACGGTACTCAGGTAAAAAAGGTCCTCTAAAGTAAAAAAGCAGAAAGAAAGTGAAAAGAAAGTAAAAGTAGGATGAGAAAGAAAGAGGATGAAAAGAAAACACCAAGTACTTTTATTGAATAACCAAAAATATTTCCGGTCATTCAAAATGTATACTTTATTCCTTCTTTTTTCCCTATTTATTTCTCTCTTTTTTTCTTCTCCTTTTTTACACCTTTTCTCTCTTCTCCCCTAATTTTTTTAAACCCAAGGGGGGGGGCGCTTTCTGGAGTCTCCCGTTTTATCCACGCCTGATTCGAGTGAATATGTTATCGAAGAAATAAGCGCTTTTGGATGTGATTGTAGTCAATGATCAAAGGGGGACCAACCATTAAACTCTTCAGTAAGACCCGAAACTTACACAACGCCAGTCGGTGTTCTAGTAAAACTTTCTAGTTCTGAAAGGCCAACGATTAAAAATGTGTAAATGTTATAGGTAGTAACAAATCATGAGTAATAACAGAATTAACTACTGTTAACAACAAATGTCACTCATATTATCATAAAATTTATCGGATAATAAGCAAGAGTCAAATGGAAATAACAGTATGGTATAGCCAGAGATATTTTTAACTCCTCTGGGAGAGTATTTCACTCCTTGAGAATCGGAAATGCTCTTTAAAAAACTAGCCAGGAGTATTTTCACTTTTTGAATTTTTCACAAAGGTTTAGCTTAAAAAATGCACCGCGTGGCCACACAGAAATCAACAAATAATATTTTTCTAGTCAAAAATCTCAGCGGAGACATTTTCGCCCGACATCTGGAAAAAGCCAATTGCCAAAAGCCACGGCACCCTAATCATCATACTTTTTAATTGTGTTCCCATACAGCCATAGCATTTTTTTTCATTTATTGTTCTGATGCTTAGGGAGTTTGATTGCAGTTTTCGTGTCTCTGTATATGTAGTTCATGCCATTTCCGTATTTCACTCCTCATAATTGAATTTCACTCCTCTTAAAAGAGTCAAGAAGTGTTTTTACTCCTCCAAAAAAATCCTAGGAATAACACTGGGTATATACCGATGGCATTGTATAAATTGCCCTTGGGCCCATTACAGTATTTGATATTAATTGGTTGGTGTTTATGTTCTTAAAACCATACAGTACATAACTACAGCTTAAACTTAGATTCCAATTAACGTATCAATACGATTACTTATTTCTCGATAACTGAAAGCTCCTATAGCTAAAGCTAACTTAAGAATACATTTCCCAACAATAGAAATCGAAAAATCCCACTTACCTTCTCGAAGAACCATCTCGGCACACGTCTTCAGCGTTCCAGCTCAAGTCGTGACTACACCACTCGTGTGTCCCGGAGGTCCGCCAACCCCGATTCGTGCCGGTCGCCGTTCCATGGGTCCTCCAGGGTGACCTCCGGGATGACCTCCGAACCTCGCGGGTCACCTGCAGGTAATTTCGGCAATGCGGCGATTAATGAGCTTGGTGTTAGCCATTTCGGCACTTGCAGTTTTTCGAGGTTTGGGTGCAGCTCTGGAGGAAGATGTTCTGTGGGTGTAATGGATGCAGATGAGATGTTGTTTGTTTATTAGATGATTAATGGGGGAATTTGAATAGGGTTTTTTTTTGTGAGAGTTGGTGTGGCCTTGTATTTGCTGAATTGCGTGTGTTGTAATAGATGGTGTGTAATTAGGTGATTTATGTTTGGTTTGACCTTAAGTAACGGATTTTTGAATGGGGAGTTAATATTTGTATGCTTCAAAAGATTCTTTTTAAGAAGATTAAAAAAAAAAGTAAGAAGACTTTTAATACCTTGCTTATCATTATTATCTTCAATAATTCTTTCTTCGACTTCAACGATCCATTCTCTTAAAAGAATAACTTCGAGATGTAGTTTAATGTGAGGGAGAAGTATTTATTTTCGTTCCGGTTCACCAATTAAAAGAAAGGATAACCGTTTTGAATGGTTTTAACCATATTTAATTTCAAAGACACTTGAAATTTCTTGTACGGTGATTTCTTCTTTATAAATTCGATGAGAAAATTAGTAGGTATTTTCTTTCTACCTATTGTATTTAAAGCAAAAATGAACTCAAAGAATTACAAACATATATTTCATAAATCAAAATATATTTTCTTAATCGTATTTTATCAGTAGTTATTTGCAGTTAAAAATTAAGTTAAAATTTAATTTTATATTATTATTTTCCCCATCAGTTCATCAAAAGCATTAATAACTGAACAAGTAGTAAAGTTTTTTTCGGGCGTTATATCTATTAATCCCATACAGTCCAGAAAATCCAATGATTTTTATTCAACAGTTTTCCAAGCTATTTAAGCACAAAACAAAGTGACGAGGAAACGACGACCAAAAATAAATGTTAAATCTAAAGCAGTGCTCAAATCGATGAACAGGGAAAAAGATGAACCCCGTCATCATACTTCCCCCAAAAAAACGCGACTTCCAGAAAATGTTTTGGAAGGGAAACTTTCATTTCTAAAGGAACCATCACATTCTCCGATGAGAATACTCCATCCAGCTCATAGGCAGACTTATGTAATGGGCACTACCACTTTTCTCAGATGGAAGCAATGAACAAATCTTTAATAGAAAAAGGGAAAAAGCCGTTAAGACCGACCTCTGCCATCCCTCCTATTCCCAGAAAATATTCGATTATGAATCGATGAAAGAGCTTATATCGCCTAATCGATTTGTACACGCCTGGTCACTCAGTTTAACGAGAGAAATGACCTAACTTACCGAGAAAGTGACTTTTGTTTTATTGTAGGGTTATTTTTCATCGTTAGGATGAAATGCAGGATTAGCCATTTTCTCTTAATCGTTCCATTGTGGAAGGGTTTTTGGGGGGTCTTATGTTGGGAATGGAAATAGATTTGAGTGGTTATGTTTGGTAATTGTGGTCTTTATAGACAGTCGTTTACTTGTATCGAGTAACTATTTCAAAAACGCTTTCGTTCTTTGTCTGAAGGAAAGGGGTGTTATTTTTATTGGATAATCGGGAGTAAACTCCTGATGGTGACAGGCAGTCAAATAAGCTTATGGAAGATAAAATTTAAGATGGTCATCAAGAAAATAAGACTAATTTCGTTATAAAAATTTACACAAATAATATACAGTTTACAATTAACGAATCATGCAATTTATTGTACTAAAAAAAATTGTTTAATAATTTTCATGTCTTCTGCTAGCTGTCTATCTACAGAGAATGTGTACTGCTAAAGCAATTGTATTTAGGGATCTTAAAAGTGGTTTTTGGTCGATTTTATGCCAAAAATCACAATGATCTATAAGGGTCGTGAAAATTATTGAAAACTGCAAACAGACATTTCAAAAAAGGAAACGAGTTTTCCTTTTTGGAAGAATTGTGCTTTTCATACCACTGCTCATTCTCAAACCACTGCTGTAACTCATACGCAATTTTCAACACACAAGTTTCAACCCTATTCCCGTAATTTTTGCGATAATGATTTAATTGATCGTAGTGCCATCTTGCATGAATTCCACAAACAAACCCCACATCTTTACTGAACACATCCCCCTTTTAAAACACTTTTACTGAACACATCAAACACCTTTTATAAAACTATAGCAACTGTATAAAAGGACAATTAATGTAGTTTGAATGCCCTGATCACCTGGCTTGGTGAAAAAAAAATACTACATGGGAAATTTTAAGCTTGGAAACACGAATAAAACAATTAAATGAAAGTTAAAGTTTTGTGCAAAGATGTTCGAAGTAAGTAACACAAAACAATTTGTTCCTCTAAATATTTTGTGCCAATTTTTTATTTGAAAAGGTCTCTCTTTTGGACGTTCCTCTGTTGCCGATACATCGTATAGGGGATAATTCAGCATGCACTCTCCTTTTATACTCAGTGGAAGAAAATAGGTATCCCTAGTTAGAGTATTGTCAGTAAGCCTAACTCAGTAATACCCTATAGGCAATAATCCCATTTCTTCCTAATTTAAAATTTCCTACAGTGCATACCTATTTTACTCTCTAGAAACTTCCAGTGTACTCGCAATAAACTAAAAGTGTTTTGCTAAACCTTGAAAGCCAAACACTTTTAAAGTTCTATTCAACAAGGTGTATTTTTCATCTAATTAACTCCTCGTAACTCTAAATGAAAAATCAACTTTTGAGTATTCCGTAATTGATGCACTACTAAATAAATCCATACTTTTAACAATTAGACCCACCAGCTTCTGCCACAATTATCACTGGAAGTAATCTGTAGCCGGGTCATGCCATTTATTTGAATTGCAATTCGGCCATATTTAATTTTGCCTTAATGAGGAATAAAATGCTAATTTGGTTACAACTACCCCCCTCTCTACTCTATTCGCGACACTTTCTAATTAGGAACGTCTTTGAAATATCGGCACCAGCGTGTCACAAGTGGCATTCAATGGCAAATTTAAATATCTTTTGAGGAGTATTCACAGTTTGTACATAGAGGTTCAAGTGGGTAATTGTCCTGGATGCATTTATGTTTAGGTTTATAGTATAAAGTTACCTATATTAGAAACTTATAATATTGGTGAATCTACTAATTCAATCCGCGAATTTGTAGGTTATAAAAGCCCGCTATGAAGTAAATACACTGGTAAACACGGTTTTTAGTTAAAGATACTTTTAAGTGTTTCTAACGTACCTTTTTACGCTGATTTCAAAACGGCCAGCAGAATTTTTCCATCACACACAGTTTTGCACAGTTTAATTTATTAAATATTGTTCCGTAGTGCTTAGTAACTGTTTTCAAGGATAACTAATAAATTCAAAATATAATTTTAAATTATTTATTTGATTATTATGATAAATTTATATCGATATCTATTATAATAAAACCCATTTCTTTATTCCTACCTGCTTTTATAAGGTAATTTGGGTAAATTTTTCCCTCTAAAGGTGACAGTGCTGAGCCAATCATACTGTGACTATTTCAACAGTCAAGATATTGAATGAATGCTTTAACTTTAAGGATTCTGAGACCTACATTCAATAAAGCTCGTATAAGACCTAAAAATATGATTATCAGTCCTTATAAGGCCATTTTAAATCATCAATGACCGTTAATTTATTTTGGAATTTCTCAAGTAGCCTCCTTATATGTTGTTACAATTACTGAGACATTATTACCTGAAAATAATATTGTGTACTAAAATAATTTAGATTTTGTTCAGAGTGTATCAAAGAATATTATTTTAGTTTTTAAAACATGAGTAACGAAAGTTTTGTTGCAGTTCAATAGAAATGATTAAGGTAGCACAAAATATTGATAGTTATCTTTAGAAGTCTCACGGCCTTATTCACGGCCATTTGATAGTTAACCAGCAGCTAATAGTGGAGTCTCTTGTGTCAAAAAACAATGGTGTAAAAAACTTTTGGCAGAAGCTTATAGTGAGTGGTATCATTCGATTTGAAATGACGTCTACATTAACGGGGTACCGGGTGTTTTTTTTTTTTCGAATTCGCCGTGCAGGGGGTTTGTATGACGTCATGAATGCAAGATGGCTGCCACAGGAAAAAACTGTAAATGGCGATCTAGAGAGGTTATCGGAACTATTTTTGGACAAAAATATCATATTACTACGAATATCTAAGAAAATAATAATGTTAAATAGATTCGTTGCTTTACAGAATGTTTTAAAACTATAGGTATTAATTTTCGGAAAAATTTTCATAAAAATAGTTTTGCTACTGAAAGAAATGTTATAGTTTCTATTGTTCATGATCTAAGGATTTTTCCAAACTTCTAGGCGTTTTAGGATTGCCTTGTAATTCTCCTATTCAACTGAAATTTTGCCTAAACAGTCTTTCGATGATTGGAACAATAGTAAGGGTAAGTGTGCAACCTATTTTTAACTTTATGAAAAATCTCACATATCTAAAGGCCATCCTCAAAAAGCAAGCCTAAAAGTAGAATTGATTTAAAAAACAGCCTTTATAGAAATAGTATCTTAATTGCCTTAACCATCCAGTTGGTCTATTAGCTATGAGATTTTTTTAAAGAAATATAAATTAGAAATCACTTGAATTATTCGAAAATCTTCTACATATAGATAACTTGGAATTAAAGTACTTCATTCAATAGCAAGAATATTTTTTAGAAAAACTTATTTTCGTTCATTTTGTATTAATATTTTAAGGATCAAAATGTTCTATAAAAAAACTAATTTAGTTTTAAACATAAATTAATAAGTAGGATTAAGATTTTAAATGGCAAGAAAAGTTATATGAAAATAAATATCACTATGTAATTTTAAATAGAAATAAATCCTTTAATAAGGTTCCATCTCTATTCTAGAGCCCTTAAGATTTTTTATAGAAAATTAGCTTAAAAATGTGCTTTATATAATGAGTGTAAAATTTTTTGCATGCCGTTGAATCATATGAACTCTTTCAAAGATCTTTCAAACTTTTCTTGAGTTTATCATTAATTAGGGGGTTATTAAGGAACCTACCAAATGTACGGTGAATTTAATTTTTTGAACAAATTCAATTTATGTCTTGATATTTGGTACAAATGTATATATGTTACGGGAAATGTGATACATCCAGGCATTATTAATAATGCCCGATGTGAGGTGGGAAATGTGATAAATTCAATGGCATTTATCAATGAAATTTATCAATTTATCACTTTGCCCGCCTAGCAGATCGGGCATTATTAAAAATGCCACCATAACGTGCTGCCAACCACGCTGCTGTAGGTTCGATTCCGGCCTTTGACCTGGGTGTATTTTCTCTCTCTGCGTCAGTCTTTCTTGACGAAGGTTTATAAGCGGATCCTTGAGTTCAAGCACACAGACCGGAAAATATAAATGTAAACAATGCCCTAACCTACCCTAATTAATCCTCACAACAAAAAATTCATTTAAATTTTAAACAATGTTCGATTACTTAAAATTGCTGACAAAGACGCCCACAGAAATAAATTGTTTGGATTTTAAGAAGAAAATGCGTCGTATTCGAATCTTTAATTTCCCTAGTTTGATTCCCGGGGGGCCCAGGGGTCCTGGTAGGGTTACGTGTAGCCAATCAGGCTAGTAGTCTGTGCACTGTACCCGCCGTCGGTCCGGCCTTGCCCTGCGTGTAGGTTCGCTCTCTGTGTCAGTAAAAATTCTGTTGTGTCTGTATTACTTGACGATTGGTTTGGTTTGGTTTTTGGTTACATATATTTTCCAGTATGTGTGCTTGATCTCAAGGATCCGCTTATACACCTTCGTCAAGTAAGACAGACACAACAGATTTTTTACTGGCACAAAGGAAAATACACCCAGGGGCGAGGTGAGAATCGAACTCACGACGGAGCAGTGCGCAGACTGCTGGCGTGAAAGGCAGAGGAGCAAACCGAACAGGCCATCCGTCCCCCTTTTACTTGACGAAGGTTCAAAAGCGGATCCTAGAGATCAAGCACACAGACCAGAAAATATATACTACTACTATAACCAAAAATCCAATTCCCTATCTGTCAATCCAACCCACAGAGAAATATCCTAACAGAGGGTCCACGAGGCTGTTTTCAAATGGGTTACTGATGTGAGGGCGCCACACTAGCTTCTGGAACGTATACCGGCAGCTTAAAACTCTCGCCAAATTAGAACTCTGCGCAAGCGCGAAAAGATGTTTTCGATCTCTCATAGGCAGCCAGCGAACGATCCAGACTGGATCCAGACGCTAGTGAGTTTAGTGCGATCCCAGCACCAAAATTCTCCCAACCTGTGACAAATGTCATGCTTTTTCGATTTCCATTATGGCCTATGGCCGTGGACTCTCTGTTCTAGTACTCTGTGATCCAACCCATTGAGAAATGATTGGCTATTACCACCAGTAAAAGCGTGACGTCAATAGCAGCGGAAACTGCTCGTCACGAGCATTTTTCATGTCTGTGTTAGAACGATTATATTCTATAAAATTCGATTTAGATCAAGGTGGTCGTGGTGTAATCGAAAAAAGAAATAAATCTCCTTCCTTTTTTTCTACATTCGACGAATTACCCTGAATTCTACAGTGACTCAATAAGTGATGGCTGCTGATGGTAAGTATTAAACCTCAGACATAGCCGGGTTAGAGGAACCAATATCAATTAATGTAGTAAATTATGTGACTGACAATAGTTGGTTAGTGGTGTTCACAGCAGAAGAAGGCTACCCATGTCCTATCGGTGAAATATACTTGATATACTTTGTTTGCAATTGAGATAGTGTTACTGATGATATGGGAACAGCTTTAGATACTGTCTATCACAAGAAGAGCTCTGGTTTACGTTTTAGTTGCCATGGAAACGGGACTTTTCTTATTTTTGATGGGTGAAGCCAGAAGAAAGGCGCAAAAAATTTCGCTTACAGAGCGAATATTTGGGGGTTTTAGCGAAATAATTTTTATTACTATTTTGTTATTACATAATCAAATCAAGTCATCGTTGTAATAAAATTTATTCCGGTTGCTAAGAAAGCAAACTTCACTTGAAAAACTAGTTAGACAATATAACTTATTTAAAAATTAAAACAAATTCTGTAACAAAACTGATATTTTCTGATACATTTTTAATATGAACACAATTTCTACAATCGAATCAAATTTTTATTTGCCCCTGTTAAAAATCTAGTGACATTTATTTTATTAAGAACGGATAATCAGTTTCCAATCACAAGAGAAAAACCCATATTAATCATCACTGTGATCGTAATTTTTAAGGATCGTCTGTGATGATTAGAGTAATATTTTTTTAATCAAGAAAGATAAATAACCTTAGTTTCGTGAAAGATTGACAGTTTGCCAACGAAGAGTAATCGCGATTGTTCTGAAAATTACTAAAGAAAACGCCAATGCTCAAAAAATGAGATTTTACGTTTTGACGAGGTGTGAACGATATGCTTTGGAGATATTTGATTTTTGATGTTTGAGTTACGCATTTCATCGCGTGAATTACTAATCATTATTATCCGAGTAAAACCTCATCGCACAAAAGTAATCGATGAATTTTAATTCCAAAAAAACCTAAAGATCGGTTTTGATTTTTATCAAAAACTAGGTCTGATTTTTAAAATATTACTCAAAATGTGTAATTAAACCAGGTTCTTTCGATTCAACGTGATCATCGAATTCAAACCCTGCATTATAATTTGATTGTGAAGTTAATTTAAACTTTTCAACAAACTTATCAATGTACAATCAATCGCCAAAAGTACTCATTGGCTTTAATCTCGCCAACCTATAGCACGAATAATCCCCAATTAAAATGGACAGGTCTTGCTGCTATAGCGACCGCCATAATCAGAGAGACTGGCGGTAGCTCTTCTTGTGGTACAGACAGTGCCTACAACCATGGGCGTAGCCAGGTCCCATGTTAGGGGGGGGGGGCAAGGATACTTCCCTTTGCCCCATGGCATGGTCCCAGGTACCCCATGGGGAGTAGTTTTACACGTTAAATTTTAGAGTAATTATACGAAGGGTTTGCACTTTGCACGCTTAACGTAATTAATAGTGTAATAAATGTGTGCTCTAAGAAAAAGGGGGGGGGTCTGGGGGTCCTCCCCCAGAAAATTTTTTAAAATTGACCCCTTAAAGTAGTGTTTTAGCTAGAGATGTGAGTCGAGAATATTCTCCGGAGAATATTCTCGGAGAACGAGAATATTCTGAGAATATTCTCCAGGGGCGAGAATTTTGAGAATAATCGAGAATATTCTATTTTTTGATTAATAAATGTAAAAATGTTTGATAATATGAAATGGTCATGTAGTATAAGTGTTGGAAACCTGAAAACAATAACAACTTCAATGAAATTTACCATTTAAAAGTCACCCTACAGTTCAGAGAATATTCTCTGAACTGTAATTTCATTATTTCGCAAGATTTTTTTTAAAAATAAGTAAATTTTATTTAATACAAAATAAAATATTTTTAAAATATTCAAAGCAAGTTTTACTGGGAGAAAATACTCATACAATTAAAAGAGGAGTCTTAATTCTTTTTATGTAGTTGTTAAAAGCAAAGGTAATACCAATAGTTGTCAAACTGAAGGACCTTTAAAACCTGACATTTAGCTAAAATTATGATAGAACTTTGTAAAATTAGGAAAATATTCTTAAAAGAAGGGGATATCACATTAGAATTATCTGTTGAGAAAAATATTTGAAATAATTTTATAATATTTATTTTACATTTACAGAGAATGATTTATTATCGGGAGAATATTCTCAAAGAACTCTAAATTACTATCAGATGCAGTTTAATTTACTGTCTACTTAAAAATATTTATGAATGAATAGTTTGTCTTAACTTTTTGTTTGCGTAATGGGGTATTTGCATAAGTGAGGAATTTGCTGAATTTTACACTTTTTTGATAAGTTATAGTTTAAAACTCTCAAATATCAGATTTTTAAGTTCAAAAATATGTTTTAAATAATTCAAAATTCAATTTTATTTTTGCCAAAACACTAGTAAAATCACGTGATCAAAAAACGGGATTTGACATCACAGCAGCCTCGAAACTAGTTTACTATTTTTCAATGATCGGAAAACTGGATACTATTGGATATGACGTCATAGCGCTTGTAAACAACAGTGTTTCTGTTTTTGTGCCAAAACGAAATTTCAAAAATTTATATCTCAGAAACTGGGAAACTCGGGAACTTCATTTAAACGTCATTCTTCATGGGTTTTTTATCTACTATTTTAATGAAATTTAATCTCAAATCGTGAGAATACCTCATTTTAATTCAGATTCATTAATATTTTCCTTTATGAGAATATTCTCAAAGTTACAATTAAATTTATATCTTACTCATCTTGTGTTCGTGAAATAATTAAATCTTCAAATTTTCATTCACTAGATAGATGTCTTATAATTTTAAGTGCATCTCATAATTTTTTCCTCAAGAGAATATTCTCATTAAGATTCCACAAAATAAATTCCAGAAAAGCATTTCTTATGTACATAATTTATTTCAAAAAAGCTATTTAAAAGTTAGAAAAATCTTAAATTAATAGAATGTAACTGGGGCTTACTCTGCCTTACCTATCAAACATGTCGTCGTATCAATTAAATAGTGATTTTAAAATATTTTTCAATTTAATTTGTCTTTCTTTTATTTATGATGACTTCTCATTGTAAAACCTTAAATATTCTTCGAATTTGAAGTTAATATATACCTTATAAAAAAAAAATTAAAAAAAAATTATTTTAGTGGCTTCTAGGAGAATATTCTCGAAAATTCTCCTCTTGGAGAATATTCTCGAGAATATTCTCAAGAATATTCTCCAAAAGATTATTACCGAGAATTTTCCATCTCTAGTTTTAGCTCATTTTCAGACTCTAGCCCGAACAGAACCACCTCTTGTAAGCCACATAATTTTCAAGGAAATTTATGTGGCTTATGACTGAAAGTATAATTTGTAGAATCTAATCGAGTCGAATCGAGTAACTATCTATTCTGTTTTATGTCACTGGATGAAACTTTCGTATGTTTGGACGTTAAAAAAACATCAAGCTTTAGGAAGATACGCTACTGCTTTAATTACATAATAATTTAGAAGAGAATAAAGAAGAATAAAAAGTTACATGAAATTATTTTTTCGGACATCTCTTTCAAATTTAATACCATACGAACACCAAAACTATTTAAATTCAAAATCTTTTTAAAAACCCTTTTCCCACAAGTTGCTACCCAAAATTTTTTTGTATACTATTTTAATAATTGCATTGCAGGCAATGAACCACAAGCCACAAGCTCCATTTCCGACAGTATTCTTTAATCAAATTCTGCCCAGGCCTAGTGGCCTATCAGGCGGTACTCATCTCCGTTTCATTAGCCTTTGGGCCTGGGATGCTTATTACGTAGCTTGTGTCCAGGTCGAGTGAATAGCCCGACGCTGGACCCCCAGTTGATTGATAACAATAATAAATTATGAAATTTATTTGATTACAATAAAATACTTAAAATAAATTAGAACCTTACCAGAAAAATTATACCAATTTTTATTTTCCAGCTGATTCAAATTGAGTAAATTCTCTCTAATTCAATGTTGTAGCAATCTCTCCTATACTGTCAAACAAAATCTCAGGCGATAACAGCTTGCATGGAGATTTACAGGTCACGTAAAAACTAACAATGAAAGGGGGTGAAAAACCCGGGAATTCTTCATTAGTTACACAGGATTTGTTCTTCGTACAATGAACCAATAGCTGATAGAGATCAAGAGGAGGCGTTGCGAATCCTTATAATTGATTCCTTTGGACGGCCTGGCCCGCCCACAGCATTTTAATGGAATTTTCAGGTCAAGAAATCTAGTTTTATGGAGAAATGAAAATCCTTCCCCTGCACCCCCCTGGCTACGCCCATGCTATTGAGACTCCACTGTATCAACACTGGACACATCTGAGTTCATTCAAGCGTGTCAATGGGAGGTTACAAGTGTCACTGGTGATAAACAAGCTCAACTATTGCCCACACTCCAAGATATACATGGGGAGGTCCTCTGTCGACGCCCCTGTTTACCAATTTAATTACGGCATCCTCCTTGTGAAAACATAGTCTTATCAGAACTTTTCTCCCCTGCCATTGCTTGACACTTGACCTCTTTGACCTTGGTCAAGGTTCAGACATTGCTCAGCTAACTTTGAAAGCAACAAAAAGTGTAAGAAAAATAATTTAGATTTGTAGATTCCAGAAAATTTTTAAAAAATAATTAGCAAATTGAGAATTTAGGGGGGGGGCAGCTGCCCCCCCCTGCCTCCCCCTGGCTACGCCCATGCCTACAACGCTTGCCTGTTGCATTTGAGCTGCCCAGGATGAAAGTGGTATTAGTCCAAAAATGACAAAAGTTGAGTTAAGAGTGGATTTGGATAGAGTTTTAGGTCCTTTATTTAGTGTAGTTCTTTGCAAAGGAAAAAGTTGATTTGTTGGCCCGTGAGAGCGACTCAAAAAATGACTACTAACGCGAACGGCCGTTTTCGTCAGGATGAAAGTGGAATAAGTCCACTGCTCCGCTTCGTTCAGTGAATTTGTTTTGATAAGAGAAACCCCAAGGACATTCCCACAGCTGCAAAGGCGGGGCCCGTGCGATTATGAAAAAGCGTCTTACTGGAGAAAATTTTATTTTTCTTAACTTTAATTACAAATTGGATGACCCCTTTTTGTAAAAAAAATATCCGAAAATAAAATCCGCGCTTTATTAGATTAGGCGGGAAAGCTTTAATCCTTTAATCGCGTCATGGCTAATACAGACGCCCCTTTGCAGTCAATATCTTGAATGTATGTTAACAACCATTCTATATAAATTATAGTTTGCTAGTAACTTAAGGTACTGATATTGGTTTTAGGATAAAACAGTAAAATGTTTTAAGTTTATTTTTTAAAATTTTAAAAAATAAAAATTAATGGTTAAATTTTTTTTATTGTTGTAAAATATAATTTAATTTCTAACTTTAAATCAAACAATTTGATTTATTGCTCAAATCTATCATAAAAACTGCAAAAGTTTATAAACGGCGGCCATCTTGGACGCCATCTTGAAAATCACCCTATAACAAGTAAAAATGAATTTAATAACCTGGTATAATTCAAACAGTGGCGCACTTTATATCAAATGTCATAAATAAAAATTAGTAAAATATTTTAAATTTATTTCTTTAATTAAAAATTTTTAAAATTAATGGTTAAAAAAGCGTTTATTGTTGTTAAAAATAATTTCATTTTAATTAAATTTCCATTTCCTTACTCAAAATCAATCAATTTTATATATTGCTCAACTATCTATCATAAAAACTGCAAAACTTTATAATAGGCGGCCATCTTGGACGCCATCTTAAAAATCACATCAATAACAAGTTTTTTTTAAAAAACGAAAACCTATTTTAATTTAAACCTTAGCTTTAGTTAAAGCAAATAGAAAATATAAACTAGAGACATATCAAGCGAAGAACGTTTCTCGATCGCCATCTTGAATATGACCCCCCAAAATGGGTCATATAAAATTTTACACCAAAAATTCGTATTCTATGCATCAAAATCTGTGGAACAGAACATTAAAATCTAACTTTGTACTAACCAGTCGCTCAGAAAGCTATATTTACTACATCTCAATACCCATCTTCCTTCCCGAAACCCATCAATCTGTCAGGATGAAAGTGGTATAAGTCCATTAAAGCTAATTTAAAGCACTTTCAGTTAAAATTTGATAAAAAATGATCCGCAGCAAAAATTGTGTCCCTGCCCAAAGACAAATCCACCCAACAAAGTAAAAATATAAGCAATCCTGAATTTTTAGCATAGGTTTTTAGAAAACCTTCAATTACACAGAACAAAGTTCAGTGGACTTATACCACTTTCATCCTAACCCGCTCATTTATTGATGTTTTTCGAATAGAATAAACAATTTCCATGATTTTTACATAATCCATTTAATTAGTTTTATGTATAAAATGACGAAATCGAACCATTGTATCTTTCTGCCCAGATATGCGAGGTTTTTTAGCTTATTTTCTCCCGTTATTTTCACCCCTTGAGCCCCGTTTGCGAACACCCCCATAACCTATACAAATTCTTGTTCGTCGTTTAATAATACCAAATATTTTTTTACAGCAGGTGATGCTGATAGCTTATATTGCAAAGGTTGCCTCTCTTCGTTCACCTGTCCTGATGGATATGAAGAACACATCAACAGGCTCCATATTGGGAATAGAGAGTTCTACTGTCCAATGTGCTTTTACACCAACCCGAATGAAAACAAAGTCTCTCTACACATGCAGTCCCACGTGATCGGGCGACCTTTTCGTTGCCCTTTTTGCGAAAACTCTTATTCTCATTACCACTCTCTTAGAATCCACCTGCGTATTCACCCGAGAGATTATTGGTGCTGCAGATTCTGTAATCAAATTTTCGGCAACGAGCGGAACTGGGGCGAGCACATAAGAATTCATTCTGATGGAGACGAGAAACCTTACGTGTGTCTTTCCTGTGGTAAAACCTATAAAACAGTACGTTCACTCCAGAGAGACCATCGTAAGCACGTCAATCAAGTTTAATTGGTAGACCAATGTCATGTTGTCATAATCTAAAGCAGCCGATCTAATGCGTACTTGCATTTTGATCATTCTCTGGTTTCTCCAATTGGTTTCAACCTGATTGTTTAAACATGACAGATTAGATAATATGGAAATAATGTTTAGTCATGTGTCCATATCGGAACTCTATTGCAATACAATTAACGAGGTATCTCGTAATAATGAGCTACTGAATTATACTTTCTTGAATGCATGGACTATATTTTACAATGAGAGTATTTTAAGTGAGAAAACTTTTAAGGTCAATAAAAAACTGTTTTTAATGGTATTTTCCTCTTTCATCATTTAATATACAGACGACATAGTTATACCTTAGACTAATTCCTTAAGAGAAGTTTAGTAGATACCTCTCTCATACTTTTGTAAACTAAATAATAAATAATGGTTAAATATATTTTTTCCAGTCAGTGAGAGAGCACAACCATGGTTATCTGGTCTTATAAGGCCTTTGTTTGATTGTATAAGATTTTTGATTGGAATGAATCTCTAAATCGTGACACTAACTAGTAGGCAAGAAGGGTCACTTTCAACAGCGCAAGGTGCAATATACTGGAGTTGTGCTGCTGTTCAAAAAAGCTATGCAGAGTGACGTCTTGCCAACTATTTCACGGCCCGATTTCGAGCTTCTCTGGCATTTGAGTCTAGGTCAGTGTTTCACAAGCGTTTTCTTTTTACTATCATAAATTCCCAGGCATTTTGACACCGGCCAAAGCAGAATCTTGCCCAATTTAATATTTTTTTTTTATCTTTAAAAAGCTCCTCCCTCCTATCATTCAATATTTCATAGATATTTTTATCCACTTGACATTTTTTTTGTATTTATTTTTTAATGTGTTACACGTAAATTAAAACAAGAATAGACTTAAAATAGGTATAACAAATGAATAAGATGAACAACTTACGTTAAATATAAATATGAATGCTTTTTCTATTGTAGTATATTACGTAATACATTTAAACCAGTGGTTCCCAAAGTGTACGGTACCGCCCGCAAGTTGGTGTTGAAGAATTCTAGGGGGGCGGTGATGAGTTAATAAAAAATTGGGGGTGTTATTAGGGAAATGAGTTAATAGAATAGGGAATATTAGGGAATGAGTTAATAGGCGGTGGATAGTTAATAGAAAATACCAAGAGATACCAAATATACTCTGGAGGTGGCAAATGGGGTATACGCCGTGGGTATCACACAAAAAGTTTCAGTATGTTCGAAATTGGGTAAAGAATTATTTTTAAATTAAATTTTATAGAGGTAGTGTCGAATTATTATCCTAACTAGGACTGGGCGATATAATAATTCATTAAATCGATTTATAGTTAATCATAAAATCCGATATAATGATTAAATCGATTTTATTCGGGTACAAAGTATTTTCTAAAGAAATAAATAAAAGTCATTACATATTATACCATTGCCATTGAAACCACTTGTTTTCTCTCATTTTAAAATTACTCTAGATATAGGAACATTCCTTTTACAAATATTATCTTATTTTCAATGATTTTTTTATCATTTTTTCACTAGACAGTCAAATATGATTGAAATAAAAACTGTTCAAGTCCTAAGGAAAACCCCTGGACATTTGGGGTTTAATTCTTACTGTTTGAAATTTAATACTTGAATGAGGTTGATAAAATTAAACAGTTTGTTCTTAAGTAACTTATTAGTTATTACTTTGTTTTAATAAAATATCGACAAAATTTAGCAAAAAGTCCTTTAAAGTACAGTAATCTAGTCCGGACTAGTTGCTCAATTTAAGATTCTGAAATCATTCATTCACAGCTATTCACGACCACGATAAAACGAGCGATTCAAACCGGAACCGATATCCGATTTCGCTGCAAACCGGGGCCGCGCGGCGCGAACGAATCTAGTATGAATGGAATTCAGTTAGTAGAACCGGTTTTTCGTTCCGGGTTCCGGATCTTTTAAATCGGAGCGCAGATCGGTTTAACAAAAAATCGAATCTCCAAGCCAAGTTATATCGGTCTGAGATATATCGGTTCGAGTTATATCGGATTGGAATTCGAATTCCGATATAATAGGTTCGGTATGGACTTTAAACCGGTATACCGATGTTATCGATAACCGATTTATCTTATTAAATCGATATAAGGCACAGGCCTAATCCTAACTTTTTCAAATTAAATTTTAAGGTGCATAGAAAATTTAACTTTTGGAATTTGTCCATATATAGTACTAGCTTTACAAAATTTTATTTCATTAGGTTATAAATTAAATTCTTTTCTTAACAAAACGTTGGTATAAATTCTATGACATGTAAGCAAATTAGTAGCAAAAATTTGTAAGCTCAAGAAAAATCATCATGCCACAAATCATTAAATTTTATAAGTGGGTAATTCCGCGCGTAGGTTTCTACTACAAATGAGTTAAATTTGAAGTGCTCGGTCTCGTATCGTTATCGTATCGGTTCATCATCGTGTTAAAAGTTTCTGAATACGGCCCTTTACGTCATAATCCATTCCGTCATTCCTTGCGATTTGCTTACTTTACTTACTGTGTTTTGATATTTTGCACAAGAAATAAAATCTAAATCATGGATTGCTAAAGCATGTATGGAATCATGGATCAAGTTCAAGTTCTTTCGATGTTGTCGGTTTCCAGTGTACTCGAAATAAACTAAAAGTATTTTGCTAAACCTTGAAAGCCAAAACCTTTCAAAGTTCTATTCAACAAGGTGTATTTTTTATCTAATTAACTCCTCGTAACTCTAAATGAAAAATCAACTTTTGAGTATTCCGTAATTGATGCACTTCTAAATAAATCCATACTTTTAACAATTAGACCCACCAGCTTCTGCCTCAATTATCATTGGAAATAATCGGTAGCCGGGTCATGCCATTTATTTGAATTGCAATTCGGCCATATTTAATTTTGCCTTAATGAGGAATAAAATGCTAATTTGGCTACAACTACCCCCCTCTACTCTATTCTCGACACTTTCTAATTAGGAACGTCTTTGAAATATCGGCACCAGCGTGTCACAAGTGGCATTCAATGGCAGATTTAAATATCTTTTGAGGAGTATTCACAGTTTGTACATAGAGGTTCAAGTGGGTAATTGTCCTGGATGTATTTATGTTTAGGTTTATATAAAGTTACCGATATAAGAAACCGTTATTAGTGAATCTACTAATTCAATTAGCTAATTTGTAGGTTATAAAAGCCTGCTAAGAAGTAAATACACTGGTAAACACGGTTTTCAGTTAAAGATTTTTTTATGTGTTTCTAATGTACCTTTTTACGCTGATTACAAATCGGCAATCGGAATTTTTCCATCACACACAGTTTTGTACAATTTAATTTTTAAATATTGCTCTGTAGTGCTTAGCAACTGTTTTCAAGGATAACTAATACATTCAAAATAGAATTTTAAATTATTTATTTGATTATGATAAATTTATCGATATCTACTATAATTAAACCCATTTCTTTATTCCTACCTGCTTTTAGAAGGTAATTTGGGTAAATTTTTCCCTCTAAAGGTAACAGTGTTGAGCCAATCATACTGTGACTATTTCAACAGTCAAGATATTGAATGAATGCGTTAACTTTAAGGATTCTGAGACCTACATTCAATAAAGCTCGTATAAGGCCTAAAAATATGATTATCAGTCCTTATAAGCCCATTTTAAATCAGCAATGACCATTTATTTATTTTGGAATTTCTCAAGTATCCTCCTTATATGTTGTTACAATTACTGAAACATTATTACCTGAAAATAACATTGTGTGGCTAGTCCCTAACGACATCGAATCGGGCAAAAAATCGCTTAGTTCCAATTTTTTTCTTATGTTGTTAGGACCCATACCAGGAGTTTGTAACCAATTTTGCAGCTTCGAAAACCCTGTGCTAACTGCGCAATCCTCGAAAAACCTCAAAAATTTCCGACTTTTATCAGTTTTTGGCTCATAACGCATACAAAATACATCCCCCGGAAAACGTTTCAATCATCATTTTTAAAGTACATAAAATTTGCAACAATTTAAGACCATGCCCAGGTTTGGAAGTCCAATAGATCCCAAGTTGACTCTCTTCAAAAATGAGCAATTTTTCCCAAAAAATCAAAAATTTGAGTTTAAGTCGTCTTTATAGCAACAAATCGGCTATAACATATATCTAAGAGGGAAGTAAGGGTAATTAATCTTCAGTGCAGTTATTTAGCTTTAATTTAAGCCCAGAATGAAGTCTGTAGGTCCCATAGTTCTTACTTTATCTTAAAAAAACAAAAATTGGGAAAATAGGATTTTCCCAGGAGTGGAACCTGGCGATTTGTGGGTATAGTAAAAAAGAAGAAAAGTCGTATAAAATAATGTAACGTTATGAAAATTCGTATTTATTGATTTAAAATATTTCAGTTTACCACATACATATATTAATTATATATTTATCTATTATTAATAATTTTTAATTTAATTAATTAATTATAGTATTTATTGAATTTAAACAAAATGAGGGACATATTTATCAATTTCACGCATATGTAAATTACAAATTTTAACATAGATCGTTTGGAAGGCATGTATTTATGTTGGTATAATGGTTGAGAGGAAATCTCAACAGGCTTGTTTTTCTTCCAAAGGTGCAGAAATGTCGATGTCTTCATTTTTTTCGGATCTTGTCTTCATAGTTTTCTACCTCAATTGTGGGAATATTGTGTCATGACTTTCCCCGATAAAACTTTTAGATTACCCAACATTTACATTTTTCTTGCCAGGATAAGGCTAAAGTGGTGTAGAAAGGGGACGTCCATAAATTACGTAAGGTGTTTTTTCCAAATTCCCTTCCCCTTAATGAGATTCCCCCTCCGATTCTCACGTGAGATTTTCTGCATAACTTTTAAATAAATCAATGTCTTTTATATGTTCTAGCCATGCTTGTTTCGTCCTATATCGGCATGACACTTAATACACACATTGCAAGATTTTTGATGCGCAAATACATGTTGAAATAAAAAAATATTGGTCTTAAATTGTTATAATCACGACTGACTGGCTATAAGGATTCGCTTTTTTGACTAATCTACGCATTTTTCCTAAAACTGTGCTAAAAAGATAAAAAAAGAGGGACTTTTCAAAAATAAAAACAGTCACGCCCCCCTCACCCCTGGTGAGATTTTGCTGGACCCCCTCCCCCGCCTTTTTGACCTCACGTAATTTATGGACGTCCCCAAATGGGTGAACACCTGAAGGAATAATTTAAATCCAGGGGAGAATAACAGCTTTGTGTGATGAAACTATATTTAATGGAAACTACATACAACTTGATTTACGCCTTGTTACCATTCTTGAAGAACATGTTTTCCACTATCAAGCCCAATCCATTTTGGAAAGCCCACAGGTCTAAATACATACTAACAATGAAGACATTTTTATAAGAACTGCGCTTGTCGAGAGAAGCGTCCTTACGACAATACTCTAAGTACACTATGCATCCTAGGTAACTCGTTTTCCAATCCTGAACACATATGGAGTCGATCAGGTGTTGCTTGTTGTTGTCGTTGGACTGAAAATTTTCTCCTGGAAAACCTTGATACCCAGTGTGAACTCTTTAAACATTATGTCACTAAATGAAGAAGCCGGAAACAGACGTATCACAATTCTGTATCTGTACTCCTTTCATCGCCTTTCTCTGGGTAGCTGTCAAATGGATGATACATCTGCCTCATTATAAGTTCCTTCCAAAGTAGATAAATGTTTAGCTAATGGTAAGTAGATACAATAAATTTGACGTGAAGGATTAATTTCGGTAACAGATAATCTATAGTCTCCATTCACCATACGAAAAGGGACTTCCCCCATAAATCTCAAACCAAAGCATATAGAGATAGTTTCAGTACTGCAGTTGGAGTGAAAGCTGAGTAAAATCCTGATTTTTGCTTTTGTCGCATATTTTACTCACAAAACAAAGCCCTCGGATGCCGTTATCCGTCTGCTATGTAAAATACAAAGACTTTGGAATATGGAGAGAGGGCCTACTTGAACCTGCTGGTTTTGCACTTTAATAGAGCCTGATGCCAAAGAACGTGCCTTGTCTTTTTCTAAAACCAACTTTTCCTCATATATCCAAGTGATTTCTTTGACTTATTTCCAATTCTTGTGCCATATGACATTTAACTTTAATACCCCAAACCATTTCAGTTATGATGGCAGTATTTTTCTGTAACATGGAGATATTAAACAAATATGTAGCAAATAATATATCATTCTCCCCTGGATTTCAATAATTCCTTCAGGCATTCACCCATTTCTACACCACATTAGCCTTATCCTGGCAAGAAAAATTAAAATGTAAATGTTGGGTAATCTAAAAGTTCCTATCGGGGAAAGTCATGCCACAATATTCCCACAATTGAGGTAGAAAACTATGAAGACAAGATCCGAAAAAAATGAAGACATCGACATTTCTGCACCTTTGGAGGAGAAACAAGCCTGTTGAGATTTCCTCTCAACCATTATACCAACATAAATACATGCCTTCCAAACGATCTATGTTATAATTTGTAATTTACATATGCGTGAAATTGATAAATATGTCCCTCATTTTGTTTAAATTCAATAAATACAATAATTAATTAATTAAATTAAAAATTATTAATAATATAAAAATAATTAATTAATATATGTATGTGGTAAACTGAAATATTTTAAATCAATAAATACGAATTTTCATAACGTTACATTATTTTATAAGACTTTTCTTCTTTTTTACAATACCCACAAATCGCCAGGTTCCACTCCTGGGAAAATCCTATTTTCCCAATTTTTGTTTTTTTAAGATAAAGTAAGAACTATGGGGCCTACAGACTTCATTCTGGGCTTACATTAAACCTAAATAACTGCACTGAAGATTGATTACCCTTACTTCCCTCTTAGATGGATGTTATAGCCGATTTGTTGCTATAAAGACGACTTAAACTCAAATTTTTGATTTTTTGGAAAAAATTGATCATTTTTGAAGAGATGCAACTTGGGATCTATTGGACTTACAAACCTGGGCATGGTCTTAAATTGTTGCAAATTGTATGTACTTTAAAAATGATAATTGAAACGTTTTCCGGGGGATGTATTTTGTATGCGTTATGAGCCAAAAACTGATAAAAGTCGGAAATTTTTGAGGTTTTTCGAGGATTGCGCAGTTAGCACAGGGTTTTCGAAGCTGCAAAATTGGTTACAAACTCCTGGTATGGGTCCTAACAACATAAGAAAAAAATTGGAACTACGCGATTTTTTGCCCGATTCGCCCTTTTTTATGTCGTTAGTGACTGGCCTATAAGTCAATTTAGATTTTGATCAGAGTGTATCAAAGAATATTATTTTAGTTTTTAAAACATGAGTAACGAAAGTTTTGTTGCAGTTCAATAGAACTGATTAAGGTAGCAAAAAATATTGATTGCTCATCTTTAGAAGTCTCACGGCCTTATTCACTGCCACTTGACCGCTAGTTAACCAGCAGCTAATAGTGGAGTCGCTTGTGTCAAAAAACAATGGTGTAAAAAAACATTTGGCAGAAGTTAGTGAGTGGTATCATTCGATTCGTAATGATGTCTACATTAACGGGGTACCGGGTGTCTTTTTTTCAAATTCCGTAAAGGGGGTTTGTATGACGTCATCAATGCAAGATGGCAGCCGCAGGAAAAATCTGTAAATGGCAATCTAGATAGGTTATCGGAACTATTTTTGAACAAAAATATCATATTACTAAGAATATCTAAGAAAATAATAATGTTAAATAGATTCGTTGTTACACAGAATGTTTTAAAACTATAGGTGTATTAATTTTCGGAATAAAAATAGTTTGCTACTGAAAGAAATGTTATAGTTTCTATTGTTCATTATCTAGGGATTTTTCCAAACTTCAAGGCGTTTTAGGATTGCCTTGTAATTCTCCTATTCAACTGAAATTTTGCCTAAACAGTCTTTCGATGATTGGAACAATACTTTAGTCTGTTCATTTAGAATTGGCGCCTGAAACAGGATCAAAAACGTTCAATAATGCTTCATAACGGTCATCACACAACTTCACAGTGACCGATTTTTTACAGTATTTTAACTACTTCTAATTAAAAGGCACTTTTTATGGGCTTGTTGGCCGTAGTCTAGATGTAAAAGAACTATACGTTTCGACACCAACCAACCAATAACCAAAAATCCGATTCGATCCAGGGGGCCGAGTGGCCTGGTTGTGTTACGTGCAGGCAACCACGCTAGCAGTGTGTGCACTGTATCGGCCGTCGGTTCGATTCCGGCCTTTGCCCTGGGTGTACTTTCTCTCTCTTTGTGTCAGAAAAAATATTCTGTTGTGTCTGTCTTACTTGACGAAGGTTTATAAGCGGATCCTAGAGATCAAGCACACAGACCGGAAAATATATGTACCAATAAACCAAACCAAACCAATCCATATCCCTATCTGTCGATCCAACCCATTGAGAAATGATTGGCTATTACCACCAGTGCAAGCGTGACGTCAATGGCAGCGGAGACGGGACGTCACGAGCATTTTTCATGTTGATGTGAAGAGCCAACATTATGTTCCATAAACCTTGATTTAGATCATGATGGTCGTGGTATAATCTAAAGAAGAAATAAATCTCCTTCCTTTTTTCTACATTCGACGAATTCAGCGAATTACCCTGAATTACCTGAATTCTACAGTGACTCGATAAGTGATGGCTGCTGATGGTAAGTATTAAACCTCAGACATAGCCGGGTTAGAGGAACCAATTTCAATTAACGTAGTAAATTATGTGACTGACAATAGTTGGTTAGTGGTGTTCACAGCAGAAGAAGGCTACCCTTGTCCTATCGGTGAAATATACTTGATATACTTTGTTTGCAATTGAGATAGTGTTACTGATGATATGGGAACAGCTTTAGATACTGTCTATCACAAGAAGAGCTCTGGTTTACGTTTTCGTTGCCATGGAAACGGGACTTGCCTCATTTTTTGACGGGTGAAACCAGAAGAAAGGCGCAACAAATTTGGCTTACAGAGCGCCTTGTTGGGGGTTTTGGCGAAATAATTTTTATTGCTATTTTGTTATTACATAATCAAATCAAGTCATCGTTGTAAAAAAATTTATTACGGTTGCTAAGAAAGCAAACTTCACTTGAAAAACTAGTTAGATAATATAACTTATTTAAAAATTAAAACAAATTCTGTAACAAAACTGATATTTTCTGATACATTTTTAATATAAACACAATTTCTACAATCGAATCAAATTTTTATTTGCCCCTGTTAAAAATCTAGTGACATTTATTTTATTAAGAACGGATAATCAGTTTCCAATCACATGAGAAAAACCCATATTAATCATCACTGTGATCGTAATTTTTAAGGATAGTCTGTGATGATTAGAGTAATATTTTTTGAATCAAGAAAGATAAATAACCTTAGTTTCTTGAAAGATTGACAGTTTGCCAACGAAGAGGTATCGCGATTGTTCGGAAAATTACTGAAGAAAACGCCTATGCTCGAAAAATGAGATTTTAGGTTTTGACCACAGAGTATAGAGCTTAACAGAGTGTCCAAAAGGCAGTTTTCCTCTTTTAGTTCCGTTGCCACTTCAGGCTGAAACTCCACCAGCCAATCACCTCTGCCAATCAGGAGAAGGCGAAACCTTGAAACTGATTCCTCATTGGATATGTAACTTATATAGGGCGTTGCATTTTAATTACGACAGAGCTGCTTTCTTTTCCCCAGATTGTAGACTTTTTCCCTAAAGTAGTGAAATTATCCCTGGCTAGAATTAAAATATCCCTCTCTTTTTAAACTTTGATTGTTTTTTTTGTTTTAATTGTTAATCTGGCATCTCCGATAATTTCACATCAGAGTGGATGAAATGGCAAAATTTCTACAAGAAAGAATACAAATAATCGGCAAGTTTCGTAATTTATTTAAGTATCTTTTCAACTCTTAATGTTAAGTTTTTAAATGAATGAACTCAGAAAACTTTTTAATGAACTTTCTTAAAAACTACAATAACATGATCATCTTTGGATTTTACATTCTCGTTTCCATGGAGACTGTTTTAACAACAATGCTATTCCATGAATCTTTTCATTTAAAAATTAAACTCTCAAATAAAATATTTTAAAGTAGTTATTTATTATTTTTTTAGATCATTAATATTATTTTTAAATAGACTTAAACATCTAGTTTTTCTTTTAAAACTTGTTATTTTGCATTATGTTTATTTTTGAAACAATGGGGTAAGCAGATTTTGTTTATCATTTATCGTTATCGTGGTATCATTTTTAAAAATCTCCAAAATTATGTTATTTTTTGTAGTTAAAAGCTCTTGATTTGTCATCACTTCATTAATTTCAGTGTTGAATTTATGTTAAACATGAATTTAATTTTGTGCCATGTTATAAATTAACTAATGTAAACAATCAGTTAATCCTAATTTATATAAAGAGAGTATGAGTGCAAAGTATTGTAATACAGTGTAACTTGGATAATTCAAAACTCTAGATACCTACAAAAAGTTCTAATGATCCAAAAACTCTAATAAAAATACTAAACTGATTTAAAATAGAGTTCAAGGGATCAATAAAAATGCATGAATTAGAGATATTTGAGTTCCTTAAGTTGCACTGTAAATAACACAAATAATTGTGAAATGCAAAATTCGTAGTTTAAGTAAGTTTTGTAGAAAAACAAATTATATGATGTGTAAAAGTTCAAATTAATGTGTGAAAATAATTTCTTTAATAAAAATGATTACTTGCTCTAAATGTTTTTGTACTTTTTGTTTTCTTAAAATTTAGTATTTTCAAGCCTATTCAATTTTTAAATGTAGGCATAAAGTTTTAATATATGCATCAATAAATTAGCCATTTGGATGATAAAAAAAATCTCAGTCAGTGAACTAAAATGACATTAGAAACTTGTAATCTCTTTGGAAATGAGAAAATCGCTGTAGTGCTTTGAAAAACTGTGGTTCAAAAACTCAAAAGTCCAAGTATGAATCATAGCCAGAAGAGAGATCGACAAAACTATTTTAAATTTAGGGAAATTTAAGAAAGCTTTTTTTCCTTTTCCCCCTCTTCCGATTTGAGTGAAAGGCGAGCGGGAGAGGGTGGGCGGCGACGATGGAGCTAAGGAGGCGGAGCTTATTCAGCCAGTTGAGGGGGTGACACTTTCTATGGGAAAAACCATGCTTTAAAAGTTACCATTAGCGTCTATGGAGATGAGACCTCTGTTAAGCTTACAACTCTGTGGTTTTGACGAGGTGTGAACGATATGCTTTGGAGATATTTGATTTTTGATGTTTGAGATAAGCATTTCATCGCGTGAATTACTAATCATTATTATCCGAGTAAAACCTTATCGCACAAAAGTAATCGATGAATTTTAATCCCAAAACAAACTAAAGATCGGTTTTGATTTTTATCAAAAACTAGGTATGATTTTTATAATACTCAAAATGTGTAATTAAACCAGGTTCTTTCGATTCAACGTGATCATCGAATTCAAACCATACCTTATAATTTGATTGTGAAGTTAATTTAAACTTTTCAACAAACTTTATCAATGTACAATCAATCGCCAAAAGTACTCATTGGCTTTAATCTCGCCAACCCATAGCACGAATAATCCCCAATTAAAATGGACAGGTCTTGCTGCTATAGCGACCGCCATAATCAGACAGACTGGCGGTAGCTCTTCTTGTGGTAGACAGACAGTGCCTACAACGCTTGCCTGTTGCATTTATTGATCTGTTTTTCGAATAGAATAAACAATTTCTATGATTTTTACATAAACCATTTAATTAGTTTTATGTATAAAATGACGAAATCGAACCATTGTATCTTTCTGCCCGGATATGCGAGGTTTTTTAGCTAATTTTCTCCCGTGATTTTCACCCCTTGAACCCCGTTTGCGACCCCCTAACCCTAACCTATTCCAATTCTTGTTCGTCTGGATGTACCCTACCTCCGCTAGGAGTTATGAAACACCCTGTATAGTGTTATTTTATATTCTGTAAAAAGTCATTAAACTATCATCCTGTTGATTATTTTTATCTCTAACTCTAATATTTTGTATATGAAACAATTTGGGTATTTTTTCCAGGGTGGATATTTAGTCCAGTAACTTAAGTAAGTACTCGCCTGATAGTATGGGGTAGTATGCGTCAAATCCGGTAGTTCTGATTTTTTTCAGACTTGTTTATGATGTTGGCCTAATGAATAATCCAAGTTTGTGACCTCGAGCGCCGAACGCAACTTTGTCAAAAATTGAAAAAAAAACACGAAAAAATCGTTCTTTTTTCAAATTATGGCGATTATAACCCTAAAGGACTAGTTTTTGAAAAAACTTTCTATGGACATTTTTAAAGTAGACTAAATTTGCTACAAAATGCACTACTCAACTTTGATTTTATGAAGAGTGGTTTGGACGCTAGAGCGCGCTGAAAAACAGCGATTTTTTGGCCTTTCCGCAAAAAAATATGAAAAACACGCTATTCTACCCTTTACAAAATGAAAAATATTCACGTTATCAACACAAATTTTATGCCACGTGAAAGAAAATTTAATGTTCTATAAATAACCTACCTTACGTTATTATTTTTTGAGAATGGGGGGGGGGAACGAAACAAAGATCGGAAATAAAACTTTCGCGCCTTACAGCCAAAACGAACTCTTGAATTTGGTTACTTCCAATCTGCGCTTTAATTCCGGTATATAACGAATAAAATTGGTTGTATGGGTGAATTGATGACTAAGCATGTTAAAAAAAATAATTTTTAAAATTTATTTATGAAATATTAGGTATTTTAGGCGAAAATTCAATATTTTTAAAAAATTCATATATTAAATTATAGGAATTATTTAAGGAACAAATTTATAGGTTTTTTGCATTGCGGAATCCGAATTTCAAGTTTATTTTCATTTAAAAAGTCACCTTCACATAAAAAAATGCAAAAAATCTCAAATTTTCGCTCTTTTTTTCGGTTTTTCACCGATTTTCTCCACAAATATTTGTTTCTCGAAAAATAGCAGTACACCAAATTAAAGTACATAAAATTTCCTACAAGATTCACGGGTTCGTTTTTATTTTGCAAAGAGCGGTGTACGCTTTTGAGCGTTCTGAAGAAAAATGATTTTCATGTTTCTGTGTAAAGTCAAGAAACAGCTGTAATTCAGCGCGCTTTAGCGTCAATACTTCTCATTATAAAATGAAAGTTGAGCAGTGCATTTTGTAGGAAATTAAATGTTCTTTCATGTGGTATAAAATATTTGTCTGTTACGTGTATATATTTAGAGCTGTAGGGGGGAAAGCAAGCGCTCTTCACTTTTTTTGTAGAAAGGCAGAAAAATCTCTGCTATTCAAAACGCTCTTAAGTGTACACCGCTGCTCGCAAAATAAAAATGAACCAGTGCATCTTATAGGAAATTTTACGTACTTTGATTTGGTGTACTGCTATTTTTCGAGAATCGAATATTTTTGGAGAAAATTGGTGAAAAACCGAAAAAAAAGGGAAAATTTGAGATTTTTTGCATTTTTTGATGTGAAGGTGACTTTTTAAATGAAAATAAACTGGAAATTCGGATTCAGCAATGCAAAAAACCTATAAATTTGTTCCTTAAATAATTCCTATAATTTAATATACGAATAATTTTTTAAAAATATTGAATTTTCGCCTAAATTACCTAATATTTCATAAATAAATTTTAAAAATTATTTTTTTAAACATGCTTAGTCATCAATTCACCCATACAACCAATTTTATTCGTTATATACCGGAATTAAAGCGCAGATTGGAAGTAACCAAATGCAAGAGTTCGTTTTGGCTGTAAGGCGCGAAAGTTTTATTTCCGATCTTTGTTTCGCTCCCTCCCCCATTCTCCCCCTCACTCTTCATAAAATCAAAGTTGAGTAGTGCATTTTGTAGCAAATTTAGTCTACTTTAAAAATGTCCATAGAAAGTTTTTTCAAAAACTAGTTCTTTAGGGTTATAATCGCCATAATTTGAAAAAATAACGATTTTTTCGCGTTTTTTTCGATTTTTGACAAAGTTGCGTTCGGCGCTCGAGGTCACAAACTTGGATTATTCATTAGGCCAACATCATAAACAAGTCTGCAAAAAATCAGAACTACCGGATTTGACGCATATTGGGATGTATAAAGTTACTGGACTAATTGGGAAAGTGCCAAACTTATCCAGCTAATCTTTCACCAGATTTGAAATAGTTTCACTGTGGTTATTTAACACTGATTGGAATTAAGGGGCAGTTAAAATATTACCTAAGCATGTTTTTTGGGCATTTTTGAGCCCCCCTTGTCAGCAAAGATATGCAAACTGCAAACCCCCCTCTCATAATTACGTAAGAAAACTAACCCGACCCCTTCCCCTTTGCTATTTTTTGTACAAAATCTTTAATAATGCTTAGATTTCTGAAATTGTCATCCACGAACACCCCCATAACTTATACCAATTCTTGTTTGTCTTGTTGTACCCTACCTCCACTAGAAGTTATGAAACACTTATCTGAAACACTCGGTATAAGTTTGTATGGCATGATAAGCGTAAGTTTAATAATATTAAATATTTTTTTTTACAGCAGGTGATGCTGATAGCTTATGGTGCAAAGGTTGCTTCTCTTCGTTCACCAGTCCTGATGAATATGAAGAACACATCAACAGGCTCCATATTAGAAATGGAGGTTTCTACTGTCCAATGTGCTTTTACAGCAACCCGAATGAAAACGAAGTCTCTCTACACATGCGGTCCCACGTGGACGGGCGACCTTTTCGTTGCCCTTTTTGCGAAAACTCTTATTCTCATTACCACTCTCTTAAAATCCACGTACATATTCACCCGAGAGTTCATTGGTGCTGCAGATTCTGTAAGAAAACTTTCGGCATCGAGCGGAACTGCGCCGAGCACGAGAGAATTCATTCTGAAGAAAAGAAACCTTACGTGTGTCTTTCCTGTGGTAAAACCTATACAACATTACGTTCACTCCAGACAGACCATCGTAAGCACGTAAATCCTTTAAATTGGTAGACCACAATGTCATGTCATAATCTAAAGCAGCCGATCTAATGCGTACTTGCATTTTGATCATTCTCTGGTTTCTCCAATTGGTTTCACCCGATTGTTTAAACATGACAGATTAGATAATATGGAAATAATGTTTAGTAATGTGTCCATATCGGAACTCTATTGCAATACAATTAACGAGGTATCTCGTAATAATGGGCAACTGAATTATACTTTCTTGAATGCTTGGACTATATTTTACAATGAGAGTATTTTAGGTGAAAAAAAACTTTTAATGTCAATAAAAAACTGTTTTTAATGGTATTTTCCTCTTTCATCATTTGATATACAGACGACATAGTTATACCATAGACTAATTCCTTAAGAGAAGTTTAGTAGTTAACTCTTTCATACTATTTGTAAACTAAATAATAAATAATGGTTAAATATATTTTGTTCCAGTGAGAGAGCACATCAACCAAGGTTATCTGGACTTATAAGGCCTTTGTTTGATTCTATAAGAGGTCTTTGATTGGAATGAATCTCGAAATCGTGACACGAAATAGTAGGCAAGAAGGGTCACTTTCAACAGCGCAAGGTGCAATATACTGGAGTTGTGCTGCTGTTCAATAAAGCTATGAAGGGTGACGTCTTGCCAACTATTTCACGGCCCGATTTCGAGCTTCTCTGGCATTTGAGTCTAGGTCAGTGTTTCTCAACCGGGGGTACGCCTCGAATTATTTATTTTTTAACTATCAATGATTTTTCAAGGTGTTTTTGTAGCGTTTTCTTTTTACTATCATATATTCCCAGGCATTTTGACACCGGCCAAAACAGAATCTTGCCCAATTTAATAATTTTTTTATCTTTAAAAAGATCCTCCCTCCTATCACTCAATATTTCATGGATATTTTTATTCTCTTGAAAACTATTTTGTATTTATTTTTTAATGTGCTACACGTAAATTAAAACAAGAATAGATTTAAAATAGGTATAACAAATGAATAAGATGAACAACTTAGGTTAAATATAAATAAGAATGCTTTTTCGATTGTAGTATATTACGTAATACATTTAAACCAGTGGTTCCCAAAGTGTGCGGTACCGCCCGCAAGGGGGTGTTGAAGAATTCTAGGGGGGCGGGGATGAGTTAATATAAAATTTGGGGTGTTATTAGGGTAATGAGTTAATAGAATAGGGAATATTAGGGAATGAGTTAATAGGCGGTGGATAGTTAATAGAAAATACCAAGACATACCAAATATACTCTGGAGGTGGCAAATGGGGTGTACGCCTTCGGTATCACACAAAAAGTTTCAGTATGTTTGAAATTGGGTAAAGATTTATTTTTAAATTAAATTTTATAAAGAGGTAGTGTCGAATTATTATCTTAACTTTTTCAAATTAAATTTTAAGGTGCATAGAAAATTTAACTTTTGGAATTTGTCCATATATACTACTAGCTTTACAAAATTTTATTTCATTAGGTTATAAATTAAATTCTTTTCATAACAGAACGTTGGTATAAATTCTATGACATGTAAGCAAATATTGGCAAAAATTTGTAAGCTCAAGAAAAATCATCATGCCAAAAATCATTAAATTTTAAAAGTGGGTAATTCCGCGCGTAGGTTTCTACTACAAATGAGTTAAATTTGAAGTGCTCGGTCTCGTATCGTTATCGTATCGGTTCATCATCGTGTTAAAAGTTTCTGAATACGGCCCTTTACGTCATAATCCATTCCGTCATTCCTTGCGATTTGCTTACTTTACTTACTGTGTTTTGATATTTTGCACAAGAAATAAAATCTAAATCATGGATTGCTAAATCATGTATGGAATCATGGATCAAGTTCAAGTTCTTTCGATGTTGAATTTGACAATGATTTTGTTGAACGCAGCAGCTTGAATTGAAATGTAAACTAACATGGCAGAATTTTGAACCGAAATGCACCATGGGAAAGGCGGGTTCCAGCTTTGAACCCAGCATCGGAGATGGAATTGTAAATTCCACCTTTCGACCCGACATTTTTCCCTTTCGTAGGGAATGCCGGGTTTAAACCCAGCAAAATCCCGGGATTTGTACCCATGTAAACGGGGCCACTGAGAGAAAGAATAAACCCAGGGCAAAGGCGGGAATCGAATCGACGGTTGATACAGTGCGTAGACTGCTAGCGTGGTTGGCAGCACGTATACAACCTAAGCCGCTCAAACTCTATTTACAAAGGTTACGATCTTTTCAACTAAAATAATTATTTTTATGTTGGTTATGCATTTGAAGCATGCGTTTTGTGGTAACATTACTAGAAATTTGAAATGTTTATTTGCTGTTACTAACTCTCAATTTTCCAATCTAGATTTCAAATTAAAGAATTGCTCATTAAAATAATTTATTTATACATAATTTTCAATCTATCTCTGAATTGTATTCATAGTATATCAGAAATAATTATCACTCATTGAGCAAGTTACCAAAATCTTCAAATTCAATTTGAAAATTAAAAAAAAAAATAGACCCATTTCATTTTTGTTTTTAAATTATAGATTTCAAACCCTGGGTCAAAAACACCAATTGTTATTTTCTTGGAACTCATTTAAGTAAAAATGGTTTAAAATTAATATCAAGAATCCCATTTCCTTTCATATTTAAAGTATTTTTCACTGTAAAGTTTAAAGCAAACACCCATAGCTGTAGTAAATTATTTAGTGGATCCAGTAAATAATACTCACAACTAAAAAATTCATTTAAATTTTAAACGAAGTTCGATTACTTTAAATCGCTGGCAAAGACCCAACAGAAGGAAATTGTTTGGGCGTCTAATTCGACTTTAATTTCCCAACTATGATAAACCATATCAGTAACTAACTGCAGATACAACCCAATGGGAAATTATTGGCTATTGAAATTACAAGCGTGACGTCAATGGCAGCGGAAACGAGACGTCACGAGCATTTTTCATGTCTGTGTTAGAACCAACATTACATTCTTATAAACTTCTATTTAGATCATAGTGGTCGCGGTATAATCTAAAGAAGAAATAAATCTCCCTCCTTTTTCCTTGAATTGTACAGTGACTCGATAAGTGATGGCTGCTGCTGGTAAGTATTACACCTCAGACATAGCCGAGGTGGGAATGAATATTAAATAATGTAGTAAATTACGTGACTGACATTATTTGGTTGTGGTGTTCACAAATACTTGATATACTTTGTTTGTGGAATTGAGATAGTGTTACAGATGATCTGTTCCTGATTATTGCTGGAGATTAATATTTCTTATCTGGAAGTTACTACAAATTTAACCTGCGTGTATTGATTGTTCTGATTATTTGGAACTACTATAGATATTCAAAGCTTGTTAGTACGCTTAAAAAGTAAATTTTTACAGTTTCCTTCTATTATTTTTATTTAACTTTTAGAGACGTAATTATTTGCTTAGACAGAGATGGTACAAGGGTCATGTGGATTTGAAAGACAATTGATTATTTTGGAGTAGCGTAGGATTTAATTCAATAGGTAGTTTCAAAATTCGACCAAAAATAATTTTCACACAAAAAAAAAATTGAACTAGGAAAAAATCTCAAGCATTTTTCACGAGGAAAGATTTAACAATAGGTTATGTGTTCGTGGATAACAATTAATTTCAGAAATCTAAGCATTAATAACGATGTTGTACAAAAAATAACAAAGGGGAAGGGGTCAGGTAGTTTTCTTAAGTAATTATGAGAGGGGGTTTGCAGTTTGCATATCTTTGCTGAGAAGGGGGGGGTCAAAAATGACCAAAAACATGATTAAGTAATATTTTAACGGCCCCTTAATTCCAATCAGTGTTGAATAACCACAGTGAAACTATTTCAAATCTGGTGAAAGATTAGCTGGATAAGTTTTGCACTTTCCCAATATCCACCCTGAAAAAAATACCCAAATTGTTTCAAATACAAAATATTAGAATTAGAGATAATAATAATCAACAGGATAAAATGAGCAGTTATATTGACGACAACTTGACAGCACTACAAATTTGAAAATGGTTCACGTCCAAAATAGTTTAATGACTTTTTACAGAATATAAAATATCACTATACGAGTATATATGGCATATAACCATCCCGTTGCCAAAGAGGCGACACACGGTGGAAAGCTGTCACAATCCTGCCAGATTTCTAATTGTTTTATAGTTTAGTTTTACTAGGGCTATTGAAGTATTGGTATTTTTGTTTGTTTCAGCTATGGTGATTTTTAGTGTTCACGAGCAGGATTTCATTGTATTGAGGCCAGTTGTCTAGATTGTTCAATTCTTTGGTATTTGATACTATTGTTCGTCCTGAAGGGTGTTTTATCATATCCTTGAGAGTTAGGTTGATCAGGAGTCCTAATTTTCTACGTTCTGTTGTATAGTTGGGGCAATGGAGGATGATATGTTTATAGCTATTGCTTGTGAGGCGAGTGGAACACAGAGGGCTTTTCCTGTGAAATCGCCCCTGGTAGTGGCCGTGGATTCCATGACCAGTGAGGATATGGTTGACGTAATGGGCCCCTTGAAGTCGTTTGGTGGAAACTTTGGGGAAGTGTCCGAAAGTGACCCTTCCTACGTCTTCTTCCCACTCATCCTGCCAGATTCCCAGGGTATCATCACGTACGTGTTTCTTTATGAGGGAAAGTGGTATCTTGGTCTGGATATCTATTTTTGGATCTTGATGTACACTCTTTTGCTAACCTGTCAGCAGCTTCGTTCCCCCGATATCCTACGTGGGCTTTGATCCAATATAGTTTGGTGGGCTTGTTTTCTTGTGTTAGCTTAAATAGTCTATTTCTTAATTCTATTGTAGTCATGTAATTGTTTTTGAATCTTGCCAGTTTTTTTAGAGTAGATAAATAATCTATAATTATTATGGGGTTTCTAGTTTGTTTTACTTATTATATTTATTGCTTGTAGGATAGCGAGGGCTTCTGCTGAAGATTCGCGCAGGAATCGAACGCTAGTATCTCTTTCTGCCCAGATATGCGAGGATTTTTTGCTAATTTTCCTCCGTGATTTTCACCCTTTGAACCCCCACTTGCAACCCCCGTAACCTATACCAATCCTTGTTCGTCTTGATGTACCCTACCTCCACTAGACGTTATGAAATACTTATCTGAAACACCCGGTATAAGTTTGTATGGCATGATAAGCGAAAGTTTAATAATACCAATTATTTTTTTTACAGCAGGTGGTGCTGATAGCTTATGGTGCAAATGTTGCTTCTCTTCGTTCACCAGTCCTGATGAATATGAAGAACACATCAACAGGCCCCATAATAGGAATGGAGAGTTCTACTGTCCAATGTGCAATTACACCGACCCGAGTGAAAACGAAGTCTCTCAACACATGTGCAGCCACACGCGACCTTTTCTTTGCCCTTTTTGCGAAAACTCTTATTTTCATTACCACTCTCTTAGAATCCACCTCCGTATTCACCTGAGAGATTATTGGTACTGCAGATTCTGTAAGAAAATTTTCGGCAACGAGCGGAACTGGGGCGAGCACATAAGAATTCATTCTGATGGAGACGAGAAACCTTACGTGTGTCTTTCCTGTGGTAAAACCTATAAAAATATACGTGCACTACAGAGAGACCATCGTAAGCACGTCAATCCTTTTTAATTGGTAGACCAATGTCATGTTGTCATAATCTAAAGCAGCCGATCTAATGCGTACTTGCATTTTGATCATTCTCTGGTTTCTCCAATTGGTTTCACCTGATTGTTTAAACATGACAGATTAGATAATATGGAAATAATGTTTAGTAACAAAGTAATGTGTCCATATCGGGACTCTATTGCAATCATAATACAGTTAACGAGGTATCTCGTAATCATGAGCTACTGAATTATACTTTCTTGAATGCATAGACTATATTTTATAATGAGTATTTTAAGTGAAAAAAACTTTTAAGGTCAATAAAAAACTGTTTTTAATGGTATTCTCCTCTTTCATCATTTGATATACAGAGGACATGGTTATACCTTAGACTAATTCCTTAAGAGAAGTTTAGTAGATACCTCTTTCATACTATTTGTAAACGAAATAATAAATATTGGTTAAATATATTTTGTTCCAGTGAGAGAGCACAACCATGGTTATCTGGACTTATAAGGCCTTTGTTTGATTGTATAAGGCCAAAACAGAATCTTGCCCAATTTAATAATTTTTTTATCTTTAAAAAGCTCCTCCCTCCTATCATTCAATATTTCATGGATATTTTTATCCTCTTGACATTTTTTTGTAATTATTTTTTAATGCGTTACACGTAAATTAAAACAAGAATGGATTTAACGTAATACATTTAAACCAGTTGTTCCCAAAGTGTGCGGTACCGCCCGCAAGGGGGTGTTGAATTCTAGGGAGGCGGTGATGAGTTAATAGAAAATTGGGGGTGTTATTAGGGTAATGAGTTAATAGAATAGGGAATATTAGGGAATGAGTTAATAAGCGGTGGATAGTTAATAGAAAATACCAAGAGATACCAAATATACTCTGGAGGTGGCAAATGGGGTATACGCCTTGGGTATCACACAAAGAGTTTCAGTATGTTCGAAATTGGGTAAAGAATTATTTTTAAATTAAATTTTATAAAGAGGTAGTGTCGAATTATTATCCTAACTTTTTCAAATTAAGTTTTATGGTGCATAGAAAATTTAACTTTTGGAATTTATCCATATATAGTTAAAGCTTTACAAAATTTTATTTCATTAGGTTACAAATTAAATTCTTTTCATAACAGAACGTTGGTATAAATTCTATGACATAAAAGCAAATTAGTGGCAAAAATTTGTAAGCTCAAGAAAAATCATCATGCCAAAAATCATTAAATTTTATAAGTGGGTAATTCCGCGCGTAGGTTTCTACTACAAATGAGTTAAATTTGAAGTGCTCGGTCTCGTATCGTTATCGTATCGGTTCATCGTCGTGTTAAAAGTTTCTGAATACGGCCCTTTACGTCATAATCCATTCTGTCATTCCTTGCGATTTGCTTACTTTACTTACTGTGTTTTGATATTTTGCACAAGAAATAAAATCTAAATCATGGATTGCCAAATCATGTATGGAATCATGGATCAAGTTCAAGTTCTTTCGATGTTGAATTTGACAACGATTTTGTTGAACGTAGCAGCTTGAATTGAAATGTAAACTAACATGGCGGAATTTTGTACCGAAATGCATCATGGGGGAAAGGCGGGTTCCAGCTTTGAACCCAGCATCGGAGATGGAATTGTAAATTCCACCTTTCGACCCGACATTTTTCCCTTTCGTAGGGAATGCCGGGTTTAAACCCAGCAAAATCCCGGGATCTGTACCCATGTAAACGGGGCCACAGAGAGAAAGAATAAACCCAGGGCTGTGAAGTACCCTTCTCCGACGGCTGTCCAGCCGGAAATAGAGGCGCCTGTTAGTCTGCCTTTTGACAGTAAAGTACAGAGGCAGATTCGACATGGTGCCGAGTAACGAACGAGCCTGAGAAAGTCGCCAGACAGAAGGGAGGCTGGCCCTAGACTTTCTGTCTGGGTTAAAGGACAAATAGGGTCCGCGGTCGCCTTTGCCCCCTCTGACGTCAACCCAATTAGAGGGTAGCTGATGACGTTGTTAGCGACCGCAGCGCCCTAATCCAACCCCCTAAAATCTCCATATAAAAGGTTGTTCCCGACTTTTTCTGGAGTTCAAGTTCAAGTTCGAGGATCTTAACTTCGATAACCCGATATTTTTCGAAGCCGGAGGTTTTTGTCCGGCAAAAGTCTGTCTTTTTGAGGACGGTAATCCTGAGCTGGAGGCCCTAGCCCAGCAGACTTTAAGACTTGGAATTAGCTCGGAGTGAGCTTGTTGTACGATCGTCGTGTAATTATAATTTTATATCAGCGGAATAAATTCTTATTCATTTAAATCGTTATTTTGCCTGTATCGGTACGTTACAGGGCAAAGGCCGGAATTGAACCGACGGCTGATACAGTGCGTAGACTGCTAGCGTTGGTGGCAGCACGTATACCAACTAAGCTGCTCAAACTCTATTTACAAAGGTTACGATCTTTTGAACTAAAATAATGATTTTTATGTTGGTTATGAATTTGAAGCATGCGTTTTGTGGTAACATTACTAGAAATTTGAAATGTTTATTTGCTGTTACTAACTCTCAATTTTCCAATCTAGATTTCAAATTAAAGAATTGCTCATTTAAAATAATTTATTTATACATAATTTTCAATCTATCTCTGAATTGTATTCATAGTATATTAGAAATAATTATCACTCATTGAGCAAGTTACCAAAATCTTCAAATTCAATTTGAAAATAAAAAAAAATTAGACCCATTGCATTTTTGTTTTTAAATTATAGATTTCAAACCCTGGGTCAAAAACACCATATGTTATTTTCTTTAAACTCATTCAAGTAAAAATAGTTTAAAATTAATATCAAGAATCCCCTTTCCTTTCATATTTAAAGTATTTTTCACTGTAAAGTTTAAAGCAAACACCCATAGCTGTAGTAAATTATTTAGTGGATCCAGTAAATAATACTCACAACTAAAAAATTCATTTAAATTTTAAACGAAGTTCGATTACTTTAAATCGCTGGCAAAGACCCAACAGAAGGAAATTGTTTGGGCGTCTAATTCGACTTTAATTTCCCAACTATGATAAACCATATCAGTAACTGCCGATACAACCCAATAAGAAATTATTGGCTATTGAAATTACAAGCTTGACGTCAATGTCAGCGGAAACGAGACGTCAGGAGCATTTTTCATGTCTGTGTTAGAACCAACATTACATTCTTATAAACTTCCATTTAGATCATAGTGGTCGTGGTATAATCAAAAGAAGAAATAAATCTCCCTCCTTTTTCCCTGAATTGTACAGTGACTCGATAAGTGATGGCTGCTGCTGGTAAGTATTAAACCTCAGACATAGCCGAGGTAGGAAAGAATATTAAATAATGTAGTAAATTACGTGACTGACATTATTTGGTTGTGGTGTTCACAGCAGCAAAATGCTGTCCTGTCCTATCAGTGAAATCAAAAATACTTGATATGCTTTGTTTGTGGAATTGAGATAGTATTACAGATGATCTGTTCCTGATTATTAATTGCTAGAGACTAATATTTCTTATCTGGAAGTTACTACAAATTTACCTGCGTGTAGTGATTGTTCTGATTATTTGGAACTACTATAGGTATTCAAAGCTTGTTAGTACGCTTAAAAAGTAAATTTTTAACAGTTTCCTTCTATTATTTTATTTAACTTTTAGAGACGTAATTATTTGCTTAGCCAGAGATGGTACAAGGGTCATGTGGATTTGAAAGATAATTGATTATTTTGGAGTAGCGTAGGATTTAATTCAATAGGTAATTTCAAAATTCAACCAAAAATAAATTTCACACAAAAAAATTGAACCATGAAAAAATTTCAAGCATTTTTCACGAGGAAAGATTTAACAATAGGTTATGTGTTCGTGGATAACAATTAATTTCAGAAATCTAAGCGTTAATAAAGATTTTGTACAAAAAATAACAAAGGGGAAGAGGTCAGGTAGTTTTCTTACGTAATAATGAGAGGGGGGTTTGCAGTTTGCATATCTTTACTGACAAGGGGGGTCAAAAATGACCAAAACATGCTTAGGTAATATTTAGGCCCCTTAATTGCAATCAATTTTGAATAACCACAGTGAAACTATATCAAATCTGGTGAAAGATTAGCTTGATAAGTTTGGCACTTTCCCAATATCCACCCTGGAAAAGATACCCAAATTGTTTCATATGCAAAATATTAGAATTAGATAAAAATAATCAACAGGATAAAATGAGCAGTTATATTGATGACAACTTGACAGTACTACAAATTTGAAAATGGTTCACGTCCAAAATAGTTTAATGACGTTTTACAGAATATAAAATATCACTATACGAGTATATATGGCATAACCGACCCGTCGACAAAGAGGCGACACACGGTGGAAAGCTGTCGCAGTCCTGCCAGATTTCTAATTGTAATTTGATGGTACTGTTTTATAGTTTAGATTTACTAGGGCTATTGAAGTAGGGTAGTGGCACCAGTAACTGACAGGGCACCAGTAACTGACACTTTGAGATTTAATTCATAATAATAAGATTTGTATTGTGAACTTGAAATAAATCATGGTCTCTCTTAATATTTTAGACATTTATCTTTAACTTTATGCAGTATTTATTTTATATCAAGGGGTTTTAAGTTTAATAAATTGAGAGTTCCCATTTCATGTTAAGAAACTTCCGATTTTCAGAGGTTGGCTTAAGGCTGAAATTAAGGACACACATTTTTTATAAGGGTCTAATTTAATCAAATTTTCTTTTTGAAACCTATTTTAACATGAAATGTATCTAATAATAGTACATAAATTCATGCCACAGAGTTATTTTTGCAAAAAAATATATTTTTATTTTTTTTAAATGGGGTGTCAGTTACTGGATCTAAAAAATGAATTTCACCAGTAACTGACATGGGTGTCAGTTACTGGTGTTTTAGTGAAATTAAAGGTAATTGCTTGAAAATTCTAGGGAATATGGTGGAAGCTATTTAGAATAAAGTTGTGCAGTTAAATTTTTAAAGTTTAATATTTTTCCAGTAACTGACACCCTGTCAGTTATTGGTTCTGCCCTATGTCAGTTATTGGTATTGGAATATAGCAGTGTTTTCATTCTGCTTATATCGTAACAAATCATTAGAGATGGTAGGAAATAGAATGGATCATTTTCACAAATGATTTGTAATTACATTTTTTAAATACTCAGAAACCAACTTTCCTAAAAGTAACATTTAAATTCTTTAATTAAATCAACTATTTTTGTGAAAACAGATAGAAAAATTTCCTCTTTGTTTGTACTTATAATTTAGTTTAAATATAATTTGTGTACAATTTTCTATTAATAAATTCTTATTAATGTGAAATTGTTTGACTTAGTATCATTTTTATATAGTAATAGGGTATGTCTTATAATATCCCATAAATGGCCCTTTTTAAATGTATTTTGATTTAAAATACCTTTTTTGCCTGATATTTTCCTTCATATTTTGTAAAATTACTTAAAAAAATAAAATATTTGTTTTATTATATTATGTTTACTAAAAAAATAAAGTAGCATATAAAAAACAGCTTATTTATTAAAGGTATTTCAAAGTGTCAGTTACTGGTTCAGGAGGTGTCAGTTATTGGTTCCAAAATTTTCCCAGGGTGTCAGTTACTGGTGCTTCGACCATGCCAACTTAAAAAATATTTTAAAAATAGAAAAAAATTACTTAGACTAACAAATTGTGCTCTAAATAAATATTGAAACTTCATTTAATTTTTCGGAACAAAAGGTTTTTTCCTGGATAATTTTAGTAAGTAGCAATAGCTAATTATTTCAAAAATTGCTCTTAAAGTGCCAGTTACTGGTGCCACTACCCTATTGATATTTTTGTTTATGTATCAGTTATGGTGATTTTTAGTGTTCACGAGCAGGATTTCATTGTATTGAGGCCAGTTGTCTATACTTGGTTGCAACGTTTCTTGAACCCAGTACGTCACAAATGCGGAAGGAGAAATCGGTAAACACGAAGCCTGTTGTGTTGATAGGAGGAGTTTCGGTACGCAAATCGCGATTGAAAAGCACTATTAATACATGAGTTTAACAAAATAATCATATTTTTAAATTGACGTTCTTTATTTCACTCAAAATTCAGACACCGCGATGGGAACTACTTTGTTTATTACTGACGTCGTAGGGTCAACTTATGTTGCAACCTAGTATAGATTGTTCAATTATTAGGATATTTGATACTATTGTTCGTCCTGAAGGGTGTTTTATCATATCCTTGAGACTTAGGTTGATCAGGAGTCCTAATTTTCTACGTTCTGTTGTATAGTTGGGGCAACGGAGGATATGTTCATAGTTATTTCTTGTGAGGCGATTGGAACACAGAGGACTTTTCCTGTGAAATCGCTCCTGGTAGTGGCCGTGGACTCCATGACCAGTGAGGATATGGTTGACGTAATGGGCCCCTTGAAGTCGTTTGGTGGAAACTTTGGGGAAGTGTCCGAAAGTGACCCTTCCTACGTCTTCTTCCCACTCATCCTGCCAGATTCCCAGGGTATCATCACGTACGTGTTTCTTTATGAGGGAAAGTGGTATCTTGGTCTGGATATCTATTTTTGGATCTTGATGTACCCTCTTTTGCTAACTTGTCAGCAGCTTCGTTCCCCCGATATCCTACGTGGGCTTTGATCCAATATAGTTTGGTGGGCTTGTTTTCTTGCCCCAATGGGGGTTTTGTGCCATTAAACACTTACCATACCATACCTTGTTTTCTTGTGTTAGCTTAAATAGTCTATTTCTTAATTCTATTGTAGTCATGTCCTTGTTTTTGAATCTTGCCAGTTTTTTTAGAGTAGATAAATAACCTATAATTATTATGGGGTTTCTAGTTTGTTTTACTTATTATATTTATTGCTTGTAGGATAGCGAGGGCTTCTGCTGAAGATTCGCGCAGGAATCGAACGATAGTATCTCTTTCTGCCCAGATATGCGAGGTTTTTTTGCTAATTTTCCTCCGTGATTTTCACCCTTTGAACCCCCACTTGCTACCCCCGTAACCTATACCAATCCTTGTTCGTCTTGATGTACCCTACCTCCACTAGACGTTATGAAATACTTATCTGAAACACCTGGTATAAGTTTGTAAGGCATGATATAAGCGAAAGTTTTATGATACCAAATATTTTTTTTACAGCAGGTGATGATACCTTATATTGCAAAGGTTGCTTATCTTATTTCACCAGTCCTGATGAATATGAAGAACACATCAACAGGCCCCATAATAGGAAAGGAGAGTTCTACTGTCCAATGTGCTGTTACACCGACCCGATTGAAAACGAAGTCTCCAAACACATATGCACCCACACGCTCGTGCGACCTTTTCGTTGCCCTTTTTGCGAAAACTCTTATTCTCATTTCCACTCTCTTAGAATCCACCTACGTATTCACCCGAGAGATTATTGGTGCTGCAGATTCTGTAAGGAAACTTTCGGCTACGAGCGGAACTGGGACGAGCACATGAGAATTCATTCGGGAGACGAGAAACCTTACGTGTGTCTTTCCTGTGGTAAAACCTATAAAGCATTACGTTCACTCCAGAGAGACCATCGTAAGCACGTCAATCCTTTTTAATTGGTAGACCAATGTCATGTTGTCATAATCTAAAGCAGCCGATCTAATGCGTACTTGCATTTTGATCATTCTCTGGTTTCTCCAATTGGTTTCAACCTGATTGTTTAAACATGACAGATTAGATAATATGGAAATAATGTTTAGTAACAAAGTAATGTGTCCATATCGGGACTCTATTGCAATCATAATACAGTTAACGAGGTATCTCGTAATCATGAGCTACTGAATTATACTTTCTTGAATGCATAGACTATATTTTATAATGAGTATTTTAAGTGAAAAAAACTTTTAAGGTCAATAAAAAACTGTTTTTAATGGTATTTTCCTCTTTCATCATTTAATATACAGACGACATAGTTATACCTTAGACTAATTCCTTAAGAGAAGTTTAGTAGATACCTCTCTCATACTTTTGTAAACTAAATAATAAATAATGGTTAAATATATTTTTTCCAGTCAGTGAGAGAGCACAACCATGGTTATCTGGACTTATAAGGCCTTTGTTTGATTGTATAAGGTCTTTGATTGGAATGAATCTCTAAATCGTGACACTAACTAGTAGGCAAGTAAGGTCACTTTCAACAGCGCAAGGTGCAATATACTGGAGTTGTGCTGCTGTTCAAAAAAGCTATGCAGAGTGACGTCTTGCCAACTATTTCACGGCCCGATTTCGAGCCTCTCTGGCATTTGAGTCTACTTCAGTGTTTCTCAACCGGGGGTACGCCTCGAATTATTTATTTTTTAACTATCAATGATTTTTCAAGGTGTTTTTGTAGCGTTTTCTTTTTACTATCATATATTCCCAGGCATTTTGACACCGGCCAAAACAGAATCTTGCCCAATTTAATAATTTTTTTATCTTTAAAAAGATCCTCCCTCCTATCACTCAATATTTCATGGATATTTTTATCCTCTTGAAAACTATTTTGTATTTATTTTTTAATGTGCTACACGTAAATTAAAACAAGAATAGATTTAAAATAGGTATAACAAATGAATAAGATGAACAACTTAGGTTAAATATAAATAAGAATGCTTTTTCGATTGTAGTACATTACGTAATACATTTAAACCAGTGGTTCCCAAAGTGTGCGGTACCGCCCGCAAGGGGGTGTTGAAGAATTCTAGGGGGGCGGGGATGAGTTAATATAAAATTTGGGGTGTTATTAGGGTAATGAGTTAATAGAATAGGGAATATTAGGGAATGAGTTAATAGGCGGTGGATAGTTAATAGAAAATACCAAGACATACCAAATATTCTCTGGAGGTGGCAAATGGGGTGTACGCCTTCGGTATCACACAAAAAGTTTCAGTATGTTTGAAATTGGGTAAAGAATTATTTTTAAATTAAATTTTATAAAGAGGTAGTGTCGAATTATTATCTTAACTTTTTCAAATTAAATTTTAAGGTGCATAGAAAATTTAACTTTTGGAATTTGTCCATATATACTACTAGCTTTACAAAATTTTATTTCATTAGGTTATAAATTAAATTCTTTTCATAACAGAACGTTGGTATAAATTCTATGACATGTAAGCAAATTAGTAGCAAAAATTTGTAAGCTCAAGAAAAATCATCATGCCAAAAATCATTAAATTTTATAAGTGGGTAAGTCCGCGCGTAGGTTTCTACTACAAATGAGTTAAATTTGAAGTGCTCGGTCTCGTATCGTTATCGTATCGGTTCATCATCGTGTTAAAAGTTTCTGAATACGGCCCTTTACGTCATAATCCATTCCGTCATTACTTTACTTGCTGTGTTTTGATATTTTGCACAAGAAATAAAATCTAAATAATGGATTGCTAAATCATGTATGGAATCATGGATCAAGTTCAAGTTCTTTCGATGTTGAATTTGACAAAGATTTTGTTGAACGCAGCAGCTTGAATTGAAATGTAAACTAACATGGCGGAATTTTGAACCGAAATTCATCATGGGAAAGGCGGGTTCCAGCTTTTTTCCTGCATCGGAGATGGAATTGTAAATTCCACCTTTCGACCCGACATTTTTCCCTTTCGTAGGTAATGCCGGGTTTAAACCCAGCAAAATCCCGGGATTTTTACCCATGTAAACGGGGCCACAGAGAGAAAGAATAAACCCAGGGCAAAGGCCGGAATCGAACCGACGGCTGATACAGTGGGTAGACTGCTAGCGTGGTTGGCAGCACGTATACCAACTAAGCCGCTCAAACTCTAATTACAAAGGTTACGATCTTTTCAACTAAAATAATGATTTTTATGTTGGTTATGCATTTGAAGCATGCGTTTTGTGGTAACATTACTAGAAATTTGAAATGTTTATTTGCTGTTACTAACTCTCAATTTTCCAATCTAGATTTCAAATTAAAGAATTGCCCATTAAAATAATTTATTTATGCATAATTTTCAATCTATCTCTGAATTGTATTCATAGTATATCAGAAATAATTATCACTCATTGAGCAAGTTACCAAAATCTTCAAATTCAATTTGAAAATTAAAAAAAAAAATTATACCCATTGCATTTTTGTTTTTAAATTATAGATTTCAAACCCTGGGTCAAAAACACCAATTGTTATTTTCTTTAAACTCATTTAAGTAAAGTTGGTTTAAAATTAATATCAAGAATCCCCTTTCCTTTCATATTTAAAGTATTTTTCACTGTAAAGTTTAAAGCAAACACCCATAGCTGTAGTAAATTATTTAGTGGATTCAGTAAATAATACTCACAACTAAAAAATTCATTTAAATTTTAAACGAAGTTCGATTACTTTAAATCGCTGGCAAAGACCCAACAGAAGGAAATTGTTTGGGCGTCTAATTCGACTTTAATTTCCCAACTATGATAAACCATATCAGTAACTAACTGCAGATACAACCCAATGATAAATTATTGGCTATTGAAATTACAAGCGTGACGTCAATGGCAGTGGAAACGAGACGCCACGAGCATTTTTCATGTCTGTGTTAGAACCAACATTACATTCTTATAAAGTTCTATTTAGATCATAAGTGGTCGCGGTATAATCTTAAGAAGAAATAAATCTCCCTCCTTTTTCCCTGAATTGTACAGTGACTCGATAAGTGATGGCTGCTGCTGGTAAGTATTAAACCTCAGACATAGCCGAGGTAGGAAAGAATATTAAATAATGTAGTAAATTACGTGACTGACATTATTTGGTTGTGGTGTTCACAGCAGCAAAATGCTGTCCTGTCCTATCAGTGAAATCAAAAATACAATATAATATAATATACAATATATAATTTATATAATTTGTTTGTGGAATTGAGATAGTATTACAGATGATCTGTTCCTGATTATTGCTAGAGACTAATATTTCTTATCTGGAAGTTACTACAAATTTAACCTGCGTGTATTGATTGTTCTGATTATTTGGAACTACTATAGGTATTCAAAGCTTTTTAGTACGCTTAAAAAGTAAATTTTTAACAGTTTCCTTCTAATATTTTTATTTAACTTTTAGAGACGTAATTATTTGCTTAGCCAGAGATCGTATACAAGGGTCATGTGGATTTGATAGATAATTGATTATTTTGGAGTAGCGTAGGATTTAATTCAATAGGTAATTTCAAAATTCAACCAAAAATAAATTTCACACAAAAAAATTGAACCAGGAAAAAATTTCAAGCATTTTTCACGAGGAAAGATTTAACAATAGGTTATGTGTTCGTGGATAACAATTAATTTCAGAAATCTAAGCATTAATAAAGATTTTGTACAAAAAATAACAAAGGGGAAGGGGTCAGGTAGTTTTCTTACGTAATTATGAGAGGGGGGTTGCAGTTTGCATATCTTTGCTGAGAAGGGGGATCAAAAATGACCAAAAACATGCTTAGGTAATATTTTAACGGCCCCTTAATTCCAGTCAGTGTTGAATAACCACAGTGAAACTATTTCAAATGATGATGTCTGTGTTAGAACGAACATTATATTCGATCATGGTGGTCGTGGTATAGTCTAAAGAAGAAATAAATCTCCCTCTTTTCAACATTTGACGAATTTAGTGAATTACCCTGAATTGTAGTGACTATCAGTGATGGCTAATTTTGGTACGTATTAAACCTCAGACATAGCCGGTTATGAACCAATGTAATGCAGTAAATTATGACTGACATTTGTTGGTTGTGGTGTTCACAGCAGCAGAAGTTTGTCCTTGTCCTTTTAGGGAAATCAAATACCTGATATTTACTTTGTTTAGAATTGAGATAGTGTTACTGATGATTGTTAGTGACTAACTTTTCTTATCTAACCCAATTATTTGGTGACATTATTTGGTTGTGGTGTTCACAGCAGCAAAATGCTGTCCTTTTCCTATCAGTGAAATCAAAAATACTTGATATACTTCGTTTGTGGAATTGAAATAGTATTACAGATGATCTGTTCCTGATGATTGCTAGAGACTAATATTTCTTATTTGTAAGTTACTATAAATTTAACCTGCGTGTGTTGATTGTTTTCATGGTTTGGAATTAGCTATAAGCATTTAATATGCGTTAATGCGTTTAATTTACGTTTAATTACGTTAATTAATTACGTTTGCTTTTTTAATTTTAATTTAGCTTTTAGAGACGTGATTATTTGCTTAGCCAGAGAAGGTACAAGGGTAATGTGGATCTGAAACATAATTGATTATTTTGGAGTCGCGTAGGAAAGCTAGTATCCTGGATAGTGTTTTTACGATTACTTTTTACTTATTTTCACGATTCGTAAGTTGATATTCGGATTTTCTAAAAATAGATTTACAAGAATAAACTAAAATTGGAAAAACAAATTTGGCTTAAAATATACTAGAATTTTTGTTTTTACTATGGTGTTAATCCTATTAAATAACTACCGAGCCACAACTGATGTATTTTTACGGAAAGGTTTAAACAAACCCTGATACCCATCCACGATTTTAGCTTTTTTCCCCCTCCTTTAAAATAATCAGTCTTTCATATCCACAACTCGCACAATAAATTAACTTAACTTGGAAATACTCAATCAAATCTCAATGAAACAAATTTTGATATATTTAGAACCTTAAATAAAAATAAGCATAATTTGAGTGGAGAACTAAAGGGTATATTTAAAATATGGATTTAAACAACAGTATATGCAAAAATAAAATTGATAATTGAACACCTAAACTCCCATTTAACAAAGAAATTCATTATTCTCATGATCCCTACAGTCACCCATCTAAGTGTGTTGTTCGAATTATGAAACCTACTGTACAATAGGGTGGAGCGAAACTAGCAAAAAAATAACCAATTTCAGAAATTGAAAACACCTGTGGTGGGAATAGGTGCCATTTAGGATAAAACCTATGAATTCAAAACTTGAGTTCGATCAATTAATATCTTCAGGTTCCACATTCACGTTGAAATTTCGAAATTTCATGAAATTTTACACAAAAATGATTATAAACGATTCCTACACAATTTTAGCTCAATTTTCAAACCATAACTGGTTAAGTTTATATACTTATGATGACAAATAACAGTTTGAGACTTTCCATGGACCTGAAATGGACGAAATTTCCAATTTTTTAAGCCCGAAATAAGGGCGCATACCATTAAAATAGGCTAGCAAGCGAAAACTAAATTTTTGAATATCGGCACCAAATAGCTCAAAAGTTGCGTATTGCCTTGCTTGTTCAAGGTAAAATAATAAAAAAATTCTTAAAAAAATAATTTAGTAGTGTTTTTGGCCCTAGAATTTGAAAAAAAAAATGATATTTTGGATAGCGCGTAATGGAAGAAATCATGATCATTCACATTTTAGATTTAAATGTTCTAATAACCTTAATTGGATTTCTAAGTGGCCAATAAAATAGTGGCCAATAGTGGTTTTTGAAATATATTGTTTTAAGTTGTTTGAAAATCAAGCTAAGAGCCCAGAATCGCAAATTTGGATGAAAACAATTTTGAAAAGCCAAAAATTTATAAATGTGAAGTTCAAATATTTTATTTAGTCTGTACTACGCATTCTTGCTTACGTAAAATGCTTTTAAAACCCTAAGCAACCCTAAGTTTAAATTTTTTAGGAAAAACAGATGAAAAAAAAAGTTATATTGCACTAGAGGCATTTTATTCCTAACTTTTACCAAAACTACTACTTTTTATAATTAAAATCTTCTAATTAGAATGGACGAACTAACAAAAAATATTATGATTTGTGTTAGATATAATAAAAAAAAAATTAGGAAAAAATTATAAGTAATTTTAACACTTATCTGAAAAAGTAAATATAAATAAGTATAAAAATTATCTTTTCTCTCATTTGGCATTTCTAAGCTGTATGCCTAAACTCAAATCACAGATCAAAACCCTTATGCATATTTTTTTGACCATTCAGAAACCAATATTAGGTAACTATTAGCTTCTACATCATTTAAAACTTAAATTTGAATGATTATGATTTTCCATTATGCGCTAGGCAAAGTATCAATTTTTTTCAAATTCTAGGGCCAAAACACTTCTGAATTATTTTTTACGAATATTTTTATTATTTTTCCTTATGCAAGCAAGGTAATACGCAACTTTTGAGCTCTATTTGGCGCCGATATTCAAAAATTTAGTTTTCACTTGCTAGCCTATTTTAATGGCCTGCGCCCTTATATGGGGCTTAAAAAATTAGAAATTTCATTCATTTCAGATCCATGGAAATTCTTAATCTGTTATTTGGCATCATAAGAATATAAACTTAACCAGCTATGGTTTGAAAATTGAGCTAAAATTGTGTAGGAATCGTTTATAATCATTTTTGTGTAAAATTTCATGAAATTTCTAAATTTCAACGTGAATGTGGAACCTGAAGATATTAATTGATCGAACTCATGTTTTGAATTTATAGGTTTTATCATAAAGGGCACCTATTCCCACCACAGGCATTTTCAATTTCCAAAAGAAGGTTTTTAGCTCCACCCTACTGTACAATGTGAATCCTTCTTCAGAGACCTAGTGAAAAAAACCCTCAGGAATTGAATTCTGAGATTTTGTATGGATGGATGGATGGCGTTATTTGGAGATATTTTAGGGTAAAAATAAAAATAATCTTACTCAGGTCTAAATCTTCTCCTTAGTAAGAAATTCAAAATTCAGGACATGATACATTCGATTATCAAAATTAAAAAAGAATTAAAGTCCTTAGTCAAACATGTTCCACTCGTCAAGTACAGCTTTAAATATGATCTACTAAACAGCAGAAAAAAAACCCTGAAAGTAAACACATGCAAAATAAAATAGTATTACCAATAAGAATTTTAAAACCAACGTCCTTAAATTAATCTAAATGCAATCAGTGATGATTAACCACAATGAAACTATTTCAAATTTGGTTAAAGAGTAGCTTGATAAGTTTGGCACTTTCTCAATATCCATCCCGGAAAAATATCCAAGAAGTTTCGGATTCAAAATGTTAGAATCAGAGATAAAAATAATTAGCAGAATAAAATGAGCCGTTATATTGATGTCAGCTTGAAGACCTACAAATTTGATGTATGAAAATTTGATTTGATAAATGACTTTTTTTACAGACTATAAAATAACACTATATAAATTTGTATGGCATGATTAGCGAGAGTTTAATTATACCAAATATTTTTTCAACAGCACAAGACGTCGTCGAAAGCTTAAAGTGTGAAAGTTGCTCCGCCACGTTCACCAGTCCTGATAGACATGAAGACCACATCAGCAGGGCCCATTATAGAAATGGAGAGTTCTACTGTCCAATATGCTTTTACACCAAGACGAGTGAATACGTCTCTGCACACATGCGGTCCCACATATGCTGGCGACCTTTTCGTTGCCCTTATTGCGGACTCTCTTATACTTATTACCACTCTCTTGAAATCCACCTCCGTAGATTTCACCGTGGAGTTCTACTTTCTTACTGCTGTTACTGTGCGATAGCTTTCGGCGATTATGAGAGAGATCGAGAAATCGACGATCACGAGCGTAGGCATATTGGAGGAGATAAACCTTACGTGTGTCTTTCCTGCAATAAAAAGTTTCGAACACAACGTTCGCTCTTGCATCACTTTCGTGTACACGTCACCTGAAATGGCATATGTGGTTGTCACTCCTAGTAATTGGTAGTTCAGTATCATAATCTAAAGCAGCCGTTTATTACTTGGCCGATCTAGCATTTTGAGCCTTTTCGGGTTTGTCCAATTGGTTTCACAGTTTCAACATCGATTGCTAACGTAATACAATTGAACGAGGTAACTCGTAATCATGAGCTACTGAATTATACTTTCTTAGATGCATGGACTACATTTTACGATGAGTGTATTTTAAGTGAAAAAAAAAACATTTTTAAGGTCAATAAAAAGCTGTGTTTTGGATGGTATTTTCCTTTTTCATCATTTGATGTACCGAAGACAGTTATAATACCTTCTTAGACAAATTTTTTTAGGTATAAGTTCAGTAGATACTCCTTTCATACTTTTTGTTAACTAAATATTAAATAATGGTTAAATATTTTTTGGTTCCAGCATAACACACATAGGGTATACTGGCACCAGTAACTGACGCTTTGAGAAATAATTCATAATATTAAGCTCTATTTTGCGAACTTGAACTAAATGGCCGCATCTCTTAATATACAGGGAGTATCTGAAATGATGCGACAAACTTTGAGGGGTGATAGTACTCATCAAGACGAAGACGAACAAGAATTGGGGTATAGAAAGGGGGTCGCAGATACGCCGTTAAAGAGTTAGGACCTAATGTAGTGCGAGTGCGTTTCAAAAGGCCGTTTTTAGAAGGCCTGTGTGACGAAACAAAGCATAATAAAATGAAAAACATTATTGCATGAGGCACAGGAGTATCCGTACTACTTAACCCCTTCGGACCTGGTGTGCGGTATATCGGACATCAACTTTAAACTCTACTAACTTCATTAAAATATTTTAGAATAACACCGATTTTGTTGTAGTTGATGCTCCACATCTGTACTATTGTTCAAGGTTTATTAAAACATAAAACTTGATTTCCAATAAGTTCTTTTTAAGGCGCTGAATGTTTTTTTAAAATGGATGTCCGCTATACCGGACATCGTACAGAACGTAAGTAAAAGCTACTCGTGATCGTGTAGTTTGTTTTACATGGACGAAACATGTTTTAAGCTTACTTACACCTGTATTCATGCAAGTTTTCTCATTTTATTGCTTTATTATATTTAAAAAATATTTTATTTAAGTGATTTTTAATATTTTAAATGCTACAGAGATATTTATCATCATAGCATACTATGTACCAAAAGAAAATATTTTCATACTAAAATTTCAAAATTCCGACTGAAGGGGTTAAATCCTCAATGTAATAGAAATTGGACCACTTGCTAAACCGTGGGGTGAGTTTTAAAACGTGCAATATTCATATTTTAGCCAAAGAATGAAGTTCCCTTAATGGTACTTAGAAAAATGATGATCGGGGAAGGAATTTTCAATGATCATACAGTTCCAATGATCAATGTATGATCATTGAAAATTCCTTCCCCGATCATCATTTTTCTAAGTACCATTACACTAATGTAAAGGAACTCCATTCTTTGGCTAAAAGATGAATATTGCACGTTTTAAAACTCACCCCACGGTTTAGCAAGTGGTCCAATTTCTATTACATTGAGGATTTAAGTAGTATGGATACGCCTGTACCTCACGCAATAATGTTTTTTATTTTATTATGTTTATGTTTTGTTTCGTCACTCAGGCCTTCTAAAAACGGCCTTTTGAAACGCACTCGCACTACATTAGGTCCTAGCTCTTTAACGGCGTATCTGCGACCCCCCTTTTTATACCAATTCTTGTTCGTCTTGATGAGTACTATCACCCCTCAAAGTTTGTCGCATCATTTCAGATACACCCTGTAATTTATACATTTATCTAACTTTATGCAGAATTTATATTTTCCATCAAATGGTTCTAAGTTTAATAAATTGAGAGTTCCCATTTATTTTCAAAAAAAATTTTGTTTTCAGAGTGAAACTTAAGAGCATTTTAAAATATGTAATGTGTATACCTTATAACTGATTAGATGTACGAGAATGTTCAATGTTTATAATTTAAAAAAAGTGACACTACTTAAAAAAGTTATCTACAAACTAAATAATTTGTTAAAAATTTCTGTAATTTTAAGTGTCTTTTTGAAGAAATTGGATTTTTTTTGACCCCAACAAATTTTAATTATCCCCCCACTTCGATGTTGTTTTACGATAAAATGTGTACATGATTTTTGGACCCTTGAATGTGCAGGGCATGTCCTTAATCTAAATAACATGGCGGCCACATTTTAACTTACTTTTAACTAGAGATGCGAGTCGAGAATATTCTGAGAATATTCTCCAGGGGCGAGAATTTTGAGAATAATCGAGAATATTCTATTTTTTGATTGATAATTGGAAATAAATATAAAAATGTTTGATAATATGAAATGATCGTGTATTATTAGTGTCAGAAACCTGAAAGTAATAACAAATTCAATGAAACTTACCATTTAAAAGCTACCCTACAGTTCAGAGAATATTCTCTGAACTGTAATTTCATTATTTCGCAAGACTTTTTTTAAATAAGTAAATTTTATTTAATACAAAATAAAATATTTTTTAAAATATTAGAAGCAAGATTTACTGGGAGAAAATACTCATACATTTAAAAGAGGAGCCTAAATTATTTTCATTTAGTTGTTAAAAGCAAATGTAATACCAATAGTTTGTTTAACTGAAGGAACCATTACCAAAATATCCCAAAGACAAACGTCCACTTTCACGTACATATTATGATCACCAAAACACCTCGTAAGATATTTCAATGTTAAAATGAGAGCCGAATTGACACATTGATGCCAATATTTCACAGACATTCCTAATTAAAAAGTGTCGCGAAAAGATCGGAGAGAGATGGCTCTAGATACCTTTGTTAAAAGTAGAGATGTAAAATTCTAGGTAATAATCTTTTGGAGAATATTCTCCAAGAGGAGAATTTTCGAGAATATTCTCTTAGAAGCTACTAAAATAATTATAAGGTATTATATTAACTATCGGATTTATTATATCGGTATTGTATTATATATAACTTATATTGGGAGGCCCTATGCTCCAGTAATGGAGTGTAATAGGAATAAGTCAAGTAAGTCATATTAACTTCAAATATAGTATTACAATGTGAAGTCATCATAAGTAAAAGGAAGCACATTGAAAAATATTTTAAAATCACTGCTTAACTGATAAGACAACATGTTTCTTAGGTAAAGCAGAGTAAGCCAGTTACATTCTATTATTTTAAGATTTCCCAACTATTAAATAGTGTTTTTGAAGGAAATAATGTGATATAGAAATGTTTTTTTTTCTAGAATGGGAAATATTAATGAAACTGAATTTTAAATTATGCAAACAAAAATTTTAAACTATTCTTTCGAAATAATTTTAAGTAGAAAGTAAATTAAACTGCATCTATAATACTCAGTAATTAAGAGTTCTTTGAGAATATTCTCACAATAAGTCATTCTCTGTAAAATAAATATTAAAGAATATTTCAAATATTTTTCTCAACAGATAATTCTAAAGTGATAGGTATCCTTTCTTTTAATAATATTCTCCTAATTTTACAAAGTTCTTTCAAAATTAACTAAATGTCAGGTTTATAAGTATCACTATCTATGATATTATTGAGTCCTTAAGGGAAATAGATGGTATTAAGGAGCATAATTTTAATTAAGAAATGTTTCATAACTATACTTTGAGGGTAGCGAAATTCCTGAATTTTTCAAAGGGTTGTTGAAGATTATTATATTTTAGACATTAACTTCAGCATGTATTGTAGGTTAAATGTAGCTTTTTAGAAGATTAATAAATTGCAGGACTATAAACTTGGCTATGATATGTGTTGGGGATTTTGGAAGGATAAGTGTTATTTAGCAACCAAGTACAGCTCCCGCAACAAAAAACGTTACAGTGGACTTTGCGGGCGAACCACTTGGGTTAGGAAGACAAATAAGGTGTCATTTTTCATGTTATGAAGTATTCTTTAAACAATAAAAATTTCGAGTTCATAGGGGGTCGTCTTCATATTAAACGAAACTTTTTTCTTATGGGGACCCCCAATTATTATGCGTTTTTCTGAAAGAGCATCCCCATAAACCCCCAAATACCAAATTTCATCCACATCGGACGGTAAATTAAGCTTTTACGTTTTGGGGGTCGTCTCCAGAGTGAGAAGGATTAATTTTCTGTCTCTGTTTTAAGACACTTTTACTCACCACTTTAATATTTATTGAAATATTTATAATTAATTTATTGAAATTTAATTTCAAATTTACGTTTTAATTTAAGTTATGACGATTGAAATAAGACGACTGTTTCCAGAAAGAGCATTCGCCGGTTTGCATTTGGCAGCGGTATACGGCCCTTTAAAGAGTGGGAATTTAGTTTAATTCGGTTTTTTCCAAAACTATTAAATGAAATCAACTGAAATTTTGGTTTTCCACACGAAATTACAACCAGAATCGATTACCATAAAAATATTACAAGATTTTAAAATTTTATTTTTGGGTCAAAATTAGATGTTAATTATCTATCTATTAACCATTAAATGTCGCTTCAAAAGCATAATTATTTTGTTTGGGGACACAAATTTGATCTAAATTCAAAGTTTCATATTTTTACGCCGAAAACATTATGACAAATTTCACATTGAATGGTTGACATTTTAAAAATATTTTATGCTTCTATTTGGATACTTACATGGATGAAACTTGGTATTTGGGGGTTTATGGGGATGCTCTTTCAGAAAAACGCATAATAATTGGGGGTCCCCATAGGAAAAAACAAAGTTAGTGTTTCGTTTAATATGAAGACGACCCCCTATGAACTCGAAATTTTTATCGTTTAAAGAATACTTCATAACATGAAAAATGACACCTTATTTGTCTTCCTAACCTAAGTGGTTCGCCCGCAAAGTTCACTGTAACGTTTTTTGTTGCGGGAGCTGTACTATTTAAAAACCACTAGAATAACACATTTATAAAGAACCGATAAAAATCCTTAATTTTGAGTTCTCCAAGATGTTATAAATATCATGAACAACCATATACTATATGTAAACACAAATAAGTTGATCTGTTTGATTTTTCTCCTTTCTTACACCAGTTCTTCAAGATATAACTTATTCGGAGAGAATAATGGATTTTACGATTGGGGGTATTTGTTTGCATATTTCCGAAACATGTTGTGGCGAGCTTACTCACCACTATAAGAGTCAGCTAATTCAAATGGGTTATAAATACCGACTGAAGCGATTATAACTCCGGAGTATACTTTTGAGTCGTAAGACCTTCGGATCGGTATCTACCCGTGGCTCGCACTTGGCACATTGGTGACCCGGACGTGATCCCTTGCCACACATGTAGAACCTGTTAGAAAGATTTTAATGTTAAAAATCTAAAGTGTTTTCGCAGTGCTTAATTTTTAACTTTAAATTGTATTATACATTTTTATTCATGAATAGGGATTCAAAAATACAGTGTTTTATAGAAAAACCTTTCAAGAAGCAAAATTAGCCCAATTGTAAATAAAACCCGGTACATCCAAATTATCCCGTCTGTAGTGCCACTGAAAACAAAAATGCATTGCATAGCCAAACCCCATTAACTGTGCCGCTGAAACTGACGGTCGACAGCATAATACGCAAGAACCTAAAACCCAAATTATTTCGACCTTGTTTAATAGAAAAACATTTAATAACACTTTACATAAATCAAAGAATTTTAATCACATCAGAAATACGGTTATAGTTATTTATAGGGCTTAGAACCACAATAAATTTATTTTCATTACATTTTATTAATAATTATTTTCAATCTTCCAACACTTTATTTCCCATTATCTTCAAGGGTTAGTTATGTTGACTATAACTCAAATGGCTTTCGAAATTATTTTTGAAATACTTTTCGTTTCAATAAGCTTGACAGTCCCGAATTTAAAACAATTTATCATCACCGAGTGTGACAAATAGCATGTCTATTCTTGTTTCCATCTAAAGTGAAGTATTTAAGCCGGCAAGAGTAAAAAATGATTTATTTTTGAACCATTTTGTTCTCTCTTACAGGGGCGCATTTATTAATGGCTTCTCATGACCTAAAGCTATTTTTAAAGGCCAAAGTTAGAATCACTGTGACACGATTATGAAAATTATGTTTCTTGAGTTTTAACATGCAAAATGCTTTATAATGTTTTTGAGTCCTTTTAAAAGAACCTGGTTTTCCTTAATCTTTTAATTTGTCTTTGGTAAAAATAAATCAAAGCATATTTTTGATAGTTTTCTCAAGTTTTTATGAATATGCATTAAATTTTAGCCTTTTTTCTGTTCCATACTACTACCGCTAATATTAAAAAAGAAATCATTTGTAAGCTTAAGTCATATTGCATTTTTTTTTTAAAATTAAGCTTAACTATATTTAAAGAATTATATGCGCCCTTACTTAGTCACAAACATACCATACAAGCAATTCAATAGATTTTTTTTTTAAATTAAAATTAACTATTTCACACATTTTTCCAAAGAGTAAACAAATTACAATATTATAAACATTACTTAATTAAAAACCTATCCCTTTTCCTTTTGTGTAAATTTATCAAAAGTAGTGTTAAAAATTCAAGATTCCAATTAAATATTTACTAAAAAAAAGGCCATTTATCTTTAATCGTGAAATAAATAGCATGTTTTCGCATTTTTAAAATTGTACAAAAATTACCCTTTTGGCTTATTGAATTTTGATTTGAATTATTATTTGGCTTATTATACAGGGTGAACCAAAGGTCCTGCCCTGTTTTTAAAAATTAATAACAAAAGAACAAAAAAATATAAAAATACGCCGTCTTCACCAACCTACTTGAAAAAAATCGTAAGTTTTTGTCTACAAAATTTTGAAAAAGCGTAGTTCTCGAACTTTTGGATAGATGGAAGCACTATTTTTTGATTTTTTGGGGAAAAAAATCTTGTCTTGTCTCTATGCTTAATTCTTCGTAGGGAAATCAAATACTATTATGAATAGAATCGATTCCAGAATCGAATGAGTAATCGATCCTTGGATCCCAGTTACTCAGGGTACATTCGTAAAATCGAACTCGTTTAACCAGTTAAACGAATTATGCGAATTGAGCGTTCCTAAAGTCACCGGTTATTTCCATGAGGATAACTCGCCGTTCCTAAATTCGCTGTAACCGAAAAAAGTTCGTAACTCAAATAACTCAAAAATTTCTTAGAGGGTTGCCAATTTGGCCTTTTTAAGGCCAAATTCGAGAAATTTGGCTTTTTTTCAAACTCGTTTGGCTTCGAAATTTTCGTTTGGCTTTTTTTGTTAAATCCTGAAAATTTGACCCCAAGTTTTCCCCATTTCTCTCTGTAGTTCATAGGCATTAGTAGTTCAAAATAACGTTTATATTAATTTTCTGAGAAACGTTTTGGTACTTTGATGCCTATTTCCCTTTGTGAGGGCTTCAAGTGAATTTCAGATTCAGAACAAGCATGGAAATTTTAATTTTTAATAAATATTTTCATTTTTTTGAGCTCAGAGAACGTTTGATTACGGTCTTATTACCACCGCATGTTTAATAGGCGCGTTTAGCATTTTTGTTTTGAAATTTCAACTTGTATTTAATATAAATTAATAATGAAAACTCAAAAACTTTTCTGGATTTAAAAGAGTGTTTAGGGCATCTGGATTCTCGAAAAAAAAACAGATTGCAACATGGGCAAACATTTCACAATGTCTTGGTGATCCATTTCTTTTTGAAAACACAAAACAGAATCACGCGATTTCACTTTTAAGCTGAAGGGAAAAGCCCGCCAAGCAAGCAACTTAACAGAAAAAAGTTATGGTCGTTCGTATAATCTCAGTTTAACTCATGAAACGGAGGTCACGTGACCATACTTTTTTCGGTTTTCACCGTTTAACTGGTTAAACGAGTTCGATTTTACGAATGTACCCTCAGAATCGGCTTTAAACAAAAATTTAAACGTAAGCTTCTAATTAGAACATTGTAATGAAGAAATTTTTTGTGCATTTGGGGGGGGCATTGATAAGTAGATTTAGGGTGCATTTTTCCTAAAATCTATATGATAAAATTGTGATAATTTTGTAACAATTGCATTGGAGTCACAGATGTGGTCGGGACGTCACTGGGATATATCTGTGATAATCTAATGTCCGGGATTTGGGATCAATTTTTGTGATAACTTGTGACATCGCTGTGATGTTACAGAGTGACCAGTTTGTGTCAAATTAATGCGCATGTGAAATCTTATCGTCACGGTGTAACAGATCACATCGAGGTACTTGGCTTGTTGGCGATGCGGATTTTGACGAGGTGGGCATGATGAGCGTGATAGAGTTAGTTGGCGAAACATGAGTCTCGAACAGAGAAAGAGCTACGTAAACACATTATTCAAATTTCAACCATTTCAAAAAATTGAGATTTAATTAAATCAAATAAAAAACTAATCTAACGATAGAATCAAATTTGGCTAGATTGCGATCAGCTTCCAGTGCATCCATCCACGCTTCGCCACTTTATAAAATAGCGAGATCTAGCAAATAATCAGGTAAAAATGCACCCTACTAATCGAGATGTGATCTGTCACACCATGATTACAATATCTTATTGTCAATGTCAATAGGATCTCGCATTTGCATCAAATCATATGGTTTTTAGGGAAAATGCACCCTATCTACTAATCAATGACTCCCCTTCCCTTAATAGTACACAAAAAATTATTCATTCCAATGTTCTATTTAAAAGCTTAATCTTTTAAATGTTTGCTTAAAGCCGATTCTAAGTACTGGGATCCAAGGATCGATTACTCATTCGATTCTGGAATCGATTCTATTCATAATATTTGATTTCCCTACGAAGAATTAAGCATAGGGACAAGCCAAGATTTTTTTCCCCAAAAAATCAAAAAACAGTGCTTCCATTTTTCCAAAAGTTCGAGAACTACGCTTTTTCAAAATTTTGTGAACAAAAACTTACGATTATTTCAAGTAGGTTGGTGAAGACGGCGTATTTTTATCTTTTTTTTTTTGTTCTTTTGTTATTATTTTTTATAAACAGGGCAGGACTTTTTATTCACCCTGTATATTTGATACTAGTAGAATGAACCGTAAAAAAGAAATTCCTCCTGAAATTTCCCATGAATTTTAGGAAACACATTTAAAACGAGCTCCTCGCTAAATTAAACTCCTAAACTGTCAGCCCTTCAATCCTCTTTTCACTCACTCTCAAAAGGAAATCAGGTGGAGCTTCTCGAAATCGTTTTTTAAGAGGGATCAATACTTGAAACACGGTGTAATTATCGGAACAAAACATCATCGTCTTACGGATTCTTTTAAGGCTGGAAACGAGAGGGTTTCGATCGTCGCCTTATACGTGTTACAAAGGGTGAAAGTAATTTGTCGCCTTACTTTGTATTTCCGATAACACGACGCTGTTGTTGATGTTTTGTGTACATCGTTGCTTTTGGTAATTGCAATGTACTGTGTGCAACTTTAGAGCATGAAGATTGCGCTTTCTCTAAGTCAAAAGTTGCAGCAATTATTGATTCGAATGTGTTAAGGATATTTTAAAATAAATAATGGGTAGAATACCATGTATGTAAATAAATGTAGAATCACATGTATATAGGAGATATACATGTTTAGTACAATCGATTCTAGTTTTATAATGTACTCTACTCATGGATTAAATAGTAGTTTACTATTTCCGGTGGTTCATTATGAAAAAAAGTAAAATAATGTAGATAGTAATTTTCGATGTTATAATATTGGTAGTTCATTCCTAGGGAACAATGAAAATGTCCATTTTGAGCAGGAAACTAATTATAATACCGGATTCGTAAGTTCTAAAACTTTGTAATTTAAATTTTTAAGGAATTAGAAAACTTACGGAAGAGATTTAATGGGGGCAATTACAAATAGTAATTTGAATAGTATAACTTTTAAGCTTTAAAGGTAATGCGATTAAATATATTAATTTTTTATGAAATCTAGTGAACAAATATTTTTGAAAGCATTGACGAGAAAAAATGTGAAAATTGTGTTAGAATGACCTTTTATTTCATAGGAACGAATATAAATAAAGTAAATAAAAGAAGATATAAAAGATTCTTCAAATCAATATGTGTATAATCTATATATATAATTCTCTTACGTACGTGGCTCACGAATTTGGCTGTATTTGTTTTCTCCCGTTGGCAACGGTTGGTTTGTTGTGGTTTTGTGTTTTGTTTACGTTTTGGCGAGTGTACGTACAATGTTCCTAATCACAAAACGCTCAATAACCTGGGTTCAAATCCAGGTAGTACACAATCTCAGCTAGGCTGTACCAGCGTATGGCGAGCGAGCGTAGCGAGCACAGGATTGCGAAGCAATCCTAAACACTGAAAATTTATTATTAACTAGGGGGCTTTCGCCCCCTTCTCGATTTTCAGTGTTTTTCTCTGATAAAATTGAAATTATAAAGTCTTGTACTAATAATAATACCGAATTTCAATTACTGATCTATTATTTGTTTCAGTAATGCTAGAAGTTCGATATAGTATGTTCACAATTTTTAATCACTAAATAAAGCAATCCAAGACACTTAACTATTAAAGTCACCTTATTTTTTATTATTCACCTTATTTTTTTTCAATCTATGATCTTTTACACTATACTTAAAGTATGAAAGATAATATAAACTCATTAATTCCTTAAATTTCCTTGAAAGTGAAAAAAAATCCCTTCCTACCACCTGAAAATTATCTACCAAACTGAAATTCTCTCAGCTTCTTAATCGACTTATTTGAATTTTTCATTATTACCACCATTATAATTTTCGTTCTCGGCATGCAGAGAGCCCTCCAAGGAATAAACGGCAAAGAAATAAAAAAAAAGAGAAGTAAGTAAGAAAAGCACGTACAAAAACCGGGAATAAGCTTCCGAAAGAAGGAAGAGGAAATAGAGATAGAGAGAGAAGAAATCAGATAAGGCGAAATGACTCCTCTTGGAAGTCGCACGAGAATCGTTTAGAAATAAAATCCCCCCTTCACCGGTGTTAAACACTGTGCATCATCTTCTGGAATGTGTTCGCTATAAAGCGATCAGATAACGAACGCTGGGGAGAAAAAAAAATACCGAACATTAAAAGAAACGTGGAAATAGGGTTGTTTTTACGTCCTGTTTCTTAACGTCGCAACATCCTTATGGAGAGTCAATGAAGCGGCGAAATCGGCGACTGTTCGAGAGATTTTGAATAATGGTAGTTGGAGTTGAGGTGAACTGGCCCTGGGGAGCTTTTTTGGGGTTTTTGAAAGGGTCTCGTGTTGATCTGGAGATTTCTGTGTGAGATAAATACGTTTCGTTGGTTCTGGCTAATTAATTTCGGAGGTAATGAATCATGAACGTGGGATAATGGTTTTAGTTAAAATAATTTATATGTTTTATGTTTGTTAGGGGTGTAATAAATGCGGGCTTTTTGTTAGCATAAATTTTATTATTTTTTCTTTGTTTTAGAATAACAAATTCGTGTGTTGATAAGAGTGTATTGTTCTAAAAGTTATTGGGTTAAGATAGATAAACGTGAATAACTTTCAAAATTCTAAATCTTTTCAAACCAGAGATAGCATGATTCTTACTATAAAAATGCTTTTTACCAAATGGGAAAAATATAAAATATATATATATTTTTTTTTACCGATAAAGGTTAACTTAACTTAAATCTAAGACGAACAAATTTCAATTATCATCATAAACACATAGTTATAAATTGAATTTATTCAGCAGAAAATTACAATTATTTCATTCTTATGTGTAAGTACTTTCTAACTTGACAGATCTGTAATTTTTTATGGATAATTGTGATTAAAATTTCTCTTAAATGGAGATATAATATAAAATATATAACTATTTTTTTTACCGATAAAGGTTAACTTAACTTAAATCTAAGACGAACAAATTTCAATTATCATCATAAACACATAGTTATAAATCGAATTTATTCAGCAGAAAATTACAATTATTTCATTCTTATGTGTAAGTACTTTCTAAATTGACAGATCTGTAATTTTTATGGAAAATTGTGATTAAAATTTCTCTTAAATGGAGATATAATATAAAATATATAACTATTTTTTTTTACCGATAAAGGTTAACTTAACTTAAATCTAAGACGAACAAATTTCAATTATCATCATAAACACATAGTTATAAATTGAATTTATTCAGCAGAAAATTACAATTATTTCATTTTTATGTGTAAGTACTTTCTAAATTGACAGATCTGTAATTTTTTCTGGATAATTGAGATTAAAATTTCTCTTAAATGGGAGTGAATGTGTACTTTTTCCAATGAAGCTTTTAAAAATAAGGGGAAGAAATTCAATTTAGATACATCATTTAATTACATCCTTATTATTGAAAATTAAAAAAAAAATCTCATAAAGTTAAGATATTACTTTATATCCTCCCAAGAAGTTGAAAGTATAAAACAAAATTGAAAAATTAAAGGTTTGTAGACAATAACTCCTCACTATTTCAGGTATTCTATAATACTTAAATGATTAACCTGCATTAGTTTTGGAAGTTCCAATAAATAATCATTCTAATTAGTCAACATGCCATTGGTTATTAAAATTCAACATATCCCTTTAAGGCGGAATTAATAAATGCTAATTTAAGTTGAGTGCCAGGTTTAATTTACTGAATTCATGAAATCCAACAAGGTTAGGGGAGGAATTTGACCAATCAATTATAGAAGAGTAATTTTCAACAAAGGATTTAAATTGATTCACGTGAAACCGTTTTTTAATTATTTCGTATTTTATAACAGGTTGTTAGTCTTTTTAAAATAAGATGAAACGTTTCGATAAGATTTTATTTACCTATATCAAAACTAATGAAAACTTATACACACCGACAAAAGTATTACGTTTTTTTCTTTAAAAAAAGTATTAAAATTTATTTAAAATAGTTGAGTAGGGTCTGTATGTTTGTGATAGAATTCTTTTATACTTTCCGTAACATTTGTATTCCTGTCAGTATATGTTTTAAATATTTAGAAAAAATTACATTTAGAATTTAAATTTTTGAAATTAAATTAATGAGAGTTCGTTGATATAAGTTTTAAAACCCTTAAATATGGAGAATAAAATAAATAGAAAATAATAAAATATGAAAATAGTAGTAATACTCAGAAAATGAAAATACATAACTACCATAAGGAATAATTTTGTTAGCAATGCCACTACTTAATAACTCAACAGTGACATCCGCGTGTAAAATAAAAAGATGAAAATATAAATACATATATTTTTTTATTCCTAGATCTAAATTCCTTTTTAACTCCTAGTAATGGATGTAAGAACTTGCGTTCTCCTCTTAGTTAGGAGACGGCAGGAAGACTTAAATCATAAAGTTTAACCTCAACTTCAAATTAGAAGAAGGAAAAAGTATCTGGAATGTACTTTTTGAAATATTTGATTCTTAAATAAATTCATTACTATCTTACATAAAAATAAAACTGTTACAAATGGATTGCCATAACTCAAGTAAAAGAATGTGATTCATTCTTCAGTTTAGATTGTTGAAAATTGTATTGTATTAGAAATAAAGACAGTATAGTATATCATTACACAAATATAGATAACTATTACACAAGTAGAACACTAATTACACTACACATATTTGAAGTTTAAATACATCAAATACAAATACATCTCTAATACATTACATTACATACATTACAATAAATACATCTCTAGAGAGGAAATTGCATGTTTACCTTTCATTTTTCAACTATATTTGTACACAGATTTTTATTTTTCAAACTCAGCTTCAAAAGAAATTGTTGCCTTTTGGAATTTATCCCATTAGTTAATTAGCTACATATAAAATCAATTTTATCTTTCATCTTAGATTCATTATTACCAACCTGACTTTCATGCCCCCCACTTAAACTCATGCCCCCCACTTATGCGCTTTAAAGTAGTATTAAGGTTTAAAGCATCCAATACCCAGACATCCCATAACTTGTCCTTAACTACCAAGAATCCTCAGAAGTCATCAATTCTTCTAATCTCCGAATCACTGTCTAAACCCCCAACTAATTGCTGCCCTTATGCACTTCTAACTACACAGAGAACTCAGTGGAATCCCCCACATAATCCCACAAACGATCGCCAAACGGCACCCCCTAAACTGGATACAAAACGTCCAGTCCCTAACAACGAGGAATTTTCTTCTCCGCTTCTCCCCATAGCTTTTGTACCGGGCAGTGAAGCAAAGCTCACGGCGTAGGTGCCCTGCCGCAGAGAACCCATTCACTCCAATTAAGGGCTGAGAAACGGCGACGCCGGTGCCAATCAGGTCGTGCCAAAGTGAGATTAATTAGCCAGTCTGGCGGCCGTCCTATAACGGTTAAGTTGTCAATGGTGGGGAATGTGGCGAGAATGTTGGCATGTTTCGAGATGGTGGTGCCTTGCATAGTAATTCAGGCGATAATGGTCGGGAGGTAGTTAACCTTTTGAGTGTTAAGTCGATTTGGTGTGGTGCCTAATGCTATTTAGTACTTTTAATAAGGTTTTCATTTTACCTTTTTTTGGGGGGTAATTGATACATTATGGTAATGAATTACATTAATGGTTAGTTCATGTGTGATGGTTACAGATTACTACTGAAAGGCTAATAGCGTAATGACATTCAACTAGTTTATTTACATTAACTAGCAATATTATTGGCAGAGATATTGTGTTCTTACTAAATTATGTTAAATTACATTTTAGAACGAATTTTTAAGTACTCAATTTTTTTGTCATTTCACAAATCATTTATTTCTTGTTTCTATAATTTCAACTAAAATAATTTTAAATTTACATAACTTAACCAAACATTTTAATTTTCCTTACAATGAGTAGAACCCTTAATTGTAAATTTTGATACAAATAAATGACAAAATCTGTTTTTATTACAAAACTGTGTCTTATTTAAACCAGATTTGGAAAAATTTCTAGTTCATGACAGGTTTTACCGTAAATGTCTTGCATTTTTATAAGCATACATGTTTAGATACTTTTTTCTAAATTAAACACTAATAACTTTACAAAAATATAGATATCAATCTTATTTGCATAGCCAAAAGGTCTTTGATTTCTTGATTTAAGTTTAATGATTTTTTTTTCGTTAAAGGTGTTTGTCCTAAACATCCATTTATCAAAGCATATTTTAAAATAAAACAATAATTAAGAAAGCACTGCCATACTTAAAGTTAGTTTAATTAAAAAACAACATTTGTTGATTTTTTTCATTACATTTTGAGGGGTCCATTCATCCTGAAATAACAAACTGGTTTATAAATTTATATTACATTGAAAATAATATTAAATTCCCCAAACAAGTTTTGCAACCAATATTATAAACCCAAATTACATTCAATTGCAGCCAAACCGCGCCTAGCCTCAAGTAAAATCCCATTGATATAATCTCCTTCCCCTGTACTTCCGAAAAGTACATTAAGTAACAAACTGCTCCAACAAAACCTGTAAACAAAGTTCCCCACACCATCCATATTCTATTTCCGATTCATCAGTTCACTCTCTGATTTTTTACTCACTCCTCAAACCCCACAACAAGTTGAAAATTGAAGAAGTTCCTACCCAGATAGCACGTAACCTTGCGGTTAGCCCTTTTTTTTCACTGTCATTGGGCTGCCTAAAAAGGGTTTGCCGAAAAGCCTTTAAGCAGTGCAAGAAAAGGGCTGTTCCGTGGCTGACCAAACAAGGTCTACCGAAAAGCCCTACAGCAGCGCTTGACGCAGGGCTATGAAAGGGCTGTCCCCCCAACCCTGTTGAAGGGCTTTCAGGAAAGGGCTGTGACAGCCAAGCCAATTTAAGCCCACGTGACATACCACGTGACCCCAATAAGTCCATCCAAACTCCACATCAACATCGCCATTTTATTACCATTCCTGTGTGCAAGTTAAATTTTGTGTGTGAAGATATTTTCATTTCAAGAGCAAAAACAAGGTAAGTTTTAAATGTTCTTTTAGAGTTATGAAACATCTTCTTTTCATTTTGCCTTAAATTGTTAACTAGTTAAGTTTATCGTATATATTATTCAAAATTGTGGATAATTGGAAAATTTCTGAATGCTATTAATTATGCTATGCTTTGTTATGATCCCATGTTCCAATATTAGTATTTCAAATATTAGTAGTTTCATTTTATTTCAAAAATAATATTAATAAAATTAAATTATAATTTGATTATACTACTAACGATAGTCTTTTTCATCAGAACATGTGTGAGAAAAAAAAGAATTCGCACTGAAATTAGGATGTTTTTATATTCTTCCTGAATGATTTTCCGTGGGAAAATTATTTTTGTTTTATGTTCTTAAACAAAACAATTTATTGTGTTTTCCTTTTTTAGAACAACAGCTTTTTGTTTCTTTATATTTTTCTTTTCAGAGTTCTGTTTACATATCTTCAAAGATACTAAAGAAACGTAAGTAATAAGAGATGCTGTCAGTGATTGGTTTATACAAGCCAAATTTAGGATTGCTCTAAGGTAATTTTATGTATGACTTCATCAAAAAATGTTCCACTTTCTTAAATTTTGGATTAAATGTACATAAAATGAATATCAGTTAATCTATAATCATCTCCTGTATCAGCTGTTTTCTATTATTAGGCGAAAAGTTCTATAATTTAGGGACCACTTAAAAACGTCCAACAGACCACAGGTTGAGAATCATTAATGTAATACACAAAATGGGGCTTGTTTTGAAGACAGCTAGAATGAGTTAATATAAATGGTGACTGTATATTTGATATCTGAGAAGGATTTTTTTCTCCAAAATGTTAATTTCTGGCACTCAAGAAAGATATTTTTACCGAATATTTATTTATTCATTGCTCAAATAGTTTAATATGTTGAACATTTTCATGATATTTTTCCTCTTTTTTTCAGAGACAACAGAATTTTCTGACAGAGATGGAAATAACAAATTTAAATTTTGCAATTATAGAACAGGTTAAATTCATCTTATATTGTGCAATATTTCTAATTAATATTTTATATAAATGTATTATTTCATTAATTCCTTTCTCACAGTTCTTTTGAGTACCTATAGTTCTGATTTGTCTGTTTCTTTTTTTTACTTAAACAAATGTTTTCTAATTTAAAAGTTGATGGGGGATGAAATATATATATTTCATTACCATCCAGATTCGTCATATAGCGGTAATCACGGAGAAACCCCAGGGGCTCGACAAGTCCATGCATGTCGGCGTTTCGTCCATTAACCCGGGCACCTCGATAATTGACAACTGAGTTCTCTTTCCCTACAGGCGTTACCAATAAGCGACGGTTGACAGAAAGGGAGAAGCTCGATGTTTTTTAGGCTTATGTCGTGAGATGCCTCGCAGGGGACTCTGGGAAAATATTTTGCCGTTGAATGGTGAATTAAAATGAAGTGAAGTAACGTTTGTGAGAGTATTTCATGGCTTCGGGATATAATTGGGAAATTTTAGGGAGAAAAAACTCATGAAAAGAGTGTTTGGATTTTTCTTGTAAATAATTATAATGTTGAAAGAGATTTTATGGTGTTAAGGGTGCGAAGATGTATGGTTAATGTGTTACCAAAAGAGTAGGATGCCTAATACAAATGTAGAATTGTAATTCAGTCATCAATAAGAAATGATAAATTTAAAAGATTGTCTGATGTGCTGTTATCTTTAAAAGCACTATAATTATATTCTCGAAGTAATTTTGATATTGGATAATCATTAATTAACAAACAAATATTTCGTAATACCAACACGTTTCCAAAATATCGACGCATCCTAGGCAATAAGAAACATATATAACCATACAATTTTCTTTAAAACAAAGTAGTTGAGATTAAAGTTTTTAACATTAAATCCACATTTTAATATCAAAGTGTTTCATACACTTAAGAGACAGCACAAGAGACATTTAAATATTTATTATCTACAATATTTTAAAGATCAAAGTAGTCATCTGATACATAAGTACAACATATATCTATTACCCATATTTTTATAAGCTCATCCATTTATTTATGATTGTACTTACACATACACCAACTACACGCCATTTAAAGCCTGTACTTATGTTAGTTCATCCAAAAATCCCTCCTGTAAAATTAATTAAATCAAATCTTCAACACATCACTTAAACCACTAAATGGTGCTTCAGTTGTAGATAATTGATACCAGTTGACAACCATCAGCAACCATCCTAACAGGGTCCCACATCAAATCTCTATTACTCTATCTCTGAATATACATAGAAGGGCCATGTCACAGCATCTTCCTCGTCAAGTGACGGATCTATCTTATTAATGCTCACTTTCGCTAGCCTGGATGTTATTCCATCCGTGTAGTCACCTACCCAGGTCAAAATTTATGCTGGTGCAAGCAAAGAAAGTATGCTGGTTTTTGCTAGTTTTTGCTAGGTATGCTAGTTTTTTATGCTAGCGTATGCTTGTTTATGCTTGCCAGCATGGGATGCTATCTTAACCAGCATACATATCATAGCATGGCTTGCTTATACACAAGCATCCGATGCTTTTAAGCAGTTCAAGCTACTTTCACAGCATGGAGAGCTAGGTACCTTGATGTGCTATTTTATGCTTTTTTTATGCTTGCCAGCTTGGGATGCTATGTTCCTAGCTTGGGATGCTATGGCTCAGCCATAGCAACACATGCTATGAACAAGCATCCGTTGCTTTTAAGCAGTTCAAGCTACTTTCATAGCACGGAGAGCTAGGTACCTTGATGTGCTATTTTATGCTTTTTTATGCTTGCCAGCTTGGGATGCTATCTAGCTAGCTTGGGATGCTATGTCTCAGCAATAGCATCACATGCTATGGGCAAGCATCCGATGCTTTTAAGCAGTTCAAGCTACTTTCATAGCACGGAGAGCTAGGTACCTTGATGTGCTATTTTATGCTTTTTTATGCTTGCCAGCTTGGGATGCTATGTAGCTAGCTTGGGATGCTATGTCTCAGCAATAGCATCACATGCTATGGACAAGCATCCGATGCTTTGTAGCTGTTTATGCTACTTTCATAGCATGGAGAGCTGGGTACCATGATGGGCTATTTTATGCTTTTTTATGCTTGCCAGCTAGGGATGCTATGTAGCTAGCTTGGGATGCTATGTCTCAGCAATAGCATCACATGCTATGGACAAGCATCCGATGCTTTGTAGCTGTTTATGCTACTTTCATAGCATGGAGAGCTGGGTATCTTGATGTGCTATTTTATGCTTTTTTATGCTTGCCAGCTAGGGATGCTATGTAGCTAGCTTGGGATGCTATGTCTCAGCAATAGCATGACATGCTAGGTACAAGCATTCAATGCTTATTAGCTGTTCAAGCTAATTTCATAGCATGGAAAGGTAGGAACCTGGTAAATATGCGCCTCGTGGTACGTTAAGCCTATACGTTCTGACTTATACGCTGAATACCTCCGGATTTATTGTAAGGATAGCTGAGTGGTTCATATTTTCTGAAAGCATTTAAAAGGCGGTTTCTAACAGCAGGTTTAACTAAGAGGTGGTGTAAAAATTGTGCAATAAATTCACTGTATGGTTTTCAAAGACAAGATGGTTTTCACACATTTCTCCCAAAATAATCGTTGGAGAGCTTAGTAATAACCATATTCTTGAAGAACTCTTTTAATCTTTTTAGTGAGACTCCGTTTCTCTCCGATAAAAAGGAGTTTAAGGCGTTAAATGTTTGAAGAAGCACATGTTTGGTGGGAACGAACCCCTCGTGGTGCGCTAAGCCTACACGTAGAATATCGGACATCGGAATCACGATATCTGACAACTTTGATCGATATTGCGTAATTTTTTAGAAGAGAGGGAGATTTCATCACAGGGAGAAAACATCTTTTATAACCTTATTTGTATGAAAAATAAGTGTAAATGTCAATTTGGACCTTTTTACCCATTTTTTGGTAAAATTACTAAAATAATATCAGTGAACTGATTTTAATTAATAATGGACAATGTCGTGAAATGAATATCGCCATGGTGATTTCGATCGACATTGAGAACTGCGGAAACGTGCTTCTTCCACAATACAATACGTGCCACACAAGATTCCGCAGCTCTCATTTACAGGTGAACACTTTACTTTTCGAGTGGGAATAGGCACCTCGTGGCACGTTAGTCGTTAAGCCTACTCGTATTGACTTTGACATTGAATAGCTCCGGATTTATTAGAATAACAGCTTTGTGGTTTATATTTTGTGAAAGCATTTAAAATGAGATTTCGAAACGCAGGTTTTACCAAGAGGTGGTGTAAAAATTGCACAATCTAAAGAATTCAATGTTTGGTTTTCATAGACGGTTTTTCACATATTTCTCCCGAAATAATGGTCTGAAAGCTTAGCAATAACCATATTTTTGAACAACTTTTTGTGACCTTTCAGAATAATGTTAGAGAGACTCCTTACTTCTCTGTGAAAAAGGAGCTAGGGTGCTTGAAAGTGAAAATTAGATCGAGCTCATGGACTCAAAACCTCAAAATATGGATCTCACCTCTTAGTGACAAGCATTGTTCTAAAGGAAATTTTAAGGAGGTACACATATTAAAATTTCAGACCCCTACCTCTAAAACTCCGGGCGTGACGCCCAATTAAGGTTTTTTCAGTAAAACCGGAAAAACTTCCGAAATATGGATCCTACCCCCTTATGCTTTACATATTCTTAATCTACTAGTCTATGCGAACACATGATATAGAATACTTGGGGGTGCACTCATACTTCCCCATTTCCACCTTTTTCTTACATCCCAAAAACGCATATAAAATCAAGCAAGCCTCTTTTGTGTTCAAAAATTCCTGGATGACGGCAGAATCACCATGGAAACTCAAATTTCTGGAAAAAGCTTACCACATTACTCTACTACCATAAAAAAATTAAAAAAAAAATCAAACTTATTATTAAATACCAATTAGTGGGCCTTTTCGGACTTGTGCTTTTTCTCGAAATACTGTTTTTTACCAGACTCTGAAAACCCCGAAATATGTAACAAATTGCTTAAAAATTCGATATATTTTGAGGTCATCTGTAAGAATATGCCAAAGAAATAAAATTTAAAAGCGTTTAATGGGTTTAAAAAGTCAAAAAACGCAGTATTTTGCCAGGAAAATTAAAAATTTCTGTAGTCTTAGTTAATCCGTTCCTCATCTCTACCGGGATTGGTTATTATAAAGTTCTTGAGAAAAAAGAAATGCTTCAAAAAATTTCGTCCTACCAATGAGAAGATGAGAACATTTTTATTTTTAAATTTAATCAAGATTTCTTTTTAAAACTATTTACTTTTCATGATGTTTTAAGTCGAATTTAACTCTGTCGACTAAGCCACAGCGAAGATTTCCATTTAGTTGGTTGATTTCCCTTCTGTGGCAACGCATCATTCCTTGTTTATTCACGTCATGGCGTTCGGCGGCGGGGGATGGGCAAAATCTGTCAAAGTATCGATATTCGGTATCGATCCGGATCGAAATCCATGATATCGATCCCATTAAATATCGGTCATGAAGTATCGATACTCAAAGTATCGATACCACTTTCGATACCCATTTTTCGATACCGTGCGGCATAGCATTTCATTACCTCTTTTTATACTTTCAGTACCGAAAGAGTATCGAAAGATATTCAATAACCTTTAGACACCTTCTTATAAAAGGCACATCTTGAATCAGTATCGATACTTCAGTTGTGCAGAATTTAAATATTTTCGATACCAGAAGAAACTAAGAGTAAATATTAGAATTAAACAATAGTGCTGTTTCGATACCTTGATGCTAGAATTTTTTTTTTCAAATGGTATCGATAGTCCTCTTTTCTATACCGCACCGGATGGCATTTCAATACCTCTTTTCACACTTTCAATCCAAAGTAAAAGAATATCGAAAGATTTTAAATACCATTTCGATACTTTCTTATAAAAGGTACATCTTCAATCAGTATCGATACTCCAGTTACAATTTTCCCAGGCTAGAATTCAAATTTTTTCAATACCAGCAGAGACGAAGAGTAAGTGATAGTACCAATAATTCTGTTTCGATAACTTGATGCTAGAATATTTTTGAAGTGGTATCGATACTCATTTTTTCGATACCACGCCGCATAAAATTTCAACACCAAAAGAGTATCGAAAGATATTCAATACCCTTTAGACACCTTCTTATAAAAGGCACATCTTGAATCAGTATCGATACTTCAGTTGTGCAGAATTTAAATATTTTCGATACCAGAAGAAACTAAGAGTAAATATTAGAATTAAACAATAGTGCTGTTTCGATACCTTGATGCTAGAATTTTTTTTTTTTTCAAATGGTATTTATACTCCTCTTTTCGATACCGCACCGGATGGCATTTCAATACCTCTTTTCACACTTTCAATCCAAAGTAAAAGAATATCGAAAGATTTTAAATGCCATTTCGATACTTTCTTATAAAAGGTACATCTTCAATCAGTATCGATACTCCAGTTACAATTTTCCCAGGCTAGAATTCAAATTTTTTCAATACCAGCAGAGACGAAGATTAAGTGATAGTACCAATAATTCTGTTTCGATAACTTGATGCTAGAATATTTTTGAAGTGGTATCGATACTCATTTTTCGATACCACGCCGCATAAAATTTCAACACCAAAAGAGTATCGAAAGATATTCAATAACCTTTAGACACCTTCTTATAAAAGGCACATCTTGAATCAGTATCGATACTTCAGTTGTGCAGAATTTAAATATTTTCGATACCAGAAGAAACTAAGAGTAAATATTAGAATTAAACAATAGTGCTGTTTCGATACCTTGATGCTAGAATTTTTTTTTTCAAATGGTATCGATAGTCCTCTTTTCTATACCGCACCGGATGGCATTTCAATACCTCTTTTCACACTTTCAATCCAAAGTAAAAGAATATCGAAAGATTTTAAATACCATTTCGATACTTTCTTATAAAAGGTACATCTTCAATCAGTATCGATACTCCAGTTACAATTTTCCCAGGCTAGAATTCAAATTTTTTCAATACCAGCAGAGACGAAGAGTAAGTGATAGTACCAATAATTCTGTTTCGATAACTTGATGCTAGAATATTTTTGAAGTGGTATCGATACTCATTTTTTCGATACCACGCCGCATAAAATTTCAACACCAAAAGAGTATCGAAAGATATTCAATACCCTTTAGACACCTTCTTATAAAAGGCACATCTTGAATGAGTGATACTTCAGTTACAATTTTAGAATGGAGAATTAAAATGTTTTTGATACCAGCAGATACGAAAAGTAAGAAATAGTAATATCAAGAGGATATAGACTCCCTACTTACTATTAGTGTTGCTCTTCATCCTAGAAAAAAAGTCATCAACATATTTAATTCAACTTATAAGTTTTTCACCGAGGAAGAGTATCGAAAGAATGATACCGTCCTTCAAGATTCAAGATGAACGATTTGTAAGCAATTAAAAGGTTTTAATTATTGTAGATACTACTATACTAAACAGCTTCATTATAGTTAGATAAATTTATAATCAGGAATCTCCAATTATAATAAAAAGTTGATAATGTATATATTTATCTAAAACTTAAAAAAATGTTTCGTTTTACATCTAAATTAGTGACGGATATTATAATACTAAAATGCTAGTATTAATAATTATAAAATTAAAAAGATGCGAAATTTAACTTTGCATTGCAGGTATAAAACTTTCCTATGTTATATGACCATTTTGTATAACAATCAACCTAGCGTACAGAGAGAAGTTATAAATAACTTTTGATTCAAGATCTAACTTTTATAAAAAGTATCGAAATGGTATTTAAAATCTTTGATATTCTTTTACTTTGGATTTAAAGTGTTAAAAGAGGTATTGAAATGCCATCCGGTGCGGTATCGAAAAATGGAGTATCGATACCATTTGAAAAAAATTTCTAGCATCAATAAGGTATCGAAACAGCGTTGTTGGAAACTATCACTTACTTTTCGACTCTGCTGGTATCGAAAACATTTAAATTCTCCATTGGGAAAATTGTAACTGGAGTATCGATACAGATTGAAGATGTACCTTTTATAAGAAGATATCGAAATAGTATTTAAAATCTTTGGATATTCTTTTACTTTGGACTAAAATTGTGAAAGGAGGTATTGAAATGCCATCCGGTGCTGTATTGAAAAATGGAGTATCGATACCATTTGAACATTTTTTTCTAGCTTCAAGGTATCGAAACAGCATTGTTGGATACTATCACTTACTTTTCGAGTCTGCTGGTATCGAAAACATTTAAATTCTCCCCTGGGAAAATTGTAACTGAAGTATCGGCGGTATCGAAAAAAAGAAGTATCGATACCATCGCGACATTTTTTTCGTGCATCAAGGTACCGCATCGAAATAGTGTTGTTTGATACTATCACTTACTCTTCGTTTCTGCTGGTATGGAAAACATTTAAATTCTCCCCAGGGAAAATTGTAACTGAAGTATCGATACCGATTCAAGATGTACCTTTTATTTAAGAAGGTATCGAAAATCGAAATGGTTTGAAATGAAAATGAAATATGGTTTGAAATAAAATATTTCGATACTCTTTTGGTATTGAAAGTATTAAAAGTGGTGTAATGAAATGCTATGCAACCCGGTATCGAAAAAAGGAGTATCGATACCATTTCAAAATTTTGTCAAATTATCGAAACAGCATTACAGGTATTGTGTACTGTACCGATGGAGGTGGTATTTTGAGAGGGTCCCTCTCATCCACCAAAAAAAGGCGACCCGACCTCTCTCTCGGCCGACTTCCTGTGTCCGCCTCCCCCAAAACCGGTTCTCCCCGTCGTAGAATGTCCAGGGATCGGGTGACCGCCGGCATTCCGGAGCCAAGTTCCTTGAAAAAGTTTTCTTCCCAAAATGTAGTCGGGGACGAGTCATGAGTCATCCTTAGGGGGCTTCTCCCCAAGACGTTATAGTATCGAAAAAACGCCGGTATCGAAATTTCGATACTCACCCTTTGAGTATCGATACCTAGCTCTGGTATCGATCCAAAATATCGGATATCGAAACCTTTTATATCGATACCACCAAGTATCGATACTTTTTGCCCATCCCTACGGGCGAAACATAACATCGTGGAACAACGCTTCTTATTTCAAGTAAGTTAGGTGTTCAATATATTTATTTAGAGTTACCATATCTTGATTTCCCACGAATTAAAAAAGATAAATTTGTTGGTCGTACTCCAGAGAACGGGGCCGTCCCAAGTCCGATTTTGGATATAATGTGCCCGGCTAATCCTTAAGACAGTGGCGTAGCCAGAAAAAAATTTCGGAAGGGGATATTGATATTTCGGGGGGGGGGGGGATTGGATATATCCCCAAATCCCAAATTTATTTAAATACATTGCCAAACAGAAGTGAAATTCCAATTACTTGGCAAGAAAAAGGCACAAACAGTACAACATATTAAATATAAAAGGACACACATAACCACAAAAAAATAAGCACTAAATCTACACAAAAGAGAAAAACAAAAAATCGTGGAGATACACTTTGCAAATAATCAAGTTTTAATTTAGAGTAAGAATCTAAAAACAGATCACTGGTTGTGGGCAGATTATTAACTATATTATAAAATTGATAAATAGTTTGGCTTGAAAGATAGTTCTTGACAATTAAAGGAATCAAGAATACTATTTTATTTCTTGTATAGCGTGGAGGGATATGGAAGTCAAGTAACGTAAGTAAAGGAGGGCAATCTATATTGTTTCTTATTAAGTTAAAATAAAACTTTAATATGGATAAATTTCTGCGTAGTTCCAAAGTCATTGGCATTAAAGGAATATAATTCCAATTCCTATAAGTACCTACTCTTATTTTTAGGATTGTTGTTTGCTCACAATATTGCTTTCCCCTAACCATGGGGAAAGCTACATAACTTACTTATATTAATGGATGCAAGTAGCGGCTTGTCCATAGGAGCACATTAAATGAGCAAGTGAACCCCCAGTGAAAATGAAATTACTAAAAATCTATTCCAAATTGTATTGTATATTCAGGATCACCTTCTAGCCTCCCTTCTATTCAAAACGTCATTAAAGAAAAAAGGTACTTCAGGATTAGCCAGTGAAAAATTTCTCTAATCGAACATATTGGAAATTCAACTTTATGTATAATAGCTAACATATTGGATATTTCACTTTCAACGGCATATGCTTGTGCAGCTAAGAAACAGAAAAGACTTCACCGAGCTGGCTTGGGGATATAATTCTTTTCTTCGCCGGCTGCTCTCGACTTCACAATCACACACTTTGAGTGTGTCACAGTTTGCATTAGTAAGTGAATATGAGGGGATGGCCCTGGAATTTATGATTTCTCCCCAGAAGGATTTACAAAACTCTTAATTTATTACCAACAAAGAAATAATATTTTTACATTTCAGCACCCTGTATAAATGATAAGATTTATAACCATTAAATTAACTTTTGTTGCAGGTCCACTAAATCAGACAGTCTGCTATAATGTCTGCTGATATGGATGGTGGCCATTTGTCCGAGAGGCCACAGATGGACGTTGTATAAAGTAAAGTAAGTAACTTTTGTGATAAGTGTTTGTAATTAGTGTGTATATAGTGTTCTATAATTAGCTTTATGGATGGGTTGATAAATGTAAACAATAACAAAGTCCTAGAGACTTCCGGTTTAGAACCACAACATAGCAGATGCATTTGGCAACTTGGCAAAAACGTCGTTTTTAAAATATTAAAAATATTATTTTTCTCCCTAATCCTTTTTTAATAAAATAATAATAAAAAAAAAGGAGTGAATGCAAAAAAAGGCTGATTACTGAATGAATAAAAAATAATACATTCAAAAATAATTAATACGAAAAGAGAAAAACGAATTTACGTGGTTGAAGTTGACTTCGAAACAAAAACAAAAAACAAACAAGAATGAAAAGGATGCCAAAGCAATGCCAAGGATAACGCTAATGTGGTAAACCGGAAATAATATATTAGCACTGCCAGATGCAGAACGAAACTAGTGAAACCCATCCATATTAAAAGTGGGTATCTGTGTTTACTCAGGATTTTTTTTTTTTTGAAATTTGACTCCTAAAAAGAAAGTAGCTATATTAGCTATTTTTTGTTGCACAAGGAATAAATATTAATATGTTTCAAAATATTTAAATTTTTATGCCTTAACCAATGCTGCTGTTTGAAGAAATACACCTTTTTTACCAGAAATTAAATGCTTCTGAGGAACACATTTCAATATTCTTTTGGAAGACCCAGGAATTTATGATTCCTCCCCAGAAGGATTAACAAAACCCTGATTTATTACCTACAAAGAAATAATTTTTTTACATTTTAGCACCCTTGTCTATATCATAAGATTTGTATTTTGAATTAACTTTTGTCGCAGGTCACCTTCACCGAATTGGGTAGGCTATACTCTCTGAGTGCTGACAACGTGTGCCCTTTCTGCCAGCCGTGGAATGGATGATCCAAGAATGGGCGTTGGATAAAGTAAAGTAACTTTTGTCGTAAATGTTTGTGAATTATTTATAATTAGCTTTTTATTAATAGGGGGTTTCCCTAGGAATTGTTTTTGGAAATTTGACTCTTAAAAATAAAGTAGCTATATTAGCTATTTTTTGTTGCACAAGGAATAAATATTAATATGTTTCAAAATATTTAAATTTTTATGCCTTAACCAATGCTGTTAGAAAAAATACACCTTTTTTTACCAGAAATTAAGTGCTTCTGGGGAACACATTTCAATATTCTTTTGGATGACCCAGGAATTTATGATTCCCAGAAGGATGATCAAAACCCTGATTTATTACCTACAAAGAAATAAATTTTTTACATTTTAGCACCCTTGTCTATATCAAGATTTGTATTTTGAATTAACTTTTGTCGCAGGTCACCTTCACCGCATTGGGCAGTCTACTGAGTGCTGACAACGTGTGCCCTTTCTGCCAGCCATGGAATGGATGATCCAAGAATGGGCGTTGGATAAAGTAAAGTAACTTTTGTCGTAAGTGTTTGTGAATTATTTATAATTAGCTTTTTATTAATAGGGGGTTTCCCTAGGAATTGTTTTTGGAAATTTGACTCTTAAAAATAAAGTAGCTATATTAGCTATTTTTTGTTGCACAAGGAATAAATATTAATATGTTTCAAAATATTTAAATTTTTATGCCTTAACCAATGCTGTTAGAAAAAATACACCTTTTTTTACCAGAAATTAAGTGCTTCTGGGGAACACATTTCAATATTCTTTTGGATGACCCAGGAATTTATGATTCCCAGAAGGATGATCAAAACCCTGATTTATTACCTACAAAGAAATAAATTTTTTACATTTTAGCACCCTTGTCTATATCAAGATTTGTATTTTGAATTAACTTTTGTCGCAGGTCACCTTCACCGCATTGGGCAGTCTACTGAGTGCTGACAACGTGTGCCCTTTCTGCCAGCCATGGAATGGATGATCCAAGAATGGGCGTTGGATAAAGTAAAGTAACTTTTGTCGTAAGTGTTTGTGAATTATTTATAATTAGGTTTATATTAATAGGGGGTTTCCCTAGGGATTGTTTTTGGAAATTTGACCCCTTTTTGGTAGTTTAGGGAATACATATAGAATTTTTTATCCCTCAACCAATGGTGTAGTTTGAAATATACACCTTTTTTACCAGAAGTTTAATATGTTGGAGGAACAATTTAAATATTCCTCTGGATGGTCCAGGAATTAATGATTCCTCCCCAGAAGGATTAACTAAACAGGTCCTAGGGCGGAAATCCGTGCTTCTATAAGTTCTGTTAACAAAATTCCGTCCTTGATTTATTATAAAATGCAAAATCAGCTGACCGATTGGCAGCGGTTTGTACTAAATTTCAATACTTATTACTACTGTTTTGCTATACCTATACAAATTCAACATTTGATAATTAGGTACCTACTTTCACTAATTCAGTTTTAGGAAAAAGGTACCTTCACAAAATACATATATTCTCAATAGTAAATTATTAGTCATTCTAGACTAAATTTTCTTTTGTTTCTAATGCTAAAACTTATATGTACATGTTTTTAAGTTGATTTTGCACTTAAATTTTCACAAATTAGCACTAAATTTTCACAAAATAGGTACCTTTTAAAAAATCCTAGACAGACCCCTGACCCTGATAACGCACATTTTGGCCAGGGTTGCATGATTTAAATCACTTGATTTATATGATTTAAATCAAAAATGTTAAACTTAAACTACCATAATTTAAAGAAAATTATTAGTTGTATGCTTTAAAATTGGTTTGAAAAATTATTTGCATTAAAATTTTTAAACTTTTTTTTTATACTATATATACATTTAGCATTTATACAATTGATTGCCTGGAAAACAGTGTTACCGGAAAACAGTAAACAGTGTTACTACCATATTGACCCTTTGATTATGGAAATGCAGTGATGGCAGTTGTCCTAGAATTCCTATATATTTGAGAAAAGACTAAAAAGTGTCCTATAATTTCTAAAAGTGGCATTTGTCCTATATTTTCTCTCTTCATGTCAATTTTCTTTAACAGATTCTATCAAAATCCAAAAAATTCTTCCGAAAAATTTTGCTATTTTGTTTTTACTGATGCATATTACAAATTTTTAAAAAGCGGTCAGCTCTGCCTGCATGTTTCTTTGCCTGATGACTGGTCAAAAAGTCTGCTTTCTCTGATTAAAATGCAGATAATAACAACTTGGAAACTTGTGATTACTATGATTTTTCTCGGAATTGCATTTTTATTTTCGCGTTTACATATACCTTCTGAGGTTTTTATGCAGGAAATTTTAGCTTTCTACATTTTTATTACCCGACTCAGATTTACCCACACTGCTCCTGATTTTTCAGAACATTCCCCAGATTTTTATAATTTTCTCTAGTTTTATGAAATATTTCATGGATAGTGGGTTATATATAGTTGCAACTTTTAGACTTGAAATCAGAACCGAGCAACTATGAAAAGTCAAATAAAGCATATGGATTCAATACGACTCAAGATTTTGATAATTTTAGATGTGAAGAATATTTTCAGTTTTTACTATTCACCATGATTGAATATTGTTTTAATTAATTATCTAATGTAACTAACAAAAGAAATTCTAAATAGGAATTAAAACTGTGTTCGTTAAGAATTTGTAGTGCAATTTTGTATGTCCTATATTTTTACAATGAGAATCCTATATTTTTTTATGAACTCGCTGCTGTCACTGAAAATGCTGTAAATAGCAATCAACTTGATTTGTTTTTGTGGTTCTGTAAATAGCAAGGGTTTGGTACTAAAATCCTATAATTTTATACCTGTTATTATCAACTTTGTAAAATGTTTAGAGGATTTTTATCAAAAGCTCATCTTTATATTTTTAGTTTTGTTTTTCAATCCAATTTTTTTCTTATTCTACATAAATATCAATGATTTGAATTTATTTTTTATCACTAATTACTTATTTATTAAGGAAATAAACATTATTGATTTTAGTTAAATTAATTTTACCTATTACAGTAAACTCAAAGATTGATTTCAATTTTTTCAGTAATGTATTAATTAAATATAATCATTGTCTTGATTTATTTAGTACTGTATCAAATGTAACCATAGTTATGATTTAAAAAAATAATTTTTGATTTCAAAATTTGGAAAGTAGTTAGTGAAAGAAGGATAAAACTTTTAGTAACTAATAGTACAATTATTCATTCGGCCTCTCAGAACGGGCATCTCACCGATGAGATGGCAGTGAACTGCTTCCCTTGATTAGTTAATTATATTAATTAGTGAATAAAATATATCAGAATGTGATGCAAAATTGTTACATCACACAGAAGTTATAATATCAATATATTTTTGATCAGTTTCAGAACATAAAGAACTGTTAATTCATTTAAATAAAAAAAAATCCCGATTTAAATAAAAAAATTCCGATTTAAAACAAATAAATCTGATTTTTTTTAAAAAAATCAAAAAATCAGCAACCCTGCATTTTGCCCACAAATAAGCTTGTTTTACTCAGAGACAGGTTTAAGTTAAAATTTAAGGACCCATTTCATTGTTCATGTGATATTTTATAAGTTTTTCTGCAATTTTAAAAAATTGCTAGATTAAGGGAAATGATTAAAAAAGATAGTTCAAAGTTCAGTCGAGAAGTTGGAGGTAATATCAGGTACATAAAATACCTTGACTTGCTGCTAGAATTTAAAGTTATGCAGTTTTAAATTTTTCTATAAGGAAAGTAATTTTCCATTTGAAAACTTTAAAAAGAAAATATGCAAGAACCTAAATTATTGAATTTTTCCATCTTGCCTAGCAGTGAAATTAAGTAGACAATGCTCAACAATTGGGATTCTTCTTACAATTAAAAGCAAATTGTAAATTATCCCTTTTCAATCAGATAAGCAGACTTCTATCTAAAAATTTGATATAATATATCCAAGTAAAAATAAATGTAAAAAATATAAAAGTAAAAATAATCTATGAAGTCTGAATTTTAGTACACAAATTGCAGAATAAATAAATTATGTTGTGGGTAAATTTTTGGCAAGACTTAAAATCTTTGATCTGATAATTGACTTGGAATTTATCAAGCCTTTTTAATCATAGATTTAATTGCATGTTACTTATCTTAATTATTATTAGTCTTTCCAATTGAATATAATTTAAATGTTATTATTTTACCCCAACTTTTGAAAATTCAACTTGGTTGAATTTATGGCAGTTTACACTTGACAATGTCCCACCTACCCTGTAAGTTCTGGATGTATGACTTAAATTCCCTGGATTTTGAAGGAACACCAGTTTTTTCTTCTAAAGTTAATTTTTTGAAATTCCTTGCCTCAAAACTTTTTTATATGATGTTCTATGGAAATGAAACCTGAGTAGGAGTTTTGGGATGATCTTTCAGAAAATAGATTGATATGTATGAAGATGGTGTGGGGAAAATGATTAGGCATTTTGACAGTGTATTGAACCATGCAAAATAACACTTAAATCGTCTTTCTAACCCAGGCTTTTCACTTACAGTCACAATGGTTTTGCAGTGGACTAAACCATAAATTAAGAGACTTGTTTTGGTCTTAGATGGCCAAATAAATCTATGTATAATTTATGTAGTAATGTAAATTTGTTAACTAATTGTTAATTTTTGTCATAAAAACCATACTTGTTGGTTCATCTGTAGCTGAAGCAAAAATATTGCTTATTAAGCTGAAGAAATTTTCAATATTTGATTCGGATTTTTTGTACTCTTTTACTATTTTAATTCTTTGTTATTTCATGTTTTGTTTACATTTCAGATCAGATGAGAAAATTCCTCATAAAGAAAGGAAAAGCACCTGCAGAAATAGAGGCTGAATTGAAGAACAGAAACACTTAATTGTCTTAAAAAATCAAGACAGAAAGTACAGAAAATGTACAGAAATTGCTATACAAGAATTAAAGAATAAAACTTTTTAAATGTGTATACTTTGTTTTGTCTTTTCATTAGATCTAAGAGCTGTTGCTAGTAGAAATGTTATGCATGTGCATGGGGAATTTCCCAACTTTTTTTAGAAATTCTATTTTTTAATATTGTTGAGAATATATCTATTCCAGCAAGTGGTGGTCGTATTTGTTGCTAGGCCAGCAACATGTTCTAGCAGCGCATGCTGGATTTGGCATGCTAGAATAGCACGAAATTCCAGCAAGTGGTGGTCGTAATCGTTGCTAGGCCAGCAACATGTTCTAGCAATGCATGCTGGATTTTGTATGCTAGAATAGCAAAAAATTCCAGCAAGTGGTGGTCGTATTTGTTGCTAGGCCAGCAACACGTTCTAGCAACGCATGCTGGATTTTGTATGCTAGAATAGCAACAGATTCCAGCAAGTGGTGGTTGTAATCTTTGCTAGGCCAGCAACATTTTCTAGCAACGCATGCTGGATTTTGTATGCTAGAATAGCAAAAATTTCCAGCAAGTGGTGGTCGTAATCTTTGCTAGGCCAGCAACATTTTCCAGCAACGCATGCTGGATTTTGTATGCTAGAATAGCAAAAATTTCCAGCAAGTGGTGGTCGTAATCTTTGCTAGGCCAGCAACATTTTCCAGCAACACATGCTGGATTTTTGTTTGCTGGCAAGCATAAAAGTGGGCCATAACCGATCTTGGGTTGCTGGTGGCTTATGCTGGAACCAGCAAACATTTATGCTAGTTTTTTGCTAGTTTACTAGCATGAATCTAGCATGCAATGCTTGTCCAGCAAACAAATTCCAGCATAAATTTTGACCTGGGTATCCATCTCTGTAATGAATACACTCGAAGCATGAGTTTGACACGGGCCTCTCTATCAATCTGGGGAGCGTGTAATACGGTATGAGATGGTGACAGGGATGTGTATCGATAACGAAATTACTCTCACGAGATATGTATCGAAGTATCGAGTTTTGTATTTGGTAACTGTAACTGTTTATATTTTGGGGTGATGGATCATGTGCAATCGACTGTTTTTCGGAATTAGGTATTTTTTGGTTTATTTATGAATGATATTTTTAAGGGGAAGATAACCTGAAACTTTATTTTCGTTTCACCTCTTTGGAGTAAGTCTGAGTGTCGATAGGATGTAAACGAGAATGAAGTATAGTGGAGTGGATTGATATTTCTTTGGTGCTCTTTTACATTCAGTTCTTTAAGAAATTAGAACAAAAAAAAATGTATCAATTAAGTACCTGCAGTTACTTGTTACTCCTATTTATAATTATTAACTGGAAACCACAAATATATTTGAAAAAAGAAAGATTACATTTAAATTACAGATATTACATTTAAATTTAATAAGTTTCAGTTCTCAAAAATAGAAAAATAATAACTTAAAATGTATTTATTAAGCGCATTGTACTTAATACAATGTTTTATTAATGCATATTTAAATAAAATTAAAAATATGTATCTTAGTAGAAAATATGTAATCAGAAAGTTTAGAAAACTCAGTTAAATGATTTTTTCGTCATTCGAACCAATGCATTTTTCTCAACGCAAAATTGATTTTTTTTTTTTCAAAAAAATAACCACAATGTCATGTATTGGAGATAATAGGTACTAGGCAATAGTTCAATGACACTTCAAAACTGGATCAAAAGCGAAAAAAGTATGCCCCTCATCGCAATTTAAAAACATATTTAAGCGATTTATTCGATAAAAACTCGTTTTCAAATCAGATGAAATATTGAACGATGCACTCTCTTTGGAGCGAAATCAAAATTATCTCCACTCCGTGAATCTGATTACCAGCTATCTCCGCGAAATTGATTGGTAAAAGTGTGACGCTTTCGCTTTGAATTTCGATGCCCTGGGGGATAACAATCTCCGGTTTTGAAAAGGAGCCAAAATAATGATCTAGATGACATACGAGGGTAGTTTGAAAAGTTCTCGGCCTCACCCAGAACACGCGCTCTAATTCGCGCGAATTTTTTTTCTCCTGTTAGAACAACTCTTCAAATGAGCCTAATTAAATTTTTGGGTGGTTCTGATCAGAATTCTGCTGTTAGGCATTTTTTGAATGAGTTAAGGTGAGCTTATTTTCAATAATGGAGACAAGCGAGTATCGAGCTGCTATAAAATTCTTTTTAAAAGAAGGGATATCACCAAATGAAATTAATTCTACGATCGTAAATGTGTTAGGAGACTCTTTACCTTTGTTTTCCCCGTGAAAAAATCAGAGTTGAAGCTTTAACATGGTTGCGAGAGTGTTTTTAAAGAACCATGTGAAAAACGTTCAAAAAGAGCCACCATACCGAAAATCGTCGAAAAGTGCCCTCTATGATTTTAGAATAATGATGAAAGAAGGTGGGGACATTTCTAATAGTCTAGGGATTTCAAAGGAGAGCAAAAGTTATTTTTTGCACCAGGAATTGCGCGTGAAACCAAGTTGGACAAGATGGGTGCCGCGAATCCAAATTGTGGCTCAAAAATGCATTGAAATGACGACTTCATTGCGATTTTTGACGTAATTTACACAAAATAAAAGCGTTTTTTTACGTCTATATGCAGAAATAGACTTAACTTAAAACTTTTAAGTAAAATAATAATCAATGCAATTGATAAAAGTCAGTTTTTCAGCACCAAAACGTGCTATTGGCTGGAAAATTCATGGCGTAAGAATTCTGGGGTTTCAGGGAAATTTTGTCCATGGATTTCAAGGAGAAGGGTATGAATATAATAGCAGGACACTTATCTAAACTGTTGATGAGAATACCCGAGAAAAAAGACCCATTTAGCAGATAAAAATGCCATTTTTCATTAGAACAGCGCTTCTGTTAACAAATTGTTTTTGCGGTGGGAAAACTGAGGAATTTGGGTTAAAAATTTTAAAAGCACCTATCCTATTACCCAGATTTGGTATCTTCAAACTTCCATCTCTCCTCCAAAGTGAAAACTTTTCTCTCTGGTCACCGTTTTTCTTCGAATTAAGAAGTAACTGTGAGATTAATAGGTTTTTTCACGAAAATCTAGAACAACCCCCAAAAGAACGTAAAATAAGACAGGACTGTCGTTCTAAGAAGTGAGGCAGCTTAAAAGGAGGCAATGTTGAAAAATAAACCATTTTTGAAATCATAAGTTGTCATTTTCATCGTCAGGCCGAGAACTTTTCAAACTACCCTCGTACATTGTTAAGTCTCAGGAAGGAGTCTCATCATCGAGAGAGAGAGTAGATGAACATGTTTAATAACTCTATTCGGTTCTTCTTCAAATCATAGGTAATAATAGTATACCTAGTTGGGTCATTTTTCTCTCCATCTTGATTCTTATCATTAAGAAGTGTACATTAATGGATATGTAGTTTCTTCTTTTATTCAGGTACTCGCATCGAGGGAATCGTGGGAGTCTCTAGATCTAGAACTTAAGGAGGACTACTTTGACCTGTTCTTATATTAGAATTAGTAGAAGCTCATAGCTTAACCCTTTTAGTCCCAACAGCCCCAACGTTTCCATAGAAGTCAATGATAATGATGGCGGTCATTTCAGTTAGAATGGATAATTTGCTCCAGAAAATTTTTACCCTTTAAAACTCGTTGTTATTAGAACTTATCATTTTGTCCAAACAGATTTTAAGCTTCAATCAGAATATTTCTAACACTTTCTTTCCAGAACATTTCGGACATTAGATTTACAAATTAAGTGAAGTTTACATATTGCTGAAAAATTGCATGTAGTATTTTCAAGACTATAAATTATTATTAAATGGTTGATTGATGTCAGATAATTTTTTTTTCGCAACCGCCTTTGGTATTTGAGAACATTTAGCTCACATAAGTTGCTTTCATTTCGTGAACCCAGCTTATAGGGAATATTCCCACATTATAAAAACATATTTGAACAAGAAATGAAACATGTATTACAAACCTCAAAACAAAGACACGATTTACCCATCACGTCGAGTGAAAGCATTCTGATTTTTTTTCTACTTCCGTTTTTAATACATTTGTATCCAAATCTCCCCCTTTCTTGATCAGTTAATAAGCTACTATACAGTTCTATTTTCTAGGTTTAGTACTCATTTTAATGAAAAATCAATTAAATACGTAACCTTACCATCCTTCTAAATAAATGTTATTGGTAATATAAAGTTGAAAGAATTAAGATTTCTACATTTCCTTTACAAGAGCCGCTACTGAATTAGACAGCTATGTATGTGTGCATCTATTGGACAATATAGTAGCTGTTTCCCATTTCAGAGAAAAAATCAGGCTGAACGTATATTATTTAATTCATTAAATTCCTACTTGAGACTCTTAAAACTTCAGCTTAAAAATTAATGTGTTGTGGAAATATTTAAGTACAGCTATTATAGTATTATAATCGTATAATAACAATTATAGTGGTTATAAAATTACATAATGTACAGTTTGGAGGTATTCAATTGTTTATTGAACATTAACCACTTTCGAGGCTTCCTGTAAATTTAATAAGTGCACAATATTTTAATCTTGAATAACATGTGATAAAAAATCGTTTCACAAATTTGGTTTCTACATTGCGTAAACGCGCTACATTACGCAACGTGCGTAAACGAGCTACATTGCGTTCATTTACGGAATAAAGAAGTAGTCGAATACCAATGGAAGGTTAAAAAATACAACTGCCAAAGAAATTATTTAAAAAATATCGCAATCCTAGTTTATTCCTTCGTTATTAGGTAAGTTAGAATTATTTTTTTTAGCTGAATAATAATTATTTTACTGATTAAGCTTAACATTTTCTTCCTGATCCTAAGTAATAAGTAGTACAATTACTTCAATGTTTCTTTTCGTAAAAATCACTTCAAAAGTTCTCGTGAAAATAAGTGTTATTATACGATTACCGAAATTCATTATGAGTGAAATAAAAGTAAATGTATTTATTTAATAATCCATAAAGTGTTTGCTAAGGATTGGGATTGCATTTAACATTAAAAGCATTGTTTATAAGCCTCTTTACTTAATTGATAGCAATTATTTCGTTAATAAAAACATTAATTAGCAACTCTTAATAATCTGCTTCTCAATGAAAAAATATTAATTATATTCTTTCATTCTCACGGAATGTTTTGGGACAGTTCGAGTGTTTATTTAATAAAAAAAGTAGTAGTAGTATTTGTTCCTTCTTCGGTTACGACTTCTCACAAAACAAATAAAAGTGTCAAAATAGCGGTATTTTCAATTTTTTATAAGTCAGTCTTCTTTGTATTTAAAGTGACGGTTGCAAAAATTAATTTGCTACTGTATGTCACAAAGTAGCTTATTTTTTTTATAAAAAAAGCTACTCAGTAAGTTCATCGACAAGTTATTTATTTCCCTAGGGGAAAAGTATTAAAAGGAAACAAAATGGTAACTATAAAACCAAAAATAATCTAAATTTTATTTTTAATCCAATTTAAGTGTTTTTTTTTGTAACAGAACAAATTCATTCAAATATTGTCATAAAATGTTAAAATTGTTTTTTTTTTTACTATTGCCTTTTTTAAAGATTTGAAACTCTCTATTATCATAAAACTGAGTTATAAAGTTACCGAGATTAAGTAGATATTTTGAAGCAACATTAAGCAGATACCCTAAAGATAGAGAAATTAAAATGTGTAAGAAAAGAAAACTATCTTAAGTAATTTGTGAGATATCAAATTTATGGCATTGAATCTTACTTGAAATTCAAACAACCCTTTATTATTTTTAAAACATTTCTAATTTTTTATTAGAATTATCTCTACTATATGCATGCATTGTTCTTCGCGCATTTAAATTTATTACATTTTGTGTACAACGGCAAATTAAATTTCGTATTTAACTGTAAAGAGATAATTATAACCAATTATAAATTTGTATGCAACTAATAGTCAAAATAGTAGTTTTCCGTCTAGTTACTCTTAGATTTGTTACTCTAATGAACTATAATTTTAAAATTAATAAATTAAAAAGTACGGATTGAATTCCGAAATTTTTATTTTTGTCTATCAGATGCTTCAAAAACGAAATTAAATTCTAAATTATCATTATAACTACTTCACGCAGTAATTTTCTTTTAAGAAATGTCTTTAAGAAAGACAAATTCTTCTTAAAAGAAGATAGATTATTAATTTCTTACATATTTGTTGTTGATATTCAGAGCGAGTAATTTTAAAAAGTTAATGTTTTTATGGAAGACATCGTGTGTTTATCTTGCAATTACGCTTTCTAATTTAAATTTGAAATTGAATTTGTATTAGAGTAAGTAATGATAGTATTTGTTTTACTTAGCTGATGAAAATACAATCTTGGATTCCTTCAGATTTTAAGTTATTAAAATTATTAAACAAGTACATGTTGATAATAAAAGTGTTCGAACTAAAAACTAAAAAGAGAAAGCATTCATTATTATGAATTGATGAACTTGTTTTTATTAATCTTATTTTTATACGTTGATACTTTTTAGTTCTTAGTGTTATTTGTAATTTCAAACAAAATACTGATTGTTAAGATGAAGTTTTCATATTGCTTCTTACAAATCCAGCAAATTTATACAGTTTATTACATTAATGTATGCATAGAAGTAAATAAATTTTAATTTTTAAGATGATATTGAAAAAGATAAAACCTGAATTAATTAATTAGCAGTCTCCATTCAAAGAATAATGTAGTCCGCAAGCTAATAACATAATTAATAATCCTAACAAGTTTAACGATAACAAGTCTTATTAATAACCAACCATATAGAACTTTTTACGAAGATCCTTTATTGTTAAACATTTTGTTATTAAAGTTTCCCTCGGAAATAGGAAAGAAAATCAGTATTCCTCCGTGAATTTAATTAAAAATACTTTCAATAGTCAAATGAAAGCAGCAGCACATAAGATATAATGCAATTTTCGAGAAGTATTAGAGGTTGAACAGATCGAATGAATCCCATTAAACAGTGACTGTAGGTAATTAAAATAATGTAGTTCCTTTATTTATGTATTATTTCATCAGTCTCCAACATTGTACGAAGAAAATTTCGAAGCAATTACAGTCCGTTCTGACTTTCCCTGTCATTTCTTGGAAACAAACAATGTATTAAATAACATTAATTAATGTAAGATGACTGTGATCCTAGTCATCCGATGTACGCTGCTTGACGACTCAAAGATGACTACTGTCGTGAGAAAACAAACGTTTATTGCAACAAAATAGGTTAGTGGGTACAGATGAAGGTTAGATGACTCGTGATTTCCGTGAAGTTCGTGACACTCGTGAAGTTCGCCGACGCTCTAACCAGGCACACCACCCGCTGTGACACTCAATCGTAGATCGCTTCAGGCACTCCGCCTCCGATCTCGCTGTGGCACTCAACCGCAGATCGCTTCAGGCACTCCGCCTCTGATCTCGCTATGGCACTCAGCCGTCAATCTCACCCGGCACTCAGCCGACTCTCGTAAAAGAAAACACACGCTCACGATTAGAAACTCTGCTCCTCTACTGACGCTCCTCACACGGCTTCTTATGGTTTCACGTGAGCGCTCTTTAGGAGTGACGTCATCTTTCCAACGAGGCAGTGGCTTCTCTTCTAGCACGTGCTGCTCTTCCGTACTCGCACTCCAACCCCACAGTTCGGCCATCCTGATCTTGCTGCCGTCCTCGGCTGTCAACTAAAACACACAAAAACACAGTTCTAAACACAGTTCTGGACAGTAAAAAGAAAAAACAGTATCTCGTTCCTGGCATTTAGTTAAAATATCGTCCCAAACTCATAGCCTGTTCACCGACTCCGTATACTTTTGGAGGTTTTCTTTTCTTCTTGAACCATCTCAATTTCTCCCCTTGGGCTTTTAAGACACGTGTTATTTCCCTCAAATCATCTAGCTCACTCCAAACTTGTCTAAAGTACTCCTCTCGTGATACCTTTTTTACTGTAAAATCTTCCTTATCTTTTTTAATCGCAGCCTGTCTAGCGTGTACAATTCCAACAGTAACATTTTCTTCCTGTTGGCACTCTCTTTCCTTGTGCCCAAACACCCTGCACCTTTTACATCGCACGCCTTTATTTTTGTGCTCGCAGTCCTTCGCCACGTGACCTTGGCCCAAACACTTGTAGCACTTCCCAATTTTCCTTCGCTTTGACACGAACGCTTCAATCCTCCGTACCAAGTTTACTTGCATCTTTTGGTGTCCCTGCCATTCCCGCGTCTTGCTTCCCTCTCTTCGATCTTCATCCAAAAAACGGTTCCTCAAGTCGAAATCATCAAGTTTGTTCACTAAGTCCTCCACCTTCGTAATCTTGGGTAACGCGTCTGTTAACTGGTGTTGCACCTCGTAGGGTAATTCTCTTCGGATATGATCCCAACACCTTCTACCCACTCATCCTGGTATATTTTCAATTTGAACGCATAATCCCTCCACGATGAATTTCCATCTTTTTGGGTATTCAGGAAGTTGTATCTGAACTGCTCTGGCGTTAACCTAAATCTTCGTAGTAACATGCTTTTGATGTGCTCATAATCATCGGCTTTCTCTGTTGGTTCCTTTGCCACAAAATTAACTATGTCCAGAGGTAAAAGACCCACTAGATACATTACCCAATCTTCTTTCTCAACATTAAGTCGCTGTATTTGTTTCTCGAATAGGGATAGGTATAGCGAAATGTCCTGGCCATCGTCAAACTTTGCGATTAACTTAGAAAGATCCTTCACTGGTTCTTGCACCCGATTTACTTGTTTTGCGGTAGCCTCTAATTTCAACTTTTGTAAGTTTAGCTCTTCTTCCTTTTCCTTAGCTCTTTCCTCCCTCTCCTCAACGATATTTTTAAGCATATCTTTGCTCACGTTCTCATCATAATTCGCACACTCCAAAATAGATCTAGCTAAACTCGCAATGTTACATGGTTCAGGCATGTTTAGCCCTAACTCCTCAACTAGAGTTACCAAGTCCCTCTTCCTATGCCGTGATAGATATGCCATGTTAAAATGTACTTACAGTTATTTCTCACCACCAAGACAGCTTGCTCCCTTTCAACTCACTCGCCTTTTTCCACTTCCCCGATGATCTCCGTCCAGCTCTCACTCCGACTTTTTGCTCAGATTCTTCCCACTCCGGGCCTTTCCACTCCGGTTCTCTCCGCTCCGATTGTATTCAGTTGGCCACAGGTTCCTCTCACTCTCGAGCCCCCAGATGTAAGATGACTGTGATCCTAGTCATCCGATGTACGCTGCTTGACGACTCAAAGATGACTACTGTCGTGAGAAAACAAACGTTTATTGCAACAAAATAGGTTAGTGGGTACATATTGTAACAACTCTTGGTGTTTGATTACGATCTTTGGAAAATGGAAGTTGGCCGGACTAAAAATAGGGGGGATGCGTATAGTGGTTATGGGGATTGAATTACAAAGCTAGATTTACAGGATATTTAAAGGATAACCCAGGGCCGTTAACCTTCAGAGGGGTCAGACAAAATACAGTACGGAATAATGATTAGGAAAAATCGGGCGTCATACCATTATAGAAGACTGCTTGCTCGAAGATGGAAACTCCTGTTTGAGACAGCAGGCCTTATGCAAAGTCCGCGATACGAAGGCGACTCCTGAGGGAGCGCGGCGTAAGCCTAGCTATACACTCTTGGCGACATCTCGAATTGTTCGTGTCTCCTCATCGAGAAATGTCCAGGAAACCAGAAATTGATCGTCCATTAGGGCGAAGCTAGCATACAGCTTCATTAAAGATGCACAGATTACTCACATGGTTGATAGAAATAACGATGCACTCAGATTGGAAGGCTCCACTCCACGCACGGATCAGCTCCATCGCTCGCAAATGGCGACGGGGGTCGAGAGTGGGTCTGGTGGTCAGAACTCCATTCCGTTGATTCCATCCAAACAGGGAGCTATCCCAGGGTGGGACTCTTGCTCCATTTCCAAAAGAGACGTTGAACTTCGGGGATACGTGATAGTTGACTCCCTCGGACTACCAGAGCTGCTGTTCCAAAAAGTAGAATAATACGGACACGTCGTTCTTTGGCTTGAACATCACGAATTTTTATTAGGGGTGAAACGTTACTTGAAAAATACATACGGATGTTTAGTCACTGGGGCTGATAAGAATAAGAAGGCAAAATGCATGGGGTCTAAACAGGATCGGGCGGACTCCGCACGGAGCCACGTCCGACCTTCAAAAAATAATTAAGGAAGTGAAAAAAGTGTCTCGAGCGAACGTTTTTAAATCAAGTTTCAGGGCAACCACAAAATGGCGAGAATCGCCTTAAAAACAAGCCCTCTGAGAGACGCGCGCCAAGGAATACGCCAAGCATTGACGCCACGCGATGTGCGCTCTCAGCAACCCTAAAACAACGGGAGACAGCCAGACACCGGTTTGTGGGAGCATGTCTGTGCAGAGCATTACAGGGGAAACAACATCAAGTTAAAACTGATGCAATAAGTAACTGTTGCGAGAGATATGCGGAGAAGCCCTCAGGCTTCACCACATATTCTCCCGAAACACAGGGTTTTTGAAAAAAAATTTTAGCCAAAATGGGGGGAAAAGGAGTTCACTTCGCCAATTACAAAACATTAGACATAACACAAGTACCAAAAAAACATTTCTGATTATATAATATTCAATTGATCATAGTAATGCCCAGTGACTAGTATAATATACATCAATACATAAGAATTTGCACATAGAGGTTATTCATAACAAAAATTCAGCGTTAAGGTAATTGTTATCATATACTTCAAGTTGGATAAGATTCAAGAATACTACCAAAAACAGTTTCATGGTATCATAAGTTAAAAATTACTCCAAAGGAACAAGTGGAAACCAGTACCAAGTCCAGCTTTAAATACAAGTCTCAATTTCCGTGCACAGAATCAGCTGCACCAATGGGGAATCAAAACAATTCAACCAATAACTTAAATTTTACTGAGTAGAAAACTCTACTTTATCCAAACTGCATTATTAACCAAAAGAATATTTAAGAATAGGTATTAGAATTAACTCAATTAGAATTTTGCAATAGGTTTTTAAAAACTAAGCACTGTTTGTATATAACTTCTAACGTTGATGTACATGTGCACAGTAAAATTCACATTTCACAGTATTGATAGTATAAAAAATTACTTGAGTGTAAACAAAATTAGCCCATTTAATTTACGAAAAAAAAAAATATGTTCCAACAATACTACCCAAGAAAATCCAAAATATCAGCAAGTGACCAGTTACGAAAAAATTCAGTGACTACCATCAAAAATAACACACTGTAGCAACTACATAAACTAACGACTCAATTCAAACTACGTGGGAATTTTCCTTCCACTTTTTAACCAATGTGGGAACTTTTCAACCACAATAAACAGTGCACACGGTGGGATTCTCCATCCACCTCAAAATAAGTTTTGCTACCGATTTAATTTTTTTTGTTTCTCTTTGGGGAAAAGTCAAGCAGGACCAGGATTTCGTACCTGGGCCTCCCTATGATTACCAGGGCGTGTTACTGAATGCTGCACCATCCTGCCTATATGACCGTCCTGATCAAAGAGGTTTTTTTTTTGTTTTCATTTCAGGCAAAACAGAAAAATATTACTCAGTCGCTAACTCAGTTACTTCTCAAAATTAAGTCACCCAACAAATTCATTCAAGGTAGTACTCACAAAAAAACTCACTGATTAATAATGAATTTTAGTTACTCAAACATGCACAAATTCATGATTTCAGTTTACTTAACCAAAGTTCACTCTTAGATGAAAAAAAAATTAAACGTTTGTGATTGGGAACACTGAATTGATATTTTAGTTGGAACAAAAAATTATATGAAACACAATTAGGGTTGTAGGATACACAAAAACAGAAATTGAAACTTTAGTTACCATTTGATAGGTTTAGATTAAATTTTCAACCCATTATGTTTTCAAAACAATACTGCACATTAAAAAATTGCACGAGAAAAATGAAACGCCAAAGCCAAAAAATCCATTGATACTAGTGTATCAAAGCAATTACACATAAATTCACACTTAGGTGTAAAAAAATTAACCACGAAAAATTAAGATAGATCATATGCCACAGGTTTTAATTTTCTCTCTGTGTGGGTATTTTAGTTCAAAAAAATTTCTGACAAGTTACATGAATACTAAGTGTAAGTGGTCACCAAACTCAAGGTATTAACCTGATCAAACTTTGACAATGTCAACCAAACAAATTAACAAGACGACTTTTTACCTGACTCAAGGTTTGTTATTAGTTACATTTGTTTGTCGACAACACATACTGATGATTAACGTGAATAGTGCCCAAGACAATTATGTACTTTTAAACATTCTGTATTTACTACACCCACAAAATTACTTACAACATAGTAGTTGAAGAAATTATATGCCATTTTAATAAACTTATCAAAAGTTTATGTAACAAAATTAAATGAGTTTTGCCAGTATACCCAAATAATAATAAGAGAAAGTCACAATCGAGGAGTACGCGAGCCCTAATTTTAGATAATGTTGCTTCCCTTCAACATTTCTTAAAATTTTTGACTTCAGACAGTGTTGTCCCCTTCCACATATCTGAAGTAACATGTTTGAGTGGCAATAAGTAGCGGGCATAAATCCTTTTTATGGAAAAGGTGTAACCGAACCAAACTTATGGCTAGTGGGGAGTTCGGGCAAAAGGTTTTGTGTCAGTTAGGCTTAACCTATACATAATGATAATCTTTCAGAATAGATAAATGGGATTCATGCATGCTTGTTTTTACGAAGGAGTAAGGTTTATGTTAGGCCCATTAATACTAAGGTAAACCACTTTTTCAACTAAACAATTAGAAACAACTTGGTCCAACCACACACAGAAAGAAAAAAATTACCCAGTTTAGTTGGTTTTAGGGGGGGGGGAAATTAACATGAAAAACAAAAATTTAGTAATGTGGCTAAAACTACCGTGGTTATTGACAAAATATTACACACATTGAGAAAACAATAAAGAAAGAACACCCTTCAAATTTTCACCAAAATGGACAAAGTGTACCATGTCTGTGTTGGAAAAATTACAAATATATCTATGCAACGTGAAAATGAGATATGGCTTAGGGACTTCGCATACATTGCATCAAGGAATTAAATTTAGAATAGTTAACATATATCAAGCCAAGTGACAAAAAAATTAAGGGGGATTACAAAAGACATATCTCATGAACAACAATTTAAAAATTGCACAAACATATCGTTTACAAAGCAGCAGTGTAGTGTCAAGAGTTATGCATATGTAGTATAAAAGTGTATGATGTCTGTCCCACTAAGAAGAAGGTCAAAGGCACCAATATATATGGTAACAACTCTGTGAGTTTGATTACGAACTTTGGAAAATGGAAGTTGGCCGGACTAAAAATAGGGGGGATGCGTATAGTGGTTATGGGGATTGAATTACAAAGCTAGATTTACAGGATATTTAAAGGATAACCCAGGGCCGTTAACCTTCAGAGGGGTCAGACAAAATACAGTACGGAATAATGATTAGGAAAAATCGGGCGTCATACCATTATAGAAGACTGCTTGCTCGAAGATGGAAACTCCTGTTTGAGACAGCAGGCCTTATGCAAAGTCCGCGATACGAAGGCGACTCCTGAGGGAGCGCGGCGTAAGCCTAGCTATACACTCTTGGCGACATCTCGAATTGTTCGTGTCTCCTCATCGAGAAATGTCCAGGAAACCAGAAATTGATCGTCCATTAGGGCGAAGCTAGCATACAGCTTCATTAAAGATGCACAGATTACTCACATGGTTGATAGAAATAACGATGCACTCAGATTGGAAGGCTCCACTCCACGCACGGATCAGCTCCATCGCTCGCAAATGGCGACGGGGGTCGAGAGTGGGTCTGGTGGTCAGAACTCCATTCCGTTGATTCCATCCAAACAGGGAGCTATCCCAGGGTGGGACTCTTGCTCCATTTCCAAAAGAGACGTTGAACTTCGGGGATACGTGATAGTTGACTCCCTCGGACTACCAGAGCTGCTGTTCCAAAAAGTAGAATAATACGGACACGTCGTTCTTTGGCTTGAACATCACGAATTTTTATTAGGGGTGAAACGTTACTTGAAAAATACATACGGATGTTTAGTCACTGGGGCTGATAAGAATAAGAAGGCAAAATGCATGGGGTCTAAACAGGATCGGGCGGACTCCGCACGGAGCCACGTCCGACCTTCAAAAAATAATTAAGGAAGTGAAAAAAGTGTCTCGAGCGAACGTTTTTAAATCAAGTTTCAGGGCAACCACAAAATGGCGAGAATCGCCTTAAAAACAAGCCCTCTGAGAGACGCGCGCCAAGGAATACGCCAAGCATTGACGCCACGCGATGTGCGCTCTCAGCAACCCTAAAACAACGGGAGACAGCCAGACACCGGTTTGTGGGAGCATGTCTGTGCAGAGCATTACAGGGGAAACAACATCAAGTTAAAACTGATGCAATAAGTAACTGTTGCGAGAGATATGCGGAGAAGCCCTCAGGCTTCACCACAGTACAGATGAAGGTTAAACGTGATGACTCGTGATTTCCGTGAAGTTCGTGACACTCGTGAAGTTCGCCGGCGCTCTAACCAGGCACACCACCCGCTGTGACACTCAATCGTAGATCGCTTCAGGCACTCCGCCTCCGATCTCGCTGTGGCACTCAACCGCAGATCGCTTCAGGCACTCCGCCTCTGATCTCGCTATGGCACTCAGCCGTCAATCTCACCCGGCACTCAGCCGACTCTCGTAAAAGAAAACACACGCTCACGATTAGAAACTCTGCTCCTCTACTGACGCTCCTCACACGGCTTCTTATGGTTTCACGTGAGCGCTCTTTAGGAGTGACGTCATCTTTCCAACGAGGCAGTGGCTTCTCTTCTAGCACGTGCTGCTCTTCCGTACTCGCACTCCAACCCCACATTAACTATTTATAGGATGAGCCTGCGATTACGTTTAGATATCCTCGTTGGTAGTATACATAGGATACCATCGACCTTAGAATACGGATAGACGGAGCATGCCCGCGCTTCTCCATAGCGGTGGACCGGTGCTCGTGCTGAAACATCTGCCGCTCGAAAATCACGTGATGTATGGACTCGGTGTGCTTCTCTTGCATTGACAGCAATGGTTAATTATTGTTCTGCTTTTAATTGCACGACTAAATCGGGGCAAGGATACTCATTCTTCATTCATATTTAAGCCCTGGTTAAGTATTATTAAAAAGTATTGTTAAAATTAAGTATTATTAAAAATTATGCCACTACTTGTTAATTAGGTACATGCTCCCAAAAAATTTTGTCAACAATAAAGAACTTACAATGAATGGATAAGTAGTTGATTCAAGCTTGTCATGTTGTTGATTCAGTTTTCTAAAATAATAGTTTATTTTTATAGAATTTTAAATGCAAATGTATAAATTCAATTAAAATGCATCATGTTTTAAAGAATGATTTAACTTATGTAATTAACAGTATCAAAGATCAAAAAGCTCAAATTCATAAAATAGAAAAGTTAAGAGTGTTAGGTCTACAGGGGTCTGTAGGTTTTTTAAAAGGTACCTATTTTGTGAAAATTTAGGGCAAATTTGTGAAAATTTAGAAATTTCGTAAACATTTTTCTGTAAATTTGTGAAAATTTAAGTGCAAAATCAACATAAAATCATGTACATAATTTTTGAACATTAAAAACCAAATAAAATTTAGTCTAGAATGGCTAAAAATTTAACCATTGAGATAATATAGCTTACTAAAGAACTTTCTTTCAAAAATGTATTTTGTGAAGGTACCTTTTTTCCTAAAACTGAATTTGTGAAATTTACCAAATGATGAATTTGTGAAGGTACCCAAAAACGGTAGTAAAATTGTCCTGGACAGACCACTGGTCTATTCAATTTATACTATAAAAAAGTTATCTGATAATCATATAAAATTCTTAAGAACCTGATTTCATTATTGCCTCTGAAACTGGTAATAATGAAGTATTATATTTCTGAATATATTTTATCTAGAATTAATACATAGCTATTATAGGGTAATTCTACGGGTAACTGACTGAGTTTTTTTTAGAAAAACTAAGTATTTTGTAATTTACTTCCCAGAGATAATCATAAAGAAACATCTCCCACCCAGTTAATTGCTTTCTTGTTAACTAAATCGAATGACATAATTAAATTTTGAAAATTTAATTGTGTCATTAGATTTAGCTAACAAGAATAAACTGGGTGGAAGATGTTTCTTTATTATTTATTTTTGAGAAGAAAATTACAAAATACTAAGTGGTTTACTTTAAAAATGTTAGTTACCCCTGGAATATGCCCCATAGTAAAATATTTAAAGTTATTCCGGCAAATTAAATTAACTACTTTCTAGTGAGGCGCTCCGTTTTGAGAGCGACATCGGAAACGCGCTCTTTCGGTAGGAGGGAGGTCACGTGAGGTATGGGAAATTGGCGGAGCATGTTTCAACACAGTCCTCGCCGGCTTGCTACGTCTATCAGTATTCTAAGGTCGATGTAGGATACATTTTCAGAAATCCTAATATATAATAAGATCTTTTTGTTTCTTGTTACAAAAGTGAATATTACATGTTTAGTCGTTTAAGCCGCGCCGTACCTGCGAGGTCCTTAAGTTGAAACAAACATTCACAGAAATTCTCCTTACAAATATAAACGGAATAAATTTCGTATTGATTCTTTTAAGATTACCTGCAATAACCATCAAATATTTTAAGAATGTGGTCGTCTTTTCTTCAGAAATATTAAATTTTGATTTTGAGCTTAAAAAACACAGCACATATGAAACTACTTAGTCACTTTTTGACCTTCCCGTGCTTATGAATTTAGTTTACCATAAAACTATCCACACACGCACAGAATACGTAATAAAAGCCTAAAATATTCCTGTTTTTGATAATATTTAATGATTCTCATAAAACGCAGTCTATATTGTAAATCTATGTATCCTTTTTATAAATTATCTGTATTGAAATTGTTTCTAAAGCATCCTCAAATTATCAATTTATTAATTAATTACTTGCTTTCCTAAAACATTTTAAATTTACTTACACTTTTAGGTGGTAAACCCTATGTCGTGCCTGCGAGAGGCCAGATGTGCGTTGAGGATGGAGAGCCCTCCCGGAATATAGTAGCAATACAATATTGTGTTATAAATTTGTTATACACAGAGAAACTTGTGTTCAAAGTTAGTCTATAACTATATCTTTCCATGTCCCTACAGCATTATTATTGTCATGATATTTTACCTCGTATTCAATTAGTATGGGAATATCTAATTTGAGTAAAAACTTGTGTTTGAAATGGATATTTTACAATCCGGCTCCAAAAGATAAATCTCCCTGACTTTCTAAAAGTTTCAAATAGCTATTTTTCCCCATAAAATCCACAAATTCTTCTCCCGATAACATACCAAGCACTACACCATTTTCAACCAAAGACTGCAATCTTCAAGAACCGATTACAGCCACGTTCCCCCCTGTTTTAAAACTCCCTAATTCCCGACACATTCTTCCACCTTAAATCCGACGTAAAAAATGAGATCTCGCTCGCATATTTCCAAACCCCGAAAATTCCAAGTCAAAAGCCGCTTCTAAAGAAACGCCCTGATGAATGCCAACTTTCCTTAAAAATTTTCGTAATTAATCCTTAAAAGACGTAGCTCGGTCCAGAATGTTCGGCGTGGAAGTTTGGATATCTGATTATGAATGAGCAGGATAGCTCATTTCCTTCTCTTTGAGTCTCTCTGGGACCTCGTTAGCGTTTTTCTGTTGCCACCGCCGAGCCTAATATTCTACTTTTCGACAGATTGAGGGGTAAATCAGTAATCAATTTTTAAGGACGGCAGCGCTTAGTAATGAAAATAATACTACCGATGGCAGTCTTTGGTTTGCATTAAGTAGCTGATAATGCTCTCGCCTCATTGCATTCGTTTTAAAAATTGAGGAATGTTTGAAGATGATTCTCAATTTGTTTTCCCCGAATTATGTTGAGTTTGTTTGGTTAGGAATTCAAAGATGAATAAAATGTGGGATAAGTCATTCCGCTAAAGAGAATCTTCAGAACTGCCTCATTTTTCTAAAGAAAATTTTCGTAAACTAGAACGGAGAAACAAATTAAGTTATAACATTAATCTTGATGTATGATTTATTTACTTCATCAACTGAAAATATATAGACACAAATGTAAATTAGGTGTAAGTTATATGATGTATTGATTCAATGTTTTCGAAGTGAAGTTTTAAATGAGATTTAAAAATGCTGACTTTTTCTGCAAGTGCATTTTGGTAATTCATTTCTGGCGTGAAAGATTATCCACCCTCCCTTGTGGATTTATATTTATGCAAATTTTACAGACAGATAAAACACCTCAGTGTGAATATTTTGAATTAGTTATTCTGAAGTTTAAAAATTATTTTAAAATTCGAAGAAAATAACATACATTAAGATTATATTACTCTTTAATAATTCCGCTTTAATGTCAATGTAAACAGCGCAGTTGCTAATAACAATAAGCAACAATAAGTTTAAATTGACAAATGTGTTTACAAACATTACTATTACTCACTTCACTATTCATTCTTACAATTTTTACCAATTTACTAAAAGTTGAGCAAGCTGTATTGGATGGTATAAATAAAAATTATCCCAAAAATTACCCGAGTAATTATTTTTCAGATCAATATTCATCCTTTGAAAAACTTCACAACAGACTGAATATTCTTTTGTTACAACACATCATGTGAGGTTTTACCATATCCCAAATATTTTACTTTCAGAAATGTATTCCTGAAACCGAAAGTATTCAACTTACGTCCCTAATCATTCTATCCATTGCAAATATAAAACCCTCTACCACTTCTTCAACAAGCACTTCTTCACATTGACATTTATGTTAACGACGCAGCACCTCCCAAGCTTCCCCCAAAACCACCAACACCAACACCCATTCATGCATAACTCCACTAGAGAGATCGCGACACCGAAACGCAACAACACAAAAGGACCCGGACCGGCATCAGCACTAATTCCTCCCCCCTCTGAAATCAGCAAGTGGTTCAGGCATTAATTTTTATCCCCGCCACGCCAATGCCCGGTCCGAATCGCGGCGACGCATCATTATAAAGTCATCAGAAAGCACTTACAGATTCTGATGCGACTTAATGAATTTGATCTCCGGAACTTAATTCCTTGTCCCACTTCTCTGGGCTGATAGTGAAAAGTTGGGACTAGTAACTATGCGGCCATTGTTTGGAGGGAAATCGCCCTGAGTCCATGTTGAGAAGGCGGGATTGATCCTAATGAGACAGAATGCGCGTGTGTTTTGTAATTGATGAGGCCCCGTTCGAAAGTTGGGAAGTCGCGAGGAGGATTTTGTCGAGAGAGTTTCCCGAAAAGGAGTTGTTGGGGTGTTTGTGAGGAGTTTTGACACTCGGCAGTGAAAGATGAGCTCTTTTGGTATGAAAGATATGCGTATGGTTTGTAAGTTTACGTTTGAATGCTTGGGAGTGGAACATGACGGGAAAATGAAAGAAAATATCCCTTGAGAAAATAGGGAAGAATATAAAAATGCGGTTTATATCCCCAAATCCCCAAAAAATCAGAAAATATACGATTTTAGGTGATGTAAAAAACTACTACAAAAACCCCATACCACCCTGTTAGTTTCTAATATTTCTCTTGAAGTGTACAACGAAAGTTTAGTTTACCAAACCCAAGATTCTTAATTCAAAATTCATGTTTGATGTACTACCTTTTTAGGTATATTTAAAAATAGTGACTTTAAAAACATGGGAATTTCTTGTAATCAGAAAATATCAGTAAAACCTATGTTAGAAATAGTGATGCATGTACGCGTAACTCCCTCAAGTATTAGGTCATCCGGAAAGTAATGTCGCGCGTGGGAGCGTCTGTATGTGTTATATTTTTTACCTCTATACCATTATGTGACATCAACATAAACTGTAACTGTATCAAATATCAATTTGGCATCTTGGCTTGTTTTTGAGATTGATCTCCATATAGGCTTTCCTTAAATCTATGATAACCTGTTACTTCGTTTCATTTCGACTCAATACTTCGTATTTTTCTTAAAATTAATATTTTTAAATTACAGTCAACTGGCTAGTTTCTTTAAACAATTAAATATTAAAGTTATATTAATGTATCATGGGGAAAATCTAAATTAGATTTAAATTTTTTTTGAGCCATCTGGATAGTTCTATCACAACCATTCAAATGAAATTGCCGGATTACTACCCTTAACCCTCCATTAAGAAAAATAATTTACTCGAAGCTAGATCTCTGAGAATTCCACAGCCGCTCAGCAGTAGTAGTATAAAAAGAGTTTCAATTTATGAGACATATAAGATCATCCATACAATCTAAATATTACTCTAATTAAAAGTTAAATTTCTTTAAATTTTAGTTATAATAAGTTTTCTAAAGATGGCAACTTGAAGTAAACAAGTTCTTATTAATCGTAAAATTTAGGAAAGGTCGAAAAGGGAGCCAACTAAAAAATAGCCAAAATTCGCCAAATTGGCTTTAGATAGAAGTTGAAGTTTCTTACTGATTTAAAGTAATGGAAAAGTACCAAAAAATACACTACATACAGACGCTCCCAAGAGCGACAAAACTTTCCGGATGACCTAATATCATATTTGAAATACATTTTTTAATTGTGTAGAAAAGGAAAACAAATATATGATCCTTTTTTGTATTTATTAGGAACAAGGTAGTTGTAAAAGGGGTTTTACCGACTTTGTCCAAGACATTAAAAAAAAGAACATAATAAATGAAAAGGATATGCAGGTGAAAGAGAGAAAGCTACCTAAAGAAATATGCGAGTACAAATTCCATTCTGCCAAAGAATAATATGCATTTTATTTTCTATTCCAAAATTTTTTTGTAAATGAAGCCAAAATCTTATATTTATGCACCATAAATTTTATATATTTAGTAGAGCTTTCAAAATAACTTTATTTGAAACATAATTTGTTACATAAAACATATTGTTTTTATTTAAATTCCTGAGAAATAAAAATTGAAAACATTTAAGATTGGTAAGATGTATCTGAAGAATTTTTTAAAACATATATGCAGATTTTAAATCCTGTTAAACTTATTTAACGATCATCATGAAAATGCTCTATAATTCTTTGAGACCGCTTCCCTTACTACATTAACTGCAGTCATGAACACATTTAAAAACCAAAAACATCTCAGTTTGGCAAACAAACCCATACACCACCTTACCCTCCTACCATAAACACTCTTAAAGGCCCACAAAAGCTCGAAATTTTTCCTAATCCTGTATTCCAGGAAAGGTCAAGCCGTAAAAGTCGCAGCAGCAAACAACAGAACCGCTGACCGTAACTCAAACTAAGGGACGTGTGAGGCGGCGGCACAATCTTTACCGAAGTCATTTAAATTAAAGGCTATTCTGCCGGCTCTACAGGGATAGAATTCAGTACGTTGCCTAGGGTGCCGAATTACTTCCAATCGATTAAAATCCCGCCACCCCGTTGCTGACCCCCCTTTAGATGGGGGCCATAAACTTGGGAGGTGAAGTGGTTATTTGACCAACCAGACAGGGTGAATAGTTTGAAGTGATTAATCGTTTGATCGATAGTGATTGGTGGAATCCAGCGTAGGGCATTTTAAAAGCCAGTCGCGAGGCGCTGTTCAACTAGCATAAACTAAGGTTATTGCCTGCGCTGGCTTCTCCCGGGTCTTAAGACTGTTCAGTAAATTATAGAGGGTGAGAAGTCGAGCGGTTTAATTTTGTTTGTAGGGTAAGGGACTTAAGAGGAATTTTAAATTAGGCTAAGTGAATAGAATTGTATCGTAAATTAAGAGAACTTGAATGAATTGTCTAATATTTTAAATATGGCTGATATATAAAGAGAAAAATAGTTTCACAACAATTTAAAAAATTAATTTCGAAAGAATAATTTTGACCGACTGAATTTTAAACACACAGTTAAGCAACTGAGTAACAATAATAATCAAATCGTATCTTAAGGCGGAACAGTACATAACTCAAATTCCCTCAACTTTTCAGGTAACAAAGCGTTTATTTCTAGGTATAGAGAAGAGAAAAATTACAGATAGTTGCAGTTATAAGGAGTTTTATTGGAAAACCGTTTAGGCAATCAGTTGTCAAATTTTATAACTCAAAAATGGGCGAAAATTGAGCATTTACATATGTTTCTCAAACGAAGAAATACCTTTTGTAACTATGTATGTATCGTTGTATGATTTGTACGTATGTTTTTCAAAATCAAATAATTTCTATCATTAGGAACACCATTCAGTATTTATCATTGTAACATCGCAAATATTTATTATACTTACCAATAATTAGGCACTACAATCCCAAATCTAACTGCTTTGTCTTTTTTCTAATTAATTTATATGAAGACATGCAGATTAAAAAGCTAAAATACTAATTGACAACATGAATTAGATTTTAAAAACATTCAATTGGGTAATAGAAACACCATTAAATACATTAGAGCTTTGCCTGACGCATTTAATGAAGGCTATGAGATCTATAATGTAATACCAGATTAGGTCGTTTCCCTGATCAAATGCCCTTGTCAGGAGCTAAATTTATGGGCTGATTTCCCATTATATATAACTGTTTGAATACACTATAAAGTGTCAAAACATGCAGAATATATAGCTCATTCTCATAGCAGTGTAACTACTACCACTACTCGATGAGGTAGCTAGGTATTAGGATGTTAGAGGCTCTTTAGGTCGTCAACTACCAAGTACCTGGGATAAAATGTTCGTCACAGACACCTTTAAGGAATATTAACATTAACTGATTAATATTACTATATTACAATTAATACATATTGACTTTAGATTAGTTGGATCTTGGGGATTTGGTATTTGATTAAAAAAATGCTCAGTTTTTATCAACCTTATATTGTCTGTACTAAAAAAAATCAGTGATATTTTTACAAATATTCAAATTATGATTGTTTTTTTTTTTTGCTTAAAAATATTCAGATATTTATGAGAAATAGAGATGTACATTGTACAGAGAATAAGAAAGTTGTTTTATTAAGTGTGTTCATAATAAATAATCGTCTAATTCTTTTATTTACATTCCTTTCCTGTAGTATTGTAATTTACAAAATTCAACAGTGCTATTTCTCAAACATAATTTTCGTGAGTTATTAAATACTTGCATGGGATTCCTTGAAAACTCATGTTTCTTTTCATACGTATATCAAGTCATAATTTTGCTGGTTCAAATAATCCATCTGTTTTTTTTTCTATGTACAAGTCAAGTAATTAAACAGATTTTACCATAATTTTAAATTTCCTTTATGAGCGTTAACATGTTTTCCCTAGAGTCCGCTTTGATGGACATAGAAGTGTTATACTTCTACGAATTCTTTATTATTTCTTTTTATTTTTTCCTTACCCATAGTTAATTTAAATTTTACCACATTACCGTATATTAACAGATAAATTAGTTTCTTCATAAAAAATATGTATTAAAAAAACTGATAAAGAGAAAATATTGAAAGACAATACTTTATTGGAATCTTAAAAACAGGGTTTCTTTAAAATATTTACACCTTTTTGTAACTGAAATATCGAAACATCCATTGTAAGTCAAAATCTTCACACTTAAAAGCTGAAAATGTTTTCGTACCGAAATGTAAAAATTTGAAGCACCTCTTAGTTTCTTCGATTCTAAAAGCCTATTCTCTACCGTTGTCTACGCTTACCACTTACTCTCTTCCTGTGAAAAGTCTGCAGATTTCGAGAGAAAACATCCCTCATATCTTTCTTTCCTTGCGTTCCATTTACTGATGGTGTGCACGGGTTTCCAGAGATAAGAATATTACACAACCACAGAGAAGAAAAAGACCACGAGAGCAGAAGAAAAAGTTTATATCTTTGTCTTTTAAAGAAAAGAGAATTTTATCCGTGGACGAGAATACATAATGCTCTTGCGTTTTTTAGCTCAGTCGTTTGATAGTTGAATAGGAGATAAAAAGAGGTAAAGCCTAAAATATACAAATCTGAAAGGATGTTTTACCTTTAAGGTTTTCCCAGAAGTGAAATAGTAGCTTTCATTTCTTATAACAAGATGTCGAAAGACGTAGACTTACGGTAAACTTTTAAAAACAAATCGATGTTATTTTCGATTTTTAACCGCATAATTTAATTAATCAATTGAATTTAATGGATGGATTTTATTAAAGTACGAGTGAAAAGAAAGCCACTTACTCATACATATGTTTAATTATCATAATCAAGTATTGAATTAAACTTAATAACCGAAAGGTATTATTTTTAATGAGGATAATTAAGTGATGCATTAAAACCACTACTTGGAATAAAACTCATCTTTCGAACTATTTGCTAAACAAATCAATTGAATGGAGCCCCCTAAGTGTTATTGAACGTACCCATGCAAAGCCTTTTAGCTGATAAGCATTTAGCTTTCCTGAAATGGTCAGTTTGGGGGAATATAAACAAGCACAATTTACTCAATAACAGGTGTTATTGTCTCCAGATGATAAAATGGATAGACGCAAAAATGGTTTCCCTTTGTTATTGAAATCGAGCTATCGTGATTCTCCAAAAGCCAATTTGAGAAGTCGCCATCTAAAGGGGTAATGCAAATGCCAAGAGGGCATTAGTTGGGCACTTAACTGGCAGAGTCATTTCATCTCAAATACATGATCAAAAAAATATTTGAGATCGCCATCAATAGATTCCAATAAAATTCAGGTACTTGGTCTCACACTTAGATTGTAAGGAATATTTTTAAACAGTCATTTTTATTGAAAAGTTTGGCCGAAAACGTAAAAAAGTTCAATTTTGTTAACAATAAATTATATATTTCTTTTTAGCTTGAAGAAGTAAAAATAAACTGTCTTTTTTAAAATACAATACACGTCTCTTAGCAACGTTTCTTCCTTCAGGTATTTTATCAGAATTTTATATCAACAATACCATGAAGTCAATAACTATAAATGAATTTAAATGCAGAAAAACTCAAGTAATTTTGAAAAGATTCAAGATTTTGTGTCCAATGATTCACTACACTGATTAGCATCTTCCAAGCAATTATCCAATTAAACTTTCACCAAAAATTATCTCAATCACTGAAACACACAGATAGAGATTCCACTCCAGCGTAAGAGAAAAAAAAGAGACTTAAGAAATTATATTTATTGAAGCAAATGAATAAATTTTATGGGAAAAGCAACCATAAAAATTAATGTTTTGGAAGCTCAATTTATCGCTGCTTTCCAACCCACCCAATGTGTTTAAGACGAAAAATACTAGCACTTAAGCCCAGAGTGCCTAAAGGAAGAGCTATAGAGAGTTGTGTCAAGAATTCCCAAAAGAAATGAAAGTCTCTGAAATCCCCCACTGAGACTTATGGGGAATAATTTAAAGGATCGAATTAAGAAATTTCGGTGAAAAAATTAATGCACATTTCGGCTATGATATATTTTGTTCGTTTTGAAATTGTATTAATCCAGAGGGAGGGTGGTTTGGTTGTTTTATGGGTATGTATTTGAGAGTTTTTCTCGTTTTGTTTCTAACAGTAATAGCTACTAGTTGTTTTTAGTGGGCATCTCTAAATCGTGATTTGGGTAATTTAAGAAAGATACATGGTTTGAGCTTTTATCCACTAAGGTTTTAACTTCGATAAAATGTTTACGAAGATTGTTGGATGTGATAAATTATGCGTGAAATTTTAAGTTGCGTAAACGAATTGGAAAGAAACCCACTGAAAGAAATATTTTATTTAACAGGCTTGAAAAAATACAAATGAATATGGCTCATTTTACGTAACTGTAATGTAATAAAGATGTATTCACGAAGATAAATCGTTGCATTTGCAGCAACAATGGGCTAACTACAATGTAAAGCTGTTTGAGTTTGCTCATTGTTTCTGCAATAGCATTAATTGATTCAAGATTTTCTTGAAACTCTTTTATAAATATACAGGGAGAAAAAACAAGATTGTTTTGTTAAATAAATGCAATATCAATCATGCAATATTTTAAGTATATTTAAAATTTAATCATACCCACTAAGTAATATTATACCAACACGTTGCTTCTAACATTATTAAATACTACTTACTACCTACAATTTTTTTAGTATAAAATATTCATATTGGATTGTTTTGTTAAATAAATGCAATATCAATCATGCAATATTTTAAGTAAATTTAAAATTTAATTATACCCACTGAGTAATATTATACCAACACGTCTCTTCTATATTATTAAATACTATTTATTACCTACAATTTTTTAGTGTAAAATATTCATCAATATCAAACACATTTAGAATTCTGAAATCTGACCACGTAATCAAAATATTCATTTTTAAGCTCAATTCTAATTTACTAATAGTTTTTTCATGTACTTCAGTCATTAGAATTTCTTTTACTTTTAACACAAGAATTCCTTCAGAACTAGCCAAGAAAACGCCAAGAAGTTTAAATTTTAGTTCTTCACTATGGTAACCTATATTTGAAAAAAAAAACCACTTTCAACATTGTTAAAAAACAGAACTCAAATATTGATTTTTAGAAATGAATCTTTAAAACATAAAATATATTAACAGTTTATTTACAAAACCCATTCAAAATATCTTAAATCATAACCCTCGATATTTCTTTTCCTTGTTCCTGTAATTAATTGTACAAATAGTTACCAATTAGACTTTGATAAAAATGTATAGAAGTTTCAGTGATTTTAAGTACTTAATGTACTGTAAACAATTTTAAAAAAAAAGTTATTTATATGGGGTGTGATACAGCCTGCATACAATGTATTCCATCAAACTTTTAAAGAGCATATTATACCTCCACACAGTCTTCCCTCTTTTAAGCACCAATTATCTTTTAAGATCTAGAAAACTTTCGCTCATATCAGTTTCTGCACTGAAGGCTAATCAAAATTGATTACATCAGGTATGAACAATATTCAAAATGAATAGCCGAAGGATAGAGGAAGCTGTTCAAACATTCATTATTCCTTCTTATCAAGGAATAAATCATAACGTATCCCCAGTGCTCTTAGAGCCCATAACGCCCTTGGCTATAAATGTCAAAACTTTTATAACTTGGTAAAATAAAATGATCTCAAGACTCGTGTATTAATATTTCGCCTTAACGGGTCTCAGCATTTCCTTTATAAGGGGATTATTGAGATTTTTGAAGTGCTCGTTATTGAACTTCTTTGGTTCTTTGTACGTTGAGATGCGTTATTTACCTTTCATGCATTGGAAATTTTTAGATTTCACTCTCGAATAACACAACAAAGCACCAAATTCAATGTAGTCGTGATTTTTCACCCTTAGAATATCAGAAATTGGGAAATCGTGTCATTGTTATTTTGCAATATTGTAAAATATTCTCTTTAAATTATTTCTTTAAAATGCGTTTTTGTTTGGAAAGAACAACCGGTAGAAAATTATTGTTGATTCTCTATAAAACAGTTTTAAAATCCATTGTAAATAGATGATAAGAAAAATATTAATTTAATGACAGAAAGTTTTTAAAAAACACTATAGAGTATTCTTGTTAGAAACCAAGCATGATTACCTATAGTGAATAAAACTGTTTTCTAAAAGGATTTGAATAGAATACAATATATTATTTCATAATGAACATAATAGAACATAGCAATACCAATAACACTGGACGGCAAAACAAATGATCAAAATCTCAATGGAATAATTCCGGCTGATTCTTACGTAAAATGACCACCTGTATCTGAATATGACCTCCATTTTCCTACATTACCATCATATTTTAGGGGAATGCCACCTCTTTTGTTTGCATTTTTCAGTGGTTTTATGACTTTGAATTTGATTTCCAGGGTCAAAAAGAATTATTTATAATACGTTTTTTTAACGAAAAGACGTGTAATAATAGGTTAGTTTTCGATTCTGTTGCAGGAAAATATATAAAATACACAATTCGGTAAAACTTCCAACTAAAAAAAAATACTATGTAATAAAAATATTGGATTTTTAGTCGGGTACGAATATCGCTAATCAGGCTTTATTGACAATGTGTTTAGAAATACACATTGAAACATTTTAAAAATCGAAAGCAACATGTTAGCTGAGATATTTTGATCGTTTTTTAGTTCATATTTGCTTATTTTTGATGATTTATTAAATCAGTTGGGTTTAGCGCCTGGCTTTAAGTACCAAAATATTTATAGTAATCTAATTTAAAATTTATTATTCCCTAGTAATAGTTGTTGGACTCGGAACATGAAAGCAACGGATCAGTGAAGAATAGTATCTTATGAAAATCATTGATGGTTTTTAATTCCTAATACAAACATATTTATAAAATACTTGTTTGCAAAAACATATCCTTCTAAGAAGTTCTTTTGACATCATTTTGGAGAATTAAACCAAACCGGTTTTGAAAATATCTGCAGTAAAATTAAAATTATATTTTCAGAATAAACATCATGTTTGATACTCCAGGCCACAAAAGAGTTGAAGAGAATTTGATTTTTTCCTCCTAAATTCAATAAAAACACGAGTTCTCATAAATTTCAAAAACGGCTTTTCAATTTCCACGGTACCAATAGAAAAAAAAACCCGACTCATTCCTTATTTGCATTATAAATAACGAGAACCACCTTAAGTATTATTGGTCGTGGAACTTTCAAAGAACACCCAATCGAAAGTCGTGGAACAAAATATTTTATTCGATCAAATCATGCACATCGAGTTGATAATAAAAGGCGGGAACCGACAATAAAAAGAGGTTTAACGCCAAAAAATATTCGAAAAAAAAAAGAACTTCTACCACCCCTAATTCACACAGCTGCCAATTTGTGACTCCAAGTTAGGGAATTTTTTTCTCGATAGTTCCACAAATAAGGGAAACCAAAGAGACTAATAATGCACCGAATAGGAAGGAAATATTTATTTCTGAAGCACCCACAATAGAAATTTCCTTTAACCAAATTCAATATTTCTCCTTCGAACCTATTAAGCAGCATATTTTTTCTTGAGGTTTTTTATCTCCCTGGCGCAAAGTGTTTATTTTCTTGCCACCTCTATGTTGTTTCACCGTTTCTTTTATCCGATTTGATCTTTTTTTTCTAACTTTTCCCTCTGCTTTATCTTGGTTTGCTTATTTTACTCCGATTGCTTTTCCTATATAAAGGAGCAACGGTGGAAAGAGAGAAAATTGTGTCTAACGCTATTCTCTGCGTTTGAAATAATAAAAATATATTGCGCTTATGAGACAACTTTTATAGTAAGGATTAAGGCTTATAGCGTCCCAACAACTTCCATTTTCAAAAGGGCGTGTTTCAATAAAAAAAATTCTTAGTATTATATCAACTACTTACTACTATACGATCCACTTACTCTATTGTAGACTCCGCCTAATGATATCACTGTTAATGTTATCAAAATTGACCGGTCCCCATCACTCCTATTTAGTGTAATATAAATGAGCTGTTTTATTTTATTGATACCTATATCGCTTATTGTTATCAAACTGTGTTGAAATCTCCTAAAAAACTTCCTTTTTTCTCCCTGTTTGACTTAATACCCTGTTTAACTTAATACATTCCATCGAAGGAATCATTCTTTGAAGTAAATTTATTGTGTAGAATATTTCTTATAATAATCTGACACATTTAGTTTATCGCAATGAATGTTTAAGATTAAGACTTTAGGAAAGATGCACACAAGAGTAGTGGAAATATGTTTTTTTAGAGAGACTAACAACCCTAACAGCCATATTCACAGCCATCGGCTTTAGTGTTAACCAGCAGGTAAAGAAAGTAAAACTAGCTTTTCGCTAAATCTGATTGGTGGTATCCTTCTTTGATAAAGGATTTAATTACGACGCTGATGGCCGTGAATATGTTACTAATTCAAAATATTGAATTTCAGATAGATCTTAAACATTTTTTTAAATTGTTACTTTTTATCAGATTTATAATTAAATCCACGAATGTAAGAAAAAGTGACCATTAGTGAACTTAATTCATTTACTAAAAAATATAACAAAAAAATAATATTTAATCTAATTTGATTAAGTCTACAAATCCAATGTGATTTGAAGGAACTACACAACTTGAGATAAAAAATTATCTATGATCAATAAATTAAAAATGCTTCACTGGAACACTCTTCCACACTTTCCTTGCAGAAAAGTAATCTTTCCCGCACCCGAACTTTCAATCGTAATTGAAATACCCACTTTCGGATCGCGAAGCTTGATCTAATTATCATAAAATTAATTGGTTGGAGAGCCCACGCCCAATTTTAGGGGGATTTCTCGACAAACTGTTTAAGATGAGCTGCCAAAAATATCGACCGGGGTAAGGTTAGAGCTCCCTTCCAATTAAGGTAAAGCGAGAGTGAGAAACAATATCGGGTGATTTATAGATATGAAGAAAGAACTGATTAACCGGGTGCGTAAATACATGAGTGATTAAGCTGATTTGGCCCAATAAAATATGCTTTATATGATGATGTGTTAATACATTTGTAAGTAGTTTGTTTTATGTAAAAAGATAAGTGTTAGTTTTAAACTTTCAACCTTGGAACCACCTAAAAATGGAAATTGACATGGAAAATGGAATTGATTTTAACTACTTGTTTTTCTTAATACATTATGTAATTTAGTGCAGGAAGGCATTTTTTTACAGGATTTGGTAAAGTGATTTTAGTACGTTCTATTTCAAATATTAAAAAGTGTTTTCCATATTTTTTAATACATTGTAATGGAAAATTTGAATTCAATTCAAAATAATCTCCTGAATTGTTGAGTATTGTAAAGCAAAATATATCTTTATCGTATTCTTCTTTACTAAAAAAAAAAGCTTTTTTAAAAAAACGCTTTTATTAAGATGTCCTAAAAATTCAAAAATAATTTTTTGGGTTTTGCGAAATAATTTATTGGGGAGTAGAAAATAACCTTCCGGTAAGTAAAAATTAACTAATTTTCTGATCACTAAAAATAAAAGCGTGGGCGCTAGTAATTTATAATTTTACATAAAAGAAAATGAGAAAAGAGAACTTAGAATAAATAGGGAATAGATAATTACTAGCGCCCACGCTTTTATTTTTAGTGATCAGAAAATTAGTTAATTTTTACTTACCGGAAGGTTATTTTCTACTCCCCAATAAATTATTTCGCAAAACCCAAAAAATTATTTTTGAATTTTTAGGACATCTTAATAAAAGCGTTTTTTTAAAAAAGCTTTTTTTTACTTATTTTATTTTCTACTTTTTAGTCTTAGAATTTTGCCTAAAATCTTAATTTTTATTCCAATTGTTGGTATGTAATTAGTAAAACCCCTTAGAATTAAATGCTAAAAATTTAAAACATTACCCCTCTATTTAGGTACTTATAAAATTTAAAACATTACCCCTCTATTTAGGTACTTATAAAATTTTTCAAAGCAAGTCATTTGTAAGAAATAAACTTTTCCAAACACCAGTGAAGAATTTACAAAAAAAAAAAATATTCCAAAAGAAAGAGATTTTATAATTTCTTTTTTACTGAAAAAGCCCAACACCCCATGCAAACATATTCAGTATTTCTTTAAGCTATAAATAATTCCATCTGAACGAAAGCGAAATCTAAAAGAAATGAATAGCAATAACTGTCATAATAAAAGCATCGAAACTCCCATTTATCCATCAAATGAAAATAAAAAGTATTTCCAAGCTTTTAGAACAAGTGGTATAGGTTTAAATTCACATTACTATCTTCGTTAATTATCTTAATTGAAAGGTAATAATTCAAGGTTTAAAGATTGAATATAGTTCAAATATATATAATACGCCGTTGTATAAGTTTTGGGGGTCATATTCCTTTTAGAGCGTCTTAAATTCGAGTTAATCGGATAATCAAAAATACTCTTTAATTACCCTAATTACGGAAATTTTGACTAGCTGATAATTGAATATTGCATTGTCATGAATATTACACCATGCTGCAAAGTTTCAAGGCTTAATATCATTTAGAAGTACCTGAAATTTTATGTGCAAGAATCTAAATGACAACCTTAAAATTTGCATAAATTTGTCTTTAATTTCTTTAATTATTTTAAAATTGCCGTTTTGATGATTGAATATAGTAGTACTATGCCTATTACACTATTGCTCCTTTTTTTGAGAGCTAAAATATTTTTTAAGGGTCTCAAAATCGAGTTAATCGGATAATCGAAAATACTCTTTAATTACCCTAATTACGAAGATTTTGATTAGCTGACAATTGAATATTGCATTGTCATGAATATTACACTATGCTGCAAAGTTTCAAAGCTTAATATCATTTAGAAGTACCTGAAATTTTATGTGCAAGAATCTAAATGACAACCTTAAAATTTGCATAAATTTGTCTTTAATTTCTTTAATTATTTTAAAATTGCCGTTTTGATGATTGAATATAGTAGTACTATGCCTATTACACTATTGTTCCTTTTTGTGGGAGCTAAAATATTTTTTAAGGGTCTCAAAATCGAGTTAATCGGATAATCGAAAATACTCTTTAATTACCCTAATTACGGAGATTTTGACTAGCTGACAATTGAATATTGCATTGTCATGAATATTACACTATGCTGCAAAGTTTCAAGGCTTAATAACGTTTAGAAGTACCTGAAATTTTATGTGCAAGAATCTAATTTTTTTGCGATAATTTGCCGTTAATTAATTTAATTACTTGAGAATTGTCGTTTTGATGATTGAATATAATAGTACTATGCCCATTACAGTATTGTTCTTTTTTTTGGATCTAAAATCTCTTTGGAAGGGTCTCAAATGTCAATTTTTCTGATAATTAAAAATAATCGATAATTTACTTAATTTTTTGGTTATTGATTAGATAATAATTGGATATTGGAGTGTCATGAGGGTTACATCGTTGTGTAAAGTTTCAGGGCCCTGACATATCAGGAAGTGCCGGAAAATCGAGTTGTAAGATTTCACCCGTGACCTTGGCCCAGAGCAAGTCTAATAAAAGCGTTTAAAAATACAAGTTTTCTTCAAATTGAATTGAATATCACTTACTTTAATGATAACGCATTTCTATCTAATCACTTAATGTGTATTTTGTGGCTTTTAATAAATAATACATTTAAAAAAAGCTCAGAAGTTATAGAAAACTTAAATTTACGTGATTATATTGTTTTATTTTAATTAATAACAAAGATAAAAATCTTATAGCTTGATGTAAGTTCACTAAGAGTTATTTAATTGGCGTAAGAATAAAAACATTTACTTTAAATACATAATTACGATTTGAAATAGCACAAGGTTTGAATAAATGCAAAGATAACTGAAGTACGAAGATTTCCTGATGAAGAAGTAAGAGATATTGTCAAAGGAAAAAAAAACGGATAAAGCCTAAAATTCCTGCTATTGCTGAGCTTCCAATATAGGTCTCCCCATCCATTAACGAACTGGCTAGATTTTGATTTTTATCAGAATACTTTATGGGGAGCATGGGTACTTTGTTAATGATCATAAAACTGTTAAAAACATAAAATGGCTCGTCTCATTAATACAGAAAACTTATATTCTTAGAAATAAGAAAGTCCCATTTTATAAGTCTCCTATCACATTAACTTAGTGAAAATTTCCGTTTTTAATAAATCTGGAAAGGGCTCCCTGTCTTAGAGTGAAATATATTAACGTGTCTTATTCCTTAAAAATTCCTTAAGACCTCTTTTTCAGTTAATCACATTATGTGAAGAGTAGCTGGAGTTTAAGAGCATAAGCAATGAGTTAATTAATTTATGGAGGAAAGGAAAAATTTGATTGCCATGACACTTGGTGAATGTCTTAGTCCTCTAATAAAGTGTGAACTGGGAGACTCAATAAATTTTAATTAAGATGCAGAAATATGCTTCTGGGTATAAAAGTGCCGGTATTGGAACCTCTGGTGAAAAGCTGGAGTTATGGAAATATTGGACAAAATAAAAGTATCATTTTTGAGATACTGTCAGGTTCACAGTTTGGGAAAGTTGGTTAGAAAAACAATACCTTAGGAGAGGAGCCTTTTCTATAATCTGTGAGCTTTATTAGAATTACATGGAAATGTTCAGTGGAATTAAAGTGTTAGTTTAAGATGCTGATATTTATTTGCCGTTAGTAAAAATAGGTATAATTAAGAAGCATTAAATTATTAAAATAAGATCATAAATCGAAAACATATTTTTAAAAAAGCTTATCTTTTTAATTCTCTGTGTTTTTTTTTTAATTTTGAAATGCTATTTAATATTTATTTAAGAGTTTTTCGAGAATACCTACTTATCATATGCTTACTTGAAGTCATAATTTCCTAGTTTATACTATAACTTCGGTTTCACAGCAAAGGAAATAATTTTCTTTTTGTGAGAAAAAGTACACTAAATAATAATGGCTGTTCTATAAAATTTAATTACGCTTTACATTACTACATATATTTTAAAAATATTATTTACCCACGGATTACTTGATTCATACAGGCTAGTCGAGTCTTGAATTATGAAAAACATTTGAAAACTTTTCCCCGCTAGGATCACCACAAACCCAACCTATATCACCCAACCAATAGGACTGATAAATGAGGAAAAATAAAGCCGTATTTTCATGAACTACTGACTGTTGGCGATGGTGAAACCTATTACATCCAGGTAACAATAAATACTCTTTTTTAAGATCTTTTGTTCCATTTTCTTGCCAAAGACATAATTTCAAGCACTGAATCCCAGCCTTCTTCAATTCTGTGGAATTGGTTAGCCAAATGCCATCGATCACTTTAATGATTTCCGTACCTCGACTAACCTGAACCAGTTCATCTAGTCACCCATGATTTAGCGTATCAACCAAACCTTTGTCTTAAAAATTTATTAATTTTTACTAGAAATGCAGGTATATTTTCAATAAATTTTACATTTTCTTATTGCTTTCACTGTCATGAATGAACATCACCATTAGGTCTCAGGAAAAGTTTAATTCTGTGAAGTTCTAAGAAAATTTTGCAGCATCCAGTGCACTAGGCTAAATACGACATTTCTTTTAACTCTTTCTGTACCCTAAATTATCCATGCGATTTAATAGAAATTTCAGTCGGTCTAGGGTTGAATGATTTAAATGCTGTTATTTTTTTTTGGCTTACAGTGGAGCATATTTTACGTCCATGGTGGCAGTGAACGTGTTAAAATAATCATTTTTAATGTTTAGTAAGGCAATAGTGCATATTATCTGATGTAATTAATTTCAAAGTTAGGGGTATATGTTAAGAAATGAACTACATATTTTTATACCTAAACCAAACTCATATAAAATCTTTAAAACCTCAATAGCACTGAAAAAAAACCATATCAAATTAATTGCATCGAGAAACATTGTTCACAATAAATGAAGGTGGAAACACCATAGATCTCGAAATCTCATTTATAAAACAGCAGTAATAGTTTTCTCCGCAGATCGTAGTTAGAGTCAATTACTATCTAATCTATTATAGAAACAGCCGTCATGAGCGGGTGGAACTTAAACCCATTACTTGACATGATGCATCTTTGTTGCAATTTACTGGAGAGCCCTTTCAAGAGTTATTGCTTCCCTTCGGTTTCCGAGAGTAGTTATTGATGGTAAAGGGGATCTCAGAGCTCCTTTGTAATACTTAGAAGTAAATAGTTTTGTCAACGTTCCGGGGATGTGTTAATGGTATCTATCAGGATGAGGGGAAATGAAGTATATTTTTGTTCAAAATAAGGCTAATTGTTTAGATAAAAGTAAAAAAATAGGTTTTTTATGATTATAATTTACATTATTCCGTTGCATAATACAGAGATACGGGTAGTATCTGGAATTCAAATGTCTCTTTCCCGCAAAAGTTGATTCTGTCGGTCTGGTGTCAAGTTTTGAATTGAGAAGATTGATGCATACCAACCTATGACCTATACCATACGACCTATGCGTCATTTAATATCAGAAAAATGGGAAGTTAAAGTTTCATTAATAAATGTTAGATGAAAGAGTAAACTTTTTGCGTACTGTCTATTTACAAGTCATTCACTTATGGTAATTTTTGTGGTAATGAGTTTAATGAAATACGTTATATATGAATCAATAAGCTTAAAAATGCAATGGTTTTGTTTTTGTAAAATCTAGTCATATGCGTACTTGTTGAATGCGACGTTAATGGCCCTGGAAGCTAAATAAACTATAATAAACTGATAATACAGCTTCGCCTGATAGATAAAGGAAAACTTGCGTTTCTCAGAGTATCTTGTTTTTCAGAAACTTTTTCTGAATCCCTTTTTTTATAAATGTTGCTAATTCTAATAACATGAGCAAGTATCTATACTCGACAGCAACGTTTCTTGAACCCAGTACGTCACAAATGCGGGAGGAGAAATCAGTAAACACGAAGCCTATTGGGTTGATCGGAGGAGTTTTGGTACGCAAATCGTGATTGAAAAGCACTATATATACATAAGTTTAATAAAATAATCACATTTTTGAATTGACGTTCTTCATTTCACTAAAAATTCAGACACCGCGATGGGAACTACTTTGTTTGTTAGTGACGTCGTAGGGTCAACTTAGTATTGTGCAAACGCAAACAGAAAAATTAGCATTGTCTCCTGTTTACCTTTTCGAAGTCATGTGAATCCAAGAACTTTTCCCGATACATTACTAAAAACTTAAATCTTTATACTATGGCTTAAATAGGTTAAATCGGCCAAGTTATGAAGGCTGACAAAGTGTGTGACTAAAAAGTGGTTAGTTTTAATAACCCTTTAACTTAAAACAGATCAACACAAAAGTAATTATTTCTACCTCATTTAGAGAACTCGCTTTGTTGAACCCAATATATATCGTCTAAAAGTGAACACAGAACTAAGTCATGAATGCTACATGAACTCAAGAGCTAAGTTAAGACAGCGTACTAATTATAAATGCATTCTCTACCCAGCCGATGGTGCCGCATCACATCGGATAGCGTTCAAAATAAATTTAGCGAAACTGCTTCCGTGTTGAAAGATCATTACTTGTGCTTCGAACTTGGAGCGACACTTTTGACAAATCATGCTTGTTTGGTAAACTCCGCGACATGGACTCTCCTTGACAAATAAGTCCCTCGATTATGTTTAAAAGGAGTGAATCGAGTCTTCCATAAGAGTACTAATATGCGTCGTAACTTGTTGATTGCTGGAATCAGTATATATTTTTAATTTTTAGTTTTTAATACTTCCAGTTTATTTAAATATTCCTCTCCGAAGTTGCAATTGATATAATATATAATGTATGGAGAGAAGTAGAATGCGAGAGTAGATTAATAATTTATATAAAGGTAAACTGTTAAATATTTCATTTCATTTTTTGAATTATAGCAGTCGTAGTGCAGAAAATTAGGCGTACAACCTTTTAAAAGGTCTCAGACATTGCTTCTAGAGTAATTGAGTTATTATTAAACCCTACATAATATTGTGCATAATTTTTACAGATACCTGTATAATTAATTCATTAAGCTCCAAGTCTTCCATTTTTGGAACCGTTGTTTAAGATTTCATTTTATTTCCGTGTTATGTATTCAAGTTAACGTTTAAAAATATTTTTAATATGCGTAAATCCTCAATAAAGCTTGAATTAAATTATTGAATTTACAAACTTTTCAGTTTAGCACTCTTCATTAAAATATTAAATTTGAAGTAAGTATACTGATTTTAGTTTTTAAGAGAAAATATATATTAATAATTATTCCATTAAATCCCTTGCTTCACATAAGTATCTACCCTGAGGATACATTTATAATGAATGATATAACTATGTTTCAATTACTGCGAAATTTAAAGGGTTTCTCAACTCTTGACTACATAGGTTGATACTTGGTTAGAAAATCATACGAATCATGGATGTTGATACTTAAATGCTTAACTAAGCAGCAAGCTTAACTAAGGAGATAACGCTTCAGAGAGGAAATGCAGCTTTATCCTACAATGTATTATGAATAAATGACGCATAGCTAATTTTAATTTACAATACTGAACGAAACTCAAAGAAAATGGATTATTTCAGAAACACACCTTATTAATTACATAACTTTGATTAATAATAAACTGTTTTCATTAATTAAACATATTTTAATTAATTTTATTTTAAAAGATTAATAAACCATAAAAATAGGAATTGATAGAAATTTATTTTGTACGCTTCAAACAATATCACATAAGGCTTAACAGTTTGTAAAAATTCAAATAACATTATTTAGTAATTATTTTGTAAGAAATTTACAACTTCAAGTAAAATTATTCAGTTTCCCTTCTAATCTCACATCAGTAACCAAGAACAAAGGGGAACATAGAAGTATCCAGACAATTAGTTTCCATAATATTTTGTTTCAAACAGTTTTGAAATAAACCAGAAACGCCCCCTATTGTTTTTAAATTAATCTTACTGACATATTCTGGAAACAGAAAAGGGAAATATTTGTTTCTATATAGCAAATTTCAGTGGGCCTATTTCACTGGTTTTAAACAATAACGGACTTAAAATCTTTGATCATCCATCATTCAAAATAATACTAATTGTTTTTTGCTCTTTTACTTCCATAAAAATATTAGTGAATATTAAACAAAATATAGAGATTCATAAAGCAAAAAATTAGTTATTTTGGATTAAATCCCTTATAAAATGTAATGGAAAAGTACAATTTTCTGATTTTTTTGCATTACCTTAAAATCCTTTTACTCAAAAATGGAAAAGATAACTGTGATATCGTATTCTATCATCCCGTTTTTTAAACTACATGAATGAATTTATTTATTAAAAAATCTAGACTTCTATGTAAGACATATAATTCTTGCATGTAGAATAGACGTAGAATAGATACGTGTAGAATACGTGTATAGTACGTGTAGAATAGATAAGAATAGCCGTGTCTATTCTTCAAATATATGTATTTATTTTTTCTCCTGTATCATTGTCGTTCCTTATCATGTTACTTACACCATGTATATTTAAAAAGTTTGCCTTCTTTTTTATTTTGTTATAAAAAGGATTCAATTCTTTCTGAAAAGGCTTTCAAACAATTCATTTTTAAATTAGATATTAAATATCTAAGTTTTATTCATGAATTATTGAGATAATACTGAAAATAATATGTTTATTTTTTATACAGAATGATTGTTTCAAAATATGTATAGATCATCACTTACAGTTAACATTATTCAGGCGTTTCTAGTTAGGTATATATTAAAAATTATACTCTTCATTTATGTTCATCTAATTTCATTTCAGTTTGAACTCTAAAGTAATCTTTACTTTGTTACTTATTGGAAATATGTTTATATGTTCATAAAACATGGATTAAATATATTTTTAAAATTGTTTACTTGAATTTAGGTTAAAAAAACAATTTTTCTGTAATTTTCTGATGCAAAAAATATGTTGAGTAGTATTAAAATCAGATCATGATTTTCCCCAGCTAGCAATGTAAACACCTAAAAAAATATCAATGCATGGAAATAATGTTATTGCATATTTTGGAAATAATAAAAGAAAAATAAAACTTCACGAAACTTACCGCCCTGCTTCTAGGAAAAACCAAACGAGAATTTCTTTAGTTTCCTTAAAAATAGAATATTAAGTGCGAAGAAAATAGTTTTGCACACTGTTCGTGGGGAAACAACTCTATAAAAATATCTTTCCAAGCCTTATCTTATACATAATGTCGAGTTGTACGGTTTGAAAATAATATTCAAAGCTTTCTGGGCTAAAACAAACTCAAGGAAAAACCTAGGAATCAGTGTCTTATTCAAAAGAATTTACTCTCGAAGCACTGAAGACGAATTTCTTCATTTCCTGGAAAGGTTCGATTGAAGTTTGTACCCCTCCGGTAAAAAATATGCATTCATATTTATTGATCTCTGACAATAGGCAGGCATATTTTATAGGAATATATGGCTATAGTGAGTTCCAAATCAGTTTTTGAGGAGTTTTATGTAAAACGGGTTTTCCATGTGTTCCCAACTCCCATAACGATATTTGGTTTTTGAACAGGTTTCTTCCATGTTTCGTATATGTGGAAGAATTTATATACTTTGAATACTACACATATGGTGAGAAGCTGATAGTACGTATTTCAGTGTAAGCTATTTTCTTGTTTATTTCTAATACCTATACCTATAATTTTAAAACGACTATTGGATGATTGAATCGAGATAGAAATGGGGGATAAGCCATAGCCCGAAAATATATGGGTTAAGTAATTGTATAAATCTAAGTTAATTTTTTACTATTCATATCCAATTTTACTTATTTCTTTTTTAAAGTTGTTTATTTTTATCTTTTAAGTTTTGACTTCTACTTTTAATATTCAAAGGATTCTACGTAAAGGACATTATATTTTTTAGTTCAATTTGGAAAACATTTCTTTTTCATAAAATACACCAAAATTGTCTTTATGTGATTGAGTCTTTATTCTACAATACTGTATCACCTCTTTGATTTTTTAATTTACATCTTGAATTTTTTACTTTTTTTTCTTTTGGGTACTTTTTGAAATTATCTTGTTTTCTAAATTGTTTCTAACCTGTTTTCTGAATTTGTTTTATTAAAGTTCTCATGTCTATACACGTTCTGGATAAATTAAAATTCAATTTAGGAAAAACCGTCACACATGCAATAAAACTATTTTAATTGATCTTAAAAAAGTTTCAAATCCTGATAAATAAAAATTTTAACTGTGATACTTTTAATAGAAATTTAAATGCTTCCCTAAATTTTAAGAAAGTTGACATTTCTAAAGAGGGAATTAGTTAATTTCGTGAAATGTTGTCCAAAAAAATAATTCGGCCCAGTCCTCCCTTTCGGCGAAATTTAGTGAGATGTGGCGTAAACCCGCGGGATTAACTTTTAAATAATTAAATTTCTACAATTTTATTGTCCACTTATCCCATGCATTTATCCTTAGTCTTCCATAAACAGTAACTAAATTCTTCTTTACTTTCAGTTGTTTTGTAATTATTAATAAACAATTTAATAAGATCACTTTTTCTAAACAAAAAAACAATAATTTTGTTTTATCCTTTTCTTTAATCATAAAAAGAGGATAGAAGAAGAAACGCATAATCCTCCGAATTAAAAGTTTGCGCAAGAGTTTTACTTTCTCCCTACTAGCCCTTGCAGAGATTTTGTGAGATTTCACTAATTTGAGGCAAAATAATAAAAATAATAGACGCATTTTACTAACAATACCCAACCTGATTACTCCCATTTCAAACCCCCCCCCCTCTCATTTCCTCCCACTCCCTCAAACACAAACCCCACTCCCCCATTTAAAAGCGCGAGACATTAACATTTTGAAGTGCGCATAAGCTCTCCATTGTTCCCTTGACGAACTTATAAATCATTCCCCAGGCCCAAAGGGATACCCTCCATTGTTCCCTCTCTCCTTGAATGACAAAACAACAGCAAAGCCTGAAAAAAAAGCGTTAATCATTTGACGTATAACTACACTTCCTTCTTGTCTTTCCCGACAAGCGGCGTAAAAATCTAAGGGAGTGAGAGACCCCTTCTAATAAATGAGTCTTCCAGTCCCCAATTATGATTGATGAGACAAAACCGAACGCGCTTTAGGGAGAAAGCTTGAGTGTTTCTCTATCGCTTTCTTTCTTTCTTGAACATGTTGTAGGCGTGATATCGAAATGAGAATTGGGTGTAAAATTTGCGAGGTCTTTCTTTTTCCTAACTGACGGAGCTTTTTAATTTTTGGATTGGTAGTGGTGTGTCTTGTGTAGGTTTTGTTGATTGGGATTGGTGGGGGTGGGAATGAATGGATGGTTCTACGAGGTGATGGATTGTTTCATTGGAGGCTTATTTTGTAAGGTCGCTTAAAGACATGCTCTGTGAAATGGGACTTGAGTTTGGGTTTAAGAGTTTAGGTCATTTAGGGTTAGTTAGGGTTTTGGTTTAATCATAGCTTCTTTGGTCAGGAGTTTTTGTGGTATAATTTATCAGATAACCTTTTACTGACACAAATTTTCAATAAAAAAATTATTTATTATTTTTTTAATGAAATAAGCTATGGAACTTAGTAATTTTTAGGACCACTTTTTACTGGGAGCAGCTTTTTTGGAAAAAAAAAAATAATTGATATTTTCGCACAATTTTTTTCTGAACATAAAATTGATCTTTAAATTAATGAAGCAAAAAAGCAAAATTTTAAACTTGAAATTTTCAAATCTCGAATAAAAAATCACTTCTCTGCTTAAAAATCAAAATGTAATCATTCAAATACTTAAGAGGTTCATTAATTTAAGTACTACATTTGTATCTTTGTTCAGAAAAAAACTCGTGTACAAATACTATTTTTTTTTTCAAAAAGGTTGCGCCCAGTGAAAAATGATCCTGAAAATTACTAAGTTCCATAACCTATTCCTTTAAAAATACAATAATTATTCAATTTTATTTATTGAAAATTTTTTGAATAAAAGAATGTTTTATTATTTATATCACAAAAAATCCTGTTTCAATTAGCAATAACTAAAAAATATAAGCACTTTAAAGATTCAAATCTTTTTGTTCCAGTTTCGACATTTTGATGTTGTGACCCCACAAGCAATTCTTTTAAATGCAACTATGTAGTGATACCTCCTATTACCCACTTAATTACCCCTATGTCACAAGTTGTCACAGTGCAGTGACACACCCATTTCCATAGTAAAACAGCCCATTTGAAACTTTATCTTGAAACCTAATTCTAAATCTTGAGATTTTAAACAATGATTTTATTCATTAGGAATAATAACTATCTATTTTATTTCTATTAATTTAAAATTAACGTCACATAACTTTTAACGCATCTAACAGCCGTATTCACTACTAACCTGACCGGCGCGGCGGTGGTTAACCGGGAGTCAAACCTCTGATAGATGGAAAACTAGTTTTACTTCTTTAACTGCCAATCAGAGGTTTGACAGCGCCGGTCAGGTTAGCAGTGAACACGACCATAAGAAATAACCTCTCTGTCATGTCTACTTCTTCAAATTCTGTCTCTAGACTCTTGCATTTATGAGTGGGTTTGTGATACCTTTTCATTTATAACACTTAATAGTCTTTTGCTGTTAAGAAACACACATTTAGTTGCAGATTATTTTAGTACCCTTTTCCAAAATACAATTGAAGTATAATTTATTTCCACACGATGACTTCTAAACACCTCGTTATTTAATAATTTTTATGCATTTCAGATATTTTTAAATATTTAATGATAATTACAACCATCTAATCCCATTTTTTGGGCAAAAAACGATTCATATATCTTTAGTAATGACCAGTATGCGAATCCCCTTCTTAACAAGGAAACTATATAATTTCCGAAACTAGTGAACTTAGGAAGATTTCAGATTTTCCAACAGCAGTAACATCTAAACCCTCTAATTAACGAAGGAAAACGCCGAGCTTTGGGGGCGTATCATGAAAACCCATGCAAATAACTCATCTTAACAGCATGGCAAAACCAAAAGTCAAGCAACTTGCTAAGAGCTATGGTATATTGTCACGAAACCATTGTGCTCAGCATTTTAACGTTAAACAGACATGGGGCAGGAATTGTTTTGTTGAAGCTATTTTTAGTCGAATGAAAGAACTCAGTTTAACGTTCTATATGCAAACGTCTCTAAGATAATAGAGATTTTAATAATTAATTTTAGTATGATAATTTTCATTTAGATGTAGTTTTGTTCAACGCTGCTTAGTGTTCATTAATATTTGCGGTTTGGTGTTTTGCTTTTATTTAAAATATCCCGTAAAAGTCATCCCGTTTTTTTAATTATGAAAACGATTATTATGATGGTTTTTCAGCACTTAAAAACGAAATTTGCTTATAAGAGATATACTGTTTTACGAAAACAGGATAGTTTCTAATGATAGAATTAAGACACTGTCTATTTGCCCGGCAGATATACTCTCTAATTCTAGTCCTGTTTACCCGGCAATTGCTCAGCAACGGTTCTAATTGGTACGCCGGGACCGCGAGACTTATGGCGCATGCGCCAACTAGCGCCAACAGCCGGTTTTACCGTTCAAATAGACACTTTGTAGAATTAAATACATAATTATTTGCGTTTCCTTTTTTTTTTGGCTTAGGGTGTATTGATACTTGACATGTTTAAATTTTTGAAGAGAGTAATAAACCATTTTCGATACTTTAATTGTCTAGAATATACCATAATTTCTGAACAGTAAAATTTATCTGAAATGATATGTTTATGATACAATAGAAGTATACGGGTTTGGCAAACTCAACAAGGAATTCTTTCCAAGAGTCTCTCGACATTTCTACACATAAAATTTATCACTATAAAGACTGTTTATCATCTCATCTATTCATCTATTAGTTGAAAAGACATGATGTGACACAAAAGCATTTCCATCTGTTGTGTTTTAGTTGACGATCAACAAATCTGAATTCATTGGATAAAAGCCAACACTGTGTATCATTGTTATTTGGCTTTATATTGTATTTTGGGATTTGTCTTAAAACGTATAAAAATTTCTAACAATGTAATGATAGTTGTATAAATATTTTTGGCCCTTGTATGAACTATGAACTGATTTTTATACTACATTTGCATTGACCTCAAGGTTTCTTAATACGTGTAACCTCGAGGTCGAAAAAATCTAAATCCAAGTTTCTTTGATATTAATTACTACACATATAGGAATACGTCCTTTGATTCAAAGATGGTAATCCAAATATAATCAATGTAATATTAGAAATTAATTAATTGTTTCAAAAGCAATAAAGCATCAAAGCATTAATGTAGAAAATATATTTCCTTCGGTATGAAACATTTACAGAATATTCATAACTATAATTTCCAGTGTATAGTATTCAGAAATATCAATTAGATCAATAATTAAAATAAAGCAACCGTGTAAATATTTACAGCTTTTTAACATAACCGACCAAAAATTAAAATTATTTTTTAATAAATTGTATTCAAAAGGTTTTTTTGAAAGCATATGTAGCAATTTTTGTGTGTAATTATATTTTCTCAAGGAGTTACATATGTTTGCCTTAGTTTCTTACAATTTTTCCGTTCATATATTTTAAATTGTGTTTGCAATGTGTTATAAATTTTTGTTTTACGTATGGTTATCAAAAACTGTTATTACAAAACAACTATTTTCTCCCAAGTTTTATGTAGTTTTCGTGATCCCTTGCTTCCCTCACACACATGTTACTAAAACCCGTCAACACAAAAGTTATACTAGTACAAACACGTTAAGAACTACTCTCCCTAAGCCCTTCCAATACCTCCGATAACCTGACCACTCATCTCACGGCGGGATGTAGAGGCACAGTTTAATCCGACGGTGTGCCTCCATTCCCTTCCCGCATATGCGGGAGGGCTCCTCCAAACTTCTGGGCAAGTTCGGCATAGCGAAGCTGCAGCAGCAGAGCTCCTCCTTATCGATTGCGAAGCTTAATCTTTCAGAAAGAGACATCGGGATGCGGAGGAGCAGAAGGGGGCCGCTCCTTTGGATCAGCCGATCATTCTACTGTGAGGGGACTTTTTACTATACTTAGCAGGATCGGAGTAGTGATGGTGGTTTCGAATGAAATCTTTTGTATGAAGGGAGGCACGGGTTATTCAAAAGGTTTGGTCACTTAGTTTTGGGGCTGTCAGTGTAAGGATGTAGAGAAGAAAGTATTGGGTCAATTGTTTAAAAGTTGATATTCATAGGGAATGTTTAGGGCAGGCGCAGATTATGCACGGCTCCACGGGTACTTTTCCAGACCATCACCTTTACCTTTTGAGAAAAATGTCAAATTGTTGGGGATTTTCTAAAAACGTATCCCTCAAGATCCCCTTTTGGTAACGCTGGGGGGTATGGGGGTCCTCCCCCAGAAAATAATTACAAATTTTACCAGTAAAAGTAGGGTTTTAACTCAATGTTAGTACTTTTTTTGGGTCCAAGGGGGGCACTGTTCAGAGTGCACCCCCCTTGGATACGAGCTTGATGTTTAGAGATAAAGTGGCTTTGAAAATATTAATGATTGAGGGCAACTGGGGTGAGAGTTAGCGAAACACCGAATGTTGGGTAGGTGTCATATAAAAAAAATTTAAAAGAGAAAACGAAAGATTAGGAAAAAACAGTGATTTGAATGAAAACAAAATTGGATAATATTTTCTGAACTGCTTCTTTGACTTACGCATAAGATTTGTGATAACAAGGTTATCTAATTGGGCCAACTCCGTTTTAAGTTAATTCTTCTAGTACTTTTTAAGAAATTTTATATTACATTTTTTTGTGACTTTAATGAAGAATATTTCACAATTCAATATGAAAATAACAGGTAAGTTCTGTAATGTGGTAGACCGATTTAAAAAAAATAGCTCTTATAAATGCAATTGTTTAATAAATAATTTATAATTTTCTTCATTTTTTATGTTTATATGAGGTATACTTTGTAAATATTGTGCCAAGATCACCCTTCTAACCCTCTTAAAATACGCTGAGAATGTATACCAAGCTGTTGGAGATTTTCATAAAAGGGATATTCCTGTTTTTCATATCTATTCCTTTCAGCAAAATAAATGGGAGTGTTGAGAATCACGAATTTTCATTAGATAAATATTTTCATAATATCCAAAAATATTTGTTTAATATTTTTGAACGCATTATATTGTATATTGAACCTTTTGACTCATAAGCTAAATAAAATATTTATATCGTTTTGAAATAATATACTGCAAATGCTCCACACAAAAATAAGCACATTTAAAAACAATTTTTTTGTCTCCAAAATAAACAACACTTGAGTTGCATTCACGTTGTTAGGTCCAAGAACAACGCGGTGTTAGAATACTTTATGACCTTATTCTATTGTGATAATGGACTGAATGTTTACAAAGTGTTGGAAATGCATCTTAATATAGGGTTGTAAAAATATACGTTTCGAATCTGAAGCGCATTTTATTATTCATGGGATGTTGTTTTTCGTCTATCTTTGCTAATTTGTTCTCGCTTTGGAGAAGGTCAGTTGGGTTTGATGAATTGAAGGCTTTTCGTTATATGGATGATCTAATCGTCTTTGACCCAACTAATTTAAACGAATTTAATTGATACTTACCAAAAAGAATAAACTTTAAAGCGTACCAATGTAAAGAAGGTACAGCTAATTATTTGGACTTAAAAATCAAGATTATCGATAAAAAAAGATTATATTGGTTTAATGATGAGAAACATTTTTTTTGAGATGAGACATTTTTAAAAATTTCCCTAGTTTCCCTCAAAGTTTCTATTTTTTATAATATTTTTTACAACTAGTTGAAACAAGGGAATATGTAACAATAAGAAGGCTTTTGGTTTAGAAGAAGCTTTTTTAAAATTCGAAAACCGGTTTGTAGAAAATGATTTCCCAAAGTCCTTTTCAAAAAAGATGAAGAAGAAGATGGGATGGTGGGTTTACATAAGATTTTCTCTTTGCCTTTTAATTCTACTCGTGATGACTCGTTTGTTAGGGGGTTCCATCTTCTTTATTAAGAAAGTGTCAGAAAGGCTGCCTCAGGTATAGGGACTGGGCCCCTGATGAGATTCCGGTTCCTTGACTTGTTTTGGTTCTTATTTGATAATCTACACTCTAAAAAAAATTCCCGTAAAATTTACGATTTTAAACTGGCAGCTGGGTTGGTTGCGGAAAACCGTAAAAATTACGAAGTAAATCCGTAAAAACAACGGCGTTTTACCATTTTAATCCATGTAAATCCATAAAAACAACGGCTTTTTACCATTTTAACCCATGATTTTGGTTTTGCAAGGTAAAACACCGTTGGTTTTACGGATTTACTCCGTTATTTTTACTGTTTTCCACAACCAACCCAGCTGCCAGTTTAAAACCGTAAATTTTACTTTTTTTTACTGTGTATATATCCTTTTCATGTTAATTATTTATTTTTGAATTTGAGGGTGCTCTTAAGTTTAGATCGAAACACTAAGGGCGAGCGCGCACGGGCGACTTTTGTCACGGTGACCAGGATTACTAGTATCAAAAATATCATTAGAAAACAATAGAGCATTTTCAATCACATGACTTTACCTAACAAAGGCCTTAGCAACGTTGTTTTTATCCTCCAGTGATGTCATGTGCGAATGCTGCTATTGGATACTTCTATGTCCCGCCCCTAACAACAGCCTTAGCAACGTTGTTTTTGTCTTTGTCACCGTGACAAAAGTCGCCCGTGCGCGCTCGCCCTAAAGAACACATTTTTTTGTAATTTTAGCAACACTTTCAAAGCAATATCTATTTCTCACACAACACAATCGCAACGTAATCGAAATAAAATAGCAATGGTTCATTATTGTGTTTACTTAGAGTTAGAAGAGTATTTCACGCATTTGCAGAGAACATTTTTACAATTTTTTTTTTTACTTTCCTATCTAAGTATCTGCCTAAGTTTCACTGAAATGGAATGTAGAAAACTCGGTATGTCTGCAGAGAGAGAAAAATATTAAATTTCAAGGATACCCGTTCTTAAACATTTCAAGAAAGTAAATGTGAATTCTTCAGAAGAACGGCCGTGTTCCACAAAGCCCTTATTTGGATTCCGTATGCAGACCTGAAGGGCAGTGAACTTACTGGAGAATATTTTTAAGAATCAAACAGAATTTTGTCTAGTCACCAAAGGAAAGGAGAAGGAAAAAGAGACAGAGAGAAATGGAATTTCAGGTTTGGAAAGGAATAGTTTTTGTCTATTTTGTGAGAGGCGCAATCTTGAGTACAAGTTGTAACGACATTTTAAAGAATACTAGATACTTCAGTCTATATTTTAAAAATTATGTTTGAAACTTCATTTGTGCGTTCGGAGAAATGCAGTAATTTCATGCATAATTCATTTTTAAAAACAAAAGTTAATAACGTTCAGAAAAGATGAGAATTTGAGCTAGAGTAATCCATAAGTTTATATTTTAAGACATGAAACTATTCTTAAATTTATCGCTTAACATGTTATTGTTTTCTTCATGATTATCATAATTAGAACACGTTTTACCTTTGACTATTCGTATTATTCATCATTAGAATATACGTATGTATGGTAATTGCCTAACAGTAGAATAGTAGAAAACAGTAGAAAAAGTGTCAAAGGGGTCCTTTTTACATTTATATTCTGAATTTCTCAAATTATTGCACGGCATGTAATCGGCGTCACATCTGAAACTCAATAAGTTCCTCAAAAACTTCAAAGGTTGAAGAATTTCAATGCTTCCAATTATTATTCTGTTGATATCCTAATAACTAAATTTTTCTTTAGGCATGACTACTAGGGTGGAGCGAAAAAAACTTTTTTTCGAAATTCAAAAAGATACCTATGGCAAAAGTGGTCTTATGTAATAAGATGAAAAACCGCGTAAAAATTTTTGAAATCGGTTAATATCTCAGTTCGCGCATCGAGCTCAAAGTTTATAAAAATGCTTAAAAATGAACATCTTCCGAAATTTTTAAGATAATATTTAAATAAAATTTATAGAAATATTCTCGCTTGTAACCTCTTTATAAAAACTCAAAAAAGTAAAAAAAGAAAATTTAATGTTTATTTTTAAAATATTTGGGTGCGCAATTTTGCTTGAAAAATGCGAAATTTTCGAATAACACTATGCGACATAAAAAAAATGGGTCAAAATGCCACAGAAACTTTGAAAGCAGATTCTTATGTAAAATGACCCCCTGAATCCGAATCCGACCCCCGTTTTTCTCCATCAGCCTCAGATTTTCGGGGAACAGCCCCTCCCACTTTTTACGTTTTTCGACGACTTTACAACTTTGAACTCGATTTTCAGGGTCAATGAGCATTGCTTTAGTCTTCAAATTGCCCCCCAGGAAACAAGAAAGGTTCAAATTAATTAAATATGAAAATTTGTAACAAATGGATAGGTTAAAGGGGTAATTAACCCCCTAAAAACGTAAAAAAAATTGCTAAAAATAGTAGGATTTGTTATACCCCATTTATTTCACTTATTTTTGAAGCAATTCATTTTTAAAGGGTCCTAACCGTTCCCCAAGGACCCAAATTTATTAATGATATGCAGCAATGATTTTTAGGAAAAGCGGTTGAGGAGTTATCACCCCCTAAGCACCCGCTGAAGGGTTTGGAAGACTCTCTGTATCGCGCTGGCGCACGCGCGCTCAAGAAACAAGGAACACTTCCATAAAACCGGCCAGTTACTATCGAACCAAAGAATTTCTACTTAGAAAAAACTTATAATATACGAAAAATGTCATTTTTAAAATTTTCAAGGCATGAATATAATTTCTTGAACACGCGTGCACCAGCGCGATTCAGAGAGTCTTCCGAACCCTTCCGCGGGTGCTTCGGGGGTGATAACTCCTCAACCGCTTTTCCTAAAAATCATTGCTGCATATCATTAATAAATTTGGGTCCTTGGGGAACGGTTAGGACTCTTTAAAAATGAATTGCTTCAAAAATAAGTGAAATAAATGGGGTATAACAAATCCTACTATTTGTAGCAATTTTTTTACGTTTTTAGGGGGTTAATTACCCCTTAAACCTATCCATTTATTACAAATTTTCATATTTAATTAATTTGAACCTTTCTTGTCTCCTGGGGGGCAATTTGAAGACTAAAGCAATGCTCTTTGACCCTGAAAATCGAGTTCAAAGTTATAAAGTCGTCGAAAAACGTAAAAAGTGGGAGGGGCTGTTCCCCGAAAATCTGAGGCTGATGGAGAAAAACGGGGGTCGGATTCGGATTCAGGGGGTCATTTTACATAAGAATCTGCTTTCAAAGTTTCTGTGGCATTTTGACCCATTTTTTTATGTCGCATAGTGTTATTCGAAAATTTCGCATTTTTCAAGCAAAATTGCGCACCCAAATATTTTAAAAATAAACATTAAATTTTCTTTTTTTACTTTTTTGAGTTTTTATAAAGAGGTTACAAGCGAGAATATTTCTATAAATTTTATTTAAATATTATCTTAAAAATTTCGGAAGATGTTCATTTTTAAGCATTTTTATAAACTTTGAGCTCGATGCGCGAACTGAGATATTAACCGATTTCAAAAATTTTTGCGCGGTTTTTCATCTTATTACATAAGACCACTTTTGCCATAGGTATCTTTTTGAATTTCGAAAAAAAGTTTTTTTCGCTCCACCCTAATGACTACCACACCAAGTATAACCCATTTCAAAAATGCAATACAAATACTAAATTATAATTGGTGCCGAACTCAATTTATAAGTTACAATAAAATATTAAAATAAAAGAACAAAATTTCTGTAACTCTTAAAGTCTTAAATATGATGAATAAAACCATTTCAAAAGTTGAACAGTAGAAACACTATTCCTATACTAGACTGCAACTTTTCCTGACCCTATGACGTCACTAAGCGAAGTAAAAACTGTGTAAACAGAAAGCCTGTTGGGTTGCTACGAGAAATTTCGGTACGCAAATCGTGATAAAAAGACGCTATACCTATATATGTTACGGACAATGTGATAAAATCCGGGCAAAGTGATAATTACACATTGATAAATGCCATTGAATTTATTATTAACATTATTAGTAACGTCCGGTTTATCACTCTGCCCGTAACATATACATGGGTTTAAGAAACTAATCATATTTTTGAATTGACGTTTTTAATTTCACTCAAACTTCAGACATCGCTCTGGTAACTACTTTTTGTTTGTTTTGTTATTCAGGGTCAAGTATCGTTGCAGTCTATTATAATCATCTTTTTCATCAAACATGAAAAAAACTTCGAAAACTAAACTCAAATCAACTCAATATCCCGACTCATGTGAATAAATCAAACCTCGGAAGTCATATACCCAAAATCCAACATCTCAACATCGTTTAGCTTTCCCACAAAATGAAGAAACTAATTTAGCAACTTTCACATTTTTCTCGGCCCGTCCCACCCAATACCGCCGTACATTTTTCCCGAAGCCTTCGAGAGGGAGACTGTGGCGTGACCAGCACTTAAACACGTAGGTAGCTCTCACGCATTGTCGTCATTAGGCGCAGAGCTAAGCGGGTCAACAGCGGACCACTTTTGGAGACGAGGAGAGAGCCCTTATACACGTGTGATTAATCTAATCTTATTACCGATAGTCCGTGATCAAAAGTTGCAGACGCTAATGTTGCTAATAGTAACGGTCGGCGAAAACATCATGAATATTTGAGGTTTGGTTGAACTGGAATTGTGTAGAAAGTTTTGGTGAATTGATTTTGTGAGGTGATATATGTATTAATTTAGGGCCGTGCATGGCTTGAGATTAAAGGTATACGTTTTAACTCTGTGTCTTTAGGTCTCGGTGTTTTTATTGGCTATATAATTTAAATTTTAAAACTAATGTGGGTGTTGCAGATGTTTGTTTTATAAGTAATTTAAATACACAATTAGTAATGAAAAAAGTTGAATGCGTTAAATACTTCATTTGTGTAAATTATCTTGAAACTAGATTCATGTTATATTGAGAGTTTGTTTTACTTGTACTTTGTGTGCAAATAATAAATGCTTTGTGTGTTTTTAAATCGCCCACGTGTGTTAAAAATGTTTATTTTATAAATGTATTATACCATTAGAAAGATAGATGAAACAGCTATTACACACATTGGTAAGATATCTTTTAACAACAAAAAATTTCATAATCCGTTAAGAATTATTTAATTACCCATAATGATTAAAACTACAGATATTTAAATAATACTGTACGTACACAATATAACTAGAATATTCTCAAATCACAATATGGTATTTAGATCTAACCTACTTCACCTAAAACCTACTTCAAGGGTCTTAAGAAGAACATTCAAACATATATTTTAGACTGAATTTAGGATTCTAAATAGAACTTTTTTAAAGGATTTTTTTTTCAGGCGTTTATGTTTAATTTACTCAATTACGTTTTTATTATCTTGATTAGTTTAATAGCTTTGAGATACTTAATGAAGTCTTTTGTGTGGATGCTAGGTTATTGTTAGAGTTAACAATAACTACTCTGTAATCCTTCTGTGAGAAAATTACATGCTTTTACTTTTTATTAAATAACAATGATGTAATTTTATATTTAAATTGATAAAAGTTTGATAACTAAGCGATAAAAAGGTAAATAAATTACTTCATTATTAATTAAAATTTACAATCTAAAATTCAACATTCCTAAAATTGAAACGAAAATCAGAACCGCATACTATTTTGAGAAAAAATTGATGGTGCAGCCCCAATAAGAACATAAAATCCTAAGAAGATATATTGGATCCAAGCAATCACCCTTTTCTATCTACCCTCTTTATATTACGAGTACGATAAGATAAAAGAAAGTTACACGCTTTTATTCGGATAAGAATGAAAGAAGATATTAATGAAAACAAATAATTTATGCAATGGCAGCCTTTTACGACCCGTTTTCTTTTTCAAGACTACCCCAGAAGAAAACTAAAGGGATTTCTCACAAAGGTCATATTAATATAAATGAGCAAATGTGATGACGAGTAAGATTTTCTTGGACCCGAGCCAAATTAAGCAAACTGTCTCCTCTGCTTGCACGTCTTGCTATTATACACATAGACGTGGACTTCTTTCGGTTCTTCAGTCAGCAGAAATTAGCCTGGGACTCAAAGTATCCGACATTCTCTCTCTTTGCTTTGTTTTTCGATGACTCTTTTTAAGGCTCTTTTATTCCTCAGTTTGCAGGGCTAATTTTCCTCACTGTTTTCGGAAGTACTTCTTTGCTTGACTTTCCAGACAAATGGGTGGAGAGAGAACGCTTTGAGGAGGTCAGATAATCTTTGAAAGGCTGGGGAAGTTTTTAAGAGTGTCAGTTTTTGTTTAAGGAATGCTCTGATAGTTTGTGATTGAACTTTTACTAAGCAGATATTTTTCCGGTAATGATTGTTGTTATACTTTTTCATTATAGAGCATTCGCACATGACGTCACTTGGAGGACAAAATCAACGTTGCTAAGGCTGTTGTTAGGGGCGGGACATAGAAGTATCCAATAGCAGCATTCGCTCATGATGTCATTGGAGGAATAAAACAACGTTGCTAAGGCCGTTGTTAGGCAGAGTCATGTGATTGAAAATGCTCTATTATCAACGATTATATGAGTGTTCATAGAAAGTTGATCTTTTCCTTTACATAAATCACAACGAAGTAAGAGTAATGGCATATTTTTTTGAGGGGGGAGCATAGAGCCTCTTAGAAATAATTTATTTTGAAACAAATAATATATTTCCTATTCTTAAACAATATAAATAATTACTAAAAGAAATTTGGAAATTATTTCATTTCAAATAATTTTAATTCTTAGTTTAAAGAAATAAATTTGAATTATATAAAGAAATAACTAATTGCCTTAGCGTTACCCAGCGGGCACCTGAGGACCACAGCCACGGAGGTGAGGTACTGCTACCCGCGCCAAACATACCATTCAGTCGCACAACCCCTTTTTACAGGGGCAGCACATTCATTCATCTCACAAGGACAGAAACTAACATCCATGCCAAACGGGGATTCGAACCCCAGACATACGGCTTCGCAATTTTTTGAATTTTGAAGAGGGCAATACCTATTTTGAAAGTAAAAATATTAAAAACAGATCTTAGATTACAGGCGATTCAAAGTTCATCGTCTCTGTTTTTTAATTGGCTTCTTTTACCGCGAGCTATTTTTCGTCCTTAAAATCGATTGGTCTACAGATTAGGAAATTTCCCTTATCTTTCTTTCGCTTTAACTTTAATAGCTTTAACTTTAATATCAGAGACCTGCAAGACACAAAGTTGAAAACCCAGACAAATACTTGAAGCTCGATTATTTCTCAAAGGCTTTGAAACCTAACTATTCCAGCCAAATACTAGTAACCTCTCTTCTGGAACCCGACGTGATTCTTCCGACAAATAAAGTAAAAGACGAGTAACTGAGACAATTTTGATTGAACTGCCTGTCTTTGATTTCATTCTCTTAACCAATATAAATAATTATTTTTAAAAGAAATTTGGAAATTATTTCCTTTCAGATAAGATATTTAATGTTAGGTTATTTATTTAATTAAAGAAAAGAATTTTCATGAGACAGCATTGTTTTAAATATTTTTTACTAAATTAAATAAAATTAATAAACTGAATTAGACGAATTGTTTCATAACAAATAATAAATTGTTACACTAATTATTTCTGAATCAACTATTGTAGTCTTACCAAGTCTCCTTACTCTTTAACTGTACCCAGGATTGAGATGTATAAAAGCAAGGAGTTGCGTCGGCAGTTTTGAAATGCATATTCGCAAATTTTAATGATAATTTCATTTACCCTAAAATTCAGTCTTGGTGTCAACAAACTTTCCTGAAGTATAATTAAATAATTTTCAATTATAATGTGATCTGAATAAAACTAAATAAGTCTTGATGTTTAAGTTTCCTCTGTAGAATAGTAATATCGTATAACATCTAAAACAACTTGCACTCCCTAAATTTCTCATATTAAACATGCAACATTTGGAAGGGAAAAGTTTATCCTGAAATGTTTCTATAATTTCATTACTAAAGAGTAACTTTATTTTCAGGGCCCTTGTGATTTTAAAAATATATTTTCGATATTTGCCGATTTTAAAGATCAAAGGAAGATTCTAAAGCCTTTAATTAGGTTTTAATATATGTTATGCGCTAGCTTTTAAAGTTTCAAGAGTGATTAATATCACTTTATTTGTCTTATTTTACATTTAATTAGTATATTTTTCCAATAATAAGAGCTTATATATTATTCTTTATCAGTTAATTCTGCTTTAAAATGCAAATATCTGTACTTTCATAAATGAATGAATGAATTAGATTAGATTCATATAGTATGTGTCATATTTGTTTTACAGTAACAAGAAACTATTTATGCATTGATCAATCAGAAATGTTTGAGGTTTGAAGCTAAATCCATAAAAGCACTCTGAGAAAGAAAATAAAGTATATTTTATTGTTTACTTAATGATGTTTTTATGAAAATTTTCTCTATTAGTATCCCATGTATCCTATCAGTTATTTGATGAATCATCATTCATGTTTGGTCCGAGTATGGATTATTTATATAACTTTCCAGTTCTGAAAAACTTCAATTCATTTGAATACTCCAATTTTTTTTCAGATTAGATAAAAGAATTCATAGTGATGTTTGACAATACCGTTGCTTTCCGACCAATATTTCTCTTACTTCTACTTTTAATGATATATTATGCAAAAGCTACTTTCAAAAGTTATGTCATGGGATCAATGTTCAATATGAAAACTCAGTCTAAAGACAGAATCTTTATTACAAAAATATATTCTTGCTGTTTTCTTCCATTTTATAACAATTTCACATTCTATAGGAACAATACAAATAGAACATCAAAACAATTCTCATAAAACTGGAATTTTAAAACATATCAACATTTATTTCAACAGCATTATGTTTATGTGCAAATCTATGAGCACCATTGAAACCCATCCAATGCGAACACCAATCATAACAATACACTTGATAAATAGATTGCTTTGAATAACACTTTGTTAATTGTTGATATTTCTGGACATTTCTGAAAATTTTCCATTAGAATGTTACGTTAAACTTAACTTTAAAATGTTTGTCATTGCAGAGACTGTGCGAATATATGCAATTTTGATGCATTTATGACAAAATAAGATATTATTACACGTACCTGCATCAAAAAATAAAAGTTCTTCTCAAATGTTATTTAAACTAAAAAAAAAAACCATGAAAATGCAAAATATTTGGATCCAAAACTGTAAGTCTTTTAACATCCAAGTAACAACATCATTAAGGAACTCAAAATATAAAATGGTCTTACTTTTTCGTTTCATACACTGTTTTCATTGTACAAAAAATCAAAATTTGTATTTCATCAAAACCCTTTGAAGGTAAATGCCGTCTGATATCAAATGTGGAAAAAAAAGGAATCATCTAAGACAAAAGTTATTCTGGAATCTTTCACGTATATCTAGTCTTTTTTAATAATATTCAATTTTCTCTTACAAGAAATGAATGGATATGTATTCAAAATAAATTTGAATTATTGTATTTTTTTTGGGGGGGGAGGGTGTAGGAAACATATTCTTATTCATCGAAAGTTTCCTAAAAGCTATTATGTACTATTTAATTACTGATAACCATGAAATTAGATTAATATGAACAAAATTATAATTATAGGATAAAAAATTAAGACATTTCAGCTTTGTAGGATCTATAATTAGAATACAAAACGCAAATACATTCAAAATTTTCTCTATTTATCAATATAGTAAAGTATTGTAACTTCTTATAAATAACGTAATATTATATTTGATTACTATATTTTCACTGGAAATAATACAGCCAACACTTGGGTTCATTAAAGTAAAGTAAAACATTATTATCTATTTTTATATATCTTACATTTACAGCTAATAAATTTTTAAATTCAACAACCAAATGTAGATGGAACTATTTACAATATATTAAGATAACTGCACTGAATGTATATGAAACACAATATCATTAAATTAAATTCATTCCAATCTCCTTCTATACTCTATTATCACTTATCACATGAATAATAAGCCACTTTAAAATTTTTGATACTTTTATGTTGATACTATTAAGTTATTTTTAATTAAATTATTCTGATTATATTATTTAACACATTTTCGTCAATTTCTAATTTTTGTGAAAGAAACATAATATGATTTAAAGAAATTGAAGACTCTCATTATTTATGTGCATGATATGAGAGAAAGAAACGTTTTCAGAAATTTCCGTAAAAAAGTTTGGCAAATATATGTATAACATCACATATCTTTCGACTTTCTTCTTGATAGGATATCCTTTTAGAAAAATCACACTCTATGAGTAAAAACTTTCGGCATCGTCCTAAAAGAATAAAGTTTTATAAACTAACAGCTTTATTTTGATTGTATCTTAAACATCTAAACTGAATAATAGTTAAACATCCCTTAACGTAAATATTCATTATGGAGGAGTGTAAGCCAGTTTAATTACCTAAATCTTTAAATGAAAAAAATATTGAATCCACACACAGAAATAAATTTCCCAATCTTATCAATAATAAAATTTACTTCAGAATAAAAAATTTGCACATAAATAAAACTGAATCACATTTTCATTAAATATAATTAAATTTATACCTTGTAAGGGCGAACTATAGAAAATTATTTCAACTTACTTATCACATCAGTTTAATTAAAGTTTATTATCACAACTAATTTATACTAATGATTTTCCAATAGTTAATTCATTCTTTTAAAATAGAGCAGACATTTCTGTAAATATATTTATACTACTTTATACCCGCTAAATAGAATTACTAATTAATAATCTCATCTTAAATATGTCGAAGAGAAAAGTTTTTTCTTCTGTTAAAAAAGAGGGGAAGAACTGATATCAGAATATGTTTTGGATGCTAGTTATGCAATGCAGGAGGAATTTTTTTTTTTCATTTCTGTAAGATTATATTAAGTAATGAGATATTCAATAATAATTCAAATGAATAAATGAAACGTAATTGTGAAATGAGGTTAATTGAGAACTAGCGCGCTAGACCCGACACTGCCCTGGTTTAAGTTAAAAATATGTAATCCGGGGTGTTACATAATGAGTGAAGTATAATGGTTTAATTTAGTATTATTAATATCGTATAAAAGTATTTTAAAATTATCTACAATTTATTTGAACTCTACGTATTATTTTACCTTTAAAAGTTGCCTGCCTTTAAAATAATACACTTTCTCAGAACTATACCTAAAGTAAACTTATCCTATTAATGTATAAAATCAAATACGCGTGATTACCTTACGTGATTTTTACACTAGTAAGCTGATTCCTTACAATTTTTTCCCCATCTCCCAATAAGTTTCAAAGATAAAAATTACAATTCTGCTGTTATCAGCTAGTGGCGTTTTTTTTTAAATGGCACAAATTTGGAAAATTTCTTAAAGATTAAAAGTATTCCATGAAAATTTGTCCAGTAGAACAAATAAAAAACATTTTAAACATTTAAAATTTAAACGCAATGAATAGATAGCCTACTCTTTTTTAAGTTACAAAAAATTAATTGAGCATGGTGTATAAAATCTTTTTATACCTTTAAAAGTTGTTTGCATTTAAGATACCCTTGCTCAGAATTATACCTAAAATGTACCTAATCCTCTTATACAATCTGAGAACAAACATTTACCATTACCTTCTTTAGATGATTTCCTAAAAAAAATATATTTGGAAAGAATTCCCTGTTTCTTGAACAAAGACTATCAACTCAACTTTCGTGCATAAAACAGTGATGCAAGCGACACTAAATGTTCATCTTGGGACTTATTGTAACCCCCTTAAACATAAATGGGAATTAAACGACGTTATTTCATCACCATAACATGTGTTATACTGGCGTCGTTATTTTCTTTTATAGAGACAAAGCAGCGAGATAAAATCCTTTGAAGAATAGTAAAAGGTGAAAGATTATAGAGCTCCATTGGTTTCTCGGGGCAGTATTGTCTTCTAATAATACTTTTGGGATTAAATAATGGCCTTGGATAGAGATAAAATAACATTTTTGCTTTTCGTGTAAGGGTATTACGACAAGCCTCTGCTGTGTGAATATAATAATGTTAGTCGGCGGAAATATTATATTAACTATATTTTTGTATTATTTGTTTTTTTTTCCATTTACACTTTTATGACAGTATATGGAAGTTATTAGTTATGTAATTTAAACACAGAAAATCAAAACATCTACAGAAAGTGAAAATTTGGAATCAGTTTGAATTCTGTTTATTCAAGTAGTTTATGATTTTTTCACCTTTTGTAATAATTATTTCTTCTTTTCAATTTATATAATTCAAAGCTCTTTTTATGATGGTTTAATTGAACAAATTTTTCTTAACATGGTAATACTAACATTTTCGAATTAAATAAATATAAATTCTATTAAAACAAAGTAAAGAAAATTAAATAAAAAAACGCATAGCGTAGAATCTATACAAACATAATGTAAATATGTGAATAAAATTTTAATAAGCATGAACACCGAGTTTTGTTTTCAGGGGGTGTTTTAATTTGCTGTGTTAAGAAGAATACTAAAAGTTGAACAAAATGAAAATATTGAATAAATTGGGTACCACTTTGAAAAAGGTGCATGTTACGTTGAGCTGCACATGACTGTTTTAATTGGGGGTTGTATGGCTCCAAGCCTCTAATAAGACGCATGAAAACGGCCCCTTAAAGAAAGATTTCCAGTAGCTTTAGGGAATAAACTAAACCATAATAAATGACTGCTAAATAATCATCTTTATAATCCCAGTCTTTTGTCCACAAAAAAAAAACCACAGTAACTTGTTTTTTCCAGACTACAAATTGTTAGGAGACGTAGAAGTATACGCAAACGAACTGTAAAGTGTGGTAGTAAATGCACTCTATAGTGCAGACGAATGTTCCCAAGAGTAATGAAAAAAAAACCCCCACTATAAAAGTGATTGGGCTGGGGGTTAAAACTCATGTGCTTATTCATGTTTCAGGTATTCTAACATATTTGTGTTTTTTTTCTTTCAGGGACTGTCTTTATATTAAAGTCACCATCACAATATTATAAACCGGTTTATATAGCACTCCAAAACGTCGTTTTGAGTTTCAAACCTAAAGGCAAACAATTAAAAAAATTGCTTAAAGTGATTTTTAAAGTAACTAAAATAGTGAAAATTGACAACTGAGTTTTATTCGGCTAAGATATTTGCCCACAGCACCATCTACTTTTGGCTAGAATCTTTTTCTTCACTATAGCATGCACCCCTGGACTGCATTTACAACCACACTTCTCTATTGTGATTCCTAATATGCTTTAAATTTTCTACATCACTTAGAAATAAGAAGGGAATAAGAACAATAAATAAGAATCATACTTAATAGTATTATACAAGGTGTTTTAACAAGACGACCCAAAGAGAACTACAGGATGGGCAAAAAGACAGTATAGTGCTGTCCTTTAAAAACAACCCACTGTTTCATATTTTCTTCATTAAAAGCTTAATAAAAAGGATAATTATATCGAACAAAAAACTGTACAAGCGGCTCATCCTCCCTAACATTTTAGTGCTTAGCATGTTTAATTCCAAGTATCCATTACAAATTGGCAGTCAATTAAGTAAGAATTTGAAAAAAAACCCCACTTTTTCCTAGAAGGACTCTAATTGGCGGACTGAGCTAAAACTTTACAATTTTATTCTCATAGTAATGGGATAACATAAAAACGCGCGAACAATGCTCTAAAGTCTTTATAACATACATTTTTACAAAATCTGTAAATCTGAACCACATTTTTTGCCAAAAATCTACATTATCTCAGCTTGTTTAAAAAATAAGTAAATAAACCGTTCTTTGACCAGTTTTTACATCCCTGACACTCTAAAGGCCATAGAAAGACAGGGTATATGAGATGGTAAAATTATTTTAATTATTTAATTAAAAAATCTCAATGGGTTGTTTTTAGGGTACAATTTGGAGTGGGTTGTTTTTAAAGGACAGCCCTATACACTTTTGAAAATTCCATAAAAATCGGAATAAAAAATGATCATCACCCTGAGCATCCTGAGGTCACGGGTTTCTTAAGACAACATAAAGAAAAATTTAGTTCAAAATTTTGTTAATAGATGGAGTCATTATAATCCAAATAATACAAACAACTTTTTAGGGTAGCCGGATGTGATGTCTTACCTTTTTCTTTTCGGATTTTCTCGAAAACTATGGGTCGGTCGTTAAGGTATAGTTATTTGGGCATTTTTTATGTACTCCATGCAAAGAATTTGACTTTTGCTGAAACACCCTGTATACTTAGAATGCAATCCTTGGTAAAACATGCACTTACCAATCACGGAAGGGTAGGCTCATGGAGCAGACATGGTACCTTTCAGCATAACATTCACACGAAGTCGGAAAATTCTATGGATGGATTGGATGAAAAGTGAATGAAAAATCCCTGGAAGCCTGAAAAAAAAGTAAGGTTTTCAGAGAAATTACACACAAAAGAACTGTATCGTCTTTTACTTGATCGAAGTAAAAAATGTTTTTTGAATGTGTGTGAGGACTATTTTGACAAAGTTAATTTTTATTCTTCAAATAAATTAAAAGACTTGGTTCGAAAACCTCTCCGATAACGTCTTAAAAAGTGTAACGTGTTTGTGCAGTGTAAATGCAAGCTACATTTATTAGCACGAATTTCTATTGTTTTCACTACTTTACGCCAAAATATTTCTTCTACTGCATCTGTTTTTAAAATGTCTTAAATTTTGTTTACACATATTTTTTTTTGCATTTAAAAAAAGTATTTTCCATTTTCGGAAGTAACTTTTATTCCTAAATATTACTTTACCATCGAAGTTTTGTTTTCACGCTCTTTTTGCAGTGCATTTTTAGTTCCGTGTATTTTTTTATTAATACATATTTGCAACATCCTTGATATTTTTTTCTACCTTTTTCAAAAAAAAAAAAATATTTAACATATTTTTAAGATGTTTTTAGCAGCCATCAACCAAGTACTATACTACACCTTTTTTCTTCATATTCACAAATACACAGTCTCAAATAAATGATGTTTTTAAATATTTTTATAAAAGAAAAAAATTAATGTATTTTTAGTATTTTTTATGTCAGAATCTTTCCAAAAGAATATTTCTAATAACCCATTTAAATGAATGGAAGAATAACCGTTCCACAACCAAAAAATTTCATAATCTTACAATTTTACTCGAATACCAGACAGAATGAGAAACAATACTATCTAGTAGAATAATAACAATTTTTATGATGTTGACTGCATAAAAACAAATTCACTCTGCACTTTTTAATTGGAAAATATCGCGCTTCTTTTCGAAGCAAAACAACTAGATTTTACATGTTCCCTAATTGCATTTAATACCCACATAAATAAAAAAATACCTTCCACAGTTAAAAACAAAGACCCCACTTTAAATAGCTCTTTTATTCCACCTCCCCAACTCCATTGAAAATACGGCCATCAAGGCACCAAAAAAAAGGTATTTGCAAATAAAAAAAATCGCTAAAAAAGGACTAATTCAGAAGCTATCCAAAACATGTCGTAATTGCCTAAAAGTTCCATAAAAAACAAGCGAAAAACAGATTGTGACAAAGACAAGGGCCATACATTCTCACCCTCCGTCTTACTACTAACCATTCATAGTGGAACCGGAATGAATCGATTTTGAACAGCCTGTACTAATTACCAGTTCATTTAATAGGAAACACAATCCATTATTTATTCGCTCGAGATAAGACGTCGTCTTTAATTTCTTTCCCCAGTGTCCAAACACGTTCATCTGTGAAATTCAAAAGGTGGAAGAGATTTATAAGACAATCAAAAGTTCCTTCTGCTTCGGGATTGCAGTAGTTGTGGATGCTTCACGTAAAAATACCCTTTTCTCCAAGAGAGAGGGAAGATTTGAAAGTGTAAGTGCGTGGAAGTCTGATTACTGATGCATTGAGCGGTCGGTTTAGATCTTTGTAAATTGAAATCCGTGCTTAAGTGCTTATGATTTACATTTTGAGTTAATGCACGGATTTAATGCTTTATCTGATCGGGCGAGGAAGTTCTGTTTGTTGCTGGGTTTGGTTACTTAGGATCTGGAATTGGAAGTTAGAGAAAATAGTAGGCGAGCTTTTAAAGTGATGAATGGGGACCAAAGAGAAATTTACTTAACAAGTGATTCAAAACTGAGAAAGGAAAAATTTTCTCATGGAATTGCATAAGTAATGCTACATTTGTTGAAATGTATTCATTGATATGCACTCTACATCAAGACATTAATAAGTACCAATAATTACTATAATATTATAAGTATTAATAAGTAAAAGATACTGTGTGTGAAATTAATAAAAAAATTTGACTTCTTCATATTTTTTTTTAACAATAGGTATTCTTGTAAAATCCTAGTATATTAAATGGAGAATACAAGGTTTCGCACACAATTCAGAAGCTGACTGAAAAATGTTTAACCTCCTTATTTTATTCTTTACAAACCCCAAGTTCTCAGTACAAAATGTTTTCTTTGTTGTGGATTAGAACTTGACTTTGTGTTATTCTCTATTATTCTCTAGCTAGGTCCTAATATTAAGCTTAAGATGGAAAGCAGGGAATTTTACGGCCATTTATCTTACGTGACTAAAAGTGTTAGAGCATTTTTCTTATGATTGATCGGCCATTTGTATAATGTTTTGCAGAAAAAGCCCTCATATATTATACAAAGTACGATTCATCAAGTGCCAAATAACAATATGATGTCTTTATACAGGTTATCTTTACATTCGGATTACCAGTACGTTCCCCATAATTCATTTCTTTAAAATATTAACCTGGACTACAAGTTTTCATAAGAAAGTTTCCTACATTTTAAATATTATTTATGTAATTAGCATAATTACTTTTAAATTACTTTACGATATACATTTTAAGTCTATCCATCCAAGACAGCAATATAGTGCAGCAGTATCGTGCACTCTATGTAGACTAAGAACACATTTTTTCCTTTAGAAACATTTTAACTAATACCCAGACTAATTAAAGAATCCCCTTTGAATTCCTTAGTTTAATGACATCTTACTAAAGAATGTGAAATTCTTTCACGGTACACTAAATATTTTGAGGACCACAGAGAAGTTTAAACAACTTATTAAATGTGGGCTATTTTAACAAAATATTCATAGAAAAAATAATGCATGCATAGATTTTCATTAGAGTATTTGAATACATATTGCCTTATTTCCTCATCACAAAGGATTTAAATGCATTGAGCTTTAACTTTATGCTATTAAATATTTGCATCCTTTACATTAGACAAATAAAATATTTTCTACAACTGAAACCAAGAAACGAACAAGTTTAATTGAGTACAAAAAGCTTTTACTCTTTGGCGGATCGCATTTTATTTAACCTTTATATTTGAATTAACTGTATAACTTGAAATTTCAATAAAAGTTTTCATAAAGTTCAGTCTTTAAACACAAGCTTACATCTTAAAAAGTTGATTAGAAAACATATTATTATTGTTTTCAATTTATATGTTAATTAAATAGTAGTTTTTAACTGTTATTAACCATGGGAATATAAAATAATAACTTATGATATGTAGAAAATTGAAGTTCTTTGATATTAATTAGTTTTCTGAATAACTTTATAAATCGGAAACAAATGAAGAGAATGTTTGATTTAAAAGATATTTTTAAGATAGTACTTAGCCACATCTCTCAAAATATTTTTCTGCACTTTATAGTAATAAAATAAATTGTTAAATAAACATAAACTCGGATGTTAAATATTACTTATGCACTATTCTTCTTAAGTCAAAAACATTTATAATCTAAGAACTTGTTTTAGAAATCTCGTTAGGGTCGGGATAATTTATAGAAAAATTTTCCCAACCTTTTGTAAAAATTATTCTTTAAGCTATACATTTTCTTATAAAACTTACCTTTATCCTTCCTACCTTACATCCAAGATTATTCTGAAGAAATAAAACTCTCTAGTCTAGATGTATCAAAAATATTATTTATTTTTGAAAAGAAGAGATATGATAGGTTACTCACCATTATGAGATATATTCAAAATATCTTCCTTCTCTTCCTTTTGCTATAACCTAGTGTCCGTAGTTCTTTGGCACAACTCTGTCGGAGATCCTGGGAGTTTGTGTATTGAGCGAATTTGTCTCATTTGTTCAGTGGCACTACCGGTGAAGTATACTATATTTATGGAGAAAAAATAACGCTAAAATCAATAAATTAGAAAGAGAGTGAGAGATGTTATGATTTAAAAAGTTTCCCAGTTGATTCTATGAATTTATTCTTTAGATTTAAATTATATATTTTGGCTTATCATTAAAATTACCTTCTGTTTCGTTGGCAAAGGGTATTATGTCCGGACCCTTTCTATCTTCTTGACTGTCTTCGAGCTCTTTCTTAAGAGGAGTTTCGCATCTGAAAAGGGAATTTGATGTGAAACAAAATTCGTTCACATTTATTTTAAAATTAAAACATTTTATTTCGACCTGAGTGTATTATTATCTTTGTGTAATCAATTATTTTTCAAATTAATGCGAAAATACTTATTATACAAAATATTAAAAACCTAACAAATCGAAGATATTTACTTAAGATACTAAATAATCCAATTTATCACAATAGTTTAATTTCTCTACCATTATTAAAACAGAAGCTGTAGTAAGTATAAAGGTATTTGCTAATTTACATATTGAGACATCAGTTACAATAATATAATTGAGAGTTTTCTATTCTTATGCCCAAATGGAATCTTTCAAAGCCATTACTTTGTACTTGTTTGATAGAAAAAAAAATTTAGTTCATAAATAAAATACGTCTAAGCCGTTGATACTACCTCATAAGCCATTGCATTCTATGTGTATCTTTTTTTCTCCTCAAAAAATGCCAAGATTTATCACCATTGAAACATTGTAAATTGCAAAACCCAAAGCTAAAACGGAATGCTTGGATTTGGCATGATGATATATATTATAAGGATAAATTATACTTTATGCATGCATAATTTAATAGAAATAGGGTAGAAAGGATTTTGGTATTCAAAATGCTTTCATCTTTCCTGAAGGTTCAGCAGATGTTATGGACACACTCCATTGTGTTGTGTATATTGGTATTATATTTGTTTCAGATTGTTTCAGATGAAGCGTACGCATGCATTTTAGATAAAAATAAGTATAAAAAGAGGTACTGTTTAAAACATGAACACACCTACTTTTCGGGGTGTATTCAAAACACACACATATAGATTATTATAATGCTAAACATGAAAAATAACATCTCAAAAGAAGTCGGCTGAAAATTTTTGAAATGGATGATAATTCTGTGTACTTTTTTACAGTAAGAAACCGAAATGTTATTCATATATTCAGATGAATTGTTTAAGTTTCAGCATGCAAAATATTCTTTTTTCGGATAGAAAGGTATTTCAACTTTACATATTTAATACCTTACACTATGGGTTAAATATTGGAGTCTTCTTTTCTGATACAACATACCTTTTGTTATTTCATCCCTATTATTTAAAAAGTTAGGTACATATTTTTCATGTTACTAATAGATATGTTTATTATATATGGATAGTATGCCACCTATATAATTGGCATGTAGATAACTATCGATCATAGAAGTGCAAGTTATGTGCATACTGTATATTTATATTTTCTATGTACTCATTTTATTGCTAAAGAAAAAAATTTGAAATAAAACTTTTCTGTTATATGAGCTGAATGTTCGCTAACACATTTTTTTTTTACTTTTTCGACAGTATGCCTCAATATGATGTAAGCCAATAATATAGTATATTTAACCAGGATTGTTTTCCTTACCTAGTTGATTCTTCTTGAGCAGCTGAATCTACAAAAAAAATATATATTGATTTTTTAAATTCTAAAGAGTATTAATACAAAAATACATATATAAATATATGTTTTAAACATGTCCACCCAAACTCTGCAAGAAACTATAATATAGCATAAGAGCATAGTATCCAGTTTACACAAAAAAGTTTTGGGAAAAGACACATAGTTATTTACACCTAGTTTTATAATAAATTTATGAAAATAACCCCTTTATATGCATGCGCGTGTCGTGAAATGATTTCATCGGATGTAACGTCACATTCCCCTAAAAAAATATGAGATATAGGAGGATAATAGTAGTAGATATATAGTTCTTTGGAGATATTTTATGAACTCCACTCAAATAATCTCTTCATGCAGACATTGAGCGGACTTGTTGGGACACACTGTAATACCCAACCACACAAACCTAACACTCTACGTTCCTAATCAATCCCGACAAAACAAGACAACTCCGCATCGGAAATAAATCATCCCCCACGCCATTCATTCGAAACAAAGCGCTCAAAAGCCATTACTGCACAATGGCTCTAAGACAACCGGAAGGATGAAAGAACTCTCGAATTCCGGCATTTTTTAGCGGAAAACACGAGAAGGAGGCCATTTGCGTGAAAGCAATGCTATCAAAATCAATCTTCCCACACTTCCAGACGTGAGCGAGATCCATCTTGCCCGGGTAAAATTAACCCTTTAGTGAGGCGCCTTCTCCTCTCGGAAATAGAAAAATAAATCCCATTACTTTGATGGCTCGGATAATTCGGAGAGCGTGCTTTTTTTTTTATCCAAGCCAAGGATTTCTCGCACTTTAGGCAAATGGGGTTTAGAGGCTGGAGTAATGGTGTTTAGTGTACTCGAGATATTGTGTGAGATTTTACGACGAATTTGCTGAATGTTTGTGACATATCGTACTGAGATATCTCGACTGATGTAGTGATTTTGCTTTTAACATTAGCCGACTTTATTGTGCGAGAGAGAAATATGTTTAGTCAGTTTAACTAGTATTATAAAATTCTTATTTTCTTATTTAAGATCTTTTTATTGAACTAAAAAACTACTAAAGCTTAAGTAATCTTAATTTCTCTTCTGAGAGTATTTGCTGTACACTTGAGACAGCAGTGTAGAATTAAGCTTTATAAAGGTTAAACACTCTTCCCTGCACTGTTTTTTATTCAACCAAGCTCAAACTATAAATTAAACTCGATGATAAAAAAACAAGTATTCTGCTTAACCGTAAAATCAAGCTTATTACGAAAAAGTTAAGAGATATAACCCAGACCTTTGAACATTTTAAAGTTAGTTTAGGTGGCATTTTTTAAATGTTAATATCGTTTGAAGTTTCCACACGAGATTTAACAAATAAACCTGATAGGTAAATTTTATCGAGCATATTCACAAAATTCTACATCAAAATCGAATAAAACCTGGGGATATATTACCTGCGATAAAGAGGTCACGAGAAAAATAATATCGCTTGCATAAGAAATAAAATATTAATAAATTATTTTTACTTTTATGAAAATATCTAGAAAAAATTCCAAAAAAATTATAGTGATAAAGCGATCATGAAAACCAGATTTAATTCTACCTATTAAAATAAAACTCAAGCCCAAGTATTTTAGTTACTTTGGAAATATACTAGAAAATTAATATCTTACTTATGAGATTTTGTCAGGGAGTATAGCTCATAAATAAATCCCTTCTTCAGAATCCCGCTCTTGTAGAGAAAAGTGCCTGGTTCTTGGTAACTCTATACGTATACGTTTTTATTTAACATATAAATATTTGAGTAACCCCGAAATAAGATACTATATAGTTTCATATTGAAATATCGATGGGATGGAGAATTTTAAATTTTAAAAAAGGATATAACTTCTCAACTGAATTCTCTCTTTTTCCGAAATTTTAGTACATTGAAGCATGTTGTTCTAAAACATTCTAAATAGAAAAATGCATTATGTATTATATTTTGTATAAGGTGTCTAGTTGGTATTATATTGTGTATATTCCATATTGACTCCGTAAACCTTATATTATCAGTAAACTTCTTATGTAAGATAAATTAGAATTTTTTATTTTGAAAGAATGAACTATTATTATTTCGAATCGACAGTAATGTTTCCTGACCCTATGACGTCCCTACGCGGAAGCAGAAACTGCGTAAATAGAAAGCCTGTTGGGTTGCTAGGAGTTTGGGTACGCAAATCATGATAAAAAGACGCTATATTTGTATTTACATGGGTTTAACAAATTAATCATATTTTTAGAGTCATAGAGTCAACTAACGTTGCTGTCTATACTAGACAGCAATTTAAGTTGACCCTACGACGCGACGTCAATAACAAACAAAGTAGTTAGCATCGCGGTGTCTGAATTTTGAGTGAAATGAAGAACGTCAATTTAAAACTATTGTTATTTTGTTAAACTTATGTATATATAGTGCTATTCAATCACGATTTGCGTACCGAAACTCCTCCTAACAAGTCAACAGGCTTTGTGTTTTCCGATTTCTTCTTCCGTATTTGTGACGTACTGGGTTCAAGAAACGTTGCAGTCGAGTATAGTAAAGATAATACTTGAGATTTTTGGAAATAATGTTTTGAAATAATTTTTCCTGTTTCTCAAAATTTACAATGCGGATTTAAAATATACGAGTCATAAAATAAATCACACAAATCATTATGCTGAAAACTAACTATTCTCTGCTTCGAGAATATTTGTACATTTATCATCCATGGTTTGATATTTGAAAATATTTCTTATATTCGAATAAATTGTTTGAATAGTAAAGAAAAAGTTTTATAAAAAGTATTTATGTCATAGCTTGCAGATTTGCAAGAATTAACGTTCTTCACTCATCAATGCAATACAGTTATAAGTCATCTTCTATTTTAATTATTTTTTCTTGCGAGTATTTTCATGATTTAAAAGTAAATTTATAGTTTCAGTTTCATAAGATTAGAAACCTGTTCAGTTTTAAAAAAATAAAAACAGCTACAATGGAAAAGTTTTGTGCCCTCCTTCTCTCAATGAATAAATCCTCCGCACAAAAACCGAATACATCTCGGCCCCCCCATCACATAAAAATTCAAGCCATTCCCATCAAGATTACATATGCATTAGTAGCAGCATACATTCCATACGACACACAACGCACCTCAATATTCATCTCCATAAACATCCGCGAGAAAGAAAGAAAAAATTCCCATCTTGAAACCGAAATCATTTCATTTCACGAGTTTTGGCGACACCGTTTCCACGCCATCTCACGCCAAACGCGTTTCCTCCTCATTAAACTCTGTCAGCCTGTTTTGAGGGTGGAAAGCGGATGCTCAATCAGTCGTCCCCATCGCCAAAGGGCGATTGATCCCAGCATTTACACTAGCGCTTAAAAACGAAATACTTTGGTCTGACGTCGAAGGACAAACAGCCAATCAGAACATGGCATTCACGGGAAGAAAATGTGGAGGGATTTTTTTTTTGTGAAGGGGAAATTTAGGGATTTGGATAGGGAAAAGTCTAATAATGCTCAAATGTAAACAAGTGTACGGGTTATCTTGTTGAAAAAGTTAATTAGATTAATTTCAATCATATAGTTTGTGTAGAAGAACGGTGGGAATTCTAAATTGAGAATGAAAGGTAACATGTAAAATATCTGGATTATTTTTACTATCTGTTTATAAAAATTATCGTATTTTTATTATTAGTTCATTGTACTTTTCATAATTTACTCTTGATTGAAACTCTTTGCTAATAGGATATTTAACAAGTTTGATTTGTTGTGTACTAGGTACTACAACTTGTTAGCTATTTCATGTGTAAAAAACCCCCACTGCAATTTATACAAGTACTTCAAAACACCAGAAAATCATGAGCTTAATTCTTTAATGTGTAATGATTATTATCAATCTTGCATTGCACTTGTTTTCAGGGGGCTAATTAGCTATTAAAAACATAGGTTAAGCTTGTTTTAAATTATAAGTATTCAACAAATGTTGCCCAATTATTTTTGCTGTCCTCTATTACTGTTTATTTTTCTCAGTGGTTTGCAATCCTGGTTATATTTGTAATCTTAACTTTCCAAATATCCTGCTCTATACAATATGAGTGTGAGTGTGGCTAACTGCGGGGGATTACCTAATAATTGGCGTTCCACTAATTGTCGCCAAATCATACATAATGCTAAAGCGATATATATAAAAACTTTTTTGCAACTTCTGTATATATTTCAATCTACCCCATCCACTTTACATTTTAAGTTTATTAAGTAATTTTTAAATCAAAAGGGTATTTTCAATATGGCTTCAGAAGATATACTCTGAAAATCAATTTCGTTATAGGTATTTTCAATGTGCTCAATTACGTATTAGTTTTAATTGCAACTGTTATTCAAGTAAAGTTTGTTCAGATAAATTAGCAAGAATATTATTTTGAAGACTTTTGGCCCTCTGACTCACTAATATACTTCATGTATCTTGTTTATCGACTGGCTGAAATTTGACTTTAAATTAAACTTACCTGAGGGAAGACAGCCACAGTTAAAAAACCTTTGCTAGAGCTTGTTTGAATGTACATTTAAAGTTATATTAAATATTGCCAAGCTGTTTTGAATGCCAAATATTCAAATATCACCAAATTTTTATAGTTGTCATTGATGATATAAGGAATCCTGGATTTATCACACTGCCCTTTACATACACACAGATAGAAAAATGAGTATTGCATTATATTGTCGGCTTACATGAGAAAGAGGCACTAAGTCACTTCTGATTACTTTCAATTTGTTGATTCTCAATCATTTTCTTTTGCACACTATGAATTCACATCAACAAACCGATTGTATTTCAACTTTCAAAAGATTCACCAAAAGGATTGATGCTTTTCTTCTGTAAGCTGGCAATATGTTTGGTTCCTCATTGTTTTATGTGATAATTATTTTAATTGTAAGAGAACTTTATTTGTACAAGTTTACTGATTATATTTAAGTAATCAATAACAGCAGTAGGGAATAGTAATACAAATCATTTGGGAATTAGTTTAATGTGTTTTAAAGTTGAAATATAAATTTTTATTCTTTAGTATTCTATATTACACTCTCAATCAGCCTAACACCGTTTCTTTTCAACAGCTGAATGAACTTGATTCCCGCTGACTTACCCCGTTTACCATAAAATCTGTACTTTATTGCAATGCACAGTAACTTAACTAATTGATTGATTAATAACTTAATCAATGTTTTCATATATATCAAAATAAAAACATTTTACAATTACATTTGCTTCACCACAAAAGTTTGAAAAAACTTAAAGCGCTAATCGATTAAAGATTCTTAATTAACACTTCCCGATTGACAAAAACAATAAATATATATTTAATAGTTGAGTTATTATTCCTAAAATGCTACTTATTTATAATTCTAAAGACGTTTTTAAATCTAAAACTTGTGCATGTATGCAGATAAACAAAGTTGTTGATAATTTCACGGGCACCGCCATCTTTTAAAACTGAAATAACTGAGATCCATCTCAGTTTTATCTATTACAAACTTTTTTCGGTTTGAGTGAATTTAGGAACGACCTATCTTTTTCACCATTCTCACCGATTTAACTGGAGGACTTTTGGAACTCTCAGTTCTCATAATTAGTTTTAAGCGTTAAACGAGTTTAAATAAGCAAACAAGCCCTGCATTTCTAATCTTAGGTATTAAAAACAGCTTTGTGATATTCAACTGTGACGGGACAAATAACTGAATTGAACCAACAGTCCGTTTCTCAAAAAAGTTTCCTTTATGTTTTACAATATTTTAAAAGAAAATTTTATTTACTTAGGTTGGTTCTACTCAACGCAACACATCTTTGCAGAGGAAAAGAACATGGTTTTGAAGCTGAAATTGGAGAAAGCCTTTTTCAAGATTCTAAACTAAATGGTGCTTTTGTTTGGTGACCACTTACTTAATGTGGCATCAATCAAGAGCGTCTTTTGGTTGCTGTGAACATCGAGAGACATATTCTTCGAGTATTTTATAATTTAACTTTTTTTAGTTTTTGATAGCCATCTTACACTTAAATATAATCACCCCTGCATCCTTAAATATATACTGTCTTTTTACCTATTTGTTTTCTCAAGTGTTAATTGTTAATGGTTCAACCATGAAAAGCACTAATTGTTCTAATTAACACTTGTTTTAGACCGCTTTTTGTCATGGACCATGTTCGAGTTTTCAATATCATGGATCTGGTCTAGCTCTGCTAGACGCTGGAGATCAGTAATAACAACACAACACTTGTTTTATGTCCCTATGGAAATGGGTAGGGTACTTTAGTTCTACATTGTAACTATTATTTATTGTAAAATTGGTTTCTGATCCTGGAAGGTCAAATGAGAAATTTGTCAAAGTAGCTTATGCAGCTGAATGTAATTTGCAATTTTGATGTAGTGTTATACTTAAGGTTTGATTAAAATAAATTTGAAGAGGCTTGTGTATTTTCTGAATAAAATTTCTATATGGACTTGATACTCGGCACACCGATGTGGCGCATGAGGCCGCAAGCTCAGCCTGCCACTCCCGCTGGTTAAGTCTGCAGCCCTGGCAGCTCCCCAGCTGGGCCAACCTAGGGAGTTTCTCACTGCTATGGCCATCCTGCACCAGGTCTGCCTGGGTAATCCTCTATTTCTTTTTCTGTCAGGTGCCCAGGTCAAAGTGACTCTCGTAGGGTCTGTTAGTTTACAGAAACCGCAAGAAAAAAAAATGTCTGTATTGAAATAGAATAGTTAATTTTGTGATTAAATACTTCTCTTAAAATAAATTCTCAGCATATGATTTAAATTTGAGTTTTTTTACATTAAGAATTGTGCTTATTTGGCTATAAAAACAAAAACATGATAAAAATTACTACTTTTGATTGGTTTTATAACAAGTATACTTTAATTTAGGAATTAAAAGTTTTCCTAATTGCACATGTAAAAAAATTTACCTGAATCAATTAAATTAAATGTTATATTAAAGTAAAATTATCCCTCTTCATTCATTAAAAACTTAACATTTAAATAAATTTCTCACTTAAATTTCCCCTTTTAATTAATTTTATATTAAAATTTAATTAAATGAGAGGATTGTCATCAGCCCTTTCTTATAATCATGTACAAGTGTTTAATAAAAACCCTCCTTTTCCTTTAAATCCTTGTAACAAAACAAAATTGTTTACTCAATTTCCCAGCGAGTGCCACTATCGTTCAGCATCAACGCTCACTCAAGCCTTTCCTTTCTCTACGTTCCCCTCCGCAATCCCCAAGGATTTTCCCAAAATATCCCGCCATGTTCTGATTGGCTGTCTGTCCGTCGACGTCAGACCAAAGTATTTCGTTTCTAAGCGCTAGTAGCATTTACTTTCGAAATGCTTTTCCCTGGGGTCTAACCGCGTTATGCAGTTAGGGAGCCAGGGAAATCTGGAAGGGAAGGATGCGAGACCTTCAAAACTTGGCTATCGGGGCTCGAGATCTTGTTTATTCGCTTGCTGCTTTCTTTTGAAGTTCATTTCTGAGGTTTCGGATAGAAAATCGATGTATTGCAGAATTTTTTTTTTTACTTTGATCTCTTTAATGTGTGTAACCTCGGGAATTTTTTTTGAAGGTATGTTTAGTTGCTTCATGAAGGGTTTTCATTCTGGAAATGGTAGAGTTTGAAGGATTTTATGAATGATCTCGAGCAGAAAGGTATTGGAAGGCTAGTAAGCTTAGAGTCTAGAGGAAAAGTTATCGATTATTTCAGAAATGGAAATGATGAGTATTGGCCTAAAAGTAATCTTCGTTACGAATCGAAAATATGTTTTAACTATCTAGCTACCTAAAAGAAGTTACTAGCTGAAGGATGTGAACTTATTTTAACTTTTCAAATATTTTTTTAAATAATATAAATTTTAGGTACTTTTAATACATTTTATACTTACTATGAACGCCAAATAATAAGAATTGAAAACCAAAATAATCCCTTACTTAAAATACATTTAAAAAAATTACTTACCTTTATAACTTTTATAGTGTTAAAATTTATTATTTGATATCTTGAATAATGGTGTTGGTGATAGTCCAAAACTAATAATATTTTTTTATGTAAAGCGTCATTTGCAAGAAAAATATCAACTTCTTTTATTGTCCAAACAAAATGCACTTTTGTTCCCCACAAAATGCAATATTTTATAGGCCTATAAACATCGTCTGTGTAGAGTATTAAAAAATACTGTTGTGAGATTAACTATGGACACACTTGGTACTAGGAAAATATATGTTATGGGATTTTTTATGAGTTCACAATGTTTTATTACATTTAATAAATTGTTTATACTTTCTAAAATCTACATGATGATATTGTTAAATTAATATAAAATGAAGATTATGAAATCATGATAACTGGGAGTTAGATGAATCAAAGTAAATAATATGAAGGCTGAAACAAATTACTTTTTTTAAGGTTTACGCTCTACAAATATAGTTTTACGTGCTTAGTTAGTCAGAAAAAATTAACATTCAGTGAAAATGTTTACTTTGTTTAAAATTCCATAATTTTGTTTCCCGTACTGTCTTATGAGAAAATCAGGTACAATTCCGTTAGAGTCCCCGCTAAATATAGCCATTATCCAAATCGCTAAATATATCCAAATATCAACAAATTTTTATGACTTTTATTAATAGACTGAATAGTTATTGATCTAATTAAATATTTTAATTCAGGAGTTAAAAATTATTTATGAATATTTCTACTTTTTGTTGTCTAAAAGAACCGGGCGATATTTAGCGGGGACTTTAACGGAATTGAACCGAAAATCATATTAAAAAAATATATATTAAATATAATATATATTAAATATTTTTCTATGTGTTCAAGGCGTATAAATGTAATAACGTAAAACACCGAAAATGTGTGGTTAAGGACGAATTAATTTTAAAAATACTTCGAATACGTAAGCATAAAATATTACTTAAATGTAACAAAATTGCAAAATGTTTGTTTTTATATATTTTCCATAACTCTACTTGGCCTTTTTTTTGGTTTAGTATGAGAAAAAAGCTTTCGAAGTATTATGTACTTAAATTTAACAAAAAAAAATAAATCTATTAAATCTTTACAAACATACTTTTATCAACCAAATACTTTTTGATAGCAGATTCATCATGCGAAAGATAGATACATCTGGAAGGGTATTGTATCATCTTCAGAAACAACTTTTTAGTACTTTATTAATTACAGGAGAATCAGATTATACTTCAACATTCTACACACAATTTCCCAACGTTTGTATCCTGTCAAAAGCTTATGAAAGAATCCGAAAAAATATGCCGCACAGAAAACCAGATGCATTTGACAATCTGCTACGATTTAGTAGAAAGGGTTTTTCAGATTTTTATTTTTTTGAGAGGTTTGGAAACAAAAGCTCTCCTGCTCTGAAGAAAAAATGGTCCCTTTTGAAATAACTAAATTAAGCTATATTTACCCCAGAATTTATACCTGAATAACATTTCGTAACAATATGTGAAAGTAAAAAAATCTGAACCAACGAAGGGAGCTCAAAAGAATGTTGAGAAGAAAAGAAATTCTTTGCGTCATTGTACACTTTTATTCGATATTAAGTTTTGAGGATCATTTAAGAAACTTCGTAGTTAAACTAAAAATGGAAATCAAAGAAGTTGGCTTGATCACTTATTTAAAGTATGATTAGAGTACTTTTACTTTCTTTAAATAGACATAAGATTTTGTCAGATGTTAAATTTTTGTTTTTTATATTAAAATATGGCGTTGAAAAATTATTTTTTGGAAAAAACCCAATAAACCAATTTTTAAATAAAATAATTATTCAGAATAAACGTTTTGTAAAGAGGTTTACTTTACGCTTTTTGGAATCAAAGTTCTTATTGAAACAAAATTATGGAAATTTTTAACAATTGATTCACACATTTTGTACTTTTTTTCAAAGAACCAAGATTTCATCCTCCTGGTTAATTAGAATACATACCTTTTAGGTAAAAATATCTATGTATAGATATTTTGAATGAAAATATATGGATACAAATTACAATATAAAATTATTAAACATATTTTTACCTAAAAGGTATATGCTTTTTTAACTTCAGAGTTAGGACCAAGTGTAAGTAAAAGTCGAAATTTACTTACCTTTGCTAACCCCTCTTGAACTTTGGGATCTGACTATGATGATTATGATGATAGCTAGGACTACTAAAACTGCTACTATTCCAATGAGTATTCCCAAAATAGGACTCACTGATGCCATATCTTCCTCTGCTATTGGAAAACGAGCCAGATATATCGCTTGTCATAAAGAAAACAAATAAACATTTTCTTTTCTGAGAACCAAGACAACTAGCTATAAACACTAATTTATAGAGACAACACAATACCCATGATATACGATTAGTTTCAATCCATACCCTTGAACAAGGTTCGAAATCAAAAATTAAAAATCAGAAAAATATTATAAATTAATAGAAAGTTTTTATTTTAAGAAAAATAATGTATTTTTATCGTTATTTTAAAATTTTGAATACCCAGTTATTAGGTAATTAAATGAAAGATGAAGCCACCTTTTAATTTCCTTTATTTTTTCTCTCAAACATTTAAAAAATATTTTGTTGTTTCTTTATACCACTTGAAAACAAGCTCCATGCTTGACAGGGGTTCAACATAAGCCTCTAATGATAGTGGGCGCCACCATCAATCGCTGTTTTCACAATTTGGCCATGTCTCTGAAGGGAAGGAGAAAGTCTCCAGAAAACCTAGATCTTGGTTAACCGCGGCATGACCTACCACAGGACTTTCTATTTTCCCCATGGTATTTTTCCCTTATTTATCACGTAAAGAATCGGGAAATTTTTAAGACGAAAATTTAAATATCTCCAGGATGTGTAACTGTGAATTTCTCTAAATTAGTTTTATCCCATAATTTCGCTCTACCATATACGAAACCACATTACCTGTCCTTCTCTCGGGTGGTGGTAGAGTAGATGCCATGAGAGCAACCGAATTGCTCTTTCCCTTCCCATTAGATGCGTAGAGAACTAGTACAAAAGCCGTTCCAGGAGGAAGAGCATGGACCTTGAAAGCCGGTGCTTCGTTAGTGGTGAGGTTGGCCGCCAGATGTTCAACCACGGAGTTGTACAGCTCCAGATGGAAAGTCTGGACTAAGCCACCGTCGTAGCCGGCCTCACACTCTACTGATAAGGAATGTGAGGACTGGTTGGTGACAGCACAGTCTCTTGGAGATTCCGGAGCTCCTGGAATAAAATAGTATTCAAGTAAAGTGATCAGGTTGTTAAATCAATCAAAATGACTGAGAAACTACATTTTTTATGGAATTTGAGTCTTGGAGAGCTTTTATTTATTACATAAACTATTTTCCTTTCCCTTTCGGTACTTAAATTAGCAGTTAAACTTCAGATGTTATTATCTTCATAACTATTCATATAAAACGGTTTTCAATATTTTATAAGATAAACAATTAAGTTTTTTATGCGTTACCCTAAACATGTCATCACGGAGTTTCTGGAGAAAACATGAAGATACATGAAGGGAATAATGTTGTTTGTGCGAATAAGTAACAAAACCCTTATGAGTTATTTTGCCAAAATTTGAAAACCACGTGTAACAAACTAGTATATATTTTTAAAGTCTGAACGTGTAAAGTTTATTAATCGAAGTGCTGAATGTACTCTTAAACTCTTGGCAAGTCTAGGTAACCTGCTATTTTAGAACTCTTTGACAGGTACAGAAAGTTTAATTTATTTCTTAGGAAAAGAAGCGACTCTGAGTTGATACAAGTGTAGTTTTAAGAAAATTCTAAAAATATTATTTGGTAAAAGAAACCCTGGTTATAATATAAATAAAAAGCTTCTTTTTTTAGGAGAATGCATATTTTGAGTAGGCGTTAATGCAAAAACAAACACAAGTAATTATAATTAAGGTTGTAATTTACTCTAAAAAATTAAATTATACCATTTTAGTCCCTTGGTACTAAATAATAGAACATTTTTATGCATGTGAATATTTTAAAAACATGTCTAATTAGTTCACATTCTGTACAACGTTAAAAATAATAGATGATAAAACACCAAACATAGTTGGTTAAATTTACAGAACCAGATAAGAAAAATTAAAATAATCTTCAGGTGTTAAGAAGAATCGATTCGAAAAAATGTTTATATATAAGAATGTTGCAACTTATACATTCTTGTTGCATAGAATAGTTGAATAAAAAAAAACCATGCTAAGGAATTAAGAAAATTAAAGAAGGCAAGAAATGTAATCTTCAATAAATTGATTAAAAATAAAATTATTGAAAACTTTACTGAGTGCTTTTTAATCTAAGATAGTAAATTGATAAAATACTTTAATTAAGTTAATATTAAATATGTAGGTTAGGTATTTCATCTTAATGCATTTTAAACATTATTAAATAATTAAGTTACTTTAATCCATAAAATTTTCAGAGTAAAAATAGAAAATGCGAAGAAAATTCTATTAGTAACTGGGGGAATTGAAGAAGTTTGTTGAATTAAGAAGTAATATTTTGATAATAGAAAGAAATAGGTTGAAATAAAAAAAATTGTTTACTAGTAGTAAAAAGAATGGCTCCTTTTAATAATGTTAATAATGTATGTAATTTTATAATGTTAAAATTGAGTTCATATTTTAAGAAATTAATAGTTGGAAAACTATTAACGCATTGACTTTGCATTTACGCATTTAGCTTATATAACTATTGCCAATCTATTTGGATGTTAGAATATTTCACACTGAATTATTTCCTTGATGATAAAAGTTCCGTTAAATAGAATGTCTAAAAAATACTTTCGAATAATTAACATGATAGAAGAAATATTTAAAAGTAGTAAATATAAATACAAGACGTAGTAAGGGAGAGTAAGAGTACAAGAAGTAGTAAGTAGTAGACGTACAAGAAGTAGTAAGTAGTAGACGTACAAGAAGTAGTAAGTAGTAGACGTACAAGAAGTAGTAAGTAGTAGACGTACAAGAAGTAGTAAGTAGTAGACGTACAAGAAGTAGTAAGTAGTAGACGTACAAGAAGTAGTAAGTAGTAGACGTACAAGAAGTAGTAAGTAGTAGACGTACAAGAAGTAGTAAGTAGTAGACGTACAAGAAGTAGTAAGTAGTAGACGTACAAGAAGTAGTAAGTAGTAGACGTACAAGAAGTAGTAAGTAGTAGACGTACAATAAATAGAAAGTAGAAGTACATGTAGTTGTAAGAAAGAGTATAAGGAGTAGTAAGTGGAAGTGGAAGACATGAAGAGGTAAGTAGCAGTAACTTAAGTAGTAGTATCATTGTAAGAGGTAGCGTAATTAGAAGTATTTGAAATAATAAGAACACGTACAAGAAGTAGTAGTTATCAGCGTAAGACCAGAAAGTAAGTGGATGTACTGGAAATGCTAGAGAATGCACAAGAAGTATTAAGTGGGAGTAGGACAAGAAATAGTATAAGTACAAGAAGTAGTAAGTAGACTTATACACGAGTGCACGAAAGAGTTAGTAGAAGTACACGAAGTAGTAAGTAGTAATAAAAGAAGCAGAAATGTACAAAACAGATATGTGGATATATATTGTGTAGACGTGTATCAGATGTGTAGTTATAATAACCCTGCACAAATCTACCCAATTACATTATTAAAGGAACGTCGTCTATTTTTGCGGGCACGAAACGCAAAAGTACCCCTCATCATAATTAAGGTCATCCCGTCCCTCAACCCAAACCCCAGGACGACCCCACAGAGGCAATCAAACCCCTCCACTTGACAGCATCGGCACGTTTCACCAGTCCCTCCGAGGGCAATATTACACATAATTCGCGTCGCGGCACACTAGTCCAGTAATTGAGTGAGCGGTCGGGCGGTGTTTGCGCAAACGCCTCGGGACACCAATGGCCGTAAACAGTTTAAACTATTGAGGCGACGAAAGGCATTAGTATTTGAAAATCCACTTGTGAATTCCGACGCTGCTGCTGCTGAAGACAGGTCTTTGTTGGTTAAGAGATGCGGTTATGCCGTCGTGGCTTGAGGTAAGGTTAAGTTAATGATAGAGGAGGGAGACTCTGTAATGATGTGAGGAAGTTATCGGGCGTGAAGACTTGGAGCTTGAGATGAGATGCTAATTGTTCTTGGAGGAAAGGGTTTGTAAACGGATTTTGTGTTACTTTGGAAAGGAGTCTCAGGGGATATTTTTAGCTTTAACCCTTTGTACACTAGGTAGTCTGGTCTGTTAACCGAAAAAAAGGACACATTGGACAAAGTTACCAAATTTTCAAAATTTGTTCCTTAGAACATAAGAAAAGATTTTACGTGAGGATTCATATGAATTAGCCGCCATCTTGGATTTTATGGGCGCCATCTTTGATTGAAGAATTTTCTTTATCTCAAGATTCATTGGACATATAATCATAAACAAAGTATCAAAATATATGTTTATGGGGTCAACAAAACCGAATATGACATTTTCGAATCATCAAAAGAACAATTAACCATTAAAAAATACACTTTCTATTTTCTGCTACTCGTACATTTAACCATAACAGCTCAGTTCACTTATTTAAAACATTACCAAAATTCCCAAACTTATAAAATATGTTATTGTTACCATAAGAAACAATTTTAGAAGAAGAACCACCGGATTGAAACGGCCATTTTGATTTTTTTGGCCGCCATATTGGATTAAGAGAACCTGCTGTATCTCAAGATCCACTGCACATATTATCAAAACTAATGTGTGAAAATGTATGTTTTTTGGATCAAGAAAATAAATCGAAAATGACATTTTCGAACTATTTAGAGAACAATTTAATTGAAAAATTACGCCTTCCATTTCTCCTTGAAATTAAACAGCTCAGTTAATCAATTTATAAGCCAGATAAAAATCCCAAAATTTAGTAATATGTTTGTAACACTATAGGAAATAATTTCAGAAGAATGGTCACCAGATGAAAACGGCCATTTTGAATTTATGACCGCCATATTGAATCATAAATACTTGCTATATCTCGAGATCCACTGCACATATAGTCATAAAAAAGTGTCCAAATATATGTTTCTTGAGTCAAGAAAACCGAATATGTCATTTTCGAACTTCTAAGAAAACAATTTAATTAAAAACATTACACCCTCAATGTCCCATTAAACTTGACCAGCTAATTTTAATCACTACCAAGACAGAAAAAATCCCAATATCTCCAAACTCACACAATATGTTCTTTATAAAGTTAAGAACAAATATAGAAGGATAGACACTTGAAAAAACGGCCATTTTTAATTCTAGAGCTTCCATTTTGGATTGAAAAGACTAAGTGTAAATCGAGATCCACTACGCTTACAACTATAAACAAAATGTCGAAATGTATGTTTCTTGAGTCAAAAAAACCGAATATGACATTTTCGAACTCTAAAAATAATAATTAATTGAAAATAAAATTGCGTGATTTTACGTCACAATTACGTATGACAGGTCAATAAAACAACTCCACAACAACTCCCAAGCCATATAAAAACACCAAACTTGCACAATATGTTTTTTGTAAGGTTAAGAACATGTTAGAAGGGTCTCCATTTGAAAAAAACGGCCATTTCGAATTCTACAGCAGCTATATTCGATTTACAGATCTTTGTGTAATAGTCCAAGAAAGTTAGCTCAAAAAAGGGCTTCCTTCGGAACTAATTGTAAAAGAAAGTTTGATGGTTGATTCTTATAGGAAATTTTCCGTAGAAAACGATGGTGAAAAGTCTACCGAGCTACGACGTGTCCTTTAGCCAATATGGCGGATTTTCCAAAATGGCGGCCGCTTATTTTTCACATTTTTATTTTTTATGTTTTTACATGTAAATACATATTTTTTTTGCATAACATAAATTATTCTCTATTAAATTACCTATAAAATGGTATATTAACCAAGATTGTGCGATATTTAGAACCTAATAAAATAATTTTCAAAATGGCGCCCGCATATTTCAAACTTAGTGGAAAATGGATATTTTTGAATTCCTACCCACCTTTAAGAGTATTTACCCTTAAGTATCAGTAAATTATGATTATTCTGCTCATATTTTACTTAATAACATGTAAAACTTCTAATTTTTAAGAAAATACACAAATTTAAAGCAAACATATATTTTTAATCTTGACTATTTCTTCTGATTATTACAACATTTTCCAACATTCCCTTTGATTTTATGCATACAAAACATTATTTTCTTTGAACAAATAATAATATTATAATATATTTATAAATAATATAATGAATTTTAGGTTAATGAAAATTAAATTTATTTAATTATTAAAACTTAAATTTAATTATTTTAATTTTAATATCGCTAAGTTCTTAATAAAAAGTAACCTTCACTAAGTTTTTTTAAACGCTATAATGTCTAATTATATTTTTAAGAACTATTTTAATCATCTTCCATATCTACATGTCCAGTATTGCAGCAGCTAACTGCTAACACCTCTACAGTCGCTACAAGCACTTGTATACATATTGTACCTTGTTTTCTGCATATACATTGTACGGTAGCACATTGGCTAATTTTAAATCCACATTTGACAAATTTCAAAAGATGGTCTGGAGCAGGTGCGTTTTTCATCTCTATAGGTCTCAAACCTCCTTCCCGTAATTCCCAACCCCAGTCACATGGGTCCATGGAAATTCCTATCCACTGCTGCTTGATGATAAACTCTTAAACAGTGAAAGTTATTAGAATCTACTGTAGGAGGCAATATTTCTGGTGTTACTTGGACTGATTTTGTATCTTTTGTTTGAAAGTTTGCAGTCTTACGTCATTTAAAGAGTCTCCCACTCTACCCCCTAGAGATATGTCATTGCTCTATTGGCCAGCAGTCTGGATTTGTTACTACAATGGAAATCACCATAAAGAAGGACATTTTTCTTTTAAACAGTGATAATAAACAAGCCTTCATAGATCATCTATCCAAAAAGTTAGCTGAATTAGGATGTATTACGAAACAAGCAGAAGACGATGCAGATGTCATGATCGTAATTGAAGGCATCACATCTGCACTGAATCAACCGACATCTGTTATTGGTGAGGATACTGATCTTCTGGTGTTACTAATCTATCATATGAACTCTAAGTCCTGTGACTTATTTTTTATACCTGAACCAAAAAAAAACTTCAAAGAATTCAGTCATATACAACATAAAGGAAATTCAAGAGAAACTTGATGAGGATGAGTGTTCCAATATCCTTTTTGGTCACGCTAGGCTTGGATGCGACACTACCTCCCAACCATTTGGCTTAAGAAAAAGTGATTGTCTAAAGTTAATTTCAAAAAACTAGGATTTCAAAAATCAATGTGATGTTTTCAAAATACCCGGACTGCTGGCCAATAGAGCAATGACATCTCTCTAGGGGGTAGAGTGGGAGACTCTTTAAATGGCGTAAGACTGCAAACTTTCAAACAAAAGCTACAAAATCAGTCCAAGTAACACCAGAAATATTGCCTCCTACAATAGATTCTAATAACTTTCACTGTTTAAGAGTTTATCATCAAGCAGCAGTGGATAGGAATTTCCATGGACCCATGTGACTGGGGTTGGGAATTACGGGAAGGAGGTTTGAGACCTATAGAGATGAAAAACGCACCTGCTCCAGACTATCTTTTGAAATTTGTCAAATGTGGATTTAAAATTAGCCAATGTGCTACCGTACAATGTATATGCAGAAAACAAGGTACAATATGTACAAGTGCTTGTAGCGACTGTAGAGGTGTTAGCTGCTGCAATACTGGACAGGGGCCATCCATAAATGATGTCACACTTTTTTTCAATATTTTTGACCCCCTCCCTCCCCTATGTCACAAAGTGTCACACTTCACCATACCCCCTCCCCCCCTTTGTCACATATGTCACGGACTGTTACCAATAATAAGTTTAGAATAATGTTGGTAAGAATTTGGGACCCAATGTTTATATTTAAGTTTAGGTGCACCATCTCTCTATATATAATGAAGGTGTCCCTGGGTTCCTGGGTTCCTGGGTTCCTGCCTGCCTGGGTTTGTCCGGAACAGATTTGGCTCAATTTCTCCAAAACTACCCGTCCGAATCGAACCAAACTTGGTACACATACGTATGGGGACGGGGGAAAGACAATGACATCATTTCCAAACTTCTAAAACCACCCCTTCACCCCCTTTTAGGCCTTTTTGTAAAAATCGCCTTACTTCTCCACTAAAGAAGATCTGTTTAACTCGCATTGTTGCAAATAATACAACAAAAACAATTTTAAACATAAAACAAAGTATTTAAAGATAAAACTTGGCTAAAATTGTTTTAAAAAGGTTATTAATAATTTAAAAAATTAAAAACGGCCCTTATAAAAAACTTTATAACAGTATTTTCTTATTAAAAACTTCATTTTCCATGAAACTTTAAGTTGAAATAGAAAGTTTTAAGAATTAGACTGGTTAAAGTAAAGATTACATCATGCAGTTTTTTTAGAAAGTTGATGATAGAAACACTAGATCAATTTGTTATTTAACCTTATAATTTGTTTCTTTGGTGTAGTTTAACGGGATTTTTTTTTTCAATTTAAACAGGGGGTATTTACAAATTTTGGGATTTCAAAAGTCTGTAATAATTTTAATGGATTTTTTTTCACTTAGAATGGATAAATGGGTAACTGTCGTAATTAAATGTGCAACACCGGAACTGGATGGTTAGGTTAGATTTACACAGTTGGAACCGGGAGGGAAAAGGCACAGGGAGCACGGTGATGAAAATGCACCGGGAACACCGAGATGAAAAGGCACCGGGGACACCAAGATGAAAAAGGCACCGGGATATGAAAAAATACTGGGAACACCGGGATATGAAAAACTACCAGGATGATTGGTAATTATGGTTACAGAAAATTAGGCATGTAACTTGAGAAAATTTTAATAAATTGATACACTCCACCCGTGCAAGGCCGGGCATATCAGCTAGTACCTAATAAAAGTTCAAAGTGATTTCAATAAGTTCAAAGCTATTTTCCAGAAAAGAATTCGTGATTTAGTTTTATTTTTGATTTTCAATCTGTGATGTCACAATTCTTGAACCCCCCCTCCCCCCTTGTCACAAAGTGTCACAAATTGATGAACCCCCTCCCTCCTCTCTAAGCGTGACGTCATTTATGGACGGCCCCACATGTAGATATGGAAGATGATTAAAATAGTTCTTAAAAATATAATTAGACATTATAACGTTTAAAAAAACTTAGTGAAGGTTACTTTTTATTAAGAACTTAGCGATATTAAAATTAAAATAATTAAATTTAAATTTTAATAATTAAATAAATTTAATTTTCATTAACCGAAAATTCATTACATTATTTAGAAATATATTATAATATTATTTTTTCAAAGAAAATAATGTTTTGTATGCATAAAATCAAAGGGAATGTTGGAAAATGATGTAAAAATCAGAATAAATAGTCAAGATTAAAAATATATGTTTGCTTTAAATTTGTGTATTTTCTTAAAAATTAGAAGTTTTACATGTTATTAAGTAAAATATGAGCAGAGTAATCATAATTTACCGATACTTAAGGGTAAATACTCTTAAAGGTGGGCAGGAATTCAGAAATATCCATTTTCCACTAAGTTTGAAATATGCGGGCGCCATTTTGAAAATTATTTTATTAGGTTCTAAATATCGCACAATCTTGGTTAATATACCATTGTATAGGTAATTTAATAGAGAATAATTTATATTATGCAAAAAAAATATGTATTTACATGTAAAAACATAAAAAATAAAAATGTGAAAAATAAGCGGCCGCCATTTTGGAAAATCCGCCATATTGGCTAAAGGACACGTCGTAGCTCGGTAGACTTTTCACCATCGTTTTCTACGGAAAATTTCCTATAAGAATCAACCATCAAACTTTCTTTTACAATTAGTTCCGAAGCAAACCTTATTTTTCTTGGACTATAACTCGAGTTCCACTGCGCATACAACCAAAAACAAAGTGTCGAAATATGTGTATTTTGGGTCAAGAAAACCAAATATGACCTTTACGAGCTCACAAAACAACAATTTAATTAATAAATCCGCCTCCTAAGTTACTATAAACTTGTTGATCAAATTAAACAATAACAACCTAACAATGGATGAACGCTGCAACTGATGCATCATTGTTGTAATGGTTTTATCTCGCAGCAGATTATTTCAAGTTTATAGTAACTTAGTAGGCGGATTTATTAATTAAATTGTTGTTTTGTGAGCTCGAAAAGGTCATATTTGGTTTTCTTGACCCAAAATACACATATTTCGACACTTTGTTTTTGGTTGTATGCGCAGTGGAACTCGAGTTACACAAAGATCTGTAAATCGAATATAGCTGCTGTAGAATTCGAAATGGCCGTTTTTTTCAAATGGAGACCCTTCTAACATGTTCTTAACCTTACAAAAAACATATTGTGCAAGTTTGGTGTTTTTATATGGCTTGGGAGTTGTTGTGGAGTTGTTTTATTGACCTGTCATACGTAATTGTGACGTAAAATCACGCAATTTTATTTTCAATTAATTATTATTTTTAGAGTTCGAAAATGTCATATTCGGTTTTTTTGACTCAAGAAACATACATTTCGACATTTTGTTTATAGTTGTAAGCGTAGTGGATCTCGATTTACACTTAGTCTTTTCAATCCAAAATGGAAGCTCTAGAATTAAAAATGGCCGTTTTTTCAAGTGTCTATCCTTCTACAGGGTGTCCCGTAAATGATGTGTCACACTTCTAGGGGGGATAGTAGACACCTAGACGAGTCAGAATCACAAAGGATTTGGGGTCCCAGACCAAATCCCTGGGAGTTAAAAATGGAGCGACACCCCAAAACAAGTGTTGAAAAATTCAATTTGTAGAAGAACTACTATTGGTAAAAATGTAATTATGGTCTCAAATTTTGTGGTTTAATATGATCCTCAAAATTACCTTGACAGTTTTCAATTTAAAATTTTTTTTATTACGAAAAAAGTTAAAAAACAGCAAAAAAATGTGAAAAATATGCCAAAACTTTATTTTGTTTTCCGAAATCCTTTCTTTTGATTTGATAATCTGAAAGAGCATAATTAATTAACCTTAAGTCCAAAGTTTCACGTAAATAGCATCAGTATTAAACGCTTGAGAGCCTGTTAAAGTTAGTTTTATGGGAGCAAAAACGGCTTCGGAAAACGAACGTTCAGGGACAATCTACAAATTACGGATAGATGCTCGCCAAATTTCCCAACATTATTTGCGATACGAGATTCCTCGCCAACCTACGCTTCTACAGATAGTTCAAACTTCCTTGGCGATGTGTGGCCTTAGTTTTCGGATCGTCACTAGAAGTCTAAAAGGTAAATGTATTCAAGCTATCACATCAGACACTCAAGAAAAAATTGTTACAATACCTAAGAAAATAAGCAATGTTTGTTTAGCAAAAGGGATAGTTACAACTTATTTTTTCTTAAGTCTCTGTTTTGTTAAGTTCAATAAACATTTATCTTCTAGACTTCTGTGACGGTCTGAAATCGAAGGCAAAAATTTAAGTAAATTAATTAATTTACTAATTTTTTTCAAAATAATTCCCATCCCATAAAAAAGTGAACCACCATGCCAACTTTGAACACTTTTTGTAAACAGTTTTTGTCGTTATTTTTCATTATACCCCTGCTTTAGGATAGGTCAGTAGGCGGATCCTCGATCGCTGGGTTCGTGATTTCGAATTGCGATACAAGATTGGTTTCTATTAATCGAGAAATGTCAATGGGAATAAGCAAAGTGTATGGGGGCTATCCACTCACCGTCCGATAAGCAATATCTTAGGTTTGTCATAGCTTTCAATAACCTGCATTCTTTTATTTTGCAAATTTCTTATATCGGAAGTTGAGGGGAGACCCTGCATACCCACTTGCTTATTATATCATTCTTTAATTAAATAGGAACCACCCTTGTATCGCAACCCGAAATCAGGAACCTAGCGATTGAGGATCCACCGACTGACGTATCCCCACTATGTACAAAAGATATTTTACGAACCATGTTTGTAAATAATAGATTCTTCTGTTTTTTTTACCTAAGTTATCAAATGTACAGTTTTTCTCATTAAACGCAATAAGTAGTAATGCTGTTTGCATGATTGATACATTTGTAAAACTAACACAACTATCGATTGAATAAAAAACTATCGATACTATCAGATAATTTCTAACAATTCATACTATTGATTTTTAAGATCGATAGTTCCTAAAAATCAGTAGTAAAATCATGTTTGTTCTTTATGTTCAAAAAAATTTTTTAATTAAATTAATTAATCTCTTGTTTTCTAAAAATAATAAGAATTAAGAATCAACATTTACGCTTTTGAAATTTTCATCCCGCCAAATTGTTCAATTGGCGCATTTCAGATATTTTCATACTCATCTCCTGTCTCGCCAAATCGGGCGAGGAATGAAAGTTGGCAGACATCTATCCGTAACTTGTAGATTGTCCCTAAACGTTCGTTTTCCGAAGCCGTTTTTGCTCCCATAAAACTAACTTTAACAGGCTCTCAAGCGTTTCATACTGATGCTATTTACGTGAAACTTTGGACTTAAGGTTAATTAATTATGCTCTTTCAGATTATCAAATCGAAAGAAAGGATTTCGGAAAACAAAATAAAGTTTTGGCATATTTTTCACATTTTTTTGCTGTTTTTTAACTTTTTTCGTAATAAAAAAAATTTTAAATTGAAAACTGTCAAGATAATTTTGAAGATCATAATAAACCGCAAAATTTGAGACCATAATTACATTTTTACCAATAGCAGTTCTTCTACAAATTGAATTTTTCAATAATTGTTTTGGGGTGTCGCTCCATTTTTAACTCCCTGGGATTGGGTCTGGGACCCCTAAGTCCTATGTGATTCTGACTCGTCTAGGTGTCTACTATCCCCCCTAGAAGTGTGACACATCATTTACGGGACACCCTGTATATTTGTTCTTAACTTTATAAAGAACATATTGTGTGAGTTTGGAGATATTGGGATTTTTTCTGTCTTGGTAGTGATTAAAATTAGCTGGTCAAGTTTAATGGGACATTGAGGGTGTAATGTTTTTAATTAAATTGTTTTCTTAGAAGTTCGAAAATGACATATTCGGTTTTCTTGACTCAAGAAACATATATTTGGACACTTTTTTTATGACTATATGTGCAGTGGATCTCGAGATATAGCAAGTATTTATGATTCAATATGGCGGTCATAAATTCAAAATGGCCGTTTTCATCTGGTGACCATTCTTCTGAAATTATTTCCTATAGTGTTACAAACATATTACTAATTTTTGGGATTTTTATCTGGCTTATAAATTGATTAACTGAGCTGTTTAATTTCAAGGAGAAATGGAAGGCGTAATTTTTCAATTAAATTGTTCTCTAAATAGTTCGAAAATGTCATTTTCGATTTTCTTGATCCAAAAAACATACATTTTCACACATTAGTTTTGATAATATGTGCAGTGGATCTTGAGATACAGCAGGTTCTCTTAATCCAATATGGCGGCCAAAAAAATCAAAATGGCCGTTTCAATCCGGTGGTTCTTCTTCTAAAATTGTTTCTTATGGTAACAATAACATATTTTATAAGTTTGGGAATTTTGGTAATGTTTTAAATAAGTGAACTGAGCTGTTATGGTTAAATGTACGAGTAGCAGAAAATAGAAAGTGTATTTTTTAATGGTTAATTGTTCTTTTGATGATTCGAAAATGTCATATTCGGTTTTGTTGACCCCATAAACATATATTTTGATACTTTGTTTATGATTATATGTCCAATGAATCTTGAGATAAAGAAAATTCTTCAATCAAAGATGGCGCCCATAAAATCCAAGATGGCGGCTAATTCATATGAATCCTCACGTAAAATCTTTTCTTATGTTCTAAGGAACAAATTTTGAAAATTTGGTAACTTTGTCCAATGTGTCCTTTTTTTCGGTTAACAGACCAGACTAAGGCTATAAGTTTTGTTTATACATTGGTGAGATGTAAACTTGGATAATCTGGAAAAAAAGCTTTGTCCATTTTAAGAATTTTTTTTTTTTTGAAAAGTAGCTTTTAAAACAGTTTTAATCCATGAAAATTATAAGTCTGGTCGGTCTATAAATGGAACTGAATACTGGATTGATGAAGCCAGGTTTGAAGATATTCCATGGTAAAAGCAACTGTTTCAATATATCTTTACTTTTAGAAAATAGAAGGCAAAAAGTATTAATTACTAAAAATTTAAATTGACGTCTCTTAAGCACATCGTGATGGTTTAACATAACATATTTAACTTTTTTAACATATTTAACTTTAACTAACTCATCAAAGTATTTTATACTCGACAGCAACGTTTCTTGAACCCAGTACGTCACAAACGCGGAAGGAGAAATCGGTAAACACAAAGCCTGTTTGGTTGCTAGGAGAAATCATATTTTTAAATTGATGTTCTTAATTTCACTCAAAATTCAGACACCGCGAAGAGAACTACTTTGTTTGTTAGTGACGTCGTAGGGTCAACTTAAAATGCTGTCTATTATAGAGTAAGTAAATATTTTGAAACTTTCAAGTAAAGTGAATTTCATTAAATCGTCAGTTTTACACAAGAATAAAAAATTATTTTGGTCTTTTTTTCTATTAACGTAAATCTCACACAAATTTCATGAATTAAATAAAGTTCCAAATTCTAATACCTCTTCAAACAAATTCGAAAACACATTCAATCACTATACCTATCCCATAAACTAACATCTTAATCTTCCAACTCAACAAAAGCTCTACAAATCACACGATTACATTCCTACCGCCCTATTACCCGCCAAGCATAACGAAAGGTTGATTTAATCTTCTCTCTTACAAAAGAAGCCAACTTATAACAAAGCACATTCTTCATTCACAACCGCCCAAAGAAAACCTCTCGGGACATTTTCAAAAAGATCTCATCGGAAATCCTGCAACACATCACAAAGCGTAGCCATTCTTTCAATCACTCTATCTCAAAACCTCTATTCCCAAGCCCCCACTGTCCAGGTAATGTAAAGTGAATTATTCATCCCCGCACTAATCATCGCTAATGAAGGATTTCCACGTGAAAAGGGCATCTCCGCCCCTTCCCCCTTAAAAGGGAGGTTACCCCCCCCCCCGAAAGTAAAACTAAAGGGGGTTTACCCTAACGAAAGGGGCTCAGGTACTTGACTCTTCGGCTAATTCATAACAATGAGGGAGGGAGCCGCTCCTTTCGAGAGAATTCGAACTAAGATGGAATGTTCTCGGGGTCTCAGGGGGGTTGACGGGAGTTGTTGTATGTATTATTCCAGTCTCGCACAATCCCGGCTTTTCTTATTTCTTTCTCTTCAGAAGTTCCTTCAAATATTCATTAAATTTGGGAAGAGAGGGGGACATTTTTGTTCCGGGCGGGATTCGGGAGCAAATGGAGATGGAAGGGTGGAAAAAGTGGAGCCGTGTTTTGTTGTCGGTGATGAAGGTATGTGCGTTGATTGTTTGACAGCGGTAAACAACATGTTTGTTCGCTCGTTGTTTTGGGATAATGCTGTTTGACGTTTGCTCTGTGGTTTCGTTTATGTATGTATCGGTAGAAGGCGTGGGTGTGGTTGTGGTGAGCTGATACAGTACAAATGCAGATGTTGTGTCAAGAATTGATTACCAAGAAGTGTGTGTTATAAATGATGCATTTAGGGAAAGGGATCTCATGGATGAATGAAACTTGTTTACGATGGTTAAAAATAGCATTGTTTTTTACATAATTAATTAGGAAGATAAAAATATATCATCAATTATTAGCAGTTTTTATTTGAAAGATAATTTTAAATTATTACTCTTCACCAACGCAAATTCTTTGAAATATAGTATTCTTTTTTACAAAATTAATTAGGAAGATAAAAATACGTCATCAATTATTAGCAGTTTTTATTTGAAAGATAATTTTAAATTATTACTCTTCACCAACGCAAATTCTTTGAAAAATAGTATTTAATAGCAAACAAGAAAATATACTCTGTATAATTACAATTTCCATAGTCTTCTATTAGCACCAGGACGCTCTAAAATTATTTTTGCTAACAATATTAAATATTAACATATTTACTTTTATAATTAATGCTACCTTCCATTTTATGGACAGTATATATACTTTTTTATCCTGACTTTTATTAAGTGGAAACGCTACTTGTTTGTGAAATATTTATTCATAGGAGCCAAAGCTGTTTTAGGACTAGCTTTTGTACTTCATTATGCATGCTGGAATTTAGCGGGATTTTATTAATCCAGAGAAAGGTGATTAGGAAAAAGAAAAGGTCAGATTAAAAAAAATCCGAAAACCTAATAATCGGTTAATATATTATTTCTAAGATTTAACGGGATGTTTTTTAAGCTAAGCAATGTACATACTAATACGCGCGAACGCTATGTCCAGTAAAAGGGTAGATATAATAAGGGAAAACAGTTTTAGAAAGAAAAAACCGTGTTTAACATATTTATGAAGTTATTCTTAAAGTAATATCTACTATTAAAAAATTTAATATAATTTCAAAATGTTAGTAGTGAAACAATACCAATTAAATTTTGAAAATGTCCGTTTTTAAAACCACTATTTTGACAGTATTCAGTTTTATTTAGTATAAAACCATTCTAAGAATTCTACAACTTATACACCCAATTACCATTTTTACCAATATGCATTCAAAATAAACGCTTCCATCCAACATCTGCACTTTTCTCATTAACCACTTACTGGCAACGTCTTCACGTACTTAATCACAACGCTTCACAATTACCACTTACTTAATAGAAACCTTTCATTAAGTCCTTGCAAAGGAAAAGACTAATTAAATACCTAACGAAGTAAAACCTGTTCGTCCCAAAGGTACCTTCGTCTAGTCCAACTCCCTAAGCCTGAACAAAAACGAAATGTCAGGTGTAATAAAGTTAAAAAGGAAGGCACGAGCGCAAAAATCCAGCGTTATATTTAAGGTTCTGTTTCCGAAAGAATTATCATTTCTTCTAACGAAGCTGCGTATAATCAGGCAAATTGAATCCGCGTAGATCTCCCTTGGATCCTACTTTGTAATCAAGATTCGTGATCAAACGAACTCTTATTTGCATAAATAAGAGGGGTGAAAAAAACGATACAATTTGCAGAGGAGGGATAATAAAGCCTGATCATGCATAAAAATATTGTGCTTGAGACGGCCCCTAAGGACTTAATCAAGATCGTTCTCAAACAAAGGAGTGGGGACTCTGTTGTAAGTAAAAATGGCGCAAGTCCGATTTTTCGACTGGAGGGTAGAATTGTAAATGACGAGCAATTCGAAGTTATTTAACTACTATTTTTTGTTGGTAGTTTTTTTTTCTAGTTTCTAAAGGATTCTAGCAGTGTTTTAAATCTATTCTGCTGTAGATATTTGCATTATATCACGTTTATTGGTTTTGAAGTATTTGAAGTGGAATCAAAAGAATTCCCAAAGGTATGATACATATTCAAATGTGCAAGATGAATAAAAACTCGAATGAATATATTTACTTTGTTCAAATTGGCAACGCCGTTAAATTTATTGTGAAATTATTTATGTCGTTAAAGGTTTGCGTTCGATGCGCTCTATTGTGAAAATTAAAACTTTTACCTTAAGGAGATAAGTTAATGGATAGTTTTTATTCTAAATTTTGAATCATACAAGACTTAAAATTTAAGTTGTAATAGTTTAGAAATTTCTGGGGTTTAAAATATTATGTAAGCACCTAAGGGGAAGAATGGAGTTTGCTGCATTTTTGACGAGAGAGGAGAGTGTATGAGTGATGCTTAGGTAAAGTTTGGGAAATTTCTGGAAACAACTTGCAAAACCCGGGAGGACGCTGGAATCTTTCTGTTACGGGAACGGGCGTGGGGTCTGTCGGACCCCAAGAATCGTTTTTCGTTCTAAACGTTCATTATGAACATAACCTTTACCAGGAAAGTTTAAATACAACCTGTAATCATTTAAAGTGTATAACAACTTATTTTCAAGTTGACAGATTTTTGTAGGAAGAGAATATTGCGCAAATTTCACACTGTAAATTTTCTAAAATATTTTTTGAAAATTAAAAACATTTCGTGGAAAAAAAATAGAGAACAAGTAAATTGAGTGGTGTATATCTAGTATTTCCTTTTTTTAAGAAAAGAATAACAAGATTGATCATTTTTATGGAATATTTTTGGTCATAAACAATGTATACCTTCAGTTTGAAAAACGCACCAGTAAAAACCACGTCCTAACACTGAGAATAATGCAGCTTTTTGAGCTTCGGTTGGTTAATGGAAGAAATATTTTAAGCAGCTACACTCAGCTTCAGCTCTTTTGGTAGAAAATGAGAGTTTCTGTGAAAGTTTATTTAAGAGCTGGGGTCTGGCAGACCCCAAGCGCGTCTTCGTAGGTTAAATTTGATTGGTGTTCAGAGGTTGAGTTTGGTTTATTTTTACATATAGATCAAAATTTTAAAAAATTCGATCATTTCTGTGAAACATGGAGAAAAATAACTGTGGGTGGTACGAAGTTTGTATACATAATTTTAATAGGGGGGGGCTTGCTATTTTCTTATTTTTGTTTACGGAAAGGGCTCAAACTTTTGAACAACGTATTCTATAGATATTTTGAATGTTATTATTTAATAATTTTAAAACACTCTTAAATAAACGTAAGCTTTAATTTCTATAAAAGAGTGATAATTTAACTTCATATAAGGCTGATCACGCACGAGCGACTTTTGTCACGGTGACAAAGACAAAATTGTTGCCTTGGCTATTGAAACAAGTTCAAGTATTGGTAGAGTGCGCGCACTAGGCCACGTGAAGGCTGGGCGCGCACGAGTGACTAAAGTCACGGCGACCAGGATTACTAGTATCAAAAATATCACTAGAAAATAATGGATCTCTATGAAGAAATTCTTAGCAATCGGCCAAGTGTCACGTCGCCTAGTTCGCGCACTCTACCAATACTTGAACTTCTTTCAATAGCCAAGGCAACAATTTTGTCTTTAATTGTCACCGTGACAAAAGTCGCTAGTACGCGATCAGCCTTAATGCATTGATATTAAAAACTTATGATGTATTTACTCTTTCTTGCCTTATTCAGTGAAACAAATTATTTCTTCTAGTTTTAGAATATACATAGCATAATACTATTAATATAGTTCATCTTCTTGTAAAAATACGTTTCCTGTTTAGAAAAGAGTGCAATCAAAATTTTCCCGAGTTCCACATGATTCAACTAAAAACACCGCAATATTCTATTCAACTCTCAGAAACTAATTAAGGTGCATTGTGTAACAAAACAACAAATTCACTGACACACAGACGAGATGCGTTAAAGTGGTAAAAGAACTGCTTAAACAGTTTCCTAAAACCTCATTCACGAGAATTTCTAATAAAGGAAACGAATTGCGTCCCTAAAGCACGTCTGTTTTTGCACATAAATCCCCAGAAAAGTGTAAAAAAATAATCCGATGGGCAAAGAATGACTCTCAAAGAATTAATTGAAGTTCTTAAGGGTGGCGAAACCGGGTGGCGTTTGAATTAAATTCTGATCACCTAGGGTGGCACTATACTGTCTCGTAGCGGGTTGACTTGAGAGAAGGGTATTCTATTTCTTCTTGTCTGGAAGGGGCATCGTAAGACATGTTGACAGGTAGTTGGTAAGGATGGGGAAATAATTGTATTATTTTTGTCTGTCATTAATTTTCTTTAGTTCTAGTTTTAGACTCACTCAATAGCGCTTCGCAGTAATTGATTACCATGAATGAATGGTTTCCTGGGTAGGACTTCTTTGATTTTAATGAAAAACTGAAAATTTTAAAAAAGTTATGTATTTAGTACGTCTGCTTACATTTTAAAGTTTACAGAAAATAACAAATTTTAACTATCCTTAAATCACAGTGATTTGGCCATTAAATCTATTATAAAGATTAGGTAATAATGGTTTGATTCATTACTAACCAAAAATTACCCTCTAGAAAATACTAATACCACTAATACAAACTAAATCAACGCATCAATTTCTTTATTAGATATTTTAGGATTTCCTTTTGCAAAGGATTGCTACTTAAAAATGTGCAAAATTAATTTTTCCACCTAGTTCTACCACCATTTAATGTCTAAATTTTCATCAATTTATTAATGCGTTTTTTAGATAAGAGAGAAAATATACTGCCAGGAATAGTTTAAATTTTTTTTCAAACCTCTTCAAAGAAGGAAAAAAAGAAATTGTTTGATTTAGTGAAAATTCCTCTATAACTATTTTATAATCCTTTCAAACTCGTTTCCCTTCAAAAACGGAGAGTCATTCCAAAAACTCAATTATAACGTTAAATTCTGTTTATAATCAAATGAAAGCAATAGTCTTCTGCAATGAGATTATTGGGACGGAGAAAAAACTCACTTTATCACACAACTGCTTTATTCAAAAGGATTTGCTTCTTAAATTCCAATCAAGGAACCTTAGTATTTCCCTTTTTTTTTTTTTTGAAGATAACTTTCCCTCACTAAATTAACCAATCTAATTCATCACTAAGGGTTCTTTGTCCAAAGGGAATTCCTCTCGCTATTCTTTTATGTGCGTATCACCGCATTTCTAAGGTTCTAGGCAGGGTGTTACTTTTACCTTAGAGCATTGAAGAATTAGATTGTGGATATTCCAGTTAATTCATTTGAGTTTTCTTAGTAGCTTGGAGTAAACCATAAATAGAGAAGATTTGAATGAAACTTTTATTTTCGGATAGGAATTACTTCCATTGTTAGTTTTCTATAGTATGTATGTTTGATCAAGAAGTATATCTTCTAATTTTCTGTAGCAATTAATAGTTTTCGGGTGTTTTTTTCAGTCTTATTTGGCAATTAACAACATTGCGTTGTGAATGTTTATAGATTTATATTAAATTCTACCCAATAATATCCCTCCTATGATTGTATTCCGTAAGATAATTGCTTAATTTTCAAAATTTTTCATAGTTTTATGAATAATAATAATAATAATAATAATAATAATAAACTATTCTTTTGTTTTGCAAAATTCTGGAACATTATAGAGGATACTGTATATTTGAAAAACTAAACAGAAGCCTCTGAAAAATTACTTTGCGAACTTTCTTTCATATCCGTCACATAATCCCAATCAAACGCTATAAACGGACTTGTTCAATAAACTATTATAAAAAGTTAGTTTTCTGAATAAATGGATAAGTTTTCCCAAGACGATCGTGTATCAGGTTAGTTAACCGAAATCTTAATCTTACCATTTCTTGTTTAAGAAGCTGCGCAGTGAGTATGGTTAACTTTCTCTCTGTAACTATTTCTTTAGTATAAGTTGTACATTTTTCTTTCATTCTCAAATTTTAGGCAGATCTCTTTAACCAGATGGTTGACGGTATCTCTATCCGTCATGGGGAGTACATTATTCAGTGTCTTAAATTGCTTTTTGCTTTATCTTCTCTAGATATTGTAATAAAAACACCATCTGGAGGTTCTTAATACGATCTTTAGAGACAAATTAAAAACATATTAGGACAATAGATAGTATGGTCTCTATGATTCTTAGCAGGGCTTAAATTGCACCGGAGCGCACCGGAGCGGAGCTCCGGTACTTCTTGGTTTACAGTAAATATTTACTGATATTTATTCATTAATCAGTAAATATTTGTAATGCTGAAATAGTAGCGCTCCGGTACTTCTTTGGTTAGAATTTAAGCCCTGATTCTTAGAGGAGATGTAAAAGAACAAGAGAAGACCCGGACAGAACACTCCCTACGTCTACATAGGACAATGCAGAAAAAGCAAGAAACAATCTCCGGATAAAACTCCCTCAACCTTCCTTAGAAAGGAGAGCAAGAGAACACCGGAGAGAGCGCTCTTTACAGTGAAGAACAAAGATGGAGATCTCCCAATGATCCTTTGATATTATGTAGAAGATATTATCCTAAATATTTTTCACTAAAATTTAATTCGCTCAGTATTGTTATATTGTTAAGGGTAAATGAAATGTCCCAGACTTTATTCAATGTGAAATTATAAAAACTAAAAATTTGATTACAGTGCTAAGAAGTATAATACATTACATAAATGTTCCGTAACGCAGTCTTCCAGAAAAGTAATAAATCTACATACAATTGTCACATTATAAGTTTTATTTTCCGAATAATAAAATTTCCTCTGGATATTTAGTTAATACAATGCTTAACAAACATTTAAAACTATTTCATACGAAGTACAGATCCTTTTGGTAATACATAGTTATAAAGCAAAACTGATTAGAGTCCAAGGTGCAAATGAATGTGATCAATAGATGAAGTACCCCCCTTATCACAGGAAAAGATAATTACACTAATATAAAAAGATAATGTATATTTCTTTGACTTTTTACCTATTTTTTTTACTTTGTTTCTACAAAAACAAAATTTAGATTAGAGTAGTGACAACAAATTGAGAATATGCCCTTGATATTTGAGGATTTCAGTGTTATATTTCTTTAATTTGAATCAACTACTACCTATATCAATTTCAATATTTTAACTGAGATTAATTAATCAATCTATTTTTCGTTATAATTTATAAAAAAAAAGTTTCCCAAGTTTCTCACAAAATAACTGTTATACAAGAAAGGTAAACCTCTTATCAACTCTTTTTTACCATGCAACATTTTAAACTTCTGTTTAGTGGCTTAAAGTTGCAAAATACTCATTAAAAATAATTCACTTTTCACGGAACTTCGCTAATCGGTACACAAAATTAAGAAGCGTTTTAAAGGCTGTGTAGTAGTTTTTAAAAATGTATTGAGCTGAAATAAGGAAATAAAGAACATTTTCTCGGGTTCATTTTGATAAAAATAAAATGGGAAAAGTTCCAATCCTCCTCCGATAGTTGGAGCATGAAAGTTCTTGATGGTGGAGAGTAAAAAGTATATCTTCCATTTAAGGAACTACTTTTAATAAACTTTCCGGGAACTCATTTGAAATCAACTGTGCATTGATTTACATAGACATATTTTTTAAAAAGTTAATAATTTGGTTTTCAAGTAACTTAAAGGTTTATATCGAGTTTCATAGAAGATAGCGTTTTAACTTGAAAAAAAGTAAAAAACAAGTAATACTTTACGGGAGTTTGTAATCTTAGTTAACGAAATTTCATTTCAGCTTTGGTTCGGAAATATCAAATTGAGGAATTTGTTAACTTTTAATTGGGAATTTTCCTTAAAAGTACTTTTATCATTCACCATCCACCGACTCGTTTTTAAAACCTCGTCAAGTATTATTGAAATTTTAATGCTATTTATAAATAATTTTTATAACTTTCCACATTTAGAATTTATTTAAATATCGATGATTATTGCAGTACTTTTCCAAAGAAATTTTGGTTTTTGAATGTTATAGTGTTTCTTATCCATTTCAAAAATGTTAACCCTTTTGTAGGATTATTTTTTTCGCACAAATTACATTCTATACAGTTTAAAACTTTTTTTTAACAAAGTTTGAATGCTAATCCTGTCCATCCCCTATTCAAATGGTTTCTGCAGGTGCGAATGTCATATGTAGGTACTTTGAGTCACGAACTACAGGGTTTCGTACTCCGGTTTCGTATAGTCGGTTTCATACTACAATTGTATGTCATTTGTTTTTTGCCAATTAGGGTGATAATTCATTTTCTAGCAACCCGGCGTATGTACTGGATAGTGAATTATGATGCCCAGAATAGTGCCAAAAGAGTCACCAAGAAGAGTGACACCTGGTTGTAATATAACAGCACCAAGTAGTCCATGGTTACAAAACTAAAATAAATTCTTACCGGCAGGAATAATCTTGGCGACACATGGTTCCCTTTGTCCGCCAATAGCATTGCTTCCCCAGCACAGCAGCAGTCCGTATCCCGCCAAGGTCCTGGGCGTGTAGCTGAGGACGCTCCTGGACCCTTCGCTCCACCACTTCTGCAGGTTAACCATCTCTAGAGTGTTGTTGAGAGCCCAACGGAAGTTCACGTCAGCCGGATCCGCTTCCACTTCGCAGGTGACGTTCACCACTTCTGTCCGAGCCACTCCGTATACCTTGGGGTCGGATAACTTGCAAACGGGAGCATCTGGAGGGAGGAGATAAATATAAAATGATGATCTTTCAGTGATTTTCTTTTAGTTTCAGGCGTTTCATTGAGGGTTAGTATAGTATACTGAATATACATCAGGGATGTTACGAACAATTTCAGATATTTTTGTTAAGGGTTATTATAATAGACCGTTAGTATTTTTATATTGTATATACACCAAATAACATACTTTTTTTAAATTCATTTCATTTGTAAAATTACCATCATATGTCTATCTTTTTTACTATCCTTTGTAACTGTAAAAATCATGTGTAAATGTACCAGTAACCGACGACCAGGGGCGACCAGTGTCAACTATACTGGGAAGCCAGGATTCATCTCTTTGAACTCCAGCATAATGTTCCTGCTTGAGACTGTTCATGTTTTCTCTTGTATTCCTTTATATGTTAACCCAGACTCTTTTTCTGTATGTATTTACCATTTTCAATGGATTAATATTTATTCCAATAAAGCCATATTTAAAAAAAAATGTACCAGTAACGATCTAAGGATCCTCATAGGGAGGAAAGATTGGTTCTAGAGTGTGTAAATGTGCTTATTTCAGTTAAATAACGATTTGTGATGTCTTAAAAATTAAACGAGGTTATTTTCGGACTCAGCATACCAATAAACATAAAAAAATTGTTTTTAGATAAAGTTTGAGTTAAAAAATAACTACGCTAAATTTTCAAATTGCCTTATTTACCTAAATTGTCAAGAAAATTGTCATTTCCCAATAAAACATGAAAATCTGAATTTTCAGAGCATAAATGTTCCATACTAAAAGAAAAACAACTTCAACTTACACTGGACCAAAAGATGAAGGTAATCACTGATACTCTGCCCTTCGGAATTCCCAGCAAGACATCGGTAGCGCCCTCTGTGCTCCCTTCGGACGCTCTGCAGGACCAAAGTCTGGTTGCTGATGATGACCCCCGCGGACTTGTTGCTGGACACATAGTGGTCCTCGAACTGCCACGTGACCTCGCTCACCCAGGGATTGGCCCGAATGTTGCATTCCAAGTAGACGTCACTTCCTTCGCGGATGTTCGAGATGCTAATGGAAGCTCCCAAGGCTAGGCTGATGATCGGGGCATCTGCAGAAAGAACATTGCTTTTCAATTAATAGGTCTATTCAATGGCCTGTAACATAATTAATTAATGGCTGTAATAATATACTGTTAATAATATACATATACATATATATGGCCAAGAACATTTCTCCATCTTGATCTCTGTTTGGTTACCGTTTTACAATTCGTTACATTCAGTACCTTAAAATCATCTTCCACACAATCAGACCATCTCAGTTTTGGCCAACCCCTTGATCTATTTGTGATAGGTTTGTAGTTAAAAATGTTAGATGTCACAGATGAGGTGCCCATGCGACAAATATGAATAGCAGATCTCAAACGGCAAAGCTTGATAGTCTTTAAGATATTTGAATCCGTAAAAAGTCTGCAAAGCTCGAAATTGTACCGGTGCCTCCAAAAACACACAAACCAAAACTAGAGATCGCCCAAGTTAAATAAATGGCAAATCCATACAATCCATCCAATGGCAATACACATTACACACGTTAATATTGAAATAAAAAACACGAAATAAATAATCAATATTTTACAAAATTATTTTAAATACCAATTAAAAAATTTTTGCGGAAGATATTTTGAAAGATGCGGATGAGAATGATATGGGGTAGAGCAGTTAAATTCTATCAGTTACGGTTAAAGCGAGATTTTTTTTTTTAAATTCCTAATCCAATCCCCTTTTTTATTCTTATAATGTGATCTCAGAATTAAAAAAAACCTGATTGGCGTTGGTAACTGTAAGTTATAAATCCACCTGTAGAGAGACAAATGAAAACGGCATTGAACGGAATTGAATTGCAGTAGCGCATATTCATTGCTTCTAAAGACTCAGGTGAAAAGCATCAATAATGACAGAAAAGCAACAAAGACCTCTTTTTGCTGTGACCTCCTTTGCATATGACACTTCAGCGAAATGGTGGTTAGCGATGAACAACGTGTGTAGGTGAAGAAGGTCAAATGGAAAACTTATGAAACACCATAAAATGTCATTATTCATAGTTTCCACTTTCTAAGCCTTTTTAGAACCTATGACTTAATTCTACTGCTGGATTTCGTAGCCGTTTTCCTTTGTCTATCTAGGGGCAGGTTAACTGCTTACATGTATTTTTCAACGGTATTTTTGTTTGTTTTACTTCAGAGATCACATTACGAGAGTAAAGAAGGAGTAAGATTGTGAATATTTTCAAAACTTTTTCACTTTAACTGCTCTAATCAATATCATTCTAGTCCGCATCCTTCAAAATATTTTCCACCAAAATTTCCTTCATTTCCTATGAACGGTTAGCTAGAGGGTCTTGAAATGAAAAAGATATTTTTAATCACCCTGTATATTATTTTAAGCAGTTTGCACAATTTTAATTTACAAATACGTACTATATTTTGTTTTAGAAAGTTAGTTGTCTTAGAAGACTATCTAATTATCCCGATAAAGACAATCTAATATTTTTTTACGGTTTAATATAATAGTTTTACAGTTTTACCACTTGTTATCATTATAAACTGGCAATTCAGTTCTGTTTAGATATTTCATTAGTTTATAAGTTCCTAAACCAAAAAAAGGGGGCTATTTAATAATACCAAAATAACTTTAATGGGGATAAAACAATTTAATGTATTTTAGTCATTTACAAAAAAAAAATTAATGGAACCAGAATGGTCATTGTGATTTTTTAAATAATTTTTCATCTATATACTTTTGGGGATAGAACAATTTAATATATTTCAGTCATTTAGAAAAAAAATTAATGGAACCAGAATGATCATTGTGATGTTTTAAATAATTTTTCATCTAAATATGCTGATCAAAGAAATGTTCTTGTGAACAAAAAGGAGTACAGTTTTACACTCCCAAAGGAAAAACCAATGTTCGTAAATGCCTAAATATAATCAACACTCCCCTTCATTAGCAAAATCCCCGTTGTAAGTGACAGAAACGCCCCTGCAATAAAATCAAAATTTATTGTTTGTGAATATCAGAACAGGCACTTGTCCATTTTTACGCTTGTAGAATAACAAGCACCAGAGAATTAGCATAATTACAAATTAATATATGAGTGAAACGATTCCCTTGCGGCGTTGTTGCCAAACGGAAAGAGTAAATACTTCTGAAGTTCTTCGAGAACGAATGGAAAGGAGTTGTTTTTTAATTACCATACAAATTACAAACGAAACAATCATTTTACTGAAAGAAATGAAATTTCAGCCGTGGGATCTAGTTATTTATGATAGATTGGAGAGATCGATGAACACACTAATCTACTTCTGTATTCCTATTTGGAGTTATAAACAAAACCTGGATATTTACATAAATCAATAGTCATCTTTTTGGTCGTCTCGCTTGCCCATTATCCCGTTTGTTTAAATTTCATGAATAAAAAATCTTGTTTGGTTGTGGAATAACCGACTCCCTTCATTTGGATTTGAATTTCACTAAGCTTTTATTCATTGATAGCGTTAGGGTGAAATAAAGTTGGGTTATTGCTTCCTAGGAATATATTCCAATGCAGTTGAGAAGCATTCAAAAGAATATAAATAAATTTGAGCATCAGAGCATTTTGGAATGAAAGTTAAAGTATATCTTAAATAGATTCCATGTTTTTCAATACAGGCATTTGAATATGATTGTAAAAAGCAAGTAACGTTATTTGATTTATATTTTTATCTGGATCTTATTATAAGATACTTTTGACAATATTCTTTCAACAGACTTAAAAATAGGAAATAACATTTATTTTTAAGTTCTATTTCAGTGAGTTTTTTTTTTTTGTTTTATCATTGCACTTTTTCATTCTCTGTTTTGTTTAGAAATGATGGTAAAGTACAAAATAACGGTGAATTATTTATGAAATAGAAAATAGTCAAAGAGCTTTACACAGTTGTAGGGATTTTTTAGATAGTAACATTTGTAATTTATTCTTATTTAATAAAGAAGTAAAAAGGAAATCAACTGAAAAAATTTGAAATGACAAAAAATGTTGATAGTACGTGTGCAATTTTTGCTTAGGATTAGTTTTATAATATCTGACATTACAACCAAATAAACCTATGGTGCATGAGAACCAATCTAATTATCAATAGGTACCTACTGCTATTTAGCATGGAAGTCGGTTATGAGATTGTGTGAAAGACGACTAGAGTCTGGTGATATTTAAAAGATAGTATCTCTTGGAATTAAAGGTTAAAAATGATGTGACATGAGGAAGGAAACCAATTCTAGAAATGTACCTGTAGTGTCCTTTTTATATTTTTCGATGTCCTACGTTCAATTTTTATATATTTTCTTCAGCAATAGTAAAAACGATCATCTGAATTTCTCGTTATCTTTAATTTACCTAATTAAAAGAAAAACGAACGCAATTGAAGAAAACCTTTGGCTCTCTCGAGCCGTATAAAAATAACGATCTTTGTTTCCTTGATCTTCCAATGGATAATTTTGAGTGGAGTGGCGAACTATAAAATTAAGTGCGGCCATTAACTCTTATTCTCCATTGGCGCCGAAATTCCCCACCGGCTACTTTTCAGTTTTCCGAGGCGAGAAGCATCGCTTTTTAACTCCAACATTTCATTACCTAAGTGTTTCTGCAGTCACGTGCCGGACACAGCAAATGGCGTATAGAGAAATAAGCGCCAGTCGTAAAAACCTACCGCGCTTTATTTTTGGGCAGTGAATAACTGGGGGGATGGGTTTAAAATCCAGAAGTATGGAGGCTGAGGAGGGGGGATAAAGTTTTACTCGTGTTTTGGGGTTTTAAATCATGCTGTTGCTTTTGCAGATCTGTTGGAATCAAAGTTGCTCTTAAAGTGATGAAACACCTTTTTATGTTAAAGAAGAGAGTTAGGGAAGACTTTAAATTACTTTTCCTGAGATGAAAAAGATTGATTATGCTTACGAAATATGTATGTTCGAAATTTCAAGTTTTTCTTTTTATATCAGCTGCGAGGGGTTTTATCCCTTGGTATCGAAGAGGAGAGTTTCTGCAAGTACTAATTTCTGTGTTCAGGCACGGGTCGATTCGCAAGTTAGGGGAACTAGGGCATAATATACATTTGGGGGCCCCAGACACCTTAAATTTAACTTAAACTTATTTAACGTAAAATAAAGAATCAATAATCTTTAGTGCAAGTGTAAGTACAGCATTAAAATAAATTATTTATTTGAACGTTTTATAAGATTAATATATTGGTTTTTGAATATCATTAGTGAAATACATTTATTTTAAACTCTCTTTCATGTTTGCCTAACTCTATAGTATTTTTGGGGCCCTCCTGAAATGGTGGCCCTGGACTAGTGGACCCCTGGAACCCTGGACCTGGACCCCTCCCATAAATCAGTCTTTCTATTGAGGTACAACTGACCGTATATTCACATTTTTGCTCAACTGATTTTTACCAATTATATTATTATCAATGGCATTTATTTCTAAAAACGCTGAAATTAAATTAAAATTTTGATAATCTTCAAATTGCCGAGTGCAGCAGTTAAGTGATCTGATAAATCACCAAGAAAAAACAAATATCTTTAAAAAAAACAATCATCTTTATCTTAAATAACCATATTGATTCTAATAGTTTTTATATTGCTGTGTAATTAGTAAAACGTCGCCAATAATATTAGCGAGATGAGATTTTAGCTGGCAAATTGAGGATTACAAAGTTTTTTTTATAATTGTAAGGGATGAATGCATTTTCCCTAATAAGTACAACTACTATAATCAAATGTCTACTTTATAACTTATAGCAAATTACATTCACACTTCCCTTCCAGAAACTATACCCCAGATTCAATAACTGGAACTCAAAAGTCACACGAGAACACCAACGACAAACTATTATTTCACGACTGAAAAGCCAAAACACAACTGAACCAACATTTACCAAACACACAAAGCCAGCCCCCTCACTGTTAATACTCCTTCCAACATCATCAAAGCCGAAGTCTCTCCAAAAGCTACGCCAACTCCTCAATCAATCCAGCCAACACAAACACACTCCTCAGTCGCCAACACCCGAAACTATTGTCATTCCTCGAGCACCGAAACCTTTGAATCAGCCTTTAATTCTTTCCTTCCGGCTCCAACACAAAGACTTTTAACGCCCGCCAAGAAATCGCGCCTCTTCTTTGGGCGGAAAGGTTCCCCTAACGAAAGATTTAATCAGCAAGATAAACCCTTAAGTAATTAATGAAATATTGGTGGGGAGGTGGCAATCTTTTAAGGGGGTGGTGATTAAGGGATGGTTTAAAGTTGGATGAGGGAAACTGGGAGGGATGGATAATGCTGAGGGTATAAAGTAAGTGGGTGGGTGAAATTAAAAGTGAAGCAATGCGAGATATATAATTTCTTGGCTTATAGAGCTGATTAGTTTTATTGGAAGCTTTAAAGATTATACACAATTGGAAGATATTATTGTGGAAGAGGTGGGCAAATTATAAGGGAATTTCAACTATTCCGCCCAAACTCTGCATTACCAGATTCCTTGCATGGAATGTATTTTAACATCTTAGTATGGTCAAGGCTAAACTGGATCCGTTATGTTATATCAGGCTTGCACAATGAGTTAAAAGCGATGTTACGGAGGAGCGGTAGCGAGGGAAATGTGGCCAGCGCCATCTATCTGTCATTCCTATATGAAATGAATGGATGGTGATGGCGCTGGCCACGTTTTCTCGGTACCGAGACTAGGAAACTAACGTAGTCTCTAGTAACTAGAACAGTAACGTCGGCTTCTTTAATCTTTTGGGTAATGACCAAGCCTGATATAACACAACGGATCCAGTTAAGCCTTGGTCTGGTGAAACATATGTAATTACTATGTTCTTGTTTTCCATAAAATGTTTTGCTTAAAGCGGACATGAGGTCATCCATTTTTTGTCGCAATTTTCTAGAAAACTTTTTACCTTACAAAGATGAGTTGTTTGTTGTTTTTTTATACTCGACGCAATGGATATTTATGTGTAGGTAGGTAGAGTTCGGTCGGGCTCATTGAGCTTTTAGTTAATTTACCTGCAACTGAATTTAGATTCTGGTAAATTAAAGTTTCAATATATGTAATTTCAAGTACATGCATGATTGCCTAGTTTAGAACTTTTTTTTTATGGAAGAATAAATATGCTGTATACGTTGGGATAACATAAAGTGATACTTATAACTTAGTTGGGGAATTAAATATGTTTAATTATAAAAACTTATTAAATATAACTTATGATCTAACGAGACATGTTTAGCATAGTTTCTAAATTTGACAACAAAACAGAAATTCCAAGGATATATTAAACTAATAGTCTAATGAAGCTTCAAGAAAACATGTCAGACAGACGTGTCAAAAAGATTCAAAAGCATGCACCATCAACAAAATAACACTTTAATTAAAATATCTTTAAACCAAAAACTTATTGTGAAATAAAGGAAACAAAAATCACTTGAATTTAAATTTTTTCTGTCTAATAAAACTTGACTTTCGTAACACACGTTTTTATGCGCTACGTTCATTTGGTTAAAAAGTTTTTTCTGCTTGGTTGACACGTTCTCTTGAAGCTGAATTCGGTCTTTTTAAACCACAATGAAATACGATTGTACTCACAGTGAACTCTGACAGTCCATTCATCCTCCAAAGCAGCGTTAGGCAGAGCCGAGTTCTCCGCTCTGCAAGACAAGATCTTCCCATTGTCATCAGGGGTGGGCACGAGATGCAGGGTGCTGACGGTCAGATTTCCGCCGTCGGACACTGTGTCGGTGGCGCCGGCTCCGATTTTCTTGCCGTCCAGCCACCAGGAGAGGGTGGCCCGGGGCCGAGACCCCGTCGTCTCGCAAATCACTTGCTTGCGACTACCGGCGGTGAGAGGATAGTGCGGAGCTGCGATTTTGACCTCCAGGGGACGCACTGAAATTGAAATTGAAATTTTAAACAGGGAATAAGTCCAAAAACCAAAATTGAAAACCAAATCTGCATAAGTAATGGAATTTTTATTGTATATCCACGCAATTTGTACTGGAAGTTCAGGATCCTATTTAGAATATAGAATGATCATCGAAAAAATATGAGTAGGTAGTATAATCAAAAATATATTACAAAAGTTGATGGACTTATTCCCTTTATCCATTTTATGAAATTTCAGATAAAACATCGTAAAAATCACTTTAGTCTGGTACTAAATTTAATTTCTACTTAGTTCAGAGTACAAAAAAGAAAAAAAAAAGAAGGATTGAGACGAATAAAATTAAAAATTATTATGAAACTGAGTCATTAAGGCACTAGGAATGAAGTTAAGTGAATATCAATGGAGTCAAACATTCTTTGGATAAAAAAAAGAAAACACTTTCAAGTTAAAATAAAATTTTATTTTGGATAAGTTTACAGAACAGATAATAAGAAAACGACAAATTAACATGAATTTCAAATTTAACCAAAAATAAAATAAATGGACATACTAGATTTCGCCATATTCAAGGACCAATAGGGGGTAGTTATTTATTTTTTTCATTTATTTAGTTATTTTTTTTTTTTTTTTCATTTTTACACTCATATCATGTAGAGCAAAGCTGGAAAATTTTTGCGCACAAAAAGTCAATTTGCCTTTTTGGACTTATTCCCTTTTTCAAACTGGCGATTCAATTGAAATGAACTGGACAGTTATTATCCAAAGCATTGATTCGCTACTTCAATTGTTTGTAAATTATGCATGCAAGGTGTTTCAACGAGGCCGACAAAACTCTGCGCAACCAGTTTCCTACTGTGGAGTTAATGAAAATGCGCAAAGAATTATAACTGTATGATCCATAGTTTTCTTGAAAATTTCGATAGAAAAATGCATGACGCTGTAATCAATAGCTTACAAGAGAAAAGAACTAAGTTACTTGGAGCTCAACTACAATGTACGTGGTGCGCATCAAATTGAACAATGCACAACCGATTTCTCTTGCGCCATAAAATTTCCCCCGCACATTGATCGCTTTTCATCCGGTTTTCTTACAAAGAAAGTGGATGGATAAGAATCAAATCATTTGCATACGATTACAAACTAAGATGCTCAAAATATCCACGGCAAATATTGGCAGCATGCAGCTCCTTTGAATCCCTTGAAATGGATAATTTTTATCAAATATGATGCCACATTTTTTTCTCTAAAATATGGGTAATACAGGTACAGTTCTTTGGAGATTTTATGTACACTACACTAGGAATCTGGCTGTAAAGAATTTGAGTGGGCATGATGAAACCTGAAACACCCTGCTTAAAATGGCATCTTAGAATAGACATACGTATGTGTAGCTCGTATTTTTGTTGGAAACTTGTATGGTTAGAAAACCAAAAATATAAAGATAGACAAATTTCTTTTGAAACAATAAAAAGATAAAGTCAAAATTACTCAATAGCCTAACTTTTAAAAAGTAAGGTAATAAATTTTGTCTGTGCCAGTGGGACAATAAACATTTTTGTCTAGACTATCTAGTTTCGTCTTCTTTTAGTCTGTATAATCAAAAAACAAGAAAAGTCAATGTTGGAACTCGGGTATAACATTAGAGTGGTCATTTTGGTTGAAAATGTACTATAAGCTTTAAATATTATAAATTACATCAGAGTTTATAATCCTAAATGTATGAAAGCTAAACGAAAGATATGTCTGAAATATTTAATGTAAATATATTTTGATTCGAACTTTTAATTCAATAAAACATTTATTTCCCTAAAGTGTTCGAAATTGATATCCTTGAAATTAAATTTCTGATATTCACTCTTGTGATGAAACGAAATCGTAAAAACGTTTTCTGTCAAGATTTGTTAGAGAGTGTAATGTTATCTTAAAAAGCATAAGTAAACACATAAAACGAAATAAAATGAAAATATAATTTCAACAGCCATCAAGCTTTTATTTTTAATCTTATAATGACTTGCATAAAAAAAATCCTTTTGAATCAGATCGTTTTATACCTTAATAGCATTTCTAAGAAATAAATAAGTTCTAGATATTAAAAAAACTCTTAGAGGTCCATTTAACTAATGTAAGTGAGATAGTGGATTTTTGAACTATAATGGCAGGCGGATGAAGTAAATCTTAAATGTAAAGTTGTTGCAAAAATTACTATTTATAGTTTTTACAAAGAAACATAATATTAGGAGTTTCTTTTTTACTTATATTCTTCTTGTTAATCAAAAGTATTTCATGATATGCATTTAATATTTATTTTATATATGTACACAATAACAGGGTAGTGGGGTTAACACTACCTTTTGACTCTACCAGTAATCGACGGACCAATTAGCTTTAAAACTAATATCTTTATTTAACACACAGCACATCACTCATCCACACTGACAACAAATACAATCCCCAGCATAACTCCGTATCACTAACATCCGTCCAACACCTTTTATACAAAATAACTACAGTCATTTCACTTTACTTCATACTGAATGCAAGAGAAGATCCACACAGATATACAAGGTTCGCAAATCAGCGCGAACATTCTCCCCCCGTTGAATTACATTCAAAATTCAAAATTAATCTACACACTTAAGCTAAAAAACCCAATATATACATATTACACAATACAATTAATTATTTACAGGTAACAAGCATAATTTCACAATTGGTCTCTGGAGTAGTCCCTTGGCAGTTCGTACAGTTACCACTCTCACTCTAGAATCCCTACTAGGATGTACTTTCACAACCCTCCCCATTTTCCACAAAAGTGGAGGGGCGTTATCATCCTTGATCAGCACCATGTCATCTACACGAATATCCCTTTGAGGCCTTCTCCACTTCGGCCGCTGCTGGAGCTGCGTGAGATACTCCACGCTCCACCTTTTCCAGAAATGCTGAAACATTGACTGCCTCACCTTCCATCTCTCTCTGTAGGTCAATGGATCTTGAGAAAGGTTCTCTTCAGGAATTGCAGTCAGAGGTTCCCCAATCAAGAAGTGCCCTGGGGTTAGGACACCCAAATCCATCGGATCATCAGACATGGAGCTTAGGGGGCGGGAATTCATGCAGCCCTCCACCTGGGTGATAAGAGTGACAAACTCTGGATAGGTCAGAGATGCTGATCCAATGGCACGTCGCAGGTGGACTTTCATAGACTTCACCGAAGACTCCCAGAGACCACCGAAATGAGGCGCTGATGGGGGATTAAAATTCCACCTAATTCCTTCAGAGGCCAAGTAAGAGGAAAAACTAGAATCCTTCTGAATCTGAAAAATACATCGATTAATTTCATTATAAGCACCCTTAAAGTTTGTACCACAATCACTGTACATATTGGCAGGCCTCCCCCTTCTAGCTATAAACCTCTTGAATGCCTCTAAAAAGGCGCTAGTAAATAGATTCTCCACTACCTCTAGATGAACAGCACGAGTAGAGAAACAAACGAAAACACTTACATAACACTTAAACTTCTTTTGACCTCTTCCTGTACGGTGCTTTATCATAAAAGGACCGGCAAAGTCCACACCTGTGTTATGGAACGGTCTACTAATTGTGACACGAGACTCTGGCAAATCAGACATCATTTGCGTAGCCAGCTTCCCTCTGTGCCTACAACAGGTCACACACTGGTGTACGATTCTACGTACGACAGATCTACCTGAAATGATCCAAAAGTTCTGTCGCAACAAACAAAGAAGCAACTGTGGGGCAGCATGCATGTATTTTACGTGAAAGTACCTTACTATTAAATCTGTAATGACATGCCTTTTGGGTAGGATCACAGGGTGCCGTTGAGATTCCGATACATTGGCATTCTTTAAACGACCACCCACACGAAGAACCCCATTACAGTCGATAAAGGGATCGAGTGACAAAAGCTTACAGTTACTTTTTAGAGATTTTCCTTTTTTAAGATAATCCAGTTCCTCTCCAAATACACTTGCCTGTAAAACTTTAATAACACAATTTTCAGCCGCCTTAAGTTCAGTAGCAGTTAAAAAACCTCCTAATCTCCCAGAACCAGCACAGTTATACAGAAATCTTGTACAGTAGGCCATAACACGGACCAACCTGGACCAAGAGGAATATTTACCCATGAAACTTGGGAATTCTACATCGGTAGCTAGGTTGCATCTAACCTCATGATCAAGCAGTTCCAACTCCTCATCACCATGGGGATCCGAATGAAACCCGGGAATGTACTTACCCAGGCTAAGGAAATCGGGTCCCTTCCACCATAACTGGTCACACAGCAGTTTCTCTGGGGGCAAACCTCTAGATAAGAGATCCGCAGGATTAAGTTCTGACGGCACGTGACACCACTGGAAATCATCAGAAATAGCCTGTATACGAGAAATTCTATTAGCAACAAATACTTTTAACTTTGAAGGTTGCATACCTATCCAAGATAGTACGATTGTGGAATCGCAGTAAAGGAACACCTTGGAAATAGGCAATTTAAGCGAGTCCAATACTCTCACCACGAGTCTTGAGAGCAATTCAGCACCGCAAAGTTCCAGGCGGGGAATTGTCAGAGACTTCAGTGGGGCCACCCTTGACTTGCTGCACAATAGGCTCACACAAGTTCCATCCCTGGTTGTACATCTAAGATAAATCACAGCACCATAGGCATCCTTAGAAGCATCACTGAAGCCATGTACCTCCAGAATACCTGGATCCTCAATGCCAATAAACCGCTGTATTCTGATGTCCCGGAGGTACTGGAAAGATCCACTAAAGCGCTTCCATTCGCGACTAACATCAGATGGAACGTCTTGATCCCAATCAATCTTCAGACTCCACAGTTTTTGTAGCAGAATCTTCGCAGCCGAAATCAAAGGTCCCAAAAGACCCAACGGGTCAAAGAGTCTTGCAATAACTGAAAGAATTGACCGCTTTGTAGGTCTACCTTCCTCCACCACTGAGACCGCAAAACTGAAAACATCTTTACCTGGGTCCCACTTCAATCCTAGGGTTTTAACAGAATCATGATGATCTTCTCCAAAGCGATATTCTTGTTCACACAATGGTACATTTTCCATCAATTCCCTTTCATTGGATGACCACTTGTGCAGATCCATTCCTCCTGATTTCAGCATCGCAATCAGCTGTCTTTGTATCTCCACTGCAGTAGGGACATCCTTGGCACCAGTCAAGATATCATCAACGTAGAAGTCCGTGAGAGCAACAGCAGAAGCCAACGGGAAACGGCCTTTCTCATCCATCGCCAGCTGTTTCAGCACTCGAGTTGCCAAGTACGGCGCACATGAGGTACCGTAAGTAACCGTAAGAAGCTCATAGAATTTTACTGAAGCTGTAGGACTCTCCTTCCACATGATGGTCTGGTGTTTGCAGTGGGTAGGTTCAACCCATATTTGACGATACATTTTCTTTACATCAGCCGCAAAGGCCACCTTGTGTTTGCGAAATCTCAAGAGGATGGAGAAGAGATCCTCCTGCACGATACCACCCCTCATGAGGCAATCATTAAGAGACAGTCCAGAAGAGGAAGGAGCGGAAGCATCAAAGACAACGCGAAGCTTCGTTGTACTGCTTTCGGGACGGTAAACTCCCAAATGGGGAATAACATATCCAACGGCATCACCTGAAACTTCCTTCATATGTCCAAGCTCCTCGTATTCCCTCATGAAATCAGAGTACAACCCCGCCATGGTAGGTTCTGCTTCCAATTTCCTCCACACCGAAAGCAATCGTTGATGAGCCGTTCTAGTCGACGATCCCAGCTCGCAATTTTCTTTAAAGGGAAGATTGACGTCGTATTTTCCATCTGCCTTTCTCTGATGAGTTTTCATAAAATGTTGTTCACACAGAACCTCTTCGCTGCACTCGCTCTGGGATTCCTCAGCAACACTTTCAAGCTTCCAAAATTTTTCCATTGTTTCACTCAGATCCGAATCCAGGATTACTCCACAGTGAAGAGCAGTACTGGGCCTTGGTACTGATCCACTGACCACATATCCAAACACTGTATTCTGGAGGATCAAATTACTTTCCCTCTGGTGAAATTGACCCGGCTTTAAAAGTTCATAGAAAATCTCGGCTCCCAACAACAGATCAATTTTACCCGGGTTGTCAAAATCAGGATCAGCCAAAGGAAGACCATTTCTATCTTGAATTTCCACACTCAAACGTCCTGAAGGATAAACCTCGGTTATTTTGTTTACCATAAAGAGCTCGATGTTTCTCCTGAAAGAATTACTGTTATTAGAAATGATCGTATTCATTTGGTATCGTACAGTCATGGAAGAATCATTCAGGCAAGAAACTGCAAAATTAATTTTCTTTTTCCTAAGCTGTAGACGGTCAGCACAATCCTTCGTTATAAAATGAGACATCGATCCTACATCTAACAGAGCTCTACAAGGTACATAATTGTCATATAGATCTTTAACTAAGCATATAACTGTACTGAGTAAAGTAGTTTTGCTTACCCGGTTTTGAGAGCACGAAGTTCCGACAAAATTTTCACTTGAATGGTTGATGTTCCCTTCACTCTTATTTTGCTCATTGGATGCCACTTTTAACGACTCGTCATTCCTTATCGATCGAGATCTGTTATCTGGCATTTTTGCTGACCTAAAACAGAGCAAACTGTTGTGATTCTTCTTACAATTTTCACAGCTCAAGCGAGAGTCGCAATCTCGAACACTGTGATCTGACGAAAAGCATCTAAAACACAGCTGCGCCTTCCTGATCAGCTCACTTCTATCCATTGGGCTCATCTTCAAGAAGTAATAGCACTTCTTCAGAGCATGAACTCCCGTTCGGCAAGCAAAACACTCCTTACCACTATCCGAGAAAAATACTCTTGGAACATTCCTCTTGTCGTAAAATCTTGAATTGCGTCCGGGTGGAGGAAGGGTTGAAGTTGGTGGCCTAGAAGTTGTGAAGATATCACACTCCTCAGCAAGTTGTGCAGGGGTAAACCATTCGTTTCCCTGTTTGAGGGCAATATGACTTGCAGTGTCGCCATTCAAAGTCTCCATCAATCGATCAGATATCATCAAGTCTCTCAATGACTCGAATGTATCCACGCCTCTTAGTTTTAGGTAATAACCAAAACTCACCGCTAATCTAGAGGCGAATTGCACATAAGTTTCTGTCAAACCTTTTTTTGCTTTACGGAAGTTATCCAAGCAAATCTGAGGTGATGGCTCGAATTCCTTCAAAACAGCCTCCTTAACTTTGTCGTACTTGGACACATCCGAATCTTTAACGTAGATCAACACGCTGGAGGCTCTTTCACCCAAAATATTGATCAGTATCTCAGCCTTGAATTTATCTGGAACGTTCTTCATGATGAAGGCCCTTTCAAGAGATGAGAAGAACAAACCCCAGTTTTCAGCTCTGGCAGGAATTCTTCCAGCAAGGATCTTGACACTTTTAACTAGATATTCCACGGAATCAGTGTTCTCACTTTTTACATCCAAATCGACTTCACTCTTTGCTTCTGCCAATTTCTGCTGTGCTTCTATTAGCTGCAGTTGATATTTCATCTGTTCAGGTTGAAACCTCATCTGCTCCAGCTTTAGCTTTTCAAGTTCAATTCTTTGCTTCTCGACTTCAAGTCTTTGTTTTTCGACTTCAAGTCTTTGTTTTTCGGCTTCTTTGTCTTCCGCTTCTTTCCGATCAGCCACAACAGATTCCACCAGATCTTGCACATCCTCCAGCTTGTTCTTGTAAACTTCACTCTTGCAGATAAGATCCTCAAGATCAGCTTTGAGCATATTTTCCTGAACTGGCAATCTCAGTTCTCTTGCGACTTCAATTAAGTCTTGCTTCTTTGCTCTTCGGAACATCTCGACAGGAATCAAAAATTCCGATCACTAGCAAATAGACTCACTCCAAACGTCGCTGATACGCTCCGCTCGACTTGACCACAAAATAGTGGGGTTAACACTACCTTTTGACTCTACCAGTAATCGACGGACCAATTAGCTTTAAAACTAATATCTTTATTTAACACACAGCACATCACTCATCCACACTGACAACAAATACAATCCCCAGCATAACTCCGTATCACTAACATCCGTCCAACACCTTTTATACAAAATAACTACAGTCATTTCACTTTACTTCATACTGAATGCAAGAGAAGATCCACACAGATATACAAGGTTCGCAAATCAGCGCGAACACAGGGTATAGGAGTATTTGATTTTCTTAGCTCTTAAAAACATCCTATGTTTTCACAATTGATGTATTGAACTTATAGCTATATACACAATTGTTCAATTGATTTCTTCATTGGATTTATCGTTACCATCACGCCAAAAACACAAATCTGCTATGTGCAAGAATAGCATATTCGTGTTTTTGGCGTGATGGTAACGATAAGATATCAAGGGGCAACCCTGCATCATTCTGGAACATTCTATCTCCATTCACTTAATATTTTGTTTGTTAAAATGGTGAAATGCCCTGAATCACTTCTGTCCCAACAATTCTGTACGAGGTTACGCCAAATTTGGTGATCATTTCCTTATTAAGTTATTACTTAAGTCATTTCCTTATTATGCAATTTCAGCAACCAACCGATTAAATTTCCATTGGAGAGATTTTGGGATCTGCTCGTCCCTTGCTCGGTTTTATTGCTTTCAAAAGATTCACCAGAAGTGACCAAAAGTCTTTCTCCTTAAGTCGAAGAGTTAAAGATTATTAAAGACAGTTCAATTTCCTTTACGACCTGTTATTAACCCATTAACGCACAATTTATTTTTTTTTTCGGCCTAATTTTATAAAAATCATGAATCTGGTGTATTTTGCCTTCAATATGGATATTGTAAACAAATTTTGTAAAAACAATCATTAGTTCTTTAAAAATAGCTGATCTAAAAATAGATCACTGGGCGTTCTGGGATATTTTTATCACTGAGCCCAAAAAATCCTTAAAAAAATATAAAATAGGTAGAAACTTTAGTACTTCTCCTTAAGAAACACATATTTATTCATAAATATGTGGAAAAATAATTAAATAATAATAAAATTAAATAATATACCCAAGATAAACTACATAAATAGCTTATGTTGGAAGTATTTAGTGGGAAAAATGGGAAAATAAACTAAGAACTTTAAATTGATGAGTATGTTATAGAAAAAAAGATATGTCATAAAATTGAACACAAAGTAAATTAAAATGCATTAGTTTTAATGTTGCGTAAATTTTATGAATTTGTTTTACCATAAAATGAAATTGCTCATGAAATAAAACGAAACTTGGTCTTACTCAGCCAACATTTAAAAAGGCTGCGTCTTTGAGCTTTTTACCTGCATATTCCAATAATTTATTTTACCACAGCGTCAATTTTAAGGTTGCAAAAGTTGTATTATGGAGAATTTTAAGTAATTATAATTTTCCATTTGATATTTTCTCCAGCTCCTCGAAAAAATGTTATTGTCTTATAATTTCCAACATGAACTATTTCAAAACAAGATAATTGACTTGTACTGTACTAATAAATTTATGTGAATAAACACAGATAATATTTGCCACTATTTGCAATGCTTTGCTTTACTAGCAATAAATCATGATTGTCTACCCTCCATTTATCGACCAAAAGAAATTATAAAATTTAATTACCAACAATATAATTTTCAATTTCATCAGAAAATATATATTTGACTTCATCCTGGACATAACTGAATATTCTCAGACTCATTTTTTAGTTTCAATTGGGAAAAACTAAATAATCGTATAGTAAGCAAAACAGGAAAAATAAATGCCCGAACGCCCAGTGATATAATTTTAGATCAGCAACATTTCGGCAAGAATTTTTACCACTTTAATTTATTTTATCATAACACCGCTTTATATCCTAATAGCCACATCTATGAAGATATTAAAACACCAAAATAAGTTTATCTTACTGGTACCACTTAGCTGTTTCCAGGGTTTATGCAAAGAAACGTCGAAAAACTGCGGAAAGAAATGGCGATTCCAACTTTCTCTTATCGCTGTAGATCAATGACCAAACCAAACAAAAAATGTTGTAAAACAGGTGCGTGCCTTATCTTGCCCCCTGGGCAGTTTGGAATGTGTGGGGTGGGTAGAAGGTAATTTAAAAGCGAGTTTCCCACGCTATGTTTAGTGATCTAGAAATAGATCAATGGGCGCTAATGGGTTAAAGTGCGTGTTGTCTTTATTTTGTTTATTAATAATTGATATTTTAAAGCAGCCAATATAACAAATACATTATCGCTATTTATTCAAGTTACGAAACCTTTAAAATATTTGTATTTGGTTTATTTGAAGTTTATATGCACTAAACTTTCTATTAATCCATGCATAATTTCGTAAATTTCTTTTATGACTGTTTAAAAACTTCATAAAACATATACATTTTAAATCCAAGGTAATATTAAAAATTTTAAGGTAACATGTTTAAGGCATTTAAAGGTTTTTATCTGTCATGTTTTATTAATTTTCTTTCACGGCTAAGGCATGAATATAAAACAGTGTTTGTGTGAACTTCTCATTTTATCAAACTAAAACGTCAAAAATCCAGGCATCCCAAAGATGTTCGAAATCAAAGTGAGAATGAAGCAGAGAGTCTTTGAAACATGAACTAACAACTCCTCGGATTTCTCAGAGGAAATGTTCCAAACTCCCTTCAGTATATTTATCTTTTCAACAGATACTAGAAAAATAGACAAGATTTTCTTTATTCTTCCTTTCCTTTCATTCGGAATTCTTTTGAAGTTTGACAAGTGCCATGCTGAGAAAATGGAATTTTCCCAAACTTGGTTTTGAACGTATACTTGCTTTAGCTGTTTTTAAATAAAATATTTCTAGCAAGCTTTTAGCTTGCAAAGTCTGAATGTGAAAGAACATGCATATAAATCAATAACTTAAGTCTTAAGTAGTAAGCCTGCAAACTATACTACTTTTCAATTCTAACATTCCAAAATTGTATGAAATGATCATCGAACATGTAACACAAAATATGAAATAAATAGAATTTTTCGTTTTAAATTTATTTCTGTACATTCCATTCCTTTACTTAGTTGGATATTCCGAATAATTATTTGAATACTAATTCAAAAGTGCGGTTTCCTAAAATTAAATAAAGCGCATAATAATCTATTACTTCTTTAATTTATTAAACAATTGATAATTTCTTGGAATGAACAAAAAAACAATCTAAGAATATGATCTTCAAAATATACACATTTAACTATTTACTCATAATTTATTAAAATTCCTAGAACCCTTTTCTGGTGAGATTATATTATAACAAGTACAAACTTCACTAATGACCATAAAAACGGACATACGATTTTTCAGTCTCAACAGAAGTGTGTTGAAATTAATTAAAAGCGTCTGGGAGAGTAAGACAAAGAACTAAAAACCCAATAATATCACACAGTTTCCTGGAAGGAAGTTTTAGAAAGCAGGAATATACACACAGTTTGTTTAGAAATAAATAAATTTATATTAATGAGCACAAACATATAAAACCCTTAAATGCGCATTGTCTTATTTTGACTACCGAATTTTAAATTTACTCAATGATAATGTCGAAAAAACTTAAAACCACATTTCAAGAGATTGATTATAGTATAAATACAAATGATTTTAAATTTAACTCTAAAACAGATTAACGATGAAAAAATAATTTTTAAAAAGTAATATTTAATTATTTTTTGTATATTTGGGAGTAATCGACATATTTTTATCGTATCGTGTTTAAAATATTTTGTGGAATGTGATTCAAACATGATAAATAAACTTATGTATTGAAAATACTTGATACCTCCTCTCCTCTCTCAATATTATTCACATCAAGAAATATCAAACAAAACTCAACTAATATTTCCATTTAGAAATACTAAATTTTTCAAATGATGTAATATAAAATTATACTACTCACAGTTTATATCAAGTCGAACTGCTGATGTTCTTGGCCTAGTTAGGTTTGTGTTGGTAGCTTGACACGTGAGTTCAGCCAAAAGATCAGATCTCCGCAGTTCGAACATGAAGTACTCATTTCGAACAAACCCTTGCGGCGTCACGTTAAAACTGTCGTCTAAAAGGGTCGTTCCTCTCCACCACGTCACTTCTGGGGACGGATCACCTAGAAAAATATGTATCACTTGATATGTTGTCGTATTTGTATTTGTTTTTCACAAAACTTTAGTATTTTCTGAACAAGTTACTACAAAACACCTGCAGTGCAAAAGCTTTGCATTATTTCATTATTAAGAATGAAATCAATATTACCTTTGTAAAAATTAGAATTAAGTGCGTTTACTATAATACACATAATGCCGAATATATCCATCGTTTGTTTAAAAGGTATATTTAAAAACAACTAGACGTTACAAAAACTCAAGCGGAGATACGCCAGGTATTTTTCGGTCATACACGAGAATAAGTTAATCTTGTAATGATTAAATGTAAATCGAATAAACTAATGATTCCTTTTCAGCCTTTCGGTTTACTTTACAGATAGGTTTTTCTTTTTCATATATACTTAAGGGTTTTGTAACTTTACCTTCCCGCAGAGAAACCACCAAATTAGATCGTTTTAAACCATTAATATCTCCCAAACCCACATGTCTTTGGAATTGCCTACGAAACTTTTAAACCCAATGTAAATTAACAAATTTATCTTCGTAACTTAGAAGTCCTACTTTACGCTATTTTAACAGCGATAAATTTAAATACATCTACTTGTTTACCATGTTTGTTTAGGGCTCTTAAAAGCAAAGTAATTACCTTATTTTCTCATTCCAAAACCATTAATATTAAACTTTAAAAGACTTTCTACATTTAAATACATTTCAAATGATGCTTCCGACCATTATTCCGTGTGTATGCTACCTTTCGAGATAATGCATTTGAAAAAAAAAAGAATTAATGATTGTGTAGTTTTTAACGAATTGCATGCATAGCTTTGTTTTAATCTGTAGCTCTCTTTGTATTGCATTTAGTACATTTGAATATGATGCAAATCTTAAGTGATTGCATATGCATTTCAGATGTCGAATACTTTTGTACGTATTATTACATTTTATTCAAATAGTATCCATTGAAATGCTTTTTACGTTAATGCCATCTACGATTAGTAAAAGTTGTAATCGATAAAATGTGTTTTTAACATAATGCCCTACTAATGCATCATACTTCTTTGTATGCTTTATTAAAATCATTAGATAAACTATAATTTAAATCAACCAATCATTATGACGGTTATAAGGTTTCTTTGTATCAAGAATAAAAATTATCATTATAAATTGAAGCTAGAAGCATAAAGAACAAAAAATAAATTCGAATCGAATAAGTTCATTTTTTAAAACACAATATTCAATGTTTTTATTTGCGTGTATGTTTAAAGCATGCCTTTAAACTTTCAAAAGTTGAACGAAACAGCTATCAGCACTACGATTGAAATATGTTAGATTCACCTTCTACAAAATGGGATAACTAAATTAGAAATAGCATGCCTACATATTTATTATAAGCCACAGGTTATAAAACAAACTAGACTAAATTTCGAATAACCGACTCGACGACCGATTAAACTCTGTAAATTGTTTGTTTCATTCTCCTCTTATGACATATACCTTTTTAGCGTCCGAACAATCTCTAGTCTCAATAGTGACGGTTATTTGCAGTTATACTCTAGCATGATTTTTGATGTATGGGGGCCTATAAATTTCCGGTACTTATCCGTTAGCCGGGCGCAAATGTCGCCAAGTGAACCAAACGCTCGTCAAGCAAAGCGAATGAACAGACAGTTAATGGAAAACGAAACGAATGCGGCAGAGGCAGATGTTCTTTTGCAGGAAGCGACCGTTGGAACCATGGTTGGAACAGAGAATTCCTTAATTCATTCTACATTATTTGCCGATTTTTCGCTTGTGCCCGGCTAACGGATAAATACTAAAATTATTAACACTGATTAATTACACAAGAAAGTCATTTTCAAATATGACCACAAATGTTCAAACTACCTTTAAAAGTCCATTATTTACCCTTAATAATCACTCATACAAATATTTTTACTTAGAGTACACCGCAGAATCCATATACACAGAATCAGCAAGCACAATCACCCAAATTAATAAAACGCTCCATACATTTCAAAGACCTCATTACGCACGGAACCAATACATCACGCTGTCCAAAAACAATTACTTCCCCCAATGAAAAGCAAGAGAAAGAATGGACCATAAATAATTTGTTACTAACGATTCCTGTGAGGTATTTTGAACCGGTTGATAAGGAAGAAACTCGAACAGAAAAAAAATACTAGTTCAAAAAGCTCCAGACTTGTCTCCAAAAACTCATCTTGTCAACCTGCGTTGAGTGAGATATTCAATTTATCACAGGATTTACGATCCTCCAAATTTCATAATAACTCATCATAAGGACAGAGGATAATAACGGTGTGTGTTCCCACGATTCCTATTTCAGATCCATTCTGGGGAGATATATGTTCCTAACCTTTCATTTTTGGGATTTGTGGTTATAGAAGATCAATCGATGATGGGCTTGAAACCAATTTCATAGGAGACGAGATGGGAGACGAGCGCTTTTCTGTAATATGAATCATTTACTTTATCTCTTTTATTTGAAAGTAGCGTTTGGCTCTGATTTCCCCTTATTTGGGCCCTGGAAATAGCTCAAAGTAGGAATATTTTTTTTTGCTGCGTTTCAGGACATGAATAATATTTTAAATATAAATGGGACGAGAAGTTATTTGAATAGTTATAGGGAAGAATATACGGCATTGAATAATAACAATTTATTCATACAATATTTTATGATATTGTATCATTGTACATGTAATAAGATATTTGTGTTTGGGAAACTTGTTGTTTTAATGTACTCTGAATGCTTATTATCTGGTATTCTTGGGATTCTACTGGATCAGTGCGCCTGCAGTTCAATTCAACTGCAGTCCAATTCGATAAATAATATTAACGGTAAGTAGTGCACAATACATAACATAAACATGTTAATGTCAATATGTATTTAAATTCAAATTCCTAATGACTTTATTCACTTTTATAACATTGTTTGTGACTATTTATTTGTTTAATGAAAAGCGCAACTATTGATTGACACAATAAGTTTACCTCCATCAACTTCACAGGCTAGAGTGAGAAAGGCTCCTTCATCAAATGGACCAATGATATCTCTCAACCTTTGGCCATGTTCATCCATTATGTATGGATCTCCAGGTGGAACTGAAAAAAATGAACTATTGGGGAAAAAACTAAAAAGATAATCAATTATACCTACTTTCACTAAATTTTACAAATTATTCATTTATACATAGTATGAAATAAACTTATGGTATTAAAAATATAGCTGCAGGTTTCATTTTCAATTCTATAATTGTAAGGAAAGAGTATACATAAAATTAAAAAAACTATTGTAGTAACTATTCGAATATTTAAACGAGCATGATATTTAAAATACAAAAAGACAACCAATGAGAGACTCGCGAGAAATTACATGCATATATTATGGTATCCCTCATAAAACTCTGCATGAAATAACAGCACTAAATTTAGTATACAATGTATTCATAAAGCTAAAAGGAGATTAGAAGAAAATATTTATTGATTTATGCATCACATTTTTGAAATAGTTCTTTAAATCTAATTATAAAAAAATACACATGGATTCTACTCGCGCATTTATACATCTATTCCACGAAAGCCGTATAAATCCAAAGAAATATAGTAGTCTTTCTTTTATTATTGCTCCTTATATTAATCCATATTTGTGATTCTCCTAGAAGAATAATCATCATACCGTATTGAAATCTTTAAATAACGTGAAAAATATCTGAAAATGAAGAATTTTTCAAAAACATACTACAAACAGTTAAATAATATAAGGTACTGGTCATCTCTACGAAAGTAACTCTAACTAACCTCGCTACTTCTGAAAAATTACAAGTTAAATAAAAGCATAATACTCAAAAGTAGCAGCCCGTAATTGAACCGGGGACCATTAGGTTACTAGATGCACACTATACCACTAGGACATCGGTGCTAATGCCAGGATCGTTCAATAACATAATTTAATGTTATAAACACATAATAGTACCGTAAACTAAATAACCACTACGATAATATAAACTAAACCTCTTATGACAACACAATGTTACAACAACAAAAGAAATTCTATACTCACCTATAATCTGTAGCTTCGTGTGAAGAATAAGCGTCCGTGACCGCCTCAAGTCCACCCTACACTTATAGTCCGCCTCATCTTCCACCCTCGCTGGCTCTAGGTAGAGCGTGGGGGGATGTATGGCCATATTGAAATACGACCGGTCTTTGATTTCTGGGCTTGGGAAGTGTTTAGCTTCTTTTATAGTCCTTTTCCTAATGTCCAGTGTGTAGATGGGGTTGGGCATGTCCACTCTGTACCACAGTATTAGGGATACCTGGTCGTCGGACAGGGGGGTTGAGATGTTGCATGGAATGGCGGCTCTTTCTCCTGCGACGGCGTAGTGAAGCGGGACACCTGTGGAATAAAGTAAGTTTTTTACAAAATCTATATTTACGAAGATTTCAAGAGTATAATAGTAAAATGAGCAAACATAATTTTTCTTGAAAAAGCATAGTATTGAAAAGCTGAAACCCAAAATAATAGTATTTATGAAGGCAATGAAATAAAAAAGTGAACATCATTGTCCTTGAAATAAATTGAGTTTTCAAACATCTATTAAGAGTCTAAAATGACTTAGTGGCGTTAAATAAATATACTGTAATTATTTTCTCTTTCAATAAAAAATTACTTAAGGATAGTTTGACTTTCAGGTAAAGAAGAAGATTCTTTTCCCAAAGAAATCTTAAATAAGATGAAACTGCTATTTACAATATTTAACATATTTTTAATGCTATCAAAGTTATCAAAATAGGACAGAAAAAAGTCACTTCTTTATACCAATTTTCAACTGCTGATTACTTTAATCCAGTTTTAAAGTTTTTTTTACTCATTTGAGGTGTGGCCTTGAAACTTCATCAAGTGTTTGTATAAGGTTCTCATTAATTATATTAGTGACTATATGCATTAAAGCCAAATTTGGTTTATTGGACATATCATTGCATAAGAGTAATTAGTATTTCACCCCATACCCTAGTTTGGGTTACTGTTAAATTATTATTTCATTTAATGTTCATAGATCTTACATTTAACATTTAAAAAATGCAGACAGAACATCGTATTGCTTCATATTTTTTAAAGTTCTCAATAATTCATTAGCCCTCTTAAGAAGAAACTAAAAATATGAATGTATCTTAAACATTTTAATGAATGTAACATGTTTTCTTTTTTTATTCTTAGTTACTTATCTTATTAGTTTTATCAACATCCCATCTCAATTATTTTTCAAATAATAAATTTATTTTGCATGAACTTACCTATAATAAGATTACCTTACTTTATTTTAGTTTATATTGGTTAATAATATCACATCAACAATAGAATAGGGAGTTTACTATTTAAGAAAGAAATATATACGTTTAGTATTTCAGAAAGAAATGCTAAACTCCCTGTGTCCAACGAACCGACAGAGCTTATAATATCTGCGCAACTTTTAAAACACAACACCGCAAAATATCACGTCAAAAGTCATAGATTATTCCTCAGATGTCACACAGTTTCTTATATCCAAGCAAATCTGAATAGAAATGTCAATAGATGTCCATTTCATATAAAAGAGTTCAAACTCTATGAATATGTGACCACAAGTAAAGCTCTTTGAGAACAAAGTTGGATCGATGGGCGGAAAACGAAGCCTCTTCGGTTTGAAGTGCTGAAATATTCATACGGAATACTTGGCCGATATAGACAAAAAGTTTCTGTCCTTCCCCGTAGATATAACTTTCTTTTCTGAATATAAAATATCTACTTCGAAACTTTGTTCTTAAATATATTCACCATCTGTTATCGAAGGAGGACTTTTCCCCATTTTTCTTATTTTATAGTCGCTTTATACTATAGACAGTCGGCCTCAATGTATATGTTACCTAAACTACCATTAAATGAGATAAAATACTACTTCCAATCTTATCTCTCTATTTTTTAAAAAAAAAAGTTTTTGGTAAACGGTTTCCAGAGAAATACTTTTTAGTTACTGATCCGAATGACACATTTCTGGTATCAAAATGTCCGGATTCTTTCGAGGATGTGCAGTAAGTTGTAGGATTAATTAAAAACAATTCTCAATTTTAAAATAGTTCCATTTTTTTAGATTACGGATAGGGTCGCAGTTACAAAGCAAGTACTGTCAAAAAACGTATTATGCAACCAATCACAACAACCAATTGACGCCATATTTTATGATGATACACATTTTTGCATGTTTTAAAAAAGTACTTTCTAAATTAAATATAATTCACAGACTGATAAAAGTATTCCAAAAACTTACAAATATGCTATTTCATACAAACATTCCACACATTTTGACAGTAATTTATAATTTTTAGCCTTCAATGGTATTTTTTAACAAGTCGGGGTTTAAAAAATATGAATGATAAAACACTAAGTATATTAAAAAGGTATTAGGCGGTACAATATTGAATTTAAAAGATTCATTGGCGGTTTTTTTTTTCAGAATCATGATTAATAATAGTTATTAATAGACGTGATGAATATTTTTAAGGAGAACCTTTTGATTAAATTATTGATTAGTTAGAGTTAATAAATATTCAAACTTTCAAGAGAGTGATGTTATTCATGGAGATGACCTGTGACGTATGTTTGGAAAGTTAGTTGACGTTTCCTCTGCTAATTTTATAATAATATGTTTTACAAAGTAATGTTGAAATAAGCTCAGTGAGGTGGGTTTGTGAGGGTTGCGATGCAATCCAAAAGGTCCTGCGTAAGCAGTTTACGGGGGTTGGTGAACGATAGTGAGCAGGGGGCAGTAGCTCCCTAGTGGTTAAAAAATTAGTTCCAAAGTCATACTATAAGACTAAAAATACAGCATATACAATTAAACAGCCTAGTCATGAAAAATGCATACTCTAAAGTAAAGAGTAACTATGAAAAAAAAACTTATAAGTAAAAAAAACTAAGAGCTATTTCAGTTAATAATACTTAGGAGATAGGGTAATCAGATATATTACGAATACCGTCGTTTATGCTGAAAACATAAAAAGAACACATAAGAGAAAATATTTAGGAATAATATTTTATTTATGTTCGTAACTGAAAAAATACAAATATATAACGCGAAATCTCTGTTAAGAAAGCTACACGAATAAGATAAAAAAATTTCTATGAAAGGTAAAAACGGTTTTTTTTTCCTCGGTAAGGATTGGATCTCATTGGTTCTTAATGTTAGAATTTAATGGTACTACTAAATCCGTTCCTTTGCTATATCTTCTACTCTTTTAAACGATGTAACTCGAAGTGGTACTTCCCACAAGAGATAAGTTTACCCAATACATGAGATGGTCTTTTAAGTTCAAAGGGATTTTTTAAGTTAAGCTTAGTGCAAAGGGGCAAATAGTTTTCTACACACATGCTTCAAGGAATTCTGAATGTAAACGGAAATTCTTTAAATGAGACATTAAAAGAGCTACAACTATTAGAAGTTTATTGGAATTACAGTATTATTCAATAAAAATTGGTTTTTCATAATTTTAACTACGTAAAAGGTAGTAAAATTTATTTCTGTATCAAATTTTTAAATAATTGCTAAGTTTGCAAACGAGCAAAATGGAAACGCACGCACTTTCATACGGATCTTTATAATCATATGTGTTTCATTTCTAGTAAGAAAAATTATACTATTGAATTGCAAATTTTGCGTATGTATATTATGAGTTTAATTTTACATACCTTTGTGTTATTTTAGTTCCTTTCATGTTTTCTTGACTAAATTGTTTTAAAAATGAACACATTTTCCTACGGTTATTTTATGTAAATATTAAGAACGATAAAATGTAGCTTTAAAAGAGCGCCTGGAAACGTGTTTAACTCATTGATTTTATTTTTCGTATTTTTATATCCGATAATAATTGTCATGGGTCATTAATAGTATCTAAGTAAGGATATTTTATATTTAATTTTTAATTAGCATTTGAATTTCAAATTCAACAAATCTATGGGATAAATTATTTTTATATTAAAATAATAATTTCCTTACTCTCTTATTTGACATAGGGGAAAAGATGGTAAGAGTACGCACAGAAATTATTTTGGACAATGAAATCAAGAATTTAAAAGCTAGATACTCAAAAATTTAATGAACGTAAGTTTATTGACTCAAAAATCAACCTTCAAAAAAGGATAGCCTTGGTTTTAACAAAAATAAAATAAAATAAAAAAATAATGCGTAATTTTACCCGACGTGGCGGGTAAAAGTACGTAGGACGTGGGGCTAAAAGTACGCACTCTGAGAACGTGGCATACATCGCAAAATATATATATATATATATATATATATATATAATTAAGGCAAAATAAATTTTTATAATTAAAATAATCACTCAAATGAGCCAGAAACAAAACCCACAACAATTATTAATAAAGTCCACCATACCTCTGTCACTTCATCAGGGGTACCAAACAGAAGCATGGTGGACGGGTCGTTTTCTGTTGGTTGTTGGAGAGTACATACATACAAAATTCCAACCAACCATGGTACCCAAACGACCCTTAACGTATACATGAAAATCAAAACCCCATAATTAATTTGAAAATCAAAAACAACATACCATAATCATAAAGTGAACGAACATAATGCATCAATACCTTGGTAGAGAGCTTATACCAAAAAACTCTCTGATGCCATTCTAGGGAAGAGAAACTCCAACTGCCAGTTTGTCAAATATTGATCTCAAAAATCCCAATGGATATAAGTTAGATTCCAACAATTTATACAGCTCTTTTAAATGTTTAATTATGCTAGTATTTTCATTATGCTAGTATTTTCATTGCAAATAGTTTTAATTCTGTTAATTTGTCCAATAACTGTATTTCTATCAGTCAGTCTGTTAATCAGTCAGTTAATCAGTCTATCAGTCTGTTAATTGTCAGGCAAAACTGTATATACTTGACTCAATAACAGACTTGAATGAAAGATTAGATAGAGAAAATTATTACATTATTAGGCATAGGACTTTAGTGCCTTATGGTTTAAATGACATCTTTTTGAACAGTCAGGTAAATCATACAAATGTGCAAGCATCGAAATTATTTTTTATCAATGACAAGAAAACCGGTAGATTCAAGAGAGGAGGATCAAAGAATATTAATCATGATGATACTAAATTTGAAAATTTGGATGTATATGAAAATAATTTCCTATTGGATTATGATATAAAACCTATAAAAACTTATATTTTGGGTATGAAGGATGTAATGGTTTACAGATTTAATTTGTATCTTCAGTCACTTGATTTTAAGTGTAAACATTTTAAGATCTTGGTTTTTGATCTTACTAATTTTAGATTATCTAAAATAGATGTTGATAAAACATATTTTTCTTTTAAAAATGATCATTATGGCCATGTAATAACTGGAGATCTGAATATAGTTGATAATAATACTCTTAGAGAACTGATGAAAAAGGGCACTAAATTTAGACCAGTTTTTTCTTTGGGTGTTAAAAAAGCACTCAATAAATTTTCTGAAGATATTGACAAATTCTGTATAAAAACAGCAGGAAGGTTTAATCTACCGTTGGAATCATTTACAGAATGGAGATGTAAGGTTTTTGCTGAGTTTAAGTATTTTGTGATTAATAATAAATCAAGGTTCAAGAATGATTTGATTTTTAATGATTTGAACATTGCTATTTCGAGTATTAGAGAAAAAAGTTTGTCATTACACCCATAGACAAGGCCTCCAATAATTGAGCTGCCCAGGATGAAAGTGGTATAAGTCCAAAAATGACAAAAGTTGAGTTAAGAGTGGATTTGGATAGAGTTTTAGGTCCTTTATTTAGTGTAGTTGTTTGCAAAGGAAAAAGTTGATTTGTTGGCCCGTGAGAGCGACTCAAAAAATGACTGCTAACGCGAACGGCCGTTTTCGTCAGGATGAAAGTGGAATAAGTCCACTGCTCCGCTTCGTTCAATGAATTTGTTTTGATAAGAGGAACCCCAAGGACACTCGCACAGCTGCAAAGGCGAGGGCCTGTGGGATTATGAAAAAGCGTCTTACTGGAGAAAATTTTATTTTTGTTAACTTTAATTACAAATTTATGGATGACCCCTTTTTGTAAAAAAATATCCGAAAATAAAATCCGCGCTTTATTAGATTAAGCGGGAAAGCTTTAATCCTTTAATCGTCATGTCTCTAATACAGACGCCCCTTTGCAGTCAAAATCTTGTATGTATTTTAACAACCATTCAATATAAATTACAGTATGGTAGTAACTTTAGGTATTGATATTGGTTTTGGGATAAAACTTAGTAAAATGTTTTAAGTTTATTTTTTAAAATTTAAAATATTTAAAAATAAAAATTAATTTTTAAAAATTTTTATTGTTGTAAAATATAATTTAATTTTATTGAAATTTCCATTTCCTAACTTTAAATCAATCAATTTGATTTATTGCTCAACTATCTATCATAAAAACTGCAAAGGTTTATAAACGGCGGCCATCTTGGACGCCATCTTGAAAATCACCCCAATAACAAGTTAAAATGAATTTAATAACCTAGTATAATTCAAACAGTGGCGTACTTTATATCAAATGTCATAAATAAAAATTAGTAAAATATTTTAAATTTATTTTTTTAATTAAAATTTTTTGAAATTAATGGTTAAAAAAGCGTTTATTGTAAAAAATAATTTCATTTTAATTAAATTTCCATTTCCTTACTCAAAATCAATCAATTTGATATATTGCTCAACTATCTATCATAAAAACTGCAAAACTTTATAATCGGCGGCCATCTTGGACGCCATCTTAAAAATCACATCGATAACAAGTTTTTTAAAAAACAAAACCTATTTTAATTTAAACCTTAGCTTTAGTTAAAGCAAATAGAAAATATGAACTAGAGACATATCAAGCGAAGAAAGTTTCTCGGTCGCCATTTTGAATATGACCCCCCAAAATGAGTCCTAAAATTTTTTTCAACAAAATATTCGTAATCTACGCATCAAAATCTATAGAACAGAACATTAAAATAAAACTTTGTACCAACCAGTCGCTCGGAAAGCTATATTTACTACATCCCAATACCCATCTTCCTTCCCGAAACCCATCAATCTGTCAGGATGAAAGTGGTATAAGTCCATTAAAGCTAATTTAAAGCACTTTCAGTTAAAATTTGATAAAAGTTGATCCGCAGCAAAAATTGTGTCCCTGCTTAAAGACAAATCCACCCCACAAAGTAAAAATATAAGCAATCCTGAATTTTTAGCACATGTTTTTAGAAAACCTTCAATTACACAAAACGAAGTTCAGTGGACTTATACCACTTTCATCCTAACCAGCTCAATTATGCTTTGATTTGTAAGAAGTTTTATTTAGAATTGATTGATAGAGAATTATTGGCATCAGACACATATAAAGTTACCTCTAGTTATACTATTACATCAAAAAAGATTTTGAAACTACTTAAGAGATTGAATTTTTCATGTAATATAATTAAAATTCCATATTTAATTGCTTATCCTAAGTTTCATAAGAAACCTTTGGGATTTAGATTTGTTACCTGCGGTTTTGACACTTATATGTGTAAACCTGGTAATTTATTTGTTAAGTATTTGAAAACAATATCTAATAGTATTAGAAATGATGGATTTACTTGGATTATTGATAGTAATAGTAAAGTATTGGAGTTTATAAAGGAAAATAAAGTCACCTCAGTTGATACATATGATTTCAAGGATCTTTTCACAAGCTTACCTTTGGACAAAATTAGAGATGTACTATTACATTATTTTCATGATTATAAGATTTTTCTGGATATCAATTTGGAGGATTGGGAATTTTTGGTAAAGGTATGCATATATAATAATTTCATTTATAACGGAGAAAATTGTTATGTTCAGGTTAGTGGTATTCCACAGGGTTCATCTTTTTCATCTCTGATAGCCAACCTTTTTCTACACTACTATGAGAATTACCATTTTAATCAAGGAATATTTCGCTATGTTGCTGATCTGATTGTGTTTAATGGCACAATAACTTTGGAAATATTGAAAACTATCTATCCAGTTGAATTAAGTTTGACTCTTACCAGTGATGGAAGTATTGTCAGCTTTATGGATTTGAGTATTGATTTTTCTGTTGATGATGCAGTGAGTATTGAAATATATGATAAACGAAATGATTTTAATTTTAATATCGTTAAACTTATATATTGGAACTCCAATATCTCTAGAAACATATATAGAAATACAGTTATTGGACAAACTAACAGAATTAAAACTATTTGCAATGAAAATACTAGCATAATTAAACATTTAAAAGAGCTGTATAAATTGTTGGAATCTAACTTATATCCATTGGGATTTTTGAGATCAATATTTGACAAACTGGCAGTTGGAGTTTCTCTTCCCTAGAATGGCATCAGAGAGTTTTTTGGTATAAGCTCTCTACCAAGGTATTGATGCATTATGTTCGTTCACTTTATGATTATGGTATGTTGTTTTTGATTTTCAAATTAATTATGGGGTTTTGATTTTCATGTATACGTTAAGGGTCGTTTGGGTACCATGGTTGGTTGGAATTTTGTATGTATGTACTCTCCAACAACCAACAGAAAACGACCCGTCCACCATGCTTCTGTTTGGTACCCCTGATGAAGTGACAGAGGTATGGTGGACTTTATTAATAATTGTTGTGGGTTTTGTTTCTGGCTCATTTGAGTGATTATTTTAATTATAAAAATTTATTTTGCCTTAATTATATTCATGCTCTTGTTGCATGCAGCATTGGCGCTGCTTCAAGTTTGCATTAATTATCTAGTTTAAATTCAAAGATTCTAAGATGAGTTATATATATATATATATATAATTAAGGCAAAATAATTTTTTATAATTAGAACAGTCACATAAATGGGCCAGAAACAAAACTTGCAGCAAATTATTAATAAAGTCCACCATACCTCTGTCACTTCATCAGGGGTACCAAACAGAAGCATGGTGGACGGGTCGTTTTCTGTTGGCTGTTGGAAAGTATATACATACAAAATCCCAATCAACCATGGTACCCAAACGACCCTTAAAATATACTTGAAGATCAAAACACCATAATTAATTTGAAAATCAAATCCAACATACCAAAATCAACGTAACCACGAAATGAATGAACACATTGCATCAACACCGTGGTAGAGAGCTTATACCAAAAAACTCTCTGATGCCATTCTAGGGAAGAGAAACTCCAACTGCCAGTTTGTCAAATATTGATCTCAAAAATCCCAATGCAATATTCATGCTCTAGTTGCATGCAGCATTGGCGCTGCTTCAAGTTTGCAGTAATATCTAGATTAAATTCTAAAATTCAAAGATGAGTTATATATATATATATATATATATATATATATATATAATGATTAATTATTACGAAGACATTGGTGATGGATATATATATATATATATATATATATATCCATCACCAATGTCTTCGTAATTGGAAGATTCCTCCCTTATGTCATCTCTTTTTAGTATGATCTAAACAGGATTCAAACTTGTACAAAAATCCATGAAAATTCACAGTGTTACTTTTCTAGAATTTTATGTGAGCTAGTTTTCAGCTTCAGAGGGGTAAGGTTTAAAAGGTTACTTAAAATAATAATTCATAAATTGCAGCACTTAACACTTCTGTGGTAAAGCGTAAGAGGAATTATATGATTCTTGTTTTACAAAAATTGTTTCTGTGCGTACTCTTAGATTCCGATGTATTATTTACATAACTTGTCCTTGAATCAATCCTAAAATACACTGTAATTAAATTCTAACGATCAGAAAAAATTATTCACATTAAAAGCAATCATTAGTTATTTATTTACGAAAAAAAAATGAGATTACTTAGCAGAAAAATTAGATGCTAACTCAAAGAAAACAAATTTCACCTGATAAATAAAATAGAGAATGTATGAAAATAATGACGTCTTATAGGATAGCTTATGATACCATGTGTCATACTTGTTCTCCCTTATACTGTTGCCAAAAGGGGAGAAACCGCGGCGCACTCTTACACCTCCTTTATCTATAGCAAAGAATATTAAGATATTGTCTGTTTGTAAGAAAAAAGTTATGCTAAAATGAAAATAAGTAGGTACTTACTACAACAATATTTTAAATCTTCTACCTATAAAACGTTTTTAGTAGAGGACAAATTTTCAGAGTAAGGAAAATAGAAATTTTGAAATGGGACAAAAGTTACCCATGGGGTTCTTAAAATAATAAATTCAAACGCCTAAGATTATTTTACCCTTTTTGAACTTGGACGGATATTGGGATATTAAGAAAAGTTCCCAATCCCTTTCTCTGAAACACTTACGCCAAATCGTTCCCTTTAATATTTTTAAGGGTTTGTATAGGGATCTTCCTTCCATCGGTGGAGATAATTCCACTGGAAACTTTCTCCCCTTGTAGTTAGGCAACGCAGCAGTTCCTTTTTATTGTTGCCACTAAAGCAAGCAAAATGCTACCCAGGAGGATTTAAAATAGGTTCCACGCCACTTCTTTTCATAGAAATTGAGTGTTGATAGCAGTTTGACAGAAGCCTATTTCGCTCTTGGGCAACCATTTTCTTGTTTTGCTTGCACTTATAAGACGCGTTCCTCGTTCTTTCAATATTTAGAAGGCTCTTTTTCTTGACATAAATAAGTTGAATATTTTTTTATATTTCGCGTAAAATAAGAAATGTATAATCTTAAGTTACCTGCAAGTAGGGATGTTGAATTTTTTAGTAACACTGGTTTTAAATTTGTTTCACCTTTTTCATTAAACACCTATTAATTAGTAGTTCCAAACTAGAAGAATAGGACCAGTTAAATCTCAAATAGATTCCTCTTCTGACTTACCCATTATCACTAAGAACCTTAACTACAAAGAAATTTAAAGATCATAGGTTATTTAACATTATTAAAAATTTCGCAAAATGACATTGTTTTATACAGTTATTTAATTTATGTACTTTTTAATTATGGCACCTTTTTATAGGCATGTAGTGGTAATGTTTTACTAATATTAAAAATTGTTTCACAACCTAAAAATATTTTTTATTTCAGTTCTAGAATGCACTTTATAATATCGTCGGCTTACTGGTTAAATGCATCTAGTCATTTTTAGGAAATCATTTGAAAGCGGTCAAACGACGCTAACTAATGAGCCAACGATTCCCCAAATCTCGCCAAGCTGGAAAGCAATCAATAATACAAATTCTTCGGTTATCGCCAAATTTGGTGTAATTTTGTCAATGGCGGATCCAGTCTGGACCTATAAGGGGGGGCAACCACATTTTAAGAAGGTTGGGGGTTTTGATAATAACACAGCTAGGATTTTATTAAAAGTGTTCCCCATAATGAGATATGAAAACAAGATTTATGGATATACGTATTTAAAAACAGAAAACAAAAGATTATAGATTTAAATAAAGGTCAACTTAAATTAAATTCTAATAAAAGTTCTTTTCAGGGCCTGAAAATCTACATTGTTATATTAAAATGAATTCCTTCACTAGTTTAAAATTCAAATAGGCATGAAAGTAATAGAGTGTTTTCAGGTGACGTCACAACCGGTTATATTCTTTTAACTGTGTACCTTCTGTAGGGCTTTTAACTATTGCTAAGGCCGTTGTTTATCTGTTGCTAAGGCGGTTTTTAGGTATGGGATCACGTGATTGCAACTGCTCCAGAAAAAGAATTCCACGGCTAGTCATTTTCTGTAACTGTTAACCTCTGTAGGGCAAAAAACTGTAATATTTCTGTTGCTAAGGCCGTTGTTAGGTCCGAGTCATGTGATTGAAAATGCTCTATATTAGCTATTGTTGAGAGTCTTGGAGAGAGACTTGAAGAAAACTAATTTAATTTCATGCAAGTCATGTCTTGCAATAAAATTCGTTATTTTTATGAAAATAACAATTCGAATGTACTTACATTATAGAAAGGCAACAAATATATAAAAACAATATATTATAAGATAAAATAAGATTTTACATTAAAATTTAAGAATAATAAGAAAACATTTTTATTATTACAAGCAACCAATATCGCTCACTATTAAAAAAAAATAAAGTTAAAAAGTTAAATGCTCTAATTTTTCTCACTTAATCCTATCCAAACGAAATAATTTTTGTTTCTTGAAATAGTTTACAACAAAAAATTAATTCTTCAAGTAAACAAATTAATATTCAAAAGGCGCTCGAATACTGGAATAACTTTTTAAAGCTTATCTCCCAATTTACAGCACCGGAAAAAAATGTTCTTGTCAAGCTCGTGAATAATTAAAAAGTTGCGGTTAGCTGAAAGGAAGTAACTGTAAAGTGCATCTGCTTTTATAATTAACAGCCCGTTTTATGCACTTTAGTAGTAGATTTTTTTATTCTTTTCACTTGATGATTTATTCCAATGTTCATCTTGAGTTATCTTTTTTATAATGCAAATGGGACACTTAAGATGAAAAAAAAAACACTAAGAAATTAAACTTCAAAAATATTTATGTAAATAAATAACATACAAATTACATTTTATTAAGTCTTCAGTTTTGCAAAAAAAATCATGTAAGAAAATGTATTATTTTTATCGGTCTACAAATTTTTGAGTATTAGTTTTCTTTAAGTTGATTTTATAAAAGCTAAAATGTCAACCTACTCGATCTAAAAAAAAAATTATTACCCAATGTTTATTAAAATGTTCAAGTTTAAAATTCACTTCAGCAAGACATTTTGGACAACAAATTCTTATATTTCGCTACTTTTTAAGCACATAAAATTTAACAAATTTGAAATAATTTTAAAACTTTTAATTTTTTTGTTACAATAACATATTACTTAAAATTCCATACCTGCTAATGGGTTTTAAAAATATAAAGTTTTTTTTTAAGCAGGGTAAGATTTTTAAGATTTTAGAAGGCATTTTTATTACGGATCGAAAGCGTGGTTGAAAAAGCTCTGATAAGGGGTCAAGATGAACAATAAGTTCTCTTATACAGAAGAAAACTCCAAAACGACGGTATAGGAGTGTAAAATAGAAAGTAATAATTATAACTAAAATTTTCCTCCTAAAAACGTCGTGTTTTAACGTAGTATTAAGAAGCCAAGGTTAACCTATCCAGATCCACAGTATTAAGCAGATTTTCCATAAGTATTACAGAAAAAGAGCTATTACATCAAAAGAAAAAACTATGCCAACTAACCCATATCTCCCTTAATACAAATTACTATTACACATTTACATATCAATCAATATATAAACTTAATAATCTTATTTTAAAAACATTAATAATTTTATAATCATAAGTTATCATGAATTCTTAGAGTTCATTAAAACAGTTTATTAAAAAAAAATATACCGATACTTCAAACGAATATGGTTTTACGTGGTTACTTGTAAAGGGTATATAAGATAGGCATCACATAAGAAACGTTCTAGGTGTTTTTGAAAAAAAAATTTAGTTAAAATTTCCTAGCAACTTATTCTTATTCTACTTATTCTTATGAAGTCAAATTATCTGTATACTGGTTCAATTCTCTTTAAAAAAGAAAAATGATGATTATACGCATCAAAAGTTTAAATTAAAAACTAGATTCAGTTATAAGCATATTGTAAAGATTACACTGGTATGCTAATGAAAATCAATGTTCGATATTTTAACCTTCCAGAAGGCGCGCGTATCTGAGAAATACACTCGAGATGGATTTAGTTGTATAAATTTCGTTTAGAAGGCGCTACGAACTCCTGTTCTTAGCTATTCTATGCACTTCATTTCAGCTACTTCCAGTTTTTGTCTGAAGTTCTAACAGTTAATACGTCTCTGAAAATCTGCTGTTTGTATTTTAGAGATACGCGCGACCGTTCAAGGAAGTTTTTGGTATTTTTGATTTTTTTTTGTAATTAGAAAAAAAATATTTTTTTTATTTTGGTCCTAAACATTGTAACTTAATATATTTTCAGTTGTTTTCATATGTAGCTTCAGTAATAGTTTAGCCAAAATACCAGTAATTGATTTCTCATCTTTCAGGTCACTTCATATTTTATTCGTGCTGTTATGTTGTTTTTGTGTTTTATAACCTCTTTTGATCTATTCTTTTTGAAATAATATTGATTTAAATAAAACATACTCATTAACCATTTACTGATTAGAACTTTGTTTTAAAATTACATGCTTGAAAATTAACATTTTACAATCGTGTATCTAAGAGATACGCGCGCCCTTTCGTGTTGCTATAGAGGGCGCGCCCGCTGGAAGGTTAAGTGCTGTAATAAGTTATAAAGCTATGGATTTTTGTTAGAAAAGCACGAATCTGTTAATTACAAAAACATGAAATCAAGCATGTCTTTCAGTTCAAACATTTTGTGTATTTTAATTAAAACTTTGCTATGATTATGTAAACTGGATAAAGCAGAAGAAAACTTTTACCAAAGGAAAAATAAGTAGAATGATAAAAAAAAAGTAATAAGTATATGCTGTCTCATTACTCTCTTTTGAAAATCTACTTTTTAACGTTGCTTTAAAAAACCGACTTTATAACCCCTCATAGAATATCAATATTTAATTATAACCCTGGAGATTCTCAGAAAATAGTTTTGATTTTTGCAAAAGGAATAATAATAAGTCGAATTTTTGAATAAGCAGAAACTTATTAAATTATCTTTGCCGTGCAGATCAAAAGACTGGGGCCGCTGACTTAATTGGGGTCTTTTTATGTAAAGAAGGAATGAGTTAGCTGCTTAAAATAGAGAAGGAGATTGCAATAAAAAAAATTTCAGATGTCCTTTTTGATCATTTAGGTAATTATTTTCTCCAATTAAAACTAATATCTTAAATGCGGATATTAAAAAAAAGCTAACTAGCTAATATCAATAGTTTTTTTTATTAAAAGATTCCTACTTGTTAAAACAGGGATTTTGCCTGGAGTAGAGTGTTATGAAGGAAAATAAAAATTAAAATTAGTTCCGAACTGTTCACTAAAACTCATAACTGGTCATAATGGGATTTAAGGGGATAAATTGGATTGAAAGGTTTATTGTATGCTTTTGTTTGTTCATAGTAATTCCTGTTTCATAGAAATTCTTTGAAGTTATAAAAATGAAAAAAATATCTGCATGATAAATAAAATTAGGTATTGCATGGAATTATAGAATAAAATGGGAAAATCTTGCGAAAACCTTGAGATTGGAGTCAACATTTCTATATTAAATATCCCATGATAAAATAATAAAATAACTTATCTCGGTTACGTATAACCTTTTAATATGACCCAAACGCATTTCCATACTTTCTTTAAATTAACCAAATCTATTACAGATATAAATAGTATATTACATACCGTTACCACAACGCCAAAAATACGAATATGCAATTCTTATACATAGCAAATTCATGTTTTTGTCGTGGTGATAACGATATGTTCTTTCAGAAATTCTCAGGTTAAAAAAGAAATCATCTAACCGTGTAGATTAAAAAATGCAATACTTATACATCTAATATGTATAATATGTTCCAACTAGTATTTCACTTGCGTATTTCATAATTGATAAAATAAAATTGCACATGTTTTCTGTTTGGTGCATTCCTTACATAAGTTTAAAAACTAAGAAATTCACCAAAGATATGACAACATAATTAGTAATAATGGCTTAAAATCATAATTAATAATAATGATATGAAAACATTACACATAAATGTAGTGTACTTTATAATAAATATAATAAATAAAGTAAGTACAATAACAATCATTAATGTAGTTCAATTTATTTAACTAAAAATACTAAATGCATTCGAAAAAATCCATACTAACTATAATAAGTATGGGTTTTGTTTAACCCACAGGGATTTCTTTAAAATCACATGAAACACAATTAGTATAAAAATATAGTTTTCTTAGAACGTGGTAATTATGTTTTTAATAATAAAACTTTCATGTAGGTACTATGAACTTAGAATAAAAAGGTTTAAACTAATTTTCTTTCATAAAAATTTATATAAAAGCTTTTCCAGAGTTATCACGACTCGTAGAACTAGGAAAAACTTAAAATTATATATATACGTGGAATTAATTATACCGTAAATATATTTCAGTATTTTTAAACATTTCCCTTCCTTGAAGTTTATAATTATCTCTGTAATTTGTGTTAAATGAAAAACAAGTTGTTTTCCACCATTTTGAAATCAGTGTAACATGATTTAAAAAGAAACCGTTTAGTTTCCAGAATAAAACGTTTTTTGCCATCATCAGCCAATTGAGCTGATAGAAAATGTTTAACATAATTTGTTTTGCTTAGTGTTCAGCTTTTTAGTTGACAAACACCGCACTAAATAAAATACTGTACCAAATCAAAGCTTATTTTATAAATGTGGACTTACTCGCCATTCTGAGCAGCTCAAATAATGAATACATAAAATATATTAAAATAATACTTCACAAATAAATATAAATAAACAATTAATGGTAGGTGACATTCGTAAGTAAACTTATTTACAAGGTTTTTTTAAACGAAGTGTTTTAATGTAGCATAATTTAAAATTGTTGAAAAAAAGACCTAACATTGTAGAGGCCACACTGTAAAAAAAAGTTTCTTCAAAAAACGGAAATTTCCCGGCAGCACTGCTGCCGGATTATTTCCATCATTTGAGAAGGTGTCCGTATTTTCTTTTTCCATCATTTGAGGGAATGTCCGTTTTGTTTTTTTTTCTGTCAAAGGAGGGAAAACTACCGTTATTTTAGGGAACGTCCGTTTTATCTTTTTCCGTCAAATGAGTGAAACTTTCCGTTATTTTAGGGAACGTCCGTTTTATCTTTTTCCGTTAAATGAGAGAAACTTTCCGTTATTTTAGGGAACGTCCGTTTTATCTTATTCCGTTAAATGAGAGAAACTTTCCGTTATTTTATGGAACGTTAGTTTAATATTTTTTCGTCATTGGAGTGAAACTTTCCGTTATTTTAGGGAACGTTCATTTTAACTTTTTATGTCAAAGGAAAGAAACCTTCCGTTATTTTATAGAACATTCGTTTAATATCTTTTCGTCATTGGAGTGAAACTTTATGTTATCTACCTAACAATGTTAATTATGTTAAAGATTCTATTGCGTCTGATATTTTTTCTTCAAAAATTAGAATTTTTCCCTAATTTGAAGAAAACGTTTGTACCTTTATTTTTCCTATACTCTATAATAATTAAAGATATTCCTCGAGGAAAAAAAATATTCGTTCTTTATTTCAATTGAACTAATCAACAAGCTTATTTCTATTTTTATGAAATACGTTTATTTTACTCGTCATTTTTTTACATTTTTACTTTCTTTACCCTGCCTCCCTGTAGCTTAACCAGCCTGAAAATTTGATAAATTTCTAGTAATATTAAAATATACTTTAATAAGAGAAATACTAGAGATTATACGTTTGTTACGTGCACTGTAATAAATCTGGACATTATTACTAATGCCCGCGTATTTCGGGCAAAGTGATAAATACCATTGAATTTATCACATGCCCCGTCTCAACTTCGGGCATTAATAATCCCCAGTTTATCATATTGCCCATAAAAAATTAGTTATCAATTATTTCACCTGCTCCACTATTAAAATTTTTGAGTTATACTTTGATTTGTCTAATCAAGCTAAAAAAGTAACGTTCATTAATACCTTTCTAAGTAAAATTTTAAGATCCAGTTTTATTTTCCTGTTTTAGCATAGGAATTAGGAATTATATTAAATACTTCAATGTGGATACATACACTATATTGTGGGACGTTGGACGGACCCCCTGATGTGAGTCCAGCTTCTCAAACCTTAATTTAATTTACATATTTACTTCATGTTTGGCTATACAAATCATGTCAATTTATAAAAAAATACAGTCTGTAATATAATTTTCCCAAGTAGCATAGTGAATTGAAGAGAAATTAAGATAATTTTCAATGGATCTCTAAATATTTTCTTTATAGGGTAGTGGATTTTCATTATATAATTCACAACTTTGGTTGATTAATAAAATATTTTAATATGAGATGAAAATATAGAATCAAACATAACTAACTAATCAACCCGAAAATTTTTATTGCTTTCAGAAATGAGTATTGGGTTTTGCAATCATGATTAAAAAAGTAATTTAAACACAGTAATGGTATTTTCAAAATATTGAATCACATCAATATTTCATTATTCAGCAGCAGGATTTATTTCAGCAAAGACTCTGAAATGAAAATGTTCTTTATTGCAGTACATGAATTTATTGTGACTAATGTTTGCAGGATTTGTTTGCCAACCATACAATTTGGCAGGCACGTCAAGCGATCATATACTATAAAACAAAATCATTAATGCTTCTATTTCTCTAATGTTACAGTTCTTTGATTCTCTAGGTACCAATGCAACAATGAATAAAAGTGAAGTATTCACTGATTATCGTAACTGAGAAATTAAGTCCTTTTCTAGGGTTGATTTTGTATTTTTCCAAACCCAAGATTGGCCATTCTGGTTGGATTTTGCCTTTAACCCAAAGGAGAGTTCTGTGTGCTCGCAAAATTGTATCGTTGGAAAATAAATCAATTCAATAATAAATAATTCAATCTTGATTTAATCAATTGCAACCGAAGGTAATTTAAATAATTTACAACACCGATCACAGTATCACAAAGTTAAATCAAAAGTTACAAGTTATCACAAGTATTTAGACCATATTTTTGCGATCTAATATATTTTTTATTTCCAATGGCCAAGGTTACAGAAAGTCCACTACGCCATAGGCGTAGCGTGACCTAAAATGTTGGGGGGGGGGCACTGCTGAAAAGTTTTCAGACTCGAATTTGCATTTGAACCTAATAAACGGCCTATCGATGTAGAAAAAACTCTGTCTTAACCACAGGTAAAAGAACTACTATAGTTGCAGTGGCGTATATATAGAAATTTATTTCGGGAGGGGCCCAATATATCCTAAAAGAAATTTTTTTAAAAAGCCAACAGCTAGAAGTTTGCACCGGGGGAGAGGACCAAAAATATTCCTAAGCCCCCCACCATGCACATTTAATAGATTCAATGTATTCTTTGTTAACATATTTCCAGGTATGATTTGCATCTTGAGGAAGTTGATATTTAAAAATTGTGAATAATATAGTTCCAAGCCAAAAGGGGGGTCTGGGGGTCCTCCCCCAGAAAATTTTTGGAAATTTGACCCTTAAAAACAGGGTTTTAACTCATTTTTGTACACCTAGTCAGAATTTCGGGGGGGGGGCCACGACTAGTTGCAGTAAATATATAGCAATACTTAGTGCAAACTAAATCTGATGTAAAAACAAGCATATAATAAGCACAAATAAAATGGACGTGAAAGCTGGAATACTGCTGTTTCGGAGACACCAAGCATCTCCTTCGTCTGTACCTAGAAATTTGGGTCAGCTTCTTTGCCCCCCCCCCTCTTATATACACCCTTAATACCAAGAGATGTACTATCATTACCGCCGAACTCAATTGTTATAGCTCTTTCATAAATTCTTATGACAGTTTTACCTCCTCAAAGAGCTTAAAAGATCTGAAATGAAGGAACTTGAAAATTAACGTTTTTAGCATTCTGATTTTTCGTTGATTTCAGAATTTTTAGTTGACCGACCGGTTGGGGGGGGGGGCACGTGCCCCCCTGTGCCCCCCCGACATTACGCCTATGCACTACGCCACAAAGAGGTATAAACAGAAACAAGAAACAAACAAATGAAATGTGGCGAGAAAAGTCTAGGAACCCAATAAGTCCCTAGCGTGCCACGATCTAATATATTTTAATCGTGATTCAGTATATTCCCGATTATAATTTTTAAGCAAAAATGACAAACCATCCATAAAATCTAAATAGACGGTTCTTTTAAATAATTTATAATACCGATCACAGGTATTACAAGTCTAATCAAAAGTTACATGTTATCACAAGTATTTAAAACATATTATTGCGATCTAATATACTTGAATTGTGGTTCAGTATATTCCCGATTATAACTTTGAAAAAAATATTGACAAACAATCCGTAAAATCCAAATAGACAATTCTTTTAAATAATTTACAATACCGATCACAGTATTACAAGTCTAATCAAAAGTTAGTAGTTATCACAACTATTTAGAACATATTTTTGCGATCTAACAAGACTAGTTAGCTATGCAATATTTTAAGACTTGAGCTACGTGGCGAAGAAAGCGATCGTACGATGATTAAATATCTGTTTTATCAGAGTATTTCTATTTTAAAGCATTATCATTTACAGCCAATAATGAAAAAAAATAAGAACAATATATTTTACTTACACATAATAAAATAAGCTGAAGGTTCGTTAGGCCTGAAGACACTGGCACAAACTCCCATTACTTATTTACAACTCGTTGCTTTGAGTCTCACCAAAACAAGTGGAGAAATAGCACAATGCGCATGCGTGAGGAGAGAGAAATTAAATAACGGAAATTTTCACGATAAAAATTCCGTTTTGAAGTTTACGGAATTAATCCATGAAAAATTCACGGAAAAGAATACGTAAAAAGACGTTTTTTTTTTACAGTGCAGGAATGAAAAGAACCCCCAACGTCTCTCAATAACAAGATTTGAGTTGTTCGAAAAGTTTAAAAATGAATTTATTTAACCAGTACTGAAAACTTTAGATGTACAAAATCTAAAAGGAGAAACTTTTTTTCCAAGATATCGAATAAATACCTGCAGCTTGAATAATATCCGAGTAGCATCAATATGAGGGAAAATCGTAGAGAACAAAAATGCTAACTAAGAGTTACGGTTTTTTTTCTTTCTCTAATGTGAAAATGTCTAGATGTAATATACGATGTGTAGTTTATAAATTTTTTTAGTAAATGATTAATTAGTTTTATGAATAAAAATATGCAAATACTCAATTGAAAAATTTCCAAGTATCTATAGGTAAGTATCAATTAAACATTTTTAAAGCATCTGCCACGCATTGATATACAGAAGTTGAGTTGTGTTGAGTAGTACGTAAGAAAACTTACTACCTTATACCTTATTACTTTATAAAATTATACTTATTACTTTATAATGTGTCTTTAAACTATTTTAAACTATTTAGTTTTCTAAAGCACATTGGGTATTTCGGACCTCTGTTAGCTTCTTTTAAAGTGTATAAATAAATGTTTCATTGGTTTGCTTTTTTGCACGGAGTGCAATTGTAAGTGTTATGAACTTGACTTATTCTATAGGGCACGTTTGAAATTGTTATAAGTTAAATCTCCACTCTTTTCCCCACATAATATCTTTCATTAATGGAGTGAATTTTTACTATAAAATCCATCTTTAAGAAGGTCCTAAAAGGTTATTTGATTATGCAGATACAAAAAATATCTTTCTTCTTTCTACGTTTTATAAAACAAACACAAATATTTTTGTATTAAAATTTTCTAAATCTAATGATGGTATTTTTCTTTCCCTCAAAATATTGCCTACTAGGATACGGAAAAAGTAAATGAAATAGCTTTTCACAATAAACCGATTTTCTCCCTTTTCTAGTCCTCTTTTGAATATGCATTAAAAACGTTTCCTTATTATTTTTTTTCTGAAATAACACTTAGCAATTAAAAATCGAACTCAAAAGAGCACACGCGTGAGGAGGGTCATCAATTTTCTACTCTGTAACAGTTTTCCCGTCAGAAATCATTTTTTCAGAAATGGCATGCAGACATCATGAATCATATCTGGATCCCTGCCAATAACCCCGGAAACCAAAATCAGAAACTGGCTTCCGAATTCAGTGCGATTACAAAGCAATTTATAACGCTTAAATTGTAGTAATGGAGTTATTTGTGTTTATTTTTGTAGACAGACATAATTACGAAAAGATATTTTTGGGGTAAATAATAAATAACGGAAAAGTTTCAACAGAACATTGTTTGGAATGACACATACACAATACTAATGGGTTTAGAAAATGTTAAAGAACTACGGTGAGGCTAGTCTTCGAAACTAGCAGGAAAATATGTCTATTGCACTATAATAAATATTAAAACTTAAATTTAAACCTAAAATATACATGCAACCGGGTGAGGTGATCACACACGTGTCTTCGTGAGGGGGGCTACCAATATAAATAGATGAATATAATCCAATATATTATATGTTCATCTATTTATTAAAATTTAAATGTAGTATGTTTAAAGATATTTTTATTCCCTTCTATCTTACTAGAGTTACTGTGTGGTAATATTTATAGAGTTAATTTCAAGTAATTCAAGTATACATATGTTTGTCTAATGGGGTTATATAAAATTTAAGTACTTGTGGTTAAGAAACGCTTCTATTTACCAAATATTGATATATGTATAGTTCAACTAATTTTAAAATTATTATAAAAATCTTATACATACAGGGATGGTGTTTAACAGTAATTTTTAAGTTTGAAAATATCAATACATTACGATATTCCATTTTTACACTTTTATAAGTATAAAATGCCTGTTGTTGATATTATATAATATAAAATTCAATTCGCTAGTAAACTCATGAGTATTCCCAAGAGTTTAGCGAATGGCAGATAGTATAGAATCTTGATGAAACTATTGTAATACAAGCTGACCAACAAATACAATTAAAATGTATGTATAAGGTTGATTGTCTTTTGATCTTTTAATCTGTCTCTGCATTGCGGGTATAACGGATTGTGTATAACAATTTGTAGAATTCAATTTTGTGAACTAGAACAATTTTAATCATATTTTACCCATGTTTTTGATTTTAGCAAGTTATAGAGTGTTTTCAGGTGACGTCTCAACCGGTTATTTTCTTTTAACTGTGTACCTTCTAGAGGGCTTTTAACTGTTGCTAAGGCCGTTGTTTAACTGTTGCTAAGGCGGTTTTTAGGTATGGGATCACGTGATTGCAAATTCTCCAATGGAAGAATTCCACGGCTAGTCATTTCCAGTAACTGTTAACCTCTGTAGGGCAAAAAACTGTAACATCTTCTGTTGCTAAGGCCATTGTTAGGTCCGAGTCATGTGATTGAAAATGCTCTATTCACAATATCTTATACCCTTGCTACTCATGCTTTTCTAATTATGAGTTATTGCACAGTTAGAATTTTGTTTTGAAAATAAATATTTAGATAAGAAATATATCTAACAATACCACTTTACTTCGCTTCGATAATTCTAACGAATGAAATGGTACCTAGTCACAAAAATAAATCACTCGGGCCAATTCGTATAAGAATTGGACTGTAGTGATTTTTGTTAGTTCATCCCTGAGCATTTATTTATCAAAGATTAATCGACTATCCAAATATGTTTCTTTAAGATAACATTTATATTCTTTACCCAAGTGGAGAGCACAGTTTAATGGGTTTTAGTCAAAGTTGCTATTGATTTATTGCGTTCATAATCGGTTAGAATTATATCCATGCACACATACTCATGCTAGTCGCATAGATTTAATCAAATTAAGATACGAATCCAACCGAAAATTATCTACGTCTAGCACCGTAAATTAAAAGAATCCCTACAACAACTTTATTGAATATTTTCTGTCAAAAGTAGCTATGATTTATTCCCGAATACCAATATTTGCTTTTCATATTACCTTAACTCAAAAGCACATTTGCATAATTAAATTCTTCACCGCTAGTAATTTGCGGACTCCATACTGAATGCATTTAATTTCATGGGAGTGCATTCAGAATTAATCATAATTCAAACGCAATTAAATGAAACTGAACTCTTTTATGACCGCTTTTCTGATTCTTGGCGCTGAGGGATCGATATTTTTGCGATATTCACAGAGGCGAATTAAGGTGTTCTTCTTTTTCTTCTTGTTTCTCCGAATGGAGAGAAAGAATCCGTTGTGAACTGGGTGTGGGTATTAGTACAACGAGATATCTAAATCAATTTGAATTCCTCAAAATTGTAATTATAGTTTTATTCAAAACTGAAAAGGATGCATTTTATTGTTTAATTTTGAATTAACTCGTTCAAGATTTCAAACGAACTTCAGTACTATAAGTTAGATGGAAAAATGTTCCTTAAAGCTATGTTTTCTGAACATAAAACAGTGACAAAGTAGTTGACTCATTAAGAAAATACATTTTTTAAAAATATTATTTGGTTTTAATCAAACATACTTCAAATCAAACATACAATAAAATTTGTTACATACTTTAATTGATACAATACAAGTTTATTAACAAATCCATTACACAAACAATATTGTATAACCACACAATAAAAGAAAAAAATGCATACAATCATAAATAAAATGGATCGTCCATGTTTTCATAATAAATTTTTATGAAGTGAATTAATACATCTGATCATTTGTTTTACAATGGCCACAAAAATTTGTAGTTTAAAATACTAATTATAACTTGAATAACCTTGGATGATTATATTACAGTTATTTTGAATACTGTTTATTATAAGAAATTACACACCTATGATAAGAAAGTATAGGCTACCACAACGATGAAATATTATACACATTTTTAGCTATTAGTATATAGTATATTATTAATTATAGTTATTAAAAAAAACACATTCTTATTGGAAACAAGTTCTATTCCCATAATAAGATCATTAACATATTTATTTAATTATAGCTATGCATTAACATAAAAATCATCCAAAATGACCTCATTTCTTATATCTATGGAAATTAACCGAGTAATATTGTTTAGTGATAGTTTTATTTTTTATTTTTTATTTTGCATAACTGATATGCTATAAGGGAATCATTATAAGCAGATAAGTTATAAGGAAGGAAGATATGAGAACATTATTTTAAGGCATAAATAATTGTATGATATTAATGGTATAATTTACACAAGGTTTAAAATGTAAATTTTGAACGACTATTAAAATAATTTATTAGTATGAAGATGAAGTGGAACATCTACTCTATGTTTCATTTTTTTTTTGTTACTAATCACAAAGTGTAAGGTCTAATGGATGCCATTTCCAGAAGATCTAAGAAGATTTTTTCACTCTCTTCGTAAGATGCCTTCGCTTAGATGAAAGATAAAACTTGATCATCAGTATTAATTGGACCAGAGAATAGACGACATTAGTCATTACGTCACTTGCTTGTTTGGAAACGTTGATTCCATCCGTGATTGGTTCCGTACGGATTTACTTCCAATCACGGAACCAATCACGGATAGAATCAACGTTTCCAAACAAGCAAGTGACGTCACACTAATGTCGTCTATTATGATTACACAAAAAATTCCACTTTAGTAGGAAAAAAAAGTTCGAAAGAAAAGAATTAATAATGAAACAAATTCCTCTAACAATGAAAGATCATTATTTGAACACCTGAATATAAGATTGTTGGTATGAGAAAAATTTTTAACTCTGATTTCATGAAGATAAAATGAAATTACCTTTCTTTAAAATAATTAACTCTATAAACATTTATTTAAAATATAAGAATACATTTTTTTTTCTTTTTACAATTTTCAGTTTTTATTTCTACTTCAAAATAATGTAGGAGAGGTTTCCGGGTTAAAAAATAAACTTAGAAACTGTTAAAAACAAACTTTTTTAAGGATTAAGTTAATTGCAGTTAATTGCTAACTGATATAAAAACTAAATAAAATATCAAAAACAAGTTTGAGGGTTAATGGTTAAAAAAGCTTTCTTAAACAGAAAAAAAAATTAAATTTTAACCCAATATTTTACATCTTTTACAATCTATATGATGATTTAATGTTTATTTTAAATAAGTTTTAAGCATTACGAATAAAATTCCAGTATTCCATTGAATTTAACAGTAGAATCTCCAAAGCAGTCATTTTGACTATTTTGCATTTTTTTTAATCTAAATATTTCCCAAAGTATATGAGTTACCCCCAAACTTCTGCTTTTAGAACTTTTTCTAACTTATGCTTCCATTTCAGCCAACCAAATTTCGTTCAGTTTTGAAAACGTTTACCGGAGATATTTACTGTTCTAGCTACCTAGAACTCTAATAAGCAGTCATTCTGACTGCTGAATTATTTTTGCGTTTCTTTCTTCCTAAATGAATTAAAATACAGCATTTGAGCTTTCTAAAAATTGACCAAGGAGTCCTCTACCAAAAATAAAACATTTTTTTACCACACTGTAAAAAAACTGCTGTTTTAACGGATATTCAACGATACTTTTAACAGCATACATTTTTTTTTGTAAAACACAAATTTTAACTGTAATAAAAATACAACACACTATAAAAAATTATGTTATTTTTACAGATATTCTTTGAGAAAAACAACAGTTCTAAACAGCAAATCAGTCTCGTGAAACAGAAAATCTCAATTTTATTAAAAATACAAATATTTTCTGTGCTTTGGGTTTACGATCTTCGGGCGCCAGGTTTTTTCGTTTTTGTCTGATCACTAAAATCAAGTATTATTGCTTTTATTTGCTTTTTATTATTATATCATCCTTCTTACCTTGGATGTACTACAGTAATAACCCAAGAAAATTGCCAAGAACTCCCTAATAGCACAAGAAAATCACACCCAAAATTTGCGTATTATTTAACAATAACAACTTCTCAAATTCTCGTTTGATACCATAACCAATGGATTATAAAAGCTTTTGTGTTTACAATCTCAAATTATTTTTTATGAATTAATGGTTGCCAGCGGCTTATACCTAACTGATTAAGCTATATTTAATCCGATTACATACTTTCCCTTCGAAAATTACAAGGGTTTACTGGCAGCAAATTTATCAGGATTATGTTAAAAAACAACAGGTTTTTTTACAGTGCAGATGTAATGATACAGATATAAATAACTACGACAAAGTGGTGAAAAACAAAGACTATTACCAAGAATAATTCGAACTGAAACGGTTAGACTTTGAAGTTGGACCTATCTTCTTCCGAAGGTACTATATTTGCTTTATTTTTTAATGGTGCGATTTTTACTATTGTTATTTGTATAAAAAACGTTAGGTTATTGCGTATTGCCCCGTCGACTGATCAGCCACGGCTTACTACATACTATACAGGCTAGCCGAGATACGGAAATTATTAAAAATCCAGATTATACTTAATACTTTATTGATATACTCCCGTCCCGCCTGCCTAAGCAGGCACTCGGGCTTTGATGGTACATTATTCACAAAAATAAAAAAAATAACAATACAAAAGGATCAAATCCTGAGGTCATAGTCCAAGTTTAAAATAAAAAAGAATAAAAGCAGGTAAAATAATTATATAATTTACATTACATCAGAATTACACATTATTATGTTTTTGCTTAAACTATGTTAAGAATTAATATTTTTATTAATAAAATCATGATACTATGCCTTAAGATATTAATTTAGATTTACTGATTATTATGATTAACATGCATTCTCAAAAATCCATCAGTATCCTTAAAAATGAATTATTTATCTAAAAACTAATTTTTATTTTTATATTAGCTCATTAATATATTTAAAAACCTGAAACATTTTTTAAAGTGTAGCATCAATTGGTGTTCAAGATTTCGAAATCCTTAAGTAAGCAGGATCAGGTGGTTTCGAAGATCAGTTCCTCCTGCCTTTGCCTGACCATGTCCCTAAGGGTATCTCTAGCTCCCTTGTGCCTCAGCAGCTGTCCGATGCTTTTTTCTCTATAATTTTTTGGAAAACCACAGTTCCTTTTGCGATCAAATCTCCCGCAATGGTAGACAAGATGGTCTATGTCCTCCTCACATCCACATTCACCGCAGAGCGGATTTCTAGCGTGGAACCTTTGCTGGTATACCCCAAATGACCCGTGTCCCGTCAATATTTGATTAATGTAATGATCACCTTCTATTATTTTTGTTGATGGTTTCTCTATTAAAAATCCAGATGACAATACTTGACAAACTGGCAAAGCAAATCCACAGAGTTGAAGGCAGGGCTTAATGGCTCAAAAATTCGACTAAGGCACTAATGGCCAACAATCAGATGTTTACGTCATGAAAACACGCCTTTATTTTTCCTTATTTGTCAGTGTATTATCCTATTGGTTGGTCGGTATAGGTAGGACTTGTGTTGATCTTAGTGAGAAAAGTTGTCAAATGGTTTTCATTATTTAAAACTCGGCTAGCCTGTTTAGTATCTAGTAAGCCGTGGTTCATAAACCATCAGATTCAGCTGCGCAGTTTATATATGGGATTTGGTAATGCTCTTCGGATTTAGCGGCACGGTCAACGGGATAGTACGATACATTATTTATTACAAAATCAAAGAATCGACGACGAATAAAATCGGACGAATCAAACAATTCTTCATAGAAATATAATCAATCTAAAACCTGATCCCATTCTACTCAAAACACAAACATTGCACATTACAAACAATGGAAATTCATCCGTTAGACACACGTTTCATAAACCCCCGATAATCAAATTTACACAAACTCAGCCAGCGAATAACGCTTCAAAAGGAGCCTAATCCCTATCCCATAATTCCGACAAACCCGCCTCAAATATTAAAACGAAACTGCATATTTTACGCAGGATCCCCCATCCCAACTTATATCATACAGCCTCCCAATCATCGCAGAAACGAATCACACAGCTCCACATATACTACAGCCCCAAGGATTACACAGCCAATGAATAAACTCGGCGGCGCTCTATTACAACAGTGGCAATTTCGCGAAATCAATTTCGGCCAATACGGTATATACTAATTTCATAGAGGAGTTATTGAACCGACATCAAAGTGGGTCGGGCCCGGATCGTTGCACAAGGCACAAAAGTAACGGCGGGATTCCCTTGCCTTTTCGGCCCGGGAAATCTAGCGGCACAGTTTATGAGAGGGACTTAGGATTTCACGCTGTAATGCCTGTGCCCAGGAATAGGCCTCGGCAATCATCAACAGCGCTGAGGATTCATGGCCGGGTATAGCGTTATGAGTCTCCCGTATCCGAAGCTTTCTCATTAGAGGGGAAGGTTACGCGCGCCGACAAAGGTCTTCTGGTGAGTAATCACGGGCAGTTGTTTGGGAGTGGATGATTTGCTTGCGCTGCTACTTAGGGGAATCTTGAACATGGTTTATGCTTAAGGAACGGGGCTGAGGGAGTTTCGGGGAGATACTATAAGGTTACATAGCCGCGGTAGTGGTTTTGGGAGTTACTAAATAAACACGAGAATTGCCAAGGAATAGTCATTAGTCATTTCCTTGAAGTACCTCTTTTCTTTTCTAGTGATGTAATAAATAATAATGTACTTTTACGCTATCTAACAAGTTAAAAATCACCGGCTTGTTTTAGATCCTAAAGAATTGAAAGATTGGCAGAACTTGCAAACTAACTGATTAAATTATAGTTATGTTAATCTCAGCAATAAAAATGTATAGCGGTATTTAAATATTTGGTGTGCAAAATATTTTGGTGGTTAATAGGATAGAGATAGAAAAACAGTGACAGAATTTCAGAAGGGTAAATACATTTTTAAATGTTCATATTTTTTGGGACATTGAGAAATTCCTTTGTTTCTTTGTTTATTATAACCACAATTCGGTATTAATATCATTAAAAGATGTACTACTTGTTTATATTATTTCCAGAAAAAGTTTTGAAATTTATAGGTATCTGTTTTAGTTTTCTTTCAAGGAAGCAGCTTTGTGTGATGGATAGTACTAATATACCGTTTAAAGCCGTTTTCTTTTCTTTTTTTTTACTTTCCCAACACTCTCCATAAGGAGTATTAAAAAATGCTATTCTTATGTTGAACTGTTTTTTTTCCATTTACCTAAATTTTGTCACAGAAGAGAAAATACATTTTCTTAAATAAACCTTTTAATTCTAGATGTTCTGAACCCTAACTACATTTCAATTATGAAAATAAATGATTTTTAAGATCATAAATAATCAACATCAACATAAATGAAACTATCATATATCACATATATATGTATAATATCAACTATCATAAATAATTTGTAATACAAATTTTAAAACTTATTATGATTCAGACATGCAAATGTAGGAATAAATTTAACGTAACACTTTTAATAAAGAAGTTTTCATATAACAGTTTATTTTTAAAGTAAAACAACAGCATAAAATATATATTGGAAATCCTAGCACATGCCTTTTATTTGTTTAAAAATCAATCTTGAGCCTTTTTGAAACAAGTTACTTTTGATGAAACTGCAAATCATGCAAATTTTGCTTCTAAATCTTAAATTAGTTTCTGAATTTATAGTCGAAAGTTCGTCATTATTAGGTATACATAATTAGGTGTTATACTGTCCTTGCAAAGTGTGAAACTATCTTTTTATATTATCAAAGACTTTCTCTTCAAGGCCTAATCAAGAGTATTAGTGTTCAAAGTTCATAAAACGAGACATTAAAAATATGTGTATTTAAATTTTATAATCTTGAAACATAAACTTCACATACGTAGCAAATCTCCCTAATGACATGAATTATTCATTAAACTTTAAAGGGGAACACATTACTTGTCTCAAACATACGTTAATAATAACGAGGTAGTGATTTTATGATTACATACATTTACTACATTGCATATTTATGTAACTTAAAAAAACATGGCTCAAAGAGCTAGTTTTCTATAGTTTATTTGTTAGTTTTATTTGCTTCTAAGAGAGATTCCTGAATATTTTTATAGTTATGGAGAAGTGATTAACTATTTGCTGTGCAAGAATGCGATTATATAAAATAGTTCCCTTAAAATATTTATAAAATCGTTTTATTTTTGTTATAACTCAAACACAGTAATTCGATCGTAAATTGAAAGAAGTTATATTTCTTAATCTTTTAAGTCCATATCCTTACAATGATAGAAATTTACACTTGTCGTATAGGAAAGATGTACTTTTACCACAATCTTTTATTTTTATGCCTTCATTTTTCGCATTTTTATAATGCTTAATAGCATTTTAATTTGATAACTCATTTAAACAACATATAAATTCGGACCAATTCTGGTTAAAATTACATTTTATCACAGTATATATTTAAAAATTATGTAAGTAAAACAAAATTAATTAGATAAAATTTTCGAATACTTGCTTCCTTTTCGACAAGGAAAAAGAGATAAGGGATATTGGATAGTTTTATACTTTCAATTTAATTTTACTATAGAAAATTTACTTAATAACTATGATTACACTGTAATGTATAATAAGGGAACGTACCCATACTACGTGACCTGTTTAAGGGGGGGAGGGGGTCTTCAAAATACCACGCTTGGTCACAAAGGGGAGGGGGGGGCTTTGGGTTTCGTCACGTAGTCAAAAAAATAGTGTATTTTCTATCACATGACTCTGCCTAACAACGACCTTAGCAACGTTGTTTTTTTACTCCAGTGTCATCATGTGCGAATGCTGCTATTGGATACTTCTATGTCCCGCCCCTAACAATAGCCTTAGCAACGTTGATTTTGTCCTCCAAGTGACGTCATGTGCGAATGCTCTATAAAGAAAAAACTTGTTTTTGTAAATTACGTTACTGTTACAATAACTTTTACAAAAGATTTTTCCTTGATAATATATTTTCCACTTGTATGCACCCACTCTTGGCGTCACCAGGCAAGCGCTGTATTAATAAAGATAAATGTTAAGCCAAATTAACTTTTTTTAACTTTCTGTTTGCTAAAAATGATTGAAAACCGTGTTTATGAACTACTACGTGAAAACTAGAGGGGAAGGGGGGGGGGGGGGTTGGCATATACTACAGGTGGTCACCAAGGGGGGGGGAGGTGGGTCAAAAGCAGTAAAAAATAGGTCACGTAGTATGGGTACGTTCCCTAATCCTAAAAAAATGTTTTTGGAACCTAAAAAATGTAAACAGCTTATCAATATTTAACAGGACGAATAACGGAATAGAACCACAGTATTTTAGAAGATGAAATTTTAAAACGGTTTCTCTCGTTATAAAAAAAAAATACATTATATTCCCACTGTGTAAACGTGGAACGAACTTTTTTTGAGTAAATTGTATCGGTTTGAAGTAATGCTTCAAAAATGCTTCAATGAAATATTTTTGATTTTTGCTGTTTGAGCAATTATGTGCCATGTAAGTTAATTTATCAAAAAGTAACGTGCATCAAACTGTGCTTCTCTTTTCCAATTGTTTTAACTGTCTCAATGGTGTTCCTACCGAGTTTATAGTGTAATAGGGATAAACTTGTACCACAAACTCTTGAAATTTACCGATTGCTCTGTAATTGTTATAAGTCATTACTTACAAACATTTTAAAGATACAGCCTCTTTTAGTGTCTTAAATTGATGCAAAAATTAAGTTGTGTACTCATGTTGAGATATAAAGTAGCAAATTAAAAGAACAGTATGTACTTACTAGCCAGTGATTATGTTTTTTACGTTATTAACATCGTACCTTGGATAATTTTTAAAACGGAATAAGAACTATCATTCAAAAATTACATGATAAAAAACTTAGATGTTTACCATTTACGTGAAACATTTATGAATCACCTAAAATATGGTATTGCCCATTTAAAATACAGTACTTAGTTACAGACTAAGCTTTTAAAATTATACGAACATATTTCAAATATGTATGCAAATAATTTGCAAAATTCAAACAAATACTACTTATATATTTTAGTAAAATTAACATTTCCCTAAACAAGAATAGAAAATGGATGCTTTTATTAGTATACTCTTAAAAGCTAATTAGCAACTCATTTTTAAATTACCCCTCATTGCACTCGTACTTTTCTCAACAAACCGGATAACTTGATTTGAAAACACTGTTGTAGTTACTGCTTGACAAAACATAGTAACTTAATATTTTTAAGGCTTTTAATTTTGAAACATAATTTGAAAATATTTTCCAAACATTTTCTGCTTTTTGTTCAAATTGTTACTGATTATAATAAAACCAATCGTTACATTTCTTACGTCTGTATTCACTACTAACCTGTTCTATGGTTAACCTGAAATAAAGTTTTTTCTCTAACTCTGCCGTAACTCCTATTGGCCTCTGATTTGCTAACTCCTGTTTTGTAACTAACTTGTTTTCCTTTTTTTAACTAGCAATTAGGCCGTATTGACGACTAATCTAACCTCAGGTTAACTTAGAATCAGAATATCTAATTGGTAGTTGAAGAAGGACAAGAAATTTTAAGCTTATTAGAGTTGGTGAAGAAGCTTTATTCTAGGTTAACCTTAGGTCAGTTTAGTGGTGAATACAACTATTAAACGTTTTGATTCCGTGTTAACCTTAGGTTAAGTTAGTGGTGAATACAGCCGTTAAAATATGTACCCCAGTTGGAAAAACTTGTTCCTTTTTATTTCCCGTGTTTCATTATTTTTTGGCTATTTACATTTTCAAAATCAATCAAATTCTTCCCGGGCCTAGTGGCCCATCAGGCGGTGCCCATCTCCGTTTCCTTAGCCTTTGGGCTTGGGGTGCTAATTACTTAGCTTGTGTCCAGGCCGAGTGGCTAGCCCTACGTTGGACCCCCAGTTTTGATTCCCCAAGCGAGCTTGGTGCTCATTTTATCGACCTCGGGAGGATGAAGGGCTGAGTTGACCCATGACCAGCTACCCAAGCAGGAGCCGCAAGGCATCCACATCAAAATTCATTTAAACTGTGATAATTTAAATTCATCTTAAAAGTGTATTTAGAAATCAATTTCAACTTTACCCTTTAACGGTTTACTCTGAACTAATTCTGACCTTAATACTTGAATCCGAAAAGACTTCACAAACAGAAAACCACCCCTCTTTGAAACATTAACATATAATTACAAATTTCCGTACTCATTTCCATAACTCAAACAAAAGAAACATTGTCAAAAACAGGACGTCTTAACAAAGAAACCTCTAATACATGTCACAATGGTAGTTAAGCCTATCCCCAGAGCGACAGGCATGCCATCAAGACCAATGTGTGCGGGCTGCAATTATCCAATCCTACCCAAAGGACATGACATATTAAGGGGTAGCTCCACGACATGCAGACACAGACATCGATTTGGGATTGTCTCCTCAGAGAGAAGTGAGTCGCTTTAACCGAACTCCGATGAGATTTGATGGTCACACGCAATGCTCGTTGCGATGTGTTGTTGAGGGTGTAACGCTTCTGGGGACCTGCTATTCGTGATGTATAGGTCGTATTATCTTAACAGCCTTTGATTAGGAAGTGAATGCGTAAGTGTGAATTGAGGGTCATGGAAATGGACATTTCAGTTGAAATTTAATGTTATAGATAAGGTGATTTTGTGAGTTTAATATTTTATGTGGGCAATCCTCAATTGGTCAAGTATAATGCAGAATAATCTTTAATTATCATAAATATAAAACTCGGAACTAAATGATAATCAGTAGGTACCCTGGTAGAACAGATCATACTAAATATCTCGAGTTTTAGTCACTACAATTAGAAGTAAACAAAATTCGGCTGTACATGACAAAAATTCGATGAATCTTGAACGTTTTTGCTGTTTGGGTAGCTAATAAGTGTTGTTTCTGTTGTAAAATTCTCTATACACATTTAAAAAAAAATATTCTTGCAAAAGCTAAAACATTGCTTAGTACTCTATAGTTATAGAAGATGTTTGGTTGCCCCAAATTAATAAATTGGTTACCCTTTTGTTAGGTACATTTTGGTAACTCAAAAAAAATTACATGACAACGTTAAGAATTATTTTTTTATAAATTTGTAATGAAATATGGAAAACTAAATATAATTAATTGCATCTAATTTCCACCCAAATATAAAAATAATTTCTAAAAGATCAAACATTTAAAATAAATACAGATAATGAAGTAAGCATTGCTTTTCTATTTTTCTGTTCCATAATGCATAGATGGTTTTTAATGAAAATCTTTCTTTTTTATTCGAATTATATACATTACTAAGAATAAAAATAAAGCGAATCCCTTTAACATCCATTTATTTGTTCCATTAATTTTCTCAATATATTATTATTTATTAAGTTGGGTATAATTTAATAGATAATAAATTAAACAGTAATAAGTTTCGGTTTTTACCAATTTTCATCTTTAGCCTATGACACTGATAAATTTCTTCCGTTCAATCAAAAGTGAAAATTCCAAATTATTTACGTGATTTACATTAAGTACTTATCTTTAATGATAAAGATAAAAGCGGTGAGTAAAATTTTAAAGTTTCCATTTTTAATTTTAAAGAACTTCAGCTTTAAGACAAGAGTGAATGGATTAATATAAATAAAGATACGGATTATTTTCTATTTTTGCCAACACAAATTACCCTTTACACTAGGTTCCTTGAAAGAATTGCTACCTAATGCACAAAATAATATCTAGTATCATTGGTTTAAGTGAAGAATATTACTGATTAACCAATCACGGTTCGGTTACACTCAGGGAAAGTAGAAAATTCACGATATCGCGCACAGTAGCATCAACAGTCAACCATGAAAATAATACTCGTGATACACAATTTAAATAGATACAAATGACCCACATATTATCCCCATTTGTCTCTGCTTCAAACCTAACAATCCCCTCTTTGTAGCAAAGGCATTAGAAGCACCCCTCTCAAAACACCTGCATCCAATGAGCCCTTGTAAATCAAAGGCGATGCTTCTACAGTCGAATCGCCTGGCACGCTCGAACACCTACCCCGAAATAAAGGGGAATCCTTTGATTCCACGCGTAATCAACACACGATACAAATCCATTTACAATCTATTCATCCAGCCTGATTAGTCAGTTCCGCACAGGACTAGTAGTAGCGCGGTGCCTCCTCAATTTCAGCTCCCGTCAGCTCAATTACAGCTGGCTTTGGTTACCTGGGCGAATATGGCTGTATGTATGAGCGCGTCTTGTTGTTAGGTTTTAAAGAGGGGATCGTTTTGTTTCGTTCGTTAATTAGTGGGTAAATAATGGTGTCTGGCAGTTTTCGTAAATTTTGCGAAAATGGAGAGTGTCGTACAGAGTAATTGGTGTAAGGAAAAGACTGGGGTTGCTTATTAATGTTGTCATCAAAGTCTTATGTAAATACCATCATTATCTTATTTGAATGTACTTGGATGTTGTATACACACGTTTACACAGTAATGGCAATATTAAGATTTAACCATGCGTCGACAGATCATTGTTAATAACATCTGACACATGAAGCAGAATATAAAAGAACATTTCTTGCTGACGAAGAGGATCAAAGTATCCCCGAAACATTGTACAATTTTAACATTTTACGTGCATAATAAAACCGTTGTTCTTTTATATTCTGCTGCACAGTCTTCCATGGTGGACTTTATTCTCATCTGACACATGTTTTAAACGTTTGTACATTAAAATCTTAATAAATTTTATTGTAAATGAGGCTAAAAAAATGTTTGTTTTGAACCATATTAGTTCTAGGTCAGCCAGAAATATCTATAGAAAATTTTGGACAACCGGAATTGAAAGAGTTGAAGACTTACAAGTTTTAATTATTTATTTGTTTTCTGATTTTATGCATTATTCTGCATGTTAGTATGGATAAAAACACGGATTGAATTCCTTCCACTACTATTAATTTCTCACCAAGAGCTAAAAACAATACTGCAAAATATTATTTCGTTTTTAAAAAGAAAACTCCCAAAATTGTGTCTTGCTTTCAAGAAACGCCGCACTTAACTAAAACCACAGCAACGACAGCCAAAGAAGACAAAGCGCACATTAAACCCCATTTTAACACCCCATAACACACCCTCATTCCAGAACATAAAACGTACCACCTCCCCCATGAATCAACCACTGCACCCTACTCGACATCTTCTCGGGGACAGGAAACTTATCTTACCATTACCTCCCCATAAAAGCAATGGATTCGTCCCACCAAAAGTTAATCATTCGCGGGCCGCTATATGCTTTTAATTACGAAGCCCCTTTGGCCATCAGGCCCCCGTCAGATACCGATGAGTTACGAGGGGACCAAGGATTATCGTTCGGACGAATGTCAAGCGTGGGCGTGGCGGTGATATATTGAAAAGATTGGGGATGCGCCGAGCACGATAACATTTTGCTGTTAATTAAGAGAATTGGAAGGGGAAACCTGAGTCTTGCCTCTGTCAGGGTTGTCTGAGGGATTGAAGATTGGTCGTTTGATTAATAATGGGGTGTTGATTGAATTGGTTATTTGGGTCGGGGATGGCGGAGACATTAGGGTGGTTTGATGTGATTTCAGTGGAATTGAAAAGTAATGGTTCTGGTAATTGGACGTAAGATGTGATTGATTTGGAAGGGGTTTTGATCGTGAGCTAAATTGCAATTATATGTAATGATTTTATGGGTATTGATATCCATACTAAGTAGAAATTATTTTTTGACTCCAGTGTAATTAGATAATGCCTAAACAGCGATAAAGAATTATATTTTTTACTAGGACGTATAGATGAAATATAACGGACATTGTTTAGCATATTCTGCATCAATAAATAGAAAAAATATTGGACAAAAACAAGCAATATGACCATGAAACCATCATGCTAAAACCATATTTTATATAAATAACGAATCTTTACTAAATTAATAAAAAAAAAAACTTTGTATGATTAAAGAATCTATGTGTATGTTATATATTCCACGTTTATTTATAGATAACTAATAATGCATACATTCAACAATTTCATGAAATAATTTTACTGCACACAATTCTATAAAATACTTGACATTTTAATAAAAATAAGTTTTAATACATTTTTTTAAAAGTAGTTTTATAACTTCAATTTTTACATTCGTCTTGCTGTTTATATTGTTTCAAACGAAATATAGTTCACTATCAATACCAATACTATAAATACCAATCCGAAAATCAATACACCACTAGCCATAACTGTAAATCAATGTAAAATGACTCCGACATTTATTACTTTCTATCCAAACATGGATCGAGTATATTTCTTAAAATGCTCTTCAGTTCTTCGTTTAAAAGACGCACAGTAAAACTTATCTGCAACAATACTGCGTTACTTTCAACCTCAATCTGCCGTACTTGTTCTTTTACCATTTTCTCCGAATCCGGCGCTCCATATAGTCAATATCGTTTACTTTTTCGATAGGCCCAGTTGAGAATCTTCGATAAATCCACTGCTGGAACTCAAATATAATAAAAATGTGACCCTCGCTTCGATTTAGTTGATTCTGGCTTTGCGCCAAGCCTTTCAAACCCCTCTTGAGAACTACGACTTCATTTTAAGACAGGGACTTAAATGTGATTTCAAAAGCCATAAAGGAACAAAGCTTAGGTATTCAGATTTTAACATATCGAAGTTTTATGGTCATATTACTAAACGGATACTGTCTGGGGCTATCTTTTTCCAGAAAATATTTCGTCTTCAATAATACCCAATTTATAAAGAAGTCAGGATTTTAAATTGAAGTTATTATTTTTTTTACAATACTGGCAAAAATGGGATATAAAACGTTTTTATGTGAAAATTGGGGATTGCGAATTCCGCAAAATTTGCCCATTCTTAAGAATAAATGTATTGTACTGTATTTAGGGTTCCGTATATATTTTTAAAGTTGGAATTACGTCAATGATGTCCATTTTTCATATTTCCCTATTTTAAAATTACTCTTTAAGAATATTTCAAAAAGCAAACACCCTTTTATATTTACCTATGTACATATTCTTCCTTACTTAATTTTGTTAACAATCGGTATGTAATTCAAAAACTAAATTTTCTACAGAAGGTATAAAAATTAAAGAAATTATTATAAAAAGGGAGAAATAAATTTGAAGTTCCTTTTAAAACTAATTTTTTCACAATGTAATAATATAACCATTGCTGAAAAGAACCACAAATGTTCAGTTAAAATAAACTTTATATTTCTTTGATTATCACATTTTATAGATTTCATATTTTTTAGTAAATTTTAAACTTATATTGCATTAGTACCCAACAAAAGTTATATAATTAAAGATAATAAAATAAATTGGTTTGATTACTGTCATTAAGACATCGTATATTACAATCTTAAACCCGTTCATTCTCTTAAATGTAATACCTACTCACTCTTATTATTGTACAATATTTTACTAATACTGAGATAATACTACAACTTTTCTTATAAGATAATAATACTAGGTACTAATAAGATTTTATCTAACATATCTTTATATTACATCATATATTTTATGTAACCCTACTATACCCTATACTTATCTAACATACCCTACTTATACTATAACATATCTAACATACTTATTAATTATTGGGGTTTTTTTTTTGCTAAAAATATATCTCCAAACTCCAAACAAAACATTACAAATAGAAATAGGCTTTCGATTTGATATAATATGCTGTTCAGACTCTTTCATATAATTATTTTATTACATCTGAAACAGTACACTTAAATTTTTATTGGTTATAACGAGCAATTATAAGAAATAAATGAAATATGAATCAAATACATAATTACATAAATGAAACAGGAGTTTTTGCCTCAAAACAACGTTTTTTATCTTGAAGAACACCTAATACCCAGCAATACACGTCTTACGCAAAGCCAATAAAGTAGGACCAAAATGGTTTTGCGAATTGCAGTAACTTGCTGCGTCATATTTCAAACTCGATCTCAGCAGGAGGAAGGAGGCAGAAGCGTTTTCCAAGAACAAAGTTGAAACTCAATAAAGATCGTCAAAGGGAATCGGCCCCTTTGAAAAGAGAAGATGGCGCCTCTTTTCGCAAAGGATAAAAGAGGGAATTTCGTTGGAGATTGTATTTCCTCAAAAACCAAATTTCATGGCAAGAAATGTCGTAAGATAGTTTTTAAGGTCTAAATATACCTCTATTATTAAATGTTCCCTCGCAATATTTTGGGGGAAATGTTGAAAGTAGAGAACGCGTTTTTCGTGCTTATTGTAGTAACAATTTTTCCGTCAAAAACTAGTGCATCGCTGTGTTCGTTAATATTGAATTTAATATAATGGCGAGTTTTATGTTGTTTTTCTCTATGCTTTTTTTTTTAGTTTTTGTAACTTGGTTACGGAGAGTGGGGAGATATTGTTTTAGGTCTCAATAAAATATATTTCAGTCTTCTATTTTATGATAAATTAAAATATTAGAGAAAAATAAAATGAATTGGACTATCACAATATTGAAATAAAAAGGATTATCTAGCTTACAGTAAACATTGACTATGTGTATTTACTTATCAATAAAAAATGTTTCCACACGTTTTAACATGCATTTATACGTACGTATCTAAAAATGATACGTCAGAATCTAATGTCATTATTAATTTGTGAAATTATACCTCATTTATAAGATTACATAGTGTAGTTTCATAAATGGATGATTTTGTTAAAATAATTGTTGCTCACGCAGAACAAAACCCACATCAAACGCAAATAAATGAAAGTAAAACCACTTTTGTTTTGAAAATACATGACCAACATTATTCTTTACTGATGGTAAGTATTTCACAAGTAAGTATACATATCAATATATTTTCTTTGAAAAGTTACTTTTTAAGAAAGCATTAAAACCATACTTTTAATATCGTACATAAATAATCATTTATAAAAGTATTGCGTACTAGCAATAGGAAATACTTCAAATTTATTAGAAAACATAAATAATGGGTCTAAAAATTTATACCAGTTTAAACAAATAGTTTCTGTATAAAGTATAACCGTCATGGGTTTGTGAGTGGATGCAATAAATTGAGTAAGCATTCTTTTTCGTTTGATTTAGAACCGATCTATAAAAACGAGGAGAAACAAAATCACCCGAGCAATTTCGCTTCACCCCCCCCCCACCCAAACCTATTCAAATCTAAATACGGATTTTTCATCAGGGGACTTCCTGATTAAAAACTAATAAAACTCCGACCACTCCTAATCTCTAAAACACTCATACGGTCCGGAAAAACTTAATTCATTTGCCACTTTCCGAGAATACATCGATTTTCATTAGTCCCAACAAACTCCGAAAGAGAAAAAATCGCTCAAATTCAGAAAACTCGACGGTATCGAATTTCAAAAGGGGTAATTTTACACTCCAGAGTTTCTTTCGGTGCGACACGAGGCACAGGAAAGAAAAAAAATGTAATCGGCGAACCTCACAGTTAATAGAGCGGCGGACACGAGAATTTAATCAGGTCCGGGGGATTAGCCTCAGAATTGAAAACCAGAGGAGGGGGGTGGATCCTCGAGGGGGGGGCGGGAATTAAAACCCCGCCTTATTGCGGTTCCGGCCTCCGCTACAAAAGGGGGTTTTATCCAACGGCTTTTGATTAAGTGGCTAACTGGGTAGCGCCATTTCTTTTTTAGAGACTGACTCCGTTGGGTGTAATGGAAAGACTGAAATAATCGCTCAAATCTGTGAAGTGTTTTGAATTAAATTATGGGTGCGATGGGAATTAGGTAAAGTGAGTTCTAATTATGTGATAATGGATAGAGGGGTAAGTTAATGAAGTCATTTTTGTTGGGTTTAGTTCTTTCCCTCGGTGAACTTTGAAGCTTTGGGGACTTGGAATAAATTTGTACCTTTGAAACAATTTGGGCTTTTTCCCCAGCTTAAAGAAATGGGAAAAGTGTTTTATTTTATAAGCATTATTGATGAATCACTTATTTTTTAACGAAAAATTAATTACTTTTTACTATTTAAAATATCATTTCATAAAAATATGTTTCCATTAAAATAATACGCTTTACAACTCAAAAGCTCTCGAAATGTTATAAAATATAATTTTTTTATATCAGTATTTTTATCTTCACAGTTGGTAAATTACCTTAATTATTTCTATCCCTCTAAGCATGGACCCATAAAAATACCTGTAAAATATTTACATTATATCGTCGCTAAAGGCATAAGCTCAATTTGGGCAATTTTGAGTTAAGAATCAAACTTCTGATCAAAACTTAACATTAGATCCTCTGTGTGAAAAATGTTAAAAACATACTCTATTATCTACAGTCGTCAGGGTTTTTTTATCCATTAATCTATAGAAGTGTACGTTAGAGAGAAAGAGAGCTAGTTTTTTATTCCCTTCAGAAAACTCGGAGAAATTGAGTACTGTCATGCTGCGCTTCAAGCGACGATCCACTGTTAAAAGTACTTCTCACAAAATCCATAATAAGTGCAAAAACTAAAATTTATCCAAGAGAGCATTTTCATTCACATGAATCGGACCTAACAACGGCCTTAGCAACAGAAGATGTTACAGTTTTTTGCCCTACAGAGGTTAAGAGTTGCAGAAAATGACTGGCCGTGGAATTCTTCTATTTGAGCATTTGCAATCACGTGATCACATACCTAAAAACCGCCTTAGCAACAGATAAACAACGGCCTTAACAACAATTAAAAGCCCTACAGAAGATACACAGTTAAAAGAAAATAACCGGTTGTGACGTCACCTGAAAAAACTCTAGAGAAAACTAGTCTTAAAGGCACAGCTTGTAAATAAATTTTAAAAAAAAGTAGGACGTCTCAAAGAAAATTTAAAAAACAATTTTTCAAAATATGTTTATGTTCATGAATGTATTGTACACAGACAAACGTCAGTGTTTTATAAACCATGTGAATGGAAAAAATGATGTATAAGGTAGAAAAAAAGTTTGAAAGACGCATAAAGGTAAATGCGTACGATTTATAAAAACCTAAGAATGCGTAAAAATAAATCCATAAAAATAAAAGGACTCTTATACTCAAACTTTTGAGAACTGACTTTTGAATCATCTTCACGAGAAAACAAGTTCGCACCTTAAAACATGAAAAACATTAGGAACTTCAAAACACGAAAGACAAATCTCCTTGTTGTTCAAAGAAGAAGAGAAAAAACCTCTTCTGTTCCATAGAAATAATGAACTTCCAAAGTTGGTGAAAATGGATGAAAAAACTTAATTCAAAAAGTCAAATCTCTTAAGCACCTCACGTGAGCAGTTTATCTTATCTTGTAGGTACGGAATATTTTTTTTTCTAGTTTTCGCATTCTTTTCTTTTCCCATGCGCTCCACTTTTTTATTATTCAAAAGTAGTCCATAATGAATCTTTGCGCACATCAAATGTACTTACATTCTATTAAAATTTCCAAAACTTTTTCCTAATGAATCTCCTAAAGTATGAGATAAAATTTATTAATTTAATAAAGATCTCGTTTTTGTTTAAAAATGTTTTTATGCTTTGCAAAATGTAATACTCGCTCAAATTGTAATGTTTGAAAAACACTTTAGTAATATTTTACTTAGTTAATCGCAGACAAAGGTTTTACTAAATCAATTTTATGTAATCAAAACTAAGTAACTATGAACGCAAATTCTTTCAAAAGATAGTTTTTGATAGATTTAGTTTTAGAAAACTTAAAAAAATGTAGCAGGATAAAATAATTTATTCAGTTCCCAATGTGAAAAATTTAATTAAAATTAATAAGTTATTTTATTAAATACAGAGGTAGTTTTGGTTGTTTAATATTGAATTATTCGCAAACCAGCTTTTGGATGACTCCTTGAGATATTATTAAAAAAATAGTACACAAAGACAAAACTACTGAACTTTTAGCCATTAATTGATACAAAACAGTTAAAATAGTTCATCTGCTTACTATTAATGATTACAAGGAATTTTAATGTTTCTCAATAAAGACTTTTAAATTACAATACAATAGTTTATTTAGAGCACCTGAGCCCCATGGGCCCTCAATCTCCAGTATAAGTTTAAAAATAATTTCTATGTACAACTTTTAAATGAAGGTGAACTGGAAATAAAAAAAAAATGTGTCAAAGAACAATACTTCTTCTGGAGAACAAATTGCAATACTTTAATGCAAGTCATGAATTACAATGAAAACTCAGCGTTCAGTTCTTATTATAAAATAACAACACATAATTTTTTTAAAATTCTTCTTACTTTTATAAAGAAGATATAATAGTTTCAAACTCAAGTGATTTAGTTTCACTAAACAATTCATGGTATATGAAAAAAAATATCTTAATACTTAGTAAAAGTAACGGACAATATTTAATAAAAGTACTATTCAAGATAAATGCACGCCAAGAGAAAAATTTAAAACTAAACACTTTCGAGAACTATTCCTTTGAAAATACATCGAAAAGATTGTTTACAAATAGGAAAAGGGTGATGTTTGAGAGTAAATACAATTTCCTTTGAGATGGCTTTTTGATACTCATACTGAAGTTATCTTCAACCGGTCCATCACAAGATTGTGTAAACATAAGATTATTTTGAAAGAAAAAGGATGTCGTTTTAAAACCATATGCGCTTAAGAGATTTACGTATTCGTAAAAATATATCAATTTTAGGATTTTGAGACACAGAATGCAATTAAACGTTTGTTTGCCTAAACTTTTCTTAGAAAATATAGCAAGAATTTTTATTAGGTTATTAACTTCCAAGTAATCACACATGTGTTACATTTTTTTCCTAACACATTTTCGTCTTTTAGCTGCATAACGGAATGGAAAGCAAACACTGCTGTGATCCTAATTCTGAATATGACCCTACAAGACACTACAGAAAAATACAAAAAAATTATGATAATATTTATTTTTTGTTCAAATTTTACTAATATTAACATAATAAGGTGGCGTTGAGTTTTTTAATAATAGTTAAAGTGATAGTCGGGTTTTCATGACGTAGCCTACGAATATCTTCATTTCATAATCTTGCACAATTTTAATGATAATATTTTGGGAGCTTATTTTTTTAAATATAGGTTGAAAATTATTATTTTACTCTTTTCTCGTCTAGAAGGAAATGTGCTTTTGATATTTTGTCTATCCGAGTATTTCTAAAGACTAATATTTACACTTTAATGATATGTTAAGATTGTTAAGTTATGCTATGGTTTAAAGAATAAAATATTTTTCAAAGAATAAAAACAAATAAAGTTTAAAATATAAAATTTTATATAAGGACAGGAACAGGGAAGGGATATAATATTGTTAGGGGAGATATATCTCAGAGACTTAATGTTTTCTATGAATTTAAAGTACACGCATTTTTTTTTAAATTGGAGGATTTGAAAATCTGGAACTTTTCAGAATATAGGTCATGGTATTATCACTCTCTGATAGAACTTTGGAAAAAGGGAGATACGTCACTACTATAGAGAAGAAAAGCGTTCATGGTCTAAAGATATGCGCATAGAGAATTTTGTGTTTCTCTTTGATATTTTCTTATTTCTACCCGATTTCGTTTACCCAAATGCATTTATCCCTGTCAGGTCTACATTATGTGCATATATAATGTCTACTTTCCATTTTACATTCGGTATATCTGACCGATTGCGTGCGAGTTTGAGTTAAGACACCAGATTCGTCAGTCAAACATCTTTAAAGATCTTAGTCTGCACTTTACATACTCTAACAAAACGGCGAAGCACGTGTTCATTTAAAGGGTGGTTACACAGACCCTGTTGAGATTCCTTGTTTCGAACTGTCCTTTATTGTAAGTTTTCGGATAAAAAACGAGGTTTTAGGGTAAAATATATCTAATGGATGCGTTGCATTCCAGGTATTAGAATACTTAAGCACACCTTTTAAACAAAGCTTCTTTTTTTTAAGATTTATCTGTAATAGCATTGGTGAATGAGATTCTGAAAAATAAGTAAATGTATAACAAGTAGATTTGCACATAAATGACCGAAAAGATCTTTAAGTATTATTTCTGATAAAAAAAAGTCCAGCAATTTATTATTTTGGTGTTTAATGGACATAAACTGAATTTAAAAAATACAGAATAGAGCATTAAGTTGCCCAATTGGTATGATTCAATTTGAAATTTGCATTGTAAAAGTAAATTTCATAATTTTATAAATAGAGGTGAAATAATTCCAGAATGTCAGAGTTTTTAGATTGAGGTGAAATATTCCTCATTTGCAAAGTTTTTATTAATTGATATTTTTATTGTGTCCATTTTTGACATGATTGAAGAAAAGTTAGTAACATACAATAGAAAAAGCCTCATACAATTACTTATATCATCTATTTACAATGGATAAGCCTCTTCATTTTCCTTTACCATTAGATTTTACTGTTTAACATTACCTGATGACGATTAACGGGATTTTGGCTATAATAAACACATGAAAGATTAAAATGGTTAATCCAGCAATAAGTTCTGGACAAATGCAATTATAACTTTTGTTCAACAATGTATTGCTATTTTCGTGCAATAATTTCTTGTTATATTGACTTGGATCATACTGATCTGCCCTACAACTAGAAAAAAAAATATTATGTCCTTTCACGTAAAAGTCTATTAACCTGATATAGAGCTGAGTGCTGATGTGATACAAAATTATCGACATTTTTACAACCAACCTTACATGTTTTTACCTCTAGTAATTTCTCCACTAAATGAGTCGGCGAACCAAAAGAATTCATTCAACAGGGTCTAACAACCTATTCCCTAAAAAACTCATGTCCCTTTTAATAAAACACAAAATCCCTCAAATCTAAAATAGGCCGAACCCATTACCTTTCAACACGATCTTCCAAGAAGGTACTAACACTCTCCCAGTAACTAAGTAGAACCCGACTACCTTTCCACTTTAAAATATTCCTTGTACCACTTAATGAAAGACCAAGGGACTGATATCGTCTCCACATTACATTTTTATGAGCCCCAGTTAAAGAGCTTCTCATTTGCGACAAAGAGCCCCAGTCGCTCATTGCTCAGAACCTCCGCTCATTGCTCAGAACCCTACGCTTTGCCCAATCCAATCACTTGAAATGGAAGCGAACGGAATTTCTTTGAACTCTTGACCATTTCCCGAATTACCCCTTGAGTTCCCTTATTTTTTTGCTCCTGTCCGAACGTCTTAGGAGTAGGGGCCCATTCTTATCTATTGATTGCGTTCGGTTCCAGACATTTAGGGGGTTCTCCCCTCCTGAGTGGTTTTATGAGGCTTGGATTGGCAACATCGTTGCCGGTCGCCTTTTAAAAGCGGGAGCGGGGCAATCTGGGTAATCTTCGAGTTATTAGCGTCTGGCAGCGCGTTTTAGATAAGGTGATGGGGCTGAATGTTATCCAGCGTTCGTTTTGTGTAGCGGAAATGAGTTGGGATGAGCTTTCTCGCAATTTAGTGGCATGTTTTACACGACGTAAGCTATAGAGGTGGCAGTGTAAAAGACAATGTGCAAAAATGTCATTAACTCTTAATAATAACTAACTAAATAGGTATTTTATGCCTTCATCTTGTTTAATTACCGTGGTTCTCAAACTGTGAGGTGCGACCCCTAGGGGAGCGTGTTAGCACTAAATGGGGCGCAAGCATATAGAAAAGTAGAAAATAGCAGATTTTTTTTTAACAAAATTGATTAATTTACTGAAAGTGAAGCTAAACTAAATACATTCTGACATCATATAAATGAAATACACATTTACCCTGATATTGTACTTAAAAATATAACAGTAATGTCACTTTTTTTATAATAATCTTTATTTACATCAATAATCTTGTACGAAGAGAACAAGAATTTTTAACTATACACTTATAGGATTACAAATCCTTTGCAAGTGAAATTGTTGGTCTTAATAATACTGAGGAAGAAAATAGTAAAAATAGAATAGTATTTGGAATAAAAAAAATTAATTACAAATGAAATTAGTTAATTAAAACTTTATCAGTACTAAATTAAAACCATGTTTAATAAATAACTATTAACGCTTCCCATGAGCTTGTCTTGTAGAAATATTTCTTTAAAGGAATATTTAATATTAGAAATTAACACTCTTGTGTTTTTTCTACATTTACATAAAACCTTAAATTGGTCTACAAAGCAGTAACCTCCGAAAATCCGGTCACGCATAGGTATGATGTCGGAAATGGGTAGTACGGTACTAAACGTTACAAAAAGTCCTTGTTTTCTGTGCAGAAAATTCATCATTCATCCAACCCAAAATTTAAATGGGAAACTTATAATGATTTCTCCTTTTACAGTTGTGAGACTTTCGAAATACATTTTAAAATAAATTCCTAAGTTGCTCATAACTTACTATCAAGTTGTCGTCAGCAAAAAAAAAACTTGTTTTCTTTACCAAAATGGTTAAATTATTTTCTATGGTTCGCAGTCTAAAGAACTAATAAATAAGTTAAAATTATCCATTTAATGACAAAAAATTAATAATTCTTCAGATATTTTTAGCACATAAATAGTCATATAGGATTTTTAAAAACATTTCGTATTTATTTTATTTGTATTTAAACATTAGATAGAAGCAACTCTTCATTGTGTTGGTAAACAGGACAGATGTAAATACCTTTCACGACAGTTTTTTTTTCTCTTAAAAGGCATTTCAAAATCCACGACTTGTTAATTGAGTCATTAGCATTTCCTTAGCACTTGGCATTCTAATTAAATTTCAATAGATTCCACCAAGTTGGAAGAACTGTCTCCTAACCTAATGGGTTTTAGCCGTAAAGAAACTATTATTTCCCTCCTGGATATTTTCGACATCGCCAACCTGTAATTGTTAGTTAATCGACTAAATAGATACCTCACCAGTTATCTCCTCCTGGATGGTAATTACCCAGAGAGCCTTCGTTTTCCCGGATTTCCTCATACACTAATTAGTAATTGGTTGATGGTGACTAAAAAAGACAGCTTGGGTATTATATATAGTATATCTATGGGGACTTGATTGTGGTAGGAAGATTCATAAGGTAATACTTCAAACGATTCATTTGTTTAACATGTCATCAATCAATTCATTTTAATTTGTCTATAACACCGTTTATACGTCTTTCAAGGGACCGACGTAAAACGATGTATAAATGAAAAGCCGTATACTTTAAAACAACTTTGATTATTACGTTTCTAAATGCTCCTAATGCAGATTTACGTAAATACAATAAATTTGAGGTTTTTATAAAGGAAAAATTACTACAAAACTGTTTTTATAATAAAATAATATTTAAATTTTAAAATATTCAAACGTTTAACATAAAAATAAAACAAATCATACCTGTTTATTCTAAATAGTATTTATTTTATTTTTCATATCTTGAGTACTATATTTCACATCCTTAAAACCACTTCCGAATGCATTGCAAATCTTCAATGTGGTATTAAAATGTTTTGAAAAAATCATTCATTGTCATTTGACGTAAAGATTGCCTTTGACTGTGAATTACAGCATTATACAGTGGAAGCTCTTATAACGACCTGCTCTTATAAAAATCCTCTCTTATAAAGACCCAAAAATTAGTCTCTATAAGAGCACTTTTGTGCTCTTATAAAGACTAATCTTCGAATCGATTCAGCTTATCGAATACTTTTCTGGATCGGTTTGTTTGCGTCACACAGGAATTAGCCAATAAACGAATATCAAAGTATGACAAACAGCACCAAGTAACCATCGCATCTTCTTCTCGCTTGCTTTCGCCCGGGGTAACCGGCTACAATCCCAAAACGAAACCTTGCGCTATACCCAATGTCTTTGTTGATATGAGACTTTAAATTTATTACCGTTTTCGTTTTATGTAAGCATCCGAACATTCTAAGGAAGCTAAACTACGCAATAAATTAATATCAAAATAAAAATTTAATAGCAAACACAAATATTTATACTTTGTAAAATATTGATCTTAAATTTCATAGCAAAAAATAAGGTACTATAACATTAAATTGAAAGTATCAAGAATTCATAAAATAATAAATAATTGCTTAAAATGAGGAAAAATCAATTGGGTGATTCGAACTGTGTTCTAAATCCCAACATCTAGTATCCTACTGTTTGGATATAATGGTAAAATACACAACCAAGGGTTTCAGTTAGTTGATTAAAAAAACGTATTACGGGTAACTGCAATTTCCATAATCCATCCCTTTGCCTTTGACGATTGAGGGTTGGTGATCGTTTTCAGGTTTAGATTTCCTCCAAACTTTATAAACTAATCTACTAAAAATATATCTTTGAGGGAATCGAGTCCACCTTCCCGAAAAGCATCAAAATTGATAGTTTAGTTTAACGAGTTTATTACTTTTAAACGAGTGATATTCTACACTCGAGTGTATCACTCGAAGTTTGCTCTTATAACGACAAAAAACTCGGTACGGATTAATTACGCTATAAGAGCTTCCACTGTAAATAGAATCAAGTTCGTGAAATGTATTTCCTGTTCTGATATAGAAAATAAGCTAAAATAAGCTCTAAGCTTTTCAATACAGTCAAACTTTGTCAATTAACTGACAACTGATGCTGAATATTTTCAAATTTTAAGACAGTACAGTGGGAAACGACGTATAACTGGTACTGGGCATTGCATTAAAATGAATAGGAATGAATTGGGACTCCGCGAAAACGACATATAAATGGAAAATTCGTATAAATGATAAATTTAAGAACGGTGCTTTACTATAATAATTTGTAAATCATTGAATAAAAGAAAATTAAATGATTTTGTCAGTAGTTGACTTAAAAAGTATGTTTATTATGAGATAGTATATTGATTGCTGTAAAAACCGTTTGAACTTGTTTGAGATTGAAAACTTTATAAAGAAATACGAATGTTTCCAAATTAAAACAATGAACATGTAATTATGGAAGGGGCATTATGGAATGGTAATAAATGGTTTAGGAAAATTTTAGTTACTTGAGATTCCTAAATGGATTTAATAATTTGACCACAATAGGAAAAACACTAAAAAATATATGTTTCCAAATGTAGTACTTATGTTTGTAAAAACAACATGGATTCGGGATGCACAAACTACATAACTCTTTGAAAAATATCTGGATGAGAACAATAGTATTTATCAACCAATAGCTTGAAATGTACTCAACTACGATAATCAGATAGCATTCGATAGCGAATACCAAATGCATGGTAATATAGCTATCCCTTGTTGGATTAGGTTAGTATGCAGATGTGGGTTTAGAACCGTAATATGAGATGTACTAGAGATATAGGTTCAACTGACTTGATGGGGTACACATATTATACTACTCTATATGCTATGAACTCTACGGACTAAATCAAGACGGCTTAGTTATTATCACAGGAATGTTTAATGGCTAAGAATTACCATTTATTATGAATAAAACTTCGAGAAGTTTGGAAAACTACTATTAAGTTTTACTTATTTTCAACATATAATCTAAGGATTAAGTATAGGGTCATTTGGGGTAAGTGGGACCCCTTTTTGAAACAGTACATTTTTGAAGCTTCATAAATTTTTTTTGAAGAGGTTCAATTTGAACTTAATGACATACTTTATTTAAGACACTATAAATAAGCAAAAATTTATAATTAGGTTCTAAAATAATGCTCTACATTTTTCTTAACTTGTGTTTTTGTAAAAAATGAGACGGGTGTCCCACTTACCCCATAGAAAGGGGTAAGTGGGTCACCCCCTCTTTATTTTGATTGAACGCAAGCAATACTTAAGAGGATGTAAGTGGGTCTTACTTGATAAAGTATAGAAGTTTTAGGTACAAAATATTTTATTGTAACTTAATCCATATACGAGATATCTACTCACATTTAAATTAATAGGGTTGGTTGGGGTAAGTGGGACCCCTTTTTGGAACACTACAATTACAGAATGTTTTCTTCAGGTTCGAATGGTTAGGGAGACTTATAAAGAAACCCTCGAAACTATTCTCTCACTCCACTGTGTGTTTTAATTAATTTCTTGGCAACGTGGATAAAAAAAACCCCAACTTAATAGTTTACTTTACTTACCACAGCTTATATTAAAACGCAAAGTTAATATAAAATTTCAATAAATTACTTATAAATGTTTCAATAAACATTAAAATGGTGAGTCTAGGGTGTCCCACTTACCCCATAATGAGGGGACCCACTTACCCCTACTATGCTTAAATTACGGGGTAAGTGGGACCCCCCTCTTAAAAATTTTTAAATAAGAGATTTTGTGAAAATTCAAATTGCAGTATGTATTTTAAGTCAAACCTGGCACAACAGTTGAAAAAACATTAAAATATAGTGAAAACTTTCCTGAAACACTTCTTGGAAAAATGCATCTTGAACTCTCCAAAAAAAAAAAAGTTATGGAATTTTTTTTACAATAGTTCTATAATCTTAAAAAAAATGACACACAACTCTAATATATGCAAAACCCATCAGTGTGACAAAATGTAACATGATCAATATGAATAAGTATGAAATGTCCTTTACATAGTTTAGTTTTAGGGGGGTGACCCACTTACCCCAGGGACCCACTTACCCCAAGTGACCCTAATTGGGAATAACCTTACGATGCAGAGTGTTTTTTAGTGTAATAATTATAAAATAAATAATTACATTCGTGTTTGTTATTTTTCATACATATTTATTTCATTATTTTATACTTTAATAATTAAACAAACTGTAAATTACAGCGTGTCGTTCATTCTATTTTATAACACGTTTAATTTTAATTGAAGCTGTTTATAAACCCCACTTTTAAACATTTTACTTATAGAAAATAACGGAGAAAATATTGGGATATAAATTATCTAGAAATTTACTTAGCTTTAAATATTTGTTTAGTAATACAGATAATTTACGTTAAATTCTTTAGTTAATTTGTTAACCAAGCAGTTGATTGTCAAATGAAAATATGAAGAACACTTATTACATTTGTAAGCATTTAAGTGATTGGATTGTGCTCATTTATTTATAAGAAAGTAAAGTAAAGCTATGCAGATATCAACTTTATGGTACTAGAGAATATTATCTGTGAAATATCAAACATTTTAAACCCAAACGTTCAAACTTTAGACGCAAACTGCAAACAACCTAAAACGTGAATTTATTCCATAAATCAATGACCCGAGGAATGATGCCATGTTTAAAATGCATGTGATGCCAACGTAAAAGAGATAAATTCCAGTTTAAGGCTTTACCGATTCTTCAGAGACAACATAAATATGGCCGTGGAATTTTACCGTTAGGAAACAATTACCCTGGAGAGTCTTAGAACAGCTTTGAACAGTAGAGAGTGTTATTTTATTTTTGCTTACCAAGATGGATATCCGCGCTATATAAAAATGATCGCGTTTTCAGTTTCTCGTCGAAGCCCGTGGGAGCTGCTCTATTTCGGTTTTGGAGAAAGGCATTAAAATTGCAAATATTAGAGAGGGGGAGAATGAAGTTATGTGTTCTGAATGTTCGTTATCGTTCGGGATGAAGGATACTATGGCTGTTAGGAGGGGGTTTAACAAGGGAGGTGAAAAGAATCGTTTGAAGTGAACTCGAGCGTAGCCTAATTGGGGTTACATTTAAATAAACAACTGAAGTGGGAATCGTACTTGCGTTTGAATTTTTACTGTTAGAAGCAGTGCGACCGTAAAGTGAACGAGTTTATAGCCGTTTAAGTAACGGGTATACGTAACTATTTAAATCTCGTTGTTTCTAACTAGTTTTATTACATTGTATGTTTCATCAATTCGTAACTGAAAAACAAACTTGCAGTTTTAAGCTTCTACATAATCTTCTTTAAGTGGCACGTGTTAGCATGAGTTACGAAATAAAATGGAACCGATAGAACAATTTTAAAGATATAAAGTAAGGAAATATTACCGCTGAAATTATTTTAAATATTATTTTCCATTATTCAATTTAATATATTATTTTCTTGTACTTCAATTAATTTTACTTAGAGCACATTTTTTTAATTTTCTTACAAGGGTTAAAACTATATGAATAAAAACTTTCGATACTTTAAAAATAGTGCTATATTTTTTCATTGGAATGAATACTTTTCTAATAAAATCAGTCTACTAATCAGTTTTACTAATATTTAAAACCTGTATATCAATATACATAAGTAGTTGAGAAAGGTACTTAAAAACGTGCAAAATTGTTTTTCCAATAATTCCTACTTGAATAACCAAATTTTTGTTTATATCTTCAGCAATGAATTTAAAAAATGCCATCTACTATTTTTTTTTCAAAAAATGCATACATGCATTTATAAAGAATTTCGAAATTAAATCTTCTAAAAAAAGCTCCTTCTCAAAGTTATCTAATTTAATATGGCATGTAATTGAATCTTAGATAGAAATTAGTTCAAATTTATTTTAAGTATTTTAAAAATTTAACAGAACTGTTGGTGTTTAAGGAAATTGTAAGGTTTTCACACATTTATATTCACTCATTTGAGGGTGTTTCATCTAACTTAAAGTATTGGGATTTGTTTCCTTATTACTATTGACTCTGCTGAGCGAATTAAACAGAAATTTATTTTTCTGCAATCAATTTTAATTAAAAGATCCCTTTGACTGCTTCTTAGGAATTAAAATTATATCCATAAACCAGTTCAAAGCGGTTTCGCCAATTTATTAATGATTGCATAATGAAAATGCCTACTTTTCTTGATAAATTCATATAAAAACAGCTAAACTATTCTATATTATCTTATTAATTCTATATTATCAGCTAAACATGCATTTAAATATTTTATTAACAAATAAATTATATTCAATTTCATCCCAAAATAACTCTCATAGCTTAGTTAGTTTCTGATAACTGATTAAAATTCAGGTTTCTTCATTTTTTGTGCAAAAATCTTGTAAAGGATCAAGAAGAAAGTAAGATAGAAATCTAAAATTTGAAGTTACCTGTCTCTAAAACTATTCAAGCAAAAAGACTAATTTAAATCTTAAAAAAAACGTGGATAATGTATCAATTAAATAAGCAAAACCGTGTTTGGCCAAAAACGTCACTGGATTTATCAAAAATAGTAGAAAAGTTAGAGAGTTGAAAACCCACTATTAATTAATGCAATAATGAATTTAAGAAATTGATTGCTTATGTTAAATTGGAATAGTAGTGATATTTCAATCTTCTTTAAATAACAAAAGTTATTTGACCAAAGTATTTTTCCAAATTATCAATTTATGCATTTTTTAATAGATGTAATTTATATTAGGATCATTGAGTTAAAATTTGATAAAATAAAGATTTCTTTGCAAAATAAATCGTTAAATTCTACAAAAATGTATTCTAAAGCTGATTCTGGGTAAAAATAACCTTTCAAATGAGACGCACCAAAATCCTCTTATACTCTCTCAAGAAAGTAAAACTTACTCACGCATCTTGAGTAACTTCATTTTTGTACCCGGAAATCATAACGGAATAGCAGCTTATTGTAGTCATGTGTTTTCGTGACGTTATTGATCTGCGAAAAGCATAGGAAACACCGCAGAAGGAAATAAAATCCGATAAGGGCATAATATATTACAACTGGAGAATGTATAAAATATTCAGATACTAGTCATGTTCCCTTAGATGAAAAAGGACACAGCCAAAAATTCAATATTTTACCCGGCATACGCTATTCTTTTGCACGAATTCTTTTATTTGCAAATATGCAAAACGTTAAGTCCAAAGAAATTCGAGATCAGACATAAAAAAAAGTCGCGTTGCAGTGAAATATAAAGTCGGGAAATATTTCATAAACACCCTGACTTCATCATTTATCACTTTACCCAGGAGAAATTCGTTTTCGCGGTGGAAAGGGAGTTAATATTGTTAGATACAGTCACACTCTCTTTTTCTCAAATGATGCGGAATGGTTCAAAGAATCGTCTATTTTATTTTATTTATACCTCTCTTCAAAACATATCAACATTTTTATGTTACACATAGTAATGACTGAAATAGTTTTCATAAAAAGCTGTTAGAAGTATTCTTATATTAGTTTTGAACAGGGTTTTAAATTGATAATTATGTAGACGGAGAAAAAACTCAAAATTATTATTTACCCCTTTAAAAAAATAATAATTATAATTTTTAAAAATCATAAATTTATAGATTTGCTCAAAAGTAATCATATAGACTGTTTTCAGGTGACGTCACAACCGGTTATTTTCTTTTAACTGTGTATCTTCTGTAGGGCTTTTAACTGTTGCTAAGGCCGTTGTTTATCTGTTGCTAAGGCGGTTTTTAAGTATGGGATCACGTGATTTCAAATGCTCCAATAGAAGAATTCCACGGCTAGTCATTTTCTGTAACTGTTAACCTCTGTAGGGCAAAAAACTGTAACAATTCTGTTGGTAAGGCCGTTGTTAGGTCCGAGTCATGTGATTGAAAATGCTCTATTTTGTTTATTGAAACCAATAAAACCCAAAATCCGATCACGAGTTTTATGCCTAAAACCATACACGATTTTTAAGATACTAGTCAAAATTTAATCATTAAAGCCGGTTTTGACGATCAAACATTATCATTAAATTCAAACCCTGGTTTTAAAATATATGTAATAATTAATGGAATTTAAGTGGTTTTTCTTCAATATAATAGAACACTTTTTTTTAGTTCAAAATTACGTAAGTGTTCATTCACAAGTTATGTACAAGTAAAACGTTGAGAGAGAAATGCGTGACGGAATGTCATTGAGAGCAAAATGTTTTTTTGACATCATACTTAAGAAAACTGTATTTTCACTCATTTAAAGAGATATAGGAGACATTCTACAGTTTGTTTCAATACACAGTAATAAAAATTCCATCATTTCCAAAATAATAAAATAATGAAACACAATTTTAATAACCTGAAATTTGCTTAAAAATTCAAAATAAAAGTTAAAATCACACGCACACCTAAAAAGTGTGTGAAGTGGTGAATAACAATTACTACAAACTACAATTAACACTTCTTCTTAGTAACACTTCTTAGGACACATCCAATCCTGTCGTTAAAATTTTGACACAAACACTGTATCATTTCCTTAGACATCAATTTTTAGTATTAGAAGTGGGAAAAACATTTAATATTTTAGTCTGTGACATTATTGACTTGTTGTTGATCTTCTATCCTACAATATCCTTCCAAGGAAAAAACTTGTATAAAAAAAAGAGAGCCGTGGGAGCATGAAAGTTTTGAAAATGATGTCAATTTTTACGCTTATGGTAACGCGACTGGTTGTTACGATAAATTTATGATCATGTAGTAACAAAATAAGCATCGTGGAAGTAAACATATAGGTGGGAGATTGTGTTTTCATACAAATTTGTCGTTTAACGAAGAACGTTCGAAGGGTATAGTACTGTAAAACTTACAAGTGTGTTGTAATCTTTTTTGCAACATTTTATTTATTTTGTGTTGCTTTTTCTGTGACCACTTAAATTGTGATATTTAAATTGTAATTGTATATATTTGATGAGAAATATATATTTCTGTCTTATTTTTTAACCACTTTTAAGTTGTCGAGCTTTGTGATTACCACATAAGTAAAACGTTTAAAACTATGGTTTTATTATAACTTGTATCAAACATGCATAAAAAAAATTAAGAGTTGAAAAAGTTATAAATTAATTCATAAATATTCATAGTTGTGCTATAAAGCACTTCATTTTTTCTTGTATTTCAAAACTATTGTAATGATAAATATTTGCGTGTGCCGTGTGTTCTGAAAGAAAATACCACTGAGTTTTTATTCTTAAGAAAATACAATTTTAACTGTTACTTCTAATATGTAGATATTTGAATGCTATTGAATCACAACTTGAAACTTACAACAATTTTATCACAAAATATATTTATATTTCCGAAACTAAAGCTTAATATATCCTTTAAAATATAAAATATATTAAAAATTAATTAAAATTATATACTTTCATCCCACAGAAAATAATTACACACCTGACCCTTGTATTTCAGCTCAAAATCTAGATTGTAGCTCTATGAGAGTAATATTCTCTAGAATAGTCACTATGAATAACACATGAGCCATCACTTGTATTGCTATTTCAGGACAGGCTCCTTCATCAATCTAGTTATTTCAGTTTTACAATCGTAGCACTTTCCCGATAGAACTGAATTTTAGAACATTCTCTGAGACTAAGCCATATAAATTGATCATTGTATACTAAAACTCTATCCATTTTCATTTTAGTGTTTGTTCTCAAAATGTATGTGGTACGGAATTTATTTCATCAATCCTTATACCTGCGTTGAAGTAAAATATTTTAGTTTATTAAGGAAATAAAAATTATGTTGCTTTATTTTCGCAATTCCTTATTTAGCTCAATTAATTATGTGTGAAGAAAATGGAGGTTGCTATAATATCATGAGGTTTTTTACACACAATGAACGGTATTGATAGATAAATAAATACGACAATATTCCGCAAAAATAAGTTCAATTATAGAAAAAAAAATATTTAACTATATGTATAATATTGACAAGAGTATGAGACACAGTATCTTGTAAAAAACTTTGGGAAATAATTTTTTTTTTCAAAAGAAAAACTGTACGTCAAGTAAAAAAGTTTACTAAATTATTTGAACTAAACATCTATTATTCTTAATGTATTAAAAAAATAAAACACATTTAAATGTGATTGAGAAGATAGTTGTCTTATTTTTCTTGTTATCAAACGCAGTATCCACTCTTTGAGACACATTTAATTAATTTCTACTAAAAAGTGGTTAGGTTCTTAACTTTTTTACTTTAGTTGTGATTTTGCAAAATTATTTTTTCTCCTCACGGATATAAACTTCTAATGCTTAAAAATTTGTTACTTACAAAGTAGCAAAGTTTTATCTGTACTCTATTTATGTAGTCTAACCGTTTCTTCTGTATGTTCATTATCAAAATCAAAGTTTATTTTTTACTGAATTACAAAATACTTGTCATGGAGAATCAGTTTTTTTTTATGGTTGGTTTGTATACTGTCGTCTTTTAAGATTTTGAGTTCGGTTAAATCCAAATAATCTCGTTACTAAAGAGTGATTACGTTTCCAGAAACATAAAAAGCACTCTAAATGATTAATTACCGAAACATACGAAAGAAACAATCAATTACAAAGTCAGAAATCTTTTTTTTTCTACTGGATAAATTTAAGAATGATAAATCTATCTATGATTTCATCTCAAATGTTCTAATGCGGAGTTAAGTTAAAAACAATTTCACTAAAATGCTTTAGATTTTTTTTATAAAAATCATATTCCGGAATTTCAAATTTCTTTCATTTTTTAAATCATTCTACATCTTCTTTTAATTCTTCTTGTGATGGATGTTATCAGTAGAGAAAGCTTTTAAAGTCAGGTACCCAAATTCGGCCATATTTCTGTTTCAAAGATTTTCCTAAGTTTTGGGTTGGGTGTGTTTTGGGTGGGTAAGATTATTTTGTAAAATGACACACATATCTCTAACATATAAAAATATTTGGCTTGTAAAAATACTTTTACTACCGTAAAAAGGGGTAATTTTGACTCAAATGGAGTGTTTTTTCACATCAACAGCAAAAAATGTTTTAACGAAAATAAATTTGACAAGGTCAGTGGTTTATATTCAGTGGTTTATATTTGTGGTCAGTGGTTACTCTCTTTTTGGCAACAGCAGGCTTTTGTTGTTGTTGACGATTAACTGTGCTCAAATTTCAAACTTGTATTTTACTTAAAATAAGTATTAAATTTCAAATATTATTTAATTTTATGAAAGAATAACGTGCAATTAGGCACAGGAAACTTTAAATAGTTAAAAAGTAGCTTCTAAAAGTCTGATAACATGTCTGACCCTGTCTGCAGCGTGTGTAATGAGGATATGAACCCTGACGTGATGTTAACTTGCACGGGGAAATGTAAAAACCTCTTTCACTATACATGTGGTGGACTCACTGTGGCTGCCTTCAACAATCTGTCTCAGAACAAAAGATCTAAATGGATCTGTGTCGCATGCAGTAACGTCAGTTCTGCTAAAGTCTCAACAAAAGGTGCCGCCAATGATGATTCTTCAGCTACGATGAAATCTCAATTTAGTGAGCTTAAAGATCTTATCACTACAAAATTTGCAGATCTCGAAAAATCAATAGAGTTCAACAATTCTTTAATAAACGATCTAAAGGCAGAAGTAAAAGCTCTACAACATACTAATAAAAACCTTCAAGCTAATAATGAAAGACTCTCAAAGGAAAACGCCGAAATCAAAAATGAAATCAAGAATCTTCAGTTTGACGTAATTGAACTAAAGCAGTATTCGAGAAGGACGAACCTGGAAATTTCTTGTCTCCCTGAATGTGAACACGAAGATCTAAACAAGGTCCTCTTAAAGCTAGAAGAAATTTCGGATATGAAAATGATAAACAACGTGACAGCAGCTCACCGGGTACCCAGCTTTAACAAAGACAGACCCAAACCTATAGTGGTTCAATTCACATCGAAAGAAGTTCGTGATTGTGCATTAAAATCCCTAAAAGCTTGCCATATATCAGCAAACAAAGTCAATGAAAGATTTAGTGATATGCCTATATTTTTCAACGAGCATCTAACCCCTGAACTCAAATTCCTATTCCACCAGGCCAGAAAAACTAAATCGGAAAACAGCTACAAGTTTTGTTGGGTTCGTAATGGGAAGATCTTCCTTAGAAAAGACGAGTCTTCCAAAATTTTAAGAATTAAATCCACTGATGACCTGAATCTTCAATTGTGAACAATCTTATCCTTTTCCTACTGTTGATGGTTGTATTTTATTAGAAGACTCTTCTGAACTAAAAAATTATCTCAAATCCGAACCAACTGGCTGTAAGTCAAATATTATTATCTTACATCTGAATATACGTAGCATTCGTGCAAATTTTGACAGTTTTATTTCCCATATCTCAAATTTTGTTGATTTTATTGATGTCATTATTTTGTCAGAAATCTGGATTTACAGTGATGAAATTGATTATTATGCAATAGATAAATTTGAATCCTTTTTTTGTTGCCGTGAGATAAATCGCTCAGGTGGAATTGTTGTATACAGTAAAAAACATCTGAATCTGATCGCATTAGACATATGTTTTGAATCTGCTGAAAGTATATTATTATACAGTAATTTTTATAATCTGGCAATCTTATCAATATATCGATCACACGCCTTTAAAATTGATCATTTTACTAATGAATTAAAAAATATATTATGTACTTTAAACCAACCTAATATTATAATAACTAGCTGTTACGACCCGGCAAAGCCGGGTCTTACAGCTAGGCTAGCCTTTTATGCGAGCTTCGCTCGTTACTACTTCAAGTTCCTATTAATTATACATTAAATAAGAAGTTTAACTTTAATAATTTATTATTGTTGAATTAGAAACCAACTTCCCTAAAAGTAACTTTTTAACCTTTATTAAGTAAACCAACTTTCTTGAAAGATATTTATTTAAAAGCTATTATAGAGCATTTTCAATCACATGACTCGGCCTAACAACGGCCTTAGCAACGTTGTTTTTGCCCGCCAGTGACATCATGTGCGAATGCTTCTATTGGATGCTTCTAGTTCCCGCCCCTAACAACAGCCTTAGCAACGTTGTTTTTGTCCTCCAAGTGACGTCATGTGCGAATGCTCTATATTATTTTAAAATTTTAATTACTTTTATTTATTTATTTTTCTGATTATTGCGAGATGGCATCGAGTCAGTGAGTGACGTGGGCTTTTATATTTTTCTGATGATTATGATTATTATTGCGAGATGGCATCATAGTGTGCGAGCGTTCCAGAATCAGTCAGTGAGTCAGTGAGTGACGTGGGCTTTTATATGAGAGATGGGTGATCTCAATATAAATATACTAAACAATGACAATGATACTAATGAATACCTAAACTCCTTATCAGCTAAGGGATATCAAAGCTACATTAACAAACCCACTCGTGTCAATATTTCTTCAACATGTATTGATCATGTATTTGTAAAATCCAAAATTTTTACAGTTTCTACTGCAATTTATATTACTGACATAAGTGATCATTTTATGACTATCTGCAATTTAAACAATTCTATTTTATCAACTTTAGACAAAAGTAACTCTGATACAAACAAGCAAACTTATATTAACTATAAGCTAGTCTATGATTATCTACTTGGTTATAGTTTTAAATGGAATTTTTCTGATGATCTTGATCTTCAATATCAAAATTTAATTTTTAGATTTCAAAATATAAGAAATAATTTTAAGTTCCCTAAAAGAGCCTCTAAAAACCATAAAAATGATTGGATCACAGAGCATATTTTGAACTTAATTCATAGAAAAAGTAAGCTTTTTAAAAAAACGAGGAAACATCCTTGGGACATAGTTTACAGAACTGCCTATAGAACAACTGTTGCCGAGTTAAAGAGTAATATCAAAGCTGCAAAATCAGAATTTTTCAATAATAAGTTTAAAAATTGTAAAAATATGAAAGACAAATGGAAACTTGTAAATGGAATTTGTAACATAACTAAACCTTCTAATCTACCTCAACTGGTAAACGACTCTGATACAGCATCTAAATTCAATGAATATTTTTCTAATTTAACTCTGAATTCATATCTACCACAAAATGACTACATCTCCTATATCCTACCAAGTTTAAATTCATTTGTATTTCTTCCTGTGTGTGACTACGATGTTATTAGTGTAATTAATTCTTTTTCAAATATAAACTCTACTGATTATGATGGTGTCAGCATAAAGCTGGTAAAGATGTTTTCTGTAAAAAATATTGGTTTTATAACAAATTTTATAAACTTATCAATTAGTTTATCCTATTTCCCAAATTCATTAAAAATAGCTACTATTACTCCAATCTTTAAATCCGGTAACAAAAACCTATTAACAAATTATCGTCCTATTTCTATTCTCCCTACTTTTTCTAAAATTATCGAAAAAGCATTATCTAATAAAATGTATAATTTTTTATTTCATACTAATTTCTTTGCTGAAAATCAGTATGGTTTTATTAAAGGTCGCAATACGGAAATCGCTCTCATAAAATTCACTAAATTTATATACAACAGTATCGATAAAAATAAGAAAACAGTGGCTATTTTTCTTGATATATCTAAGGCTTTTGACAGTGTGAATCATTATATATTAATAGATAAATTGCAATATGCCGGTTTTAGAGGAAACATTTTAGAATGGTTCATCTCATATCTCTCAAATAGGAAACAAAGAGTAAAAATAAAAGATTCCTACAGTGACTTTTCCACAACAAATCGTGGCGTTCCACAGGGCTCAATATTAGGACCATTATTATTTATAATTTTTATAAATGATTTTTGTAAATTAAATCTTTTTGGTGAAATGATAACTTATGCAGATGACTCAGTTCTATTATATTCTTGTCATGATTTAAATGAACTAAAAAGACAAATTGAATCTGATCTTATTTTAATTAGAAAATGGTTTTTGTCAAATGATTTAACTCTTAACTTAAATAAAACTAAATATATATATTTCACATTGCAGGAATGCTCTATTGACTTAAATTTCAAATTTCACAGTAACACCTGCAATGCTATTCAAAATTGTAACTGTTATTCCTTGCAACGCGTTAATACCATTAAATATTTGGGTATTCAAATAGATTTTAACTTGAAGTGGAAAACTCACATAGGTGATCTATGCAAAAAACTACGCTTTATTTTAATTAGATTTCATCACTTGAAGAATAAAGTGAATAAGTTGTTCTTAAATACATTATATTATTCTTGGTTTTATTCTCTATTAAACTACGGTATTATTGTCTGGGGAGGAGACTACAAAACTAACTTATCTCCATTAATCTCCCTTCAAAATAAATGCTTCAAAATTTTAAACTACAAACCTTCGACACCCAACCATTTAAAATCTATAAAACTTCTACCTATACGCTACATTGCTTTCTTTCGTATGATTTATTTTTTATATCGTAATAAAACAATATGTGAATATAAAAATCAAATTTCAGAACGGAGACCTAATGAAATATACCAAATACCGCGCTTCAATAAAGAAATCTTCCGCAAACATTTTTGTTATTTAGCACCTAAATTATTTAATGGATTAACTTTAGACCTACAAAACATCTCAAGTAATAAAAAATTTAAGAATTTGTTATTTGATTTCTTATTGGTCATTGATGATTTAGATGTTTTTTTTAAGTTATAGAAGCAACATGTAATTTTAATGCCTATGCTGTTTTGCCATTTATCTCTTTGTATTTGTCATTTAAATTGTGTTATTATTTTTTTTTTTTATGTACATATGTATTGTGTATTAGTTATATTTTAAGACACTTTTTTTTTTTTTTCGATTTTATTTCCTCATCTGTACTAAATTTGCTTGTAATAATTTTTTTGGTCAGCTAAATGGGCATGTGCCCCAGTCTGACTAATATGCCTTCCCCCTATTTTCGATTGTATCGCTTTGTACAAAAATGAAATAAATTATTATTATTATTATTATTATATATTTTTTGAATTTTTTTAAAATCAAATTTAATTTTTATTTTTGAATTTTAAAAATCAAAAATCATTTTTTTATGTTTATTTTATACTATTTATAAGGGATATTTTAATGAAGTAAGTAAATCAAATCTTTTTCTGACAATTAACTTCTTCATAATGGGTGCAAAGCATTATATTCCTACAATTGAAAAGTAACTTTTCGTAATGGGTTCGTTTTAATAGTTGAGAGTAAGGTGTGCAAGGAATAGGTAGAACCTTAACTATGTCAAAATCAATCGTATTTAATCAATAGATCCCTGCAATCGAGATTGGTAGAGACAAATTAATAGTGTTCGGCAACTAGTGGTCAAAAAGTAGTTAACTACCAACTACTAACTAGTCTGGGAAAATCTAGTTGCAACTAGTAGTTAACTATTTTTTCCTGGGACTAGTTACAACTAGTAGTTAACTGTTTTTCAAAGTAGTTAACTACTAGTTAACTAGTCTATTTAATTTCATAACCTATTTTTTGCCCAAATTCTAATACATCTTTCTTATCTACACTAAAAACGCACAAAAAAGGGCCTTTAATTTTGGTTATGGTATATTAGTGCCGTTTACATGAGCCACTTACCCGGGTAAAAGGCGGCTCTTACTCCTCTTTTCTACCCGGCATTCCCTACGAAGGGAAAAAGATAGGAAAAAGCCGGGTAGGATTCAATCCTAGTCAATTGCCGGGTAGTACCCTCCTTTCCCATGATGCATTTCGTGTCCCATCCCACACTACCTTGCGTGTTGTGTAGTCCGCCATTTAATTGTTTGTGTGTGCTCTGTTGATTGTTTTGATATAATTTGTAATGGACATCAATAATGTAGAAAGTAGCAAATGCAGTTGGAAATGTGAAGATAAAACGTTAAGTTTAATAAACATCCATTTATTTTTTAAGACAAGCACAACTTACAAACATGATGAAAAACGGAAATCAAAACAATAAACATTGATGGAATTGAAACAATGTTGCCAACACAATTTTGTATAATTGTATAAGTGTTACTAGTAAATAAACAAAATATTCAACAAATAATACAAGATTGCTTTCATACATCTTCGCAGGTCTTCGGTAAGCAAATCTGCTATTATCCGTTGATTTTTTGCATATATCGCCAACGCTCTTTTAAAATTCATTCTGATGCTCTCTTTCAAAAACAAAAATGAGATATTTGTTAACAAACTTGGAAACCATGGAAACAGGCAGATCACTTTTCTTACCACGTGACCGAGAAAAAGCCGGGTAAGATCATGTCTCATGTAAACGCCTTCAAATTTCGTTACCCGGGTAGAGTTGGAAATTCCCTTCAACCCACTTTTTACCCGGGTAGCTACCCGGGTAGCATTTTTCCCATGTAAACGGCACTATAAGTGCCGTTTACATGAGCCAATTACCCGGGTAAAAGGCGGCTCTTACTCCTCTTTTCTACCCGGCATTCCCTACGAAGGGAAAAAGATAGGAAAAAGCCGGGTAGGATTCAATCCTAGTCAATTGCCGGGTAGTACCCTCCTTTCCCATGATGCATTTCGTGTCCCATCCCACACTACCTTGCGTGTTGTGTAGTCCGCCATTTAATTGTTTGTGTGTGCTCTGTTGATTGTTTTGATATAATTTGTAATGGACATCAATAATGTAGAAAGTAGCAAATGCAGTTTGAAATGTGAAGATAAAACGTTAAGTTTAATAAACATCCATTTATTTTTTAAGACAAGCACAACTTACAAACATGATGAAAAACGGAAATCAAAACAATAAACATTGATGGAATTGAAACAATGTTGCCAACACAATTTTGTATAATTGTATAAGTGTTACTAGTAAATAAACAAAATATTCAACAAATAATACAAGATCGCTTTCATACATCTTCGCAGGTCTTCGGTAAGCAAATCTGCTATCATCCGTTGATTTTTTTTGCATATATCGCCAACGCTCTTTTAAAATTCATTTTGATGCTTCTTGCAAGAACAAAAATGAACTATTTGTTAACAAACTTGGAAACCATGGAAACAGGAAGATCATTTATTTCTTACCACGTGACCGAGAAAAAGCCGGGTAAGATCATGTCTCATGTAAACGCCTTCAAATTTCGTTACCCGGGTAGAGTTGGAAATTCCCTTGAACCCACTTTTTACCCGGGTAGCTACCCGGGTAGCATTTTTCCCATGTAAACGGCACTTTTGAGTACTCTACAATCTTAATTAAATTTGTTACGGTACAATTTTTTCTATATTTTGATAAAAATTTTAATAATATTTTTTTTAAAGTAGTTGAAATTTTGAAAGTAGTTTCAACTAGTAGTTATTAAAAAAAGTAGTTCAACTAATAGTTGAACTAGTTTAAACCAAAAGTAGTTAAACTACTAGTTAACTACTAGTTGATCAGTAGTTAACTACTAGTTGTAACTAGTTCTAGTTAACTAGTGCCGAACATTACAAATTAATACCTGTTCAAAATGATATTATTCAATCACCTCCCTAGCTAAATATCATTAGTGTTCAAGGCGTGTGATTTACAGGTTAATCTGAATTATTAGGGGAGATATTAGAATTGGAATGAGGTACATATACAAATATACCTCTAAATTAATTCTATTGGGATGATTATAACATGTCTAAATCCATTCTCCCTAAAATATTTCATGGCTGGAAATTTCTTAACTTTTCTACTTAATATATTATTATTTTCCATGCTAAGCTAATTCAAAAACTTAACTGAACTTGCTTCAATCGAATAATGCACAAAAATTACCTATTCCAAATCTAAGTTTCGGGGGAAAAAAGCAGAAAAGAACATAATAAATGGGGTACTTAGAATCCTAATTTTTATGATTATAAATTAGTATGTAACACTAGGCAACAATTTTAACGAAGTTCTTGTAAAAATAATAAAAGTAGACATTTCCTATTGATTTTGACCTGCTAAACACGAATATCGCCATAAAAATTCTGAGTTGGTTCTTGTTTTAGAAATACAGAGGGGTCATGATATACTTCACTTAATGCAGAAATATTGGAATTTTTAAAACATTGTTCGGGATAAATTTATACTTGAATGAAATTGAGTAATATTTATTTAGAATGCATTCAAGCATTCAACGCATAGGTAAATCATGTTATAATACACATATTTTGTAGCTGTCATACAAAATTTTATCATTATTATAGAAATGATAGTAGGTATCGTGTTTCGATTGGATAAAGAAGGTTTGATAGTATAAAAATGGACTCGGGCTATGTAAACAAGAATTATCTTTGCAAAAAGATATGTCAACATTTAGTCTTATGATGCTAAGTCGTATGCTTCGCAATAGTCGTAAACTGCCTTCCACTTCCAATCCCATTAAACAGGTTGCGTGCGTGAAGGATACTTACATATAAACACATTCTGAAGCTTCTAAACCCTATTTAGTTTATAAAATATGATTTGAGTGTCTATTCACTTGAAAGGAGTACTTAAACCGGTACTTTCACAGGAATTTAAAAAAAGGGTGCTTGTTACTTTGGGAATGGAACATTCGGCTAACTATGTACTCTATAAAACAAATATGCCCTCAACTATTGAAATATAAATGATATGAACATTGTAGAGACTCTGAATACCCCATCTACAAACTTAAGATACCTAATACTCCCAGCTCATCACATTAAATGTCATCTATAAGGTTTTTAAAAACTATTATGGGAGGTCATGTTCATAGGTCATAGGTCATGTTCACGACACAAATTGGCGTTTTATCAGAGATTGAAGCATTAAATATCTTAAAGACACACATCCTTTAACTAGATAATTTAGGGACAAGTCCGGGGAGTATTTATAAGAGTATATAAATGAGATTTAGCAAAGGGATAATGACAAAGTGTGATAGTCTACTATATGATTGCAGTTGTGAACAACTTTTGGACGATTTTTAGATAAATTCTAGACTTCAATTATAATCAAAAGAGCTAACAAACTCTTCAATTATATTTTGGTAAGAGTATTTCATGTTTTCATGGTTATTTCTAATGAATTAAAGGGGGAAACATAACCTAAAAGGCAATTTAAACGAGTTATTGTGCTTCTATCATCAGCTTGACGAAAAAGCAGAACCAAGATCGAATTTTTATTGCTATATTCGTGTTTAGCAGGCTGAAATTACATTTATTTTGACATTTTAATCAATTTATGCTTTCACCAGTGTAATTATTCATCATGGATACAGTAGAGTCTCGAAATTTGAGGTGCATAGGTTTGGGCGCGCCAACCATGAACTTTCGATAACTCAAATAATAAAGAATTAAATGAGAATATATTTTTTTAAAATTTTAGTACATGTTTATTTAAGCTTCAGTTGTATAATATGTTGTTTACATAAGAGCCATCTAACTACATACAAAATAATTTGTTTCGCATGCCGTGCATGTGTTGATTGAAGAGGTTGAGCGAAACTGATTATTTTCCTTAGCTAAGATTAATGGTAAATTAGAAAATCGAGGTTATACAGTAAACAATTTCAGAAATGATTTTATTAGTTAAGTCGCCAATATCCTCCTCTCATATAAATCTTTCCCTTTGTGTATTTTTCTTACCTCAAAATGTTTGACTTACGCATTTCCTATTAAAGTAGAACAGTAACGACTGGCTAGAATAATGGCAGAAATGAATAGAGAATCTTTTAAAAAAATATTATAATTCCGCCCGTTCCAGTTTTTCCTTTTTCTTGAAAATCTAAATATATAAAACTCAAAGGCGCGAAAAAGCGTACGTTTGCTGTTTTGATAAAGCATATGATTGGCCGAAGTTTCTGAAAGATTAGTCCTGTCAAATTATTCTAATGTTAAACGTCTTCCTGCTGGTCCTGCCGCTTAGCACTGCGACTGTTCTTTGAAATCTGGCAACAACCAACAACATTTTTCAATTTCAATATGGCTGATGTTTATGTCTGTAAGGCGGCTACTGTCAGATTGCATTTTCTCTCATAATAAGTATAATTTTTGTTATTTTCGAAAACAGTGATCTCTCTTCTATTCTTTTTGACGTTGTTTCTTTCGTTAGGTATCTTTAATATATAGATCTTCTGTTTCTCCAATCTTTCTGACGGCAGTTAACTAAAGGAATTTCTTCTCTGGATTGGTACAAATCGTTGAAAGATTCTTACTACAGCTATCCCGCGAAAGCGATAAGTATTATAATTTACTTTCTTTTTAATGTTATCTGTTACTTGCTTTTAATTTTCTAAATTTCTTAGTGTTACATTATCTTTTATCATATAGCCTCTTTTGTTTAGTATCACTTGGTATACGCTTTCATTCATTCGTATACGGAATTCACGGTATACGCTTTCATTCGTTTATACTTACTTTGATTGTAGTTAATGAATACTGTTGTTTGAATATCTTTTCATATATTTAAGTTTATGCTTAGTATTATTTGTGCATTTTTTTAACAAACTCAGTTCCTCAAACATCAATATAGTTTGAGTGCTACATTCAATATAGTGATATTATTGTTTTGATTTGATTACGTTTACGGATTTTCGGTGATATTTGTTTACCTACTAAGTTGACTGCATTAGTTTGTTATTTTGTTAAAGCTACTGATTTCCCGTGTTTTGTTTTCACCTACAGTATAGTTTTGCGCTGAGTTAATATTCAGCGTTTTCTTTTCACATACAACTAAGATCAGCTTTGTTGTTTTTCTTATAGTTTTGCGCTACATTCAATATACTGATATTCATTATTTCGTTTTGATTACGTTTACAGATTTTGGTGATATTTGTTTTCTATACTAAGTTGACTGCATTAGTTTTTTATTTTCTTAAAGCTTACTGATTATCCGTGTTTTGATTTCACATACAATATAGTTTTGCGCTGAGGGATATTCAGCGTTTTGTTTACACATACAACTAAGATCAGCTTAGTTGTTTTTTAAATACTTTTGCGCTACTTTCAATATAGTGATATTCATTGTTTTCTTTTGATTATGTTTACAGATTTTCAGTGATATTTGTTTACCTACTAAGTTGACTGCATTAGTTTTTTATTTTGTTAAAGCTTACTGATTACCCGTGTTTTGTTTTCACACACAATATAGTTTTACGCTAAGTGATTTTCAGTGTTTTGTTTTAACTTACAATATAGTTTTATGCTTAGTGAAATACAGTGTACAACTAAGTTTAGTTAGCAGTTGTTTTTCATTTAGTTTTACGCCTACAGATTTTTGGTGATTTTGTTTATTTACCAAGTTAACTGCATTACTTTTTTTGTTAAGCTTACTCATTTTACATACTAAGTTTTTTTACATGTGTTGATTTTAGATGTTTTTTGTTCACTTACCAAGTTCAATGCAGTAGTTTTTAATTTTGTTTACTTTACGCTTACTGATTTTCAGTGTTCTGTTTGTCAATTTTTCACAAACAAGGTTTGTTTTACTTAGATTTATTTTGTTTTCAACCTGTATACCAAGTGATACTAAACAAAAGAGGCTACATGTCAAAAGACAATGTAACAAAAAGAAATTTAGAAAATTAAAAGCAAGTAACGTATAACATTTGAAAAGAAAGTAAATAATGATACTTATCGCTTTCGTGGGAGAGCTGTAAGAATCATTCAACGATTTGTACCAATCCAAAGAAGACATTTCTAACCGCCGTCAGAAAGATTAGAGAAACAGAAGATATATATGTTATGGATAAAGTGATTAATCGGGCATTATTTATAATGCCCCAAGTGGAGGCGGGCAAAGTGATAAATTTCATTCATAAATTCCACTGAATTTATCACATTGCCCGTAACATATATATTAAAGATACCTAACGAAAGAAACAACATCAAAAAGAATAGAATGGAGATCATGGTTTTCGGAAATGACAAAAATTATCTACTTATTATGAGAGAAAATGCAATTCAATATTTTCAGAAAAAAACTGACAATAGCCGCCTTATCGACGTAAACATCAGCCAAATGTTGTTGCCAGGTTTCAAGGAACAGTCGTAGTTCTAAGCGGCAAGGGGACATTTAACATTAGAGGACATCCATAAATTACGTGAGGTCAAAAAGGGGGGGAGGTGTTTGGAAAAATCTCACCAAGGGGGGAGGGGGGGGGGTGGATTAAAATCTCACGGTCAACTTTTTAGTTAGAAATTATACGATTTTCTTTTCTTTTTTTTAAGTATGAGAAAGGAAAATCATTTTTAAAAAGTTGTAGGTAAATCTCACATGGGGGGGGGGGTTCAGCAAAATCTCACCAAGGGGTTAGGGGGGGTCCAGATTTTGGAAAAAAAACACCACGTAATTTATGGTGTCCCCTTACAATATTCGAACAGGATAAATCTTTGAGAAACAAACCACTCCGATAGTAGGAGAAAGATTTTTCGGACAGTCATAGGCATTATCAAAACACCCGACTGCAATAAACGGGCGCTTTTTCGCGACTTCCAGTTTTATATATTAAGATGATATATGACTTTCCAACTATTTCAAATTTATGAGATTCAGTTAAAGGAACTTAGTACGGGCGCAGCCCGTCAATAACATCCGAGCAACGTTGTGCTATAGGTATATAAATAAAGTTTCACTGCGCCCGGGCAACGCCGGGCTAGCGCTGAAAGCGCTAGTTTACAAATAAAATAATTTTTATTACTGAAAAATATGAAGTTACAAATCTAAAATCAGTAAGGTAATTTAGTAGTATGATTAATATTAAAGTTTTCTGAATTTCATATCTTTAAACTTTTAATCTTAAGGGAAGATGGTTATTTAGAAATATACTTTAACTCTAAAAAAGTCTGTAATAAAAATTTTAAGCTCATAGTTAATCATTTAACGTTTAAGTTAGTATAGGTACCAGAAAAACGAACTTAAAAATGATAAAACCATAGCCTAAATAAACAAATAAATACTACCGTAGTAGTATTTCACATAGAATAAACGGATTTTCAACTATATGAGTGCAAATTATGCATCAAATGTGCTAGGGATCATTTAAAAATTTAATATTACGTTAAAAAAATAACTGTAACATGGGAATATTAAATATGTCCTTTAAAAATTTCAGCGAGAACTCCACTCTTCGCTAGAGGCAAAACATAATATTTAAACTATGTTATGATTAAAATATGCCTAACTTTGATCATTAATAATCTGACAACTTTTGAATTATCCAGCCCCTGAAGCTTTGTGGAAAACAACTTTTCTTATCCCTTTAACCTTTAAGTATATATACATTCTCAATTTCTGTAAAAATTAATATATCCAATAAACTAAGGCTTGCAATTTTTAATGTTTTTAATTGTTCCTTTTTTTTTAAATTGACTTAATTTTTATTACAAGACGGTTGAAAAAAAATAAGAAATATATGAACGTTTGATTAATTTTAATAAAAGAGATAAATAAGGGATACTGGGAAGAAAATAATACCTTTATTTATCGTTTATTTTGAGAAGAGAAATTATTGGAGTAAATGATATAATATCGTATGAAAGTGTGGGTTCTGAATGAACAATATGACTGGAAATATGCTTTTTATTTATTCCTTCTTAATTATCTAGCCTAGAGACCCTTTATGTTGATAAATAGTCTCTATACGTAACCTAACTATTACATTAAATATATTAAAATATAGAAAGGATTTTAACTATTCATATTAATTTTAGCTTTCAAAAATATCAAGTATTTTTCATATAGTTTAACAGCTAAAGACAAAATGATCTTCCTTAGTCTTTCATAATGCCATTTCCATTTAATTCTACTATTGAAAGACTTTTCTATATGCTTGTAATTAATATAATTTAGGGATGTCTATAAAAATTTTTTCAAACCTCCTTAATGAATTCATGGTTCTAAGCTAAGAAGATAGAGAATCTTTTAACTGTGGGGAGAGCATTCATATCCATTCAGATTATGATTTAAGAATTTTATAGGTATAGTACAATTATTTACCTTCCTCCTGATTTCTACCTTCATAGCTCCCCACTTTTCCCATCATTCACGTGTCATTTTTCGTTTGGTGAAATCCTCTAATCTGTACAAAATCAATTCAGTGACCGTTGACCCGATTCAGTTACACCAGATATGGAGTTTACAGTTTCAAAAACGCCCAGACCGTCTCTCTATCTGCTTCAACTCCCGTCACTCCTTGAAACTTTGCCAACACTCCAAAAAAAAAAAGTCCTTCCTAACTCTTCCCTGCCCATTCATCCCCAATTTTTGCGTCCTTTTCCTTGTTTTTTTTTCACATTCCCGCTTCTCGACGTACCATCTGCCGGAGTGAAAGTTATAAAAAGTAATAAATAACGTAAACCAAAGGAAAGAAAAAAAACGTAAACTTTATATTTTTTGTGTTACAGAAACCACGGGCTACGTCGTTACTTAGCGATAAGAAATTGTTGTTTGGAGTAAAACGAAAAATAATTTTTTTCTTGCCGTTAACGTGTATTGGGACCTATTTGGTGGGGGGTTGTACTGTACGCACTGGGCTGTTTCTTTACGCTCTAAATGGCCCAGATGGAACAATAGAACAGAATTTCAGAGAATAAAGGAAATAGGAAAGGTTCCTTCCTACATTTTTAACTTTCGTCTTCTGGGTAGACTCGTTGAATTCGAGAACCGATTCCGGTGCAATACGGGTGGATTCAAATTGCCTGTTTCCTTCTCAGAAGCCTGTGTAAATAGGAGAAAGTTTAAGAGTGTTTAGCTTCGGGAAACGAATATGTTTCAGGTACCAGCACTGTTCAAAAGTACCCTTTGATTCAGATTAAAGTGGAATAAGTTAAATAAAACGATTAAGTGGATCCAAATGAAACTGATGAATACTTTGTTTGAACGTTGAAGTACGCGCCAAACTTTTGATCTTTAGAAGAGTACATTCAAAAGTAAAAGTTTTATAGGAAAATTTTGAAAAATTAAAAATAATCCTTTAAATCCTTAAACAATTCCTTTCACTTAAATTTCCTATTGTAATTTGAACATTACATTTACATTTTCAATACCTTCTCAATTATTTCCCATGTTTAAACAAAATTTCAAAATGTTTCAAAAACATTTTTTCTTCATTTCTTTATTTCCCTTCTTTAATTCAAAGTTTATCTTATCTGTATTATTTTTATAAAGATAATTTTAAAACAAACTGCAGGATTAAGGATATAAAAAATGTTATGATAATTTTTAAAAAACTTTAAATGAACTAAACTCACTAATTATTTGCACGTTAATTTTTCAAATACAATTATACAATTCATCACCAAAAAAATAAAACTATTCCAGGATGCCGTCTAATTTAATGGAAACCTAATCTAAGAGTCAATCTCCCAAGACTTATTGGACAATTATGATCCATCAATGTATTAAAATGAAAAGAATAAAAATAAATATTTTTCCTCCGTAAATTTCACTTGAGATAATACAGATAAAAGGGACGAAAACGTTTTCGGTTAACTTGTAAGTTATTTTTGATGTAAATTAATCTAGAAAGTCTTGTATCTTTTAAGCGAAAAAAAAAAGGAATTGGACATTGATTGATTACAGCTATGGAAACAATGAAATCTCGTCACTTAGACAAATTGCAAAATCTATAATGTATAAAGAGGTTTTGACTGTTTTATTTTTATGGAATACGTTGTCTTAAAACATGTGGAGTAATATGCTGTATCAATATAAATCCAAAACTACCAGACTAGTTCAATTATATTTTATAGCTAATTTATGTAGATACAAACATGAGTAAATGTGTATGGTTATATTAAACATGCGTATTGTTTTAACGAAATAAAAAAGCTGTTGTAAAAAGTGATTTTATGTAAAAATACAATTTTTAATTTGTTTAATTAATTACCTCACTAAAAAGTAAATATTTGTTGGGATAATTAATTACCCAAAACTGACTATAATTAGGCTTATGTATCACTTTTCAATATCTACGAATTTTTAAACCCAGGTATTGTTCTACTTTCTTGTTCAACAGCACGTATTGCTATTTTGTACACTAAAGTCCATTTAACTATTTTGTACACTAAAATGTACTAAAAGTCCCTTTCACGGCTTTTATTTGGAAACAACATTTCCTGGGGTCATGGAAAATAAGGTCTAACCTAAGTAAGTGGCCATGGAAAATCCATTGAGATTTTTTTACAGCACCCCTACCGAAAAAATGAAAAACCTATAAAATAATTAAAAAACTAAAGGAGATAGATATAAAACTTCAATTGGCATATTGTTGCCATTATTATGAAAAACTATGTGGAAAACATTTTATGAAAATATCGTGAATATTTGTGGAGATATTAGCATAAGGAGATTAGCACTTTTCATGCTTCAAAAAATAAAAAGTTCGCAAATTTGCAAATTTTTCAAGTGGCATTATGTAGTTTTGTGTTTTTCAGTTAAATAAAGACAAAGTTTAATAAAAAAAACACAAGCAAATTTGCGAACTTTTTTCTTTTTTTGAGGCATGAAAAAGTGCATTCTTCTGATCCCATTATCTCCACGAATATTCACGATATTTATCATGACATTTTTTCAAACGAGTTTTTCACAATATTTGTAACAATATTCGTATTGACATTTTCACTATATCTCCTTTAGTTTTGTAATTAATTAAACTTTTAACTTTTTAATTTCGTCACTAGGGGCGCTGTAAGTCCTTTCAATGGCCTCCATGGCCACTTAACCTTGGTGTAGACCTTACTTCCATGACTCTAAAAGACGTTGTTTCCGAATAAAAGTCGTGAGAGGGACTTTTGAAACACCCTGTATATAAAATCCAATACATTCATCCAATATTCTACGCAGAATAAACCATCTTCTCAGAACCCCATCTTCCATATAAAACACATTAATGCCAACCTGTTATTAAAATTTATGCGTAACGCACTCTTCTCCTTCTAGCAGTTTTATGGAGGTTTTTTAAGTAATGGTCGCCCTTAGCATCATCAGACCCCCTAACTCACGCTAAGAATGTTACCCAGCTGTCAAATATAACATGTTACTAAAAGTTATGCATTTGCTTGAGCCTCGGTCTTTTTTTTTTTTGATGTTAATAAAAAGCAAATTTTAATGCGATCAATTAAAAACTACCTGTGACGGGAGGAACAGTAAAAATGATTTATATTTATTGGCAATAGAGTCTGGATTTACCATTTTTAAATTAAGATCAGATGTTTTTGAATAGAAAATGTATGCATAAAGGATAATGAATCAAGCTAAGCTAAAAAACTCAATAAATTAGAGATAGAAAAATCTGTTTTTAAAGAAAAAAAAACTATATGCAATTGCAGTGTAAAACTATGAGAAAACTGGCAGAAAGCATGGTAAAATATTGATGATTATATTTATAACGGAAAATCAGTATTTCAATTTCAAAACGCGTGGTTTTCTGCGAAAGTTTTGTATACAACATTTGTATATTTAATCTACATAGTTTGGAAATATAATTGATGATGACAGAAATTATAATAATTAGAGGAATGCCACACATCGTATATTAAATATGTATGCCTTTTCACTAAAGGCTCAAGTTCTTAATCGTCTGGAAAACATTCATTACACTTTTTATCCTTTTATTTTATCCTATTTATTTTTATCCATTGTTATTCACTAAAAACAGCATTTTTTTGGTGGCATAATCTGTCGGTTTATCTTCTACAAATCAATCTTAAATAATGTTTGGTACATACATTGAAATCTTCTGTCCTTTTACTGTAAATGGAAAGTGATATAAAATCGGAAACATGTGACAATTTTTAATGTATTAAACTTTATATATTTCTTATAACCCTAAAAAATCATTGTTAACTTTAGTTTTTAATTATAGTATTATAAGCCTGTATTAAAATATATGGATTTGAAAGAATAGCACAAGCAATTAAATTATCAGCCTGAAAGGATTGCGTGGAAATAAAAGTTCAAAAGATTATCTTTATTACCACAAAGTAACAAGCGAGTATGTTGAATAAATACATGTTTCAGAACGGAATATCGATTAATACTTATCAGATGCCAATAAATATGATAGTTAAGCAACCGAAAACGCGATGGTAACTATTTTAACTAACAGAACAATACATTAAAACCAAGTTCTCACAAATTAATCATTGTTTCAGAAACGTTTTCATACATTAAAGACGCATGCGTAACGACCTTCTGATAAATTCAGAATAAGGTTATAGCAATAAACCAAAAATTTGCATCACAATAAGTTTCCAACCACCATCTGCAACAGTGAACCATCATTAACCGATCCCTGTACTTTTTCCTATAGCACAACACTTACTCGAAACTTCCGTATAGATTACCGTTATTCAAACCCCATCAGTAATCGATACAGAAGAAGAAAGTGCGGAAGGGGGTCAATTGGTGCCTAAATATATATTCCATCAGACCTGCCCCCGAGCTGCAAGAGTTCATGGCCCGATCGATTTCCATATCAATGCATGCATAAATCATCCCCTTCTCTGTGTGTTGGAGGATATATTTCCTCCTGTAATTTTTCTTATTCTTGTCACCCATGTGATAACCCTGCCTTAAAAACTCGGCAAGGATTGATCCCGGGTCCGGTGTTTAGAGATTGATCCTCGGGGGTCCGGTGTTTAGAGATTGATTTCGATTTAAAGATCGGGGCATGTGGGAGAATAAATTGCTTCCGGTGCGATTTCGAGAGAGGGGCGATTAAGGGAGCTTGGTAGTTACGCCCTGTTTCGGTGAGTGGGCGGAATATTGCATAATTTTATCTTTGGGAGATTCTTCGGCAATGGCCACTTTGGTGGTAGAAAGGTTTCTATGTATCGTGCGAAATGAATTTTTTTTTTTTTTTGTGTTGGTTGAGATAGATGAAAGTGTGGAAATTTTAATATTACTTTCTGAGTAAATGAATGTGTACGTGAGGTATTGATTTTTAGTAGGATGTAACTCAATTCTCTTCATTCGGTATCGATAAAAGATGAAATGAGATTTTAACACTGCAAAGGATTCGTTCAGATTCATTAGTTTTATATCTACGATATAGTTACCAATAATAACAATTACCATCTAGACACATTAGGCCAGATGAGCTCGAAATCTTGAGTGACGGTTTGCCTACTATTTCGCGTCATCATCGCTTTTTGGACATCAACGCAATTCCAGTCTGAAGGGATAGTGCAAGATTTTGGACTGGAGTTGAGTTGTTGTCCAAAAAGCGATAATGACGCGAAACAGTAGGCAGAACGTCACTCGCGATTTCAAGCTTCTCTGGCCTATGTGTCATGGCCCTTGTCTTGTATTTAATTAGTATCACTCAATAAAATTTTCAAAATTAATCAGAATTGTACAGTTGACAACTAAAAGTGTTAAAAAATCACCTAAACTTTGATTTCAAAATTTGATTCCTACCCACGCCAAATTTAATGTTGGATTCATTTGCAATCTTTATATTCTCCATCTCAGTTACTGAGTTAAGCCACCAATATTAGTTCAATTTTCTTAATCCGTCTTATATCTTATATTACATTAGAACCATTCCAATCTATTCGAAACTATGCATTAAGCTCCGTACATTGACATCTAGTCTAGTTGAAAATTACTACATCTTTACTGGTACCTTTAAAAAAATACATTCAAATAAGAATGTATTTCCAATTAATATAATTAGGTATATTTCTAATTAGTATGTAGATTTTTGAACTGAATAATGGTTTTGGTAAATGTTTCTATCAGTAAGGACTATTGGTTGCGATTATGTATCTTGCTAAGTATAAAACTTCTCTCGATTGCTTCACTTTAGTTGTCATAATCATTTCATGTGATTGTGTGTGTTTGTTCAGGTGTCACCTTACCAACAAAATTAATTTGATTTTTTTGTTTTGAAAGAATAAACAACTTATGGCTTGAACATTTTTTTTACAATTCTCATTGATACATTCTCATTGATCCACAGAATATATATTTTTATATGTCTTTCTAATAAAAATTATTACCATTTTACGCACTTTTGTTTATAAATCACAGTTTTATTAAAATAAGTAATCAACGACGGGATAGAAGAATGGGCGAAATCAGGAAATTTTAAGAAAACATTTTTAAATTTACCTTTTAAAAAATTTTAATGGAAAATATTACAGAATGACGTGATACTGGTAGGAGGGAATGCTACTTAGTTTATATTGGTTTTATTAATAGTATATTTTAAAACTTTTCGTGATTTCATTACTTAACCCTTTAAATCATATTGCCACCCGAGAATACCATTGAATCCAATGGGAAATTTGGAAGGGCTAGGTTTGAAAATTTATGGATTAATATACTTTTTTAAGATGGTTTTGAAAGAGTTATTTTCATCATAAATATGAAATGTATAAAAACAAAATATGTAATACATTCGTCACAAATCCGGGTTGTTAAAAAATTTCAACTGGTTGTTTCGATTAGAAATTTTCAACTTTTCGGTAAAATATTATCATGTTAATGAATATAAGATAAATTCGGTTAATTAATATCACAATACATAATATTTTGAGGAAAAAATTATAATGAAAATTTTTATCATTATACAGTTTTTCTTGTTCATAATTTGAATAGCTACAATACTAGATTTTTAAGTAATAATAAAAAACCTTATTTTCATTTAATAATTAAAACTTTTTGGCAGGAAAAAACAATGATATCATTTGGTTTGAAATATTCATTTAATTACTAGATTCTAAAGACAATAAATAATTGGAAAAAATAATGTATTGTTTAGAATTTAGATTCTACGGTTAAAAGAATTTATCAATGTAACTGAAAAAAAGTAAAAGTAGAATTGGAGTTTAGTTAGCATAATAAATATTCAGTAAAATAAGGAAGACAAATATTTGACTCTTTGAGGTTTATATTTTTTTGAAGAACAAAAACTTGGTTGAACATCTTTTGAACGTTATTGCATAAAAAATACTATATGAAATAAATTAATATTGGAGTGCTCGTTGTGAAATTTTCAGTTGAAAAGAAAATTTTAGTTGATGCCAAAATGAAATTTATAAAGTGTGGGGATAGAAAATTAAATTGAATAAAGACCTTACAGATGGTTTAATTGTTTTTGCTTGAATGTTTTATTCAATTTTTTAAAATATTATAATTTTCTATTTTAAGTATCATTTGAAGTTATAGTTGAACAGATAATTTCGAGAATTTAAAATTGGGGAAGTTAGGTAATCATAAAAGAAATTTAATGACAAATAATTTTTAAATCATTCTTATAAAATTAAAAATATTGTTTTTCTTCTTCTTTATATGTATTATTTAATTAGATTCAAAATGCACTTGTAAGGGATGAAAATCTCCTAAGTGTACAATTTTATTTTTTTTTCTCTCCATTTGTTTTTGCTGATGTTGTATATATGAATAAATAAATAAATAAATAATTTTTAATCATTAAAAGCATATTCTTTCATAGAAGTAATTGTACGTAATGAATAATTAGTTAATTAGTGGAAGACTGTTATAAATATAATTTTAATTAGATTATTATAGTAGTAAGCTTTAACGAAAATTTATCAAAGTTTTCAAAAGGGCAGAATAATTCATTTTAAATTAAATCAAAATTCAAATTGGATGTAAGAAAACTAATGGATAGTAAAAATATAAAAATGGTTCGGTATGGGAAAAACATTCACTCATACATTAATGAATTTTTTAAAGTATCAAAAAGTCTCCTATACATATAAAAATAAGTGTATCATATTTTTAACATTGATTCATTTACCTGATCATTAATTTAAGAACCTCTCTCAAAAATACATTACTTTTAATCTTGTGTTTACTCCAACAAGCTAAGGTATTGATAGTGCGAGTTTTTACTCTGATTAAATTAAAAGTTCAAAATATTTTCAATATCATAAATGCACAAACCCAGATAATAGTCACGTATATTGACCAACATTTTGAAAATCAATCAAAGTTTTCATTTCAAAGTTTTTCAAGTAGCAATATTACGAAAGTTCACATGAAAGTTGCCATTCCACCACACATAAAAAAATCAAATACAAAACTACACAAAACAAAACCACACAAAAAATAAATAACTCACCACCATTTGACTCCATCATTGCCCACGACGTGGTACCACACAGCAGGACAGCGAAAAATAATCCAGTCACACTCCACAGAAACACCATGGCTTCAAAAACAACCCCGTCGAATTCAAACTCCACTCTTTAGCTGCCACACATTAATAATAAGAATACACACATAGGAATTCCAGCACGGGACGAAAAACTCCCATCGGCCTCTCCGACAAACTCAAAAGAAGAAGGCAAACTTCAAGTATCCCACCGATCGAGAAAGAAGAAATTCCCTTTCAGAGGGGGATGATCCAAAACAAGTACTCTTCTTTGCAAGACACCGATTGAGGCTCGCATGTAGCGAGGTCTGGTAGACGAGTGCGCTTTGCAGAGGAGCTCCCGATGCTCTGGGCGAAACTCTGCTTCGACCGAGTCCGACGGAGAGCGAGTCCATTCGCTAGGCGGGAGAGGGGTGAAGCGAGCTTCACAGGGGGCATGGGAATGTAGTGGGGCAGTTGTTTTAATCTGGGTGTTCTTTAGGGACGATTCGTAATGGGGGATGGTTGTTTAATTTAGTCCATTAATTTGTATGGAGCTGCAGAGTTTGGTGATGTTGTTTTGATTTGTTTTTAATTTCTAAATGAAAGGGATAACTTATTATTTTTTCACTTAACTCTTCACGCGAGCTTTGTTGTCACTTTCTTTGAAAGAAATTCTCTTAAAAACCTGAAAAGTAACACGTTTTTAAATTGCAATAACTATTATATATTTAGTTTAACCGCGTGTTACGGCCTGCAAGGCCCTGACACTTTTATAAACATTTACTGGAACTCCGCTTTTCAATATAAACGGATGAAACCACCTGTAACTGCTCTTAAGGTTACATTCAATAATCTCCTGAAATTTCAAAAATGTAGCCATCGTTTTCTGTGGGATAAGCAATTTAAAAAAAAAATTGAACTTAATAAACTCGATGCATGAAAACATTTGACCACTTTTTGACCTTTCCAGACATACGAATTTAGTTTTACCATATAAATATTTATACTATAGCATAAAAACAAAGTAAAAACACCATACATTTTTAATTTAATGTTTCTTACGAATTTCAATCTAATATTCACACTGTTTACTTGCAAATCTAATATTTACTCTTTTTAAACCATTTCTCTTAAAATTGTTTTGAAAGCGTCTTTAAATAATTTTTTTATTAAATTATTTACTTGCTCCATCAAATTACATTTACAATTTTTTTTTAGGGGGAAACTATCTGCCGGGCCTGAAAAGTGCGGCGCGCGTTACCGTGTAGCAGGTTCTCCTCCACGAAAATGCATACTATTCGACCGTAGATCTCGGCTGCAAACGTCACCAATGTGCTTACATATCGAGAGTTTGTAGGTACTCTTCCGGGTTAATAAGTTTAATTAAATATTTTTAAAAGGTTGTATGCTTTTGTATAAAATGTAAGAAATTGTTAATTGAAGATTTTCTGTAATTGTGGATATCAAATGAATAAATTTAATTTTGCACGATTTGTAGACTTTGATTTTATTAAAAGGTATTTATTAAGATACTTATGTCTGTTTTTCTTATTTTCTTCCACAATTTATCAAATAATTTTTACTTTTTATAAGGAGTTTCAAAAGTTTATATTCAAACTAAAAATCTTGGAAAAAATATCAAAAATATAAAACAAATGGTATTACTATGTATTCACATCTTCTAAATTCCCGTACAGTAATATGAAAAAATATGTTTTCAAATTTTAAACAGGGGATGATGTATACGTTGTACTTCAAAGGGATAGAAAATGTAGTTTATTTAGTTTTAAATAAAGTTATTCCTTTAACCCTAAAACATCACTTTTTTGTTGATAATTGTATGCGTTCCTATATTTTTGTTGTATAGAACAATTAAACTTTAGTATCAAACAGATACGCTTTGCTGAAAAGAATACACAAAACAAAATAATTTTCTCTATAAACTAGACACATACAAATAATAACAATACAATAATCCTCATACGTTTTTTTTCATAGTTTGCCAGTGTGCAAGTATTATGTATTTCATTTTATTGTTTTTTTACCCTTTTGACGTGATTTTTGTACTGTTGACGTAGTGTAATATATGTATATATTGATGACAATTGTTTTTCAGGGTGATAATGTCTTTGGGATAATGTTCACAGACCACCGCTTGAAACCCTGGAAAATAAATATTGATTATTGCGGCAGATGAAATATTTCATCGTTTTATTAACTGACTAATCTTTTTATAACGATTACCACCAATGTTTAAAGTTACCATTGAAGAACAAAGAAAACACTTTAGAGAGCTAATTGGAACTTTGAGGAATTTTCTCTTTTATTTTGTAGAAAGTTTTAGCTGACTTACATTAGTAGAAAATAAAGTATGCAAAACATTATGTTACAGTATACGAGTTTAAGTAAAGCAACATTTAGAAAGCAAGCAAAAGAGAAATACAATAAGGATTATTTTGTTCCTTTAGAAAGCGTTTAGAAATTCATGTGTAAACGTAATAATATCTGTAGTTAACTCTAAAAACCTGTTAAGAAGAAGGATAACTTGAAACTCCTCAAGCTTCATGTAAAATAATAAATTTCCTATATTTTTAGCTTCTGGCTAAAAGAACAACATTTTGCGTGAGTAAAATATATCTACATAAGAACAATTGATATTCAAAAGAAAATATTTGTTTAGCGTTAGTTTAAGCAGAACCGTCATTGTGTTTGAGAATAGCGTGACCAAAAGAGTTATTAAAACTAACGATAAGGACTGCATATATTTAACAAAGCAAATATATAATGGGTTTTAATATCTCAATTGTTTGGTTTGAATCAGATGGGGAAAACCTTTATACAGTTCCGGGTGAAACTGTATGATATTAATAATTTTTTGCGGAATAGATCATAGATGAATGTGTAAACATAATGATATAGTTTTTTTATTTTTAATTTTTTATAAGAAGGATATCATGTGTTAAGAAGTACGAAGCATTACATCATTAGGCCCACGGGTTGGATATTGCTTATATAAATGTTGATACCGTGTTTTTCGATATAAATAATAGGTCATTTCTATAAACATCAACATCATTTAAACATTGCATTATAAATTTTAAGTATAAAAGTCCCCGATACCGTTTTAATAAGGGCATTTTCTCTCACAGTAAACTAAAGGATAAATTATGAAAGATTGCTAAGAATATAAATAAAATTTTAACAACATGTTTATGCGAAACTTAAGAAAATAATAATGCAAAACTGTTATTCCAACTCTTTCGTCTCGGGAAAACAATTGGGTATTCCCATAATGCTGTAATGTAAAAATCGTATAGTTGATAGGACAAGATTGAGAAATAATGTAGCAGCTGATAAAGGTTAAGAGAAATAGTTTATTTACATTATGTAGTTCCACTCTTATCAGTATGCCAAAAGCCATTTTGTAAAATAAGTAAATAAACAGCATGGTCTTAAAAGGCCGTTTCATGCATTTAGATTTAATGCAACGCGTAGTAGAGTATTGGGAGTATAGTGTAATAGTAAAAGTTGAAAACATTGGCTTGTAGCGCAATATTAAAAAAATAGAAAATATGTATAAGAAAAAATTCAATAATTTTTCATTTTCTTTTTGATCGTTAACATATTTTCGGTAAAGCCAAGATTTTCATTTTTTGAAGGTTGGTTTGTGAGTCAATAAACTTGCGTTCAGTAAATTTTTGAGAATCTCGATTTTAATTTCTCGATTTTATAGCCCAAAATCCTATTTGTGCGTACTCTTACCCTCTTCTCTCCTGTAAGTACATACATGGGAATATATTGAGATAATTTTTATAATCTTAAGTGTATTTTCAAAGAAAATTATGGGAGCTTGCATTTTTACTGTAGAGGGACTGTTGTTCCTTAGGATGTTGTACCCACGGGAACATTTAATTTTATAAATTCAAAATTAAGCGAAATATTGCATTGATGGTAGATATTTTATTTAAACAGATGTTATCCAGTCGCTAACGAGAATCCAGCTCGTTTAATAAAAAGGTTAAGTAAGTATAATGAATTTACTATCAAAGTGAACTATAGTGGATAGCTTTGTTAATCGTCGTTTTGTTGTTTTATATTTTGTACTTTTATACTATTTACTATCTAATTAAATAAAATTATCACCCTATTTACTAAGGTTGTGACTAGGTTGGGCACTTCAAATGGTCGAAATGTGATTTTATCTGTCTTAGAAAAATTAAAACGGGATTTTTGTCCAAACCCAGCTAGAAAATGTGTGCACTTTTTATGCAAAAAAATGCTCTTTGTGCACAATTTGTGCATAAAAAGTGGATAATTTTTGAATACTTAACAAGTATTCACTTTTGCTGTGCACAATTTGTGCATAAAAAGTTAATATTTTATGAATACCTAAAAATGTATACACTTTTGCTGCAGATTATTTGTACTTTTTGTGCATACAAATAAAGTGCATTTTCTCTGTTGCAAAACACTTTGCAAAAAATTTGCATACATAATTAACCATTTTATTTGTTTGTAAAATTTTTACATTTTTTTGTACTGAAATGTAGATTACATTTTCAAAAGCAAACTTCATTTTTACCAGATATTTGGTTAATTAATTGTGCCTGCATGCAAATTCCAAATTTTGTGACTTTAAGAATTAAAATAAAAGCCTAAGCATTATTTTCTATACTTATATAGATAGAGTATTATATATATTCATCATAAAGCAGAATATGTGAGATTGAAAGAAAAAAAACAATAAAAAATTTTTACATTCAAAAAACATTTATTTTAAGAAATATTTAAACCTTCATCAATTTATTTCCTTTAAAAAAAAATTTCTAATTCTAAAAATTTGTTTACTAGTAATATTAGATTTATATTTTATCTACAAGTTTTTTTTAATTAAATTCTGTACCATATCGGAGTTCCATATTGGAGATATAAATTAGGTCTTGAATTTATGGTCGGGTTATAAAAAGTGTAACAGAATAATCTTATTAAAATTATAAATAAAAAGAACTTAATTAAAAAAGAATTTACTAAAACTGATTTTAATACTTTTCTTATTTAAGAACAAATTGTGATAAAGTGTGTAAAACAAGATCAAATTTATTTTGTTCTTATTTTTGTCAGGTTTGGTAAAACTCAGCTAGAAAAAGTGTAAAAAAATTGTGCACAAAAAGAGAATCATTTCAGCCCATCTGTTTTTGCATAAAAAGTGTAAATAAGTTGTGCACAAAAAGAGTATCTTTTTGGCCCATCCGTTTTTGCATAAAAAGTGTAAAATGAATTGTGCATATATTTTGCATACTTTAGTTTGCAAATTTTTTGCAAAATTCAGTTTACACTTTTTATGCAAAAACAGATGGGCCAAAATGATACTCTTTTTGAGCACAATTTTTGTACACTTTTTTTGCACACATTTTCTAGCTGGGAAGGTACAACAGTCTCCCTACGTATACAATAAGTTATTATACCTACGGACACGTTTGTCTGTAGGTACAATATACCCTATGCATAAACGATTTACACCCTTTTGTCTTATAATTTTCAAACAAAATAAAACTCAAAGCAACATGTCATATTAGGATAAAACTGACTGATTTCCAATACCATAAAAACTTTCTCATAATTCAAAATACCCAACTAAATTACATCCACAGCTACACCGCATTTAGTCCTTTTGTTTAACATGACAATTTCTCTTAGCTAAAAGTACAATAATTGATATGTAAGAGCAGTCCCCAAAAAGGTCTAGGAACTCAATGTGAAACAAGCATGTCAACAAGATAACATGTACCTTAACAAGAAAAAAATGTATTGGACATTAATTCGGGATGGCTTTCGACAGTTTCAATCTAGCCAACTCATATACACCATTCTAAAACCTAATTCTTAAACGTCTGAAGCCAAGCTAATATTCATCTTTAATTAACCCTCACCACAAACCCGTAGTGTTACCTCAAACCCCTTACCCATTTAACAATCAACAACACGCATTAACTATTCATCCCTAAGGAAGAGAGGGATCCAAATCCATATAAATATCACTCTTCTTCACTTACAAAGTCTGAAGCGTTATTTCCAATCCTTTTAAAACTCTTCCCCACCCGACTCAATTCACGTGGAAGCAGAGCAGAAACGAAATTAAAGAACGGGCGCTTCCACGGAGTAATTCAATTCAACGCGCTTACACATCACCGGCGCGAAAATATCTGAATGTAAATGCCATTTTCTTCTAATCCCGGAGATAATTACTCCAAGCCCCTCCCCCCTCGAGCAAAAGGAAGCTTCAATTTGTCTCCAGCCTCCCACCCTCCCCCGGTGTCTATCAAACGTTCCAAGGGAATACCGGCACCGAGAAAATTTTCAACGCTATTCCCCAAAATGAGTGCATCGTAGGACGACTGTGTTAGAGGGTATCAGATAAAATGGCGTAATTATCTTCTAGACGACATTGGGAAGTATATAAGGGACTGTGTGCTACTTCCCCAATGTGTTTTTTTTTCTTATCGCTGAGTTTGGTTGGATATGACAGAATGATGAAATCAATGGGTGGAGGGAAGATGGATAATTGCTTTGTGTTTGTCAATAGGACAGTTAGATAAGAAGTAAGGATATAGATTAGGTTTTGTGATGAGGATAAGTAAGAGAAGGAAGGGTAAGCCAATTACTCATCGATGACAGTTTATTACGTTCTTTACATGCAATTATTAGTATGGCCTGTTTGATTGAGTAGATGTTAATATAACGGAACCACCCTTTTATTGTTGAATAATTCTTCTTATAAAGTTTCATCAGGACATTATTCAAGATCTAGTTTCATATTTTTTGGTAGAAACTTTCACTGCACTTATATATTGTGAAACCAGTGTACACGCAATTCCCTAATTTATCAAAAGTTTAAACATACTTCAAAACAGGCTTAAATCCAATTATAATTTCGTGTTTAACTATCAATCTATTAGTTTAATCATAAACTTAATTATCCCCATGTTTTAAATCTCTTATAAGTAATCTTTAGCATGTAAATGACTAGTTAATATTAAAAGTTTCCAGGAAATTGAATAAGACTTGGTAAACAGAAAATATCTAATGAGTTGTAGTACTGTTGATAATGTTTTACTAAACTAATTCAGGTAACTCTAGCTCACTTAGTAATATTGGATTTAGATTTTCAATTATAGTTTGATGAATATATTCAAACAAATATATACTCATATTCTTAAATTAGATACCGGACAAAAGTTATTTAATTATCATGAATAGTTTTGTACCCTAATCAAACATTTTGTTACATTACTTTTAGATGAAAATTTAATTTATAGAAAATCTGCTTTAAGTACATATTTTAAAATGTATATTCAACTAGTATTTGAATTCATACCTACATCCTAATAATTTTAGTGAAAATTTAAAACCTCACTTTACCACGACAGATGAGATTTATAAACTTGAATGTTATAAATTTGCTTTAAATGTAGGACAATGCAGTATCAGTTATCTTTCTCAATTGGATTGGAATTGTATAATATAAGTGTGTGTATTACCTACTGCAAATTAGTAAACAACAAAATTATTAAATTTAATTCTATGAAAGCATTTAATACTCAATTTAAGTTAAATTAAGTAGCATTAATGAGGTGAAAATAATTATAATAATGGAGGCATTTGCAGAAAAAAACACCTATGTATCAAACTGCAGTTGTTGCTTTAAACGCCTCAATTATTCCATTATATTTTTTTCAATTCAACAATTAGACTATTATTATACTGAAACTTAGTGCGTAGCAAAATACATAAGGGATTCTCCGTATCCATAGTGTGGAAAAGGAACTTTTTGAGGTCAGGTGGTTTGGAGAAAGAGAGACCTATAAACCTTCTAATCCATAAATTCTGTGAAAAGAACAGCCGATTTTCGCTCCATCCTTTTGAAGCATCCGTCATTTGGCAGAGGATTTTGACATCTTGCCCTGGGATACGTCGAGCAGCGGAATTGGGTTGACTTGCCTGATATATCCGCGGCCGGCCGTTCTGGTCAATAAAATATTTTCTCCATGAGAGAGAGGCTTCTATATACTCTTATATTTTGTGGTTATAGTCTGTATAATTTTATTCAGAATGAGTAATTGAGATGGATGTTTTTATTGAATAAATATGTGTTTTTATGTAAATGTTTTTAGTCGAAAATAGTGGGAAAAAAATCCTTATTTTCATTAAATATCACGTTACTTCTCCTTCTCCGTTTGATGAAAAAAAAGACAACATACCTATTTAATTAGATATAGCATACCATTTAGAGTGTGTATTTTCAAACGTTTCAAAAATATAACAAGATGCGACTATTTTAAGTGAAAAAGTCAAACTAATGTGTTTATGTTTTCATTAAAATTACGTCTAGCCAAGTCTCGAGTGTTTAATGATAAGTTTTATTTTTAACACAAAGTTAAAATTTATTGTACAACATTTAAACCCGTTTAAACCCACTTTGTAAATCATCCAAGTTGTTATAATTTATTAAAAAAGTTAGATGGATTAACATATTTGCTTAATGTTTTGAACATATATCAAACATAATTACTATAATATAGTTATTTTAAAAGTACAGAATTTATTGGCTATTAATTTCCAAATTTGTTTAAAAGTTGTTTAAACAATAAATTGCACATAGTTATTTACTCTAAAATAGAAAATTGTTTTTTGAAAAGTAACATTTATTTTCCAACCGTGTTAAGTACCAACATTAATACTACTAACCAACTCAATACCAACATTTTCGAAAGAAAACCAGCAACGGATAAAACCTTCTTAAGCGACCATATTCCAATATAAAAGATATACAACTTTGAGGTTTAAGAGTCCTTTCAAATTCAAAGTGGATTTATGTAGCATAAAACATTTTGCTATTGGTCTTAATACATGTTTATACATCCCAAAGCTACAATGGAGCACTTTTTTTTCCCAGGGTATCATGTTTTTGATTGTTTTGAAAAATAATCTGTGTCAATTTGAATAAATTACCAAGAATTATTTGTTTTTCATCAATGATACACATATCTTGGGAGAAAAACATGAAACGCTTAAGAGACAGATTTTATAAGATGCGGGCATGTCGCTATAGTGACCATTTTTGATTTTGCTGACATTATTATACTGGGTTCTTCTAATGATTTTATAATACTCCTATTTTTTTCTTTTTCCTCAAGAAATATTTTTCCCGAAATTTTTTTTGTACTCCCTTTTCTCAGTACATTAAGGGTCAACCAAAGTAAATCTAGTGATAACAACATGTCCGTAGGTAGCTAAATCAAATATACTTTTATAAATTTCATGGTTTACCTTCATTGCAACCTGGAAGTAAATAAAATAAGGAAGGAATGGAATAAAGGGTTCACCAAACTTTGTCACGGAAAGTGAAAAATGCAAAATTTGGCCCTTATGGACCCCTGCATTGAGGGTCAATAATAGTTTGGGGGGTTACCATGTGTAGTACAACTTTTTATAGTTCATTGGTGACACAACAACAGACATTTGAAGTAATTAAAATTTACTCAATAGTATTAATACAATTAATTCAGGTTTCAAATATTATCTCCTAAGAAATAATTCAGCCACAAAATGTTTTCCCGTGACCTTTACTTAGATTCTAATTTAGAACAAAATGTCAGAAAAGCTTAGTGGACAACAACAATGAAAGTACATTTAATTAACCTGCAGGCTTCACACCTGTAGAGAAAAGACACGCAAGGAAAAGATTAACAAAGAAAACAATATAAACACTTAGTGCCTTCTAAATGAGTTTAAAATAAAACTCGTTTGCTCTCTCTAAAGCTAGGCTGTCCTTTACCTATTCATGCTACTTCCCTTTTTACCACGACAGAAGGAAGATTTATGGCACTAGTAAACACAAAACTCGCATCTACACTGTAGTACTTCTTGAAGAAAACACAGGGAAAAATAGTAATGAAAAAACTTTAAAAAAAAGTCTTTTTCACGTAGCATTCTATCACTGTCATCTCTCGCGAGACAGGAACCACGTGATATATCACGTGACATTTGACGTGATATCCTTGCCCCTAGAATGTTTCATGTTACGCCATAGCTGTTGGGAATTCGGTATTCCACTATAAATAATGCTCAATTTTGATGAATTATCTGGACCTTTTCTAAGCGTTTCCTTCTGATGAATAGTTGCAAAGGATATAAATGAAACAAATCGCTTCCTAGAACATGTTATTTTATTGTGAATTCATTTCTCACGGCGAGACAAAAATTATGCGATTTAGGAATGATCTAGGATGGATTGCCAAGAATAGTAAAGTGGGTATTTAGAGATTACCTCTTTTTTATTTTTTTGTTAACATTAGGGTGTAAATTTGAGCTATTTATAACAATCTGTGCTCTATGAGAGATTAAAGTTTCATATGTTATATGATGGATATTGCACACACACACACACTATATCTACGCATTATGTATATTGCGTTGTAGGGTTTAACTTAGGTACATCCATTTAGATAAATTGCTAATATTTAAGGCACTTATTTATAATAAGATTAGGGAGCCGCGTTGTTATAAATGAACTAATTACCATAAGTCAACTATTGCAGTTTGGTTTAATTAAGATGAAATGCGGAAGTACAGTGATATATTTAAACTGTTTAAAATAGTTTAACTGTTAGGGCAAACTTTAGTCGTTATCTAAGCGATGTGGGTTTACGGACCATCCCAATTTTCACCTGATGCTTGAACTAAGTAATCACGTATTTGAAGTGTGAGTCGAACATTGGAATGTGGAGTAAAAGCTTGTTTCGAGATATTTAGACTACATTTTTTATCGGTAAGGTGAAAGCACCTGAAGTTAGCATTTTTTTTTTCAGAAAATGTAAAACATAACTATGAATTACTAAAGGAAAAATGCATTAAAATGTTTTTGATGTAGCAGTTATTACACACCATAAATATTCTGTGATGTAAACTCAGTCCGAGATTTGTGAAAAATAGGTGCAAAATTTCAACTGGCGTGTCTACCTTTATGTTATTTCATTTATATATAAATGAATAAAATATCTACGAAAAAAGTGATATAATTTTTAGACGACTTTTAAAACTATCATTTTTTTTCTTTAAGTAATAAAAAAAGTTGAGATGTTTCTAGAAAAAAAAAAGATAACTTTTTCCGTGCATTAACACATATGTAAGTTTCAGAAGGAGGTATTCAATGCGACCACAACTAAGACTACTTATGGTGGAAAAAGAAGGTATGTAGTGTTCCTAAAGGGAATTATACCAAATCCCCTTTAGTTTTTATAATTGTTATTACAATCTAATAAAATTTAACTTCGCTTTTCTTGAAACATGCAAAACTAATTTTTCTCAATGGGAATATAAAAAATATCGAACGAAATAATATATTTTGTCGAAAACAATCAAATACATTTTTTGAATATAGGGGATTTGCGTGAAAATCAATCGCTACTCTCTTACTAGTTCATTATGCAGTCGTACTCAACCCTAAAACGTTAAAACATGCACCTTAAACCTCTCCGGCACAGTTAATGACGCACTTGTCCAAACACACTTTCTTCAACTCCGCATCTCCTGGCCCGCTTAATTAGGTTTTCTTCTGGGAGCTATTCATCATTAGGGTTTTTCTCCACCCTCCCTCCTCCCCTCCCGCAACCATATTCGAAAAAGGTAAAGAAACTCGGAGGCACTTAGATTGCAATGCTTCTGCCACAAGAAAGGGCATTGAGTGCGACGGAAGAAGAAAAAAAAATAATAATACTACATTTTCATTATCCGAACGAAGAAAAGCGCAAGGGCCTTTTATTGTCACGGAACACGCTCAGAACGTAAAAGGTGTAAGTGATTAACAATGAAAATAAACGAAAAAAAAATTCATACTCGGGACAGCAAAGCTTTTGATGGCGTGCAAGATGGTTTCTTCGATCTTGGGAAGATCCAGGTGGAGAGATGTGTTTATATCTGGGTACTATTTGGTGAAATGATCGTTGGTAGGATAAACATTCTGGCAAATGGCCGTGGATTTAGGTTTCTTTCATCTGCATTAAATGTTTATTAGGGGGTGGTTTGTTTTGTTCTGGAAATGGGATGGTAAGTACTTCATGGATTATGAGTTTTATGGAGATGTATGGGACCCTTTGAAATAGCTCCAGCAAAAACCCAGCTCTGGTATGCAGAGAATTTCATTAGTCATTAGTTCTTTGAATGGTTATTTTAAAACAATGTTTAGTTTAATGTTGCTATATGTACGCACGTTATTTCTATTCAATTGGGTAAGTACTTACTGTAAATATGAAAACATAGCTATAAAATGTGGAATATGATCTTATAAATTCACCTTAAGATAATTAGTGTCTACAAAATTTAAACTTTAAAAGTTAGGTTATTTAATAATAATATGATGCATGCCGCACTGACATGAATTTGTAACACATTTTACTCATCATTTGAATTGAATAACATACCAGGTATTTTCTTTTAAATAACTTGCGTATATGTAAATAAATAAATAAAGTCTTCATTTTTATTGAGGCAAAAGTAATCAGCTTGTGCTTAAATAAGCACACCACTTTTACATGTGACACAGAGTAGATTTATCCTATTTTTCCTTATATGTATGTAGTAGGAAATGAACAGTTCATTAAATGCTTACCTCCTCAACAGTTTCTCGTATATTGGATTCGCCAAGTATCTTATAAAGAAACTTATTATTAACTTACCAATCCAATATTGGTAGAACAAAGTTTAATGCTTTATATAAGAGCACTCTACTTAGCCCCTCTTCACTATGGAATATTCTCACCATAACCATCCTTGAATTACTGTCAATTAACTATTATTTTGAAGAGCTTAAAACACCTTTTTGTTCATAACCTCCTTTGTGAGTTCCGTAGGACGAAGAAATAGTAGGTAATTTTCCCCAGAATTTCACAGCTGCCGCACAACAGTCCTGTTGATTTTGTCACGTAGCTAAGCCGATTATCATCAGGCATGCTCCACCCGAAATGAGCTTAACTAATGCACGCCCGGCCACAGCAATTAAGGCTTAGAACAAATAAATAGCCCGCCTCCTCCTCCTCTAAATGAAAAGCTTTTATGGTGTCGAGTTTCGCCGAATTTTGAAGTTTAAAAGCGCCAAAAGTCAGGTCATGTGCTGGGAACTTAGTAAATGGATCGGTTGATGCGACACATGACATGCGTCGAAAGTGTTCTTGATGATTGTTCTGGTGTACAGTTTCAGAGATATTTTTAAACAATAGAGTTTGTTTGGACATCTGTGTGCTATCCAATCAATTAAGGGTGAATCATTATTGCGAGTAGGTTTTGATATGTCTCCTTAATTTTCTTTGAGACTGGTTCGATAGCAAATGTTGAAAGAGTATTTTATGCATATGTTATGGGCAATGTGATAAATTCAGGGGAATTTATGAATGAAATTTATCACTTTGCCCGCCTCCACTTCTGACATTATTAATAATGCCCGATTAATAACTTTGCCCATAACACATACAAGTTTTCAAAAGCAGTGATGCACTGTAATTAATTCCTTCATCAGGTATATAAAGTCTATGAAAGAGCTAAAAGAAAACCATAGTTTCATTGAGAAGCCATTCGTTTAAGTGGCACAAGATTATTCTAAGTTTCTATTCCCCTTTCTTTGAAAATATCGCAATATGTATATAGAGAGAGATCCTACAGTCATTAGCAATTTGTATGAAATGGTGATATTTTTTAGAGAGACTAAACATACATTCTTCAAATAACACCCAACACTACTAATTTTCTTCTAAAAGGGAATGGTGTTATTTATTGCCAAGAATAAAAAATAACGAATCAAAAGCATGTGCTTAAAATAGAACGTTACAATTCTTTAAAATCAGCCTACTTACTTTTTTTTTTCAAAATTGTACTTTAAGGTATTCATTCCATTAACAAGAAGTGTTTTATTAAAGACCCTATTTACGGCAAAAAAGAAACTTTTCTAAACATACACACTAACATTAAACCTGAAAACAACTTTTTCATACTTTTAATTGAAAAGAGATTTGATGTACAAGAATAGTTGTTTTCTATTCGATCTATACTTTATAATGTCAATTTAAGATTTTATTTTTCAAAGTGCTTTGCACTTTTAAAAATATCTTCAACACATTTTTGTAGAGAATGCCTTTGTATGTATCACCTTGTTTTGAAACATTTCTTTACTAAAAAGGAGGGATAATATGTCTCATGAGATGTACTAAAACTCGTTGAATTATAAAACTTTGCATTATGTTGCCTATTTTACGTTATGCTGAAATAAATATGAAGCAAAGAGTAATTTTTATGCATGAGAGCTATGGCAATTTTTCTTTTCAATTTTCTTTTTTATTTAACGTTTGTGTTATATCTATTTTGTATTCTATTTTTATTGTTTTTTCTTTATATCACTTCGTAGGTTTTTATCATATATATCATAATTTTTATCACTGTACTGTCAGTGGTATTTTTTGTCATCTAAATGGATTTCAACATCCCAGATGACTCATATATTTTCCTTTCAAATTTTTTCCAAATATACCGTCAGGAATTGAAATAAAGATTATTGTTGTTTTTGTTGTTGTTAAATAAAACTTCCATTATTTGTACAGATTCATTTAATATTTTCGCACAAAGTTAAACAAATTTAGCTATTATATTAAGTATTTCATACACAAAATGTGCATGAAGTTTTAGGTTGAAAAATATAATAACTAATGAAAGTAGCAAATGCCTTTAAGAGAAAATAAACCTAAAGAAAAATCACAAGCAACAGAAACTACCCATAGAAGACTTCCAGACAGGTACGTAAGTATAAATAAATTAATGCAGAGGTAGAATTCAATCAAGACCGTCTAGCAGCGTGCCTGCTCCTAAATCAATAACCAGCCATGCACTAATCAAATTACCGGGGCGCCTACCTGTTAAGTTAGAATCGATGTCGGCCACAATCAGCAATAAACCTCTCCAAAATAAATTGACAAAAGAAAAACTACTCAAGGGTCAAGCGAATCCCTCCTAAAAATACCCAACTAACGAATGGAGGCTCCACTTTTTACTGGATGACACCCGGCCGCAAAAAAATACTCGGGGGGAATATTACTCTCTGTGTCGTTTAGGGGAAGGTCCATTACGAAAGAAATAACAAAGTCGCTGTTCGTTTGGAGAAAAAAATGTCGCGAGGCGTCGCTGACTAACAAGAACGTATCCTAATGGTACGAGGACGTATCATAATGGTTCTGGCTTTTTGAAGGCACGGGCGTCGTCGTTAGGTTGCGCTTTGTTGAATACGCTTGTTATGTCATGTTTGTGAGCGGTGTTCTGATTGATCAGGGAGAGGGGTTTTGCATGTTTGGACGTGTTTTGTGTTTGTGGGATGTTTTGGTTGAAAATGTTTCCTGGAGGTAATGGGAAGTACTGACATGGAGATGTTCTGTTAGGGTTTAAGGAACATGGATCAGTTTCTTCCGTGAAAGTGTTCCTTTTTTCAAATGTGCATTTTTAAGAGTGGAAATTACATTGGTATGACATTTTGTAGACTTCAATTACAGGAAAGAGCACTAGGTTTGATTGGTAGAATGATGTAACAAAAAGCTAGTTTGGTAACACATACTATATTAGTTGTATATTTTTGATCACGTACCGCCTTCATGGTACTGATATCTCTGTTAATAACGGTCGTTAGATAGTTAGTGGTTGTACTAAAATATAGGTCTAAACGTTCATACAATACTATAACTGATTTTTCTTGAAAATGTCAAGTATCCCTCTTTTCCAATTATAAGACATGTCAGTTGAAAGAGCAACGTCTTTTGTTTAATTTGTTAAGGTTTGAATACTAAATATGTATCCATTTATTAATTTATTCATATATATATATATAAAATATCATAATAATTATAACAAATATAGTATAGTTAAACTAATTACTTAATTTATTTTGGAAGAAATGTTTTAATATTTCAAAATCAAAGTGAACTTTTGATAATAAAATATAATAGCAAATACAAAAACATACACAAAGATACATTATGCTGACTGAGGAATCATTGTAAGTTCTCTATGAGCGTACACGTACGTTTTTACTTGGCTTAAAGAAAAGGATATTAGTGCCATACCAGATTTATTCAAAGAATATGTTGATAAGGTCAAAATAAAATTAAGTAAAACTGCAAAGTAGTAAATGACAGTAATAATTGTAATAATAACTCACTAATAACGCATCTATCAAATTAAAATAATAACCATCTATATGAATAAAACCTGAACTTGTAAAAGCTAAGATTTAATTTATTTAATCCGAAATTTATGAAACAAGATAGTAATCACAGAATATTACTTGTTTAAATCAAGTCTAAACCAATACCATTAACAATTTTATTACTCACAAACAAAGAATCTGGACGTTATAATCTAAAATTCTGTAGCTAACTTTTTTTTTCTTACAGCAGAAAGTACATTTAAAAGTTAATTAAAGTATCAGAAACTAGATTAAGTTTCTCGAAAGTAATTACAAAATAGAAAAATGTCCTTTGTGGTAAATACAAACACACCTAATCCACATGAACACGACTTCATGAAGTAATTGTTGAAGACAGGAATTACCAGAATTTGTCACATTCTATTTTGATGATACTTTTGATGTGAAAAAATAAATTCTCCTGAGTCCGACTTCCAAGGAAATTATTAAGGCTCTTCTTTTAGTAAGGTAAAAGGATTCACTGCCTATGTCGGATTATCGAGTTTTTTTCCCCCAAGATGCTGGCTAAGAATGTCAAAACATGTCTTGTTTGCTTTTTAAAGTTCTTTAAAATTACGATATATTTTGTTTCGAACTTATCCTTATTTTTTTCTTCACATTTGTAGTACAAAACAGGCGTTTGTTGAAAATTCCACACCTATGGTGTTACTCAAAACTGTGGCAGAGAAATATTACCCTCATTTTAAGACGTTTATTATATTCTTAAAACAAACTTTTCTCGAATAAGGGTTGACTTTTTGTTAATAAGTTTGATTTTAAAGCCAAAGTTTGTTGCTGCATAAAATTGTTACTTAATTCTAACTAGTAGTAGTTAAATTAATGTTTATAACGTATTTAAAGAATTTAAATGTTATTTGAAAGCTTAAAATTTTAAATATTATTACTTATAACTTAACATTAAATACATAATTAAATATTTAAAGTTATTCCAATTTTAATAAGGAAAACATTAAATTTAAGAAACACTTTTATACGCAATGCACATAACCCAAGAAGAGTTTTAATTGTATTTATTGTTGTTCCATAATGTTCACTGTCAACATGTTTGTTTTCCTTCTAATTACAACAACATTTACAGCTTAAGAAAAATAGTTATAATTAGGGGAGAGGAGGATAATAGTACGCAGCGTTTTTTTTTCCCTCTTGACAACAGGGGGAGCAAGTATGATTATTGATTACATGTATCATAAGCAATCCTAAAAGACTGTTAAAAGATTCTTTGAGTAAGCATCTAATTTTTCTGCGAAGGTATTTTTGAAGGTGAATTTGTGAGTCAATAAACTTACGTTCAGTAAATTTTTAAGGCTCTAGCTTTCAAATTCTCGATGTTATATATAACCCAACATTCATTTTCATGCGTTCTCTTACCCACCTTTTGCTATGTTACAAATAACACATCTTTAAAAATTCGTTGGTTACTTAAATTTAAAAGACAATGTTTGGGTATTATGTGAATTCGCAATTCATCCTTTGAACAATTTTACATCAAAACACAAGAAGTATAGTGCTGTCCTTTAAAAACAACCCACAGTTTCATATTTTCTTCATTAAAAGCTTAGTAAAAAGGATAATTAAATCGAACAAAAAACTGTTCTAGCGGCTCATCCTCCCTTACATTTTAGTGCTTAGCATGTTTAATTCCAAGTATCCATTACAAATTGGCAGACAATTAAGTAAGAATTTGAAAAAAAACCCAATTTTTCCTAGAAGGACTCTAATTGGCGGACTGAGCTAAAACTAAAAAATTTTATTCTCATAGTAATGGGATAACATAAAAACGCTCGAAAACTGCTCTAAAGTCTTTATAACATCCATTTTTACAAAATCTGTAAATCTGAAGCACATTTTTCGCCAAAAATCTACATTATCTCAGCTTGTTTAAAAAATAAGTAAATAAACCTTTCTTTGACCAGTTTTTACATCCCTGACACCAGGGCCGTAACCAGACTTTTGTTTCGGGGGGGGGGGGGTTTGACTCAAATATTTTCTGAGGTACCTCCTTACGGGTACTTTTATATGTTAAGTTTTAGATGACGACACTGGATTGAAATTTTGATGCACTAAATTTCAAAATTGTATAAACAATATGAATTCTAAGTAAAAGGGGGGTCTGGGGGTCCTCCCCCAGAAAATTTTTGGAAATTTGCCCCTCAAAAGAGTGTTTTAGCTCATTTCTGAGACCTTTTAGATTACACCCATAGAGCACCACTCATTGTAAGCGGCCGAATTTTCAAGGTAAAAAGAAGATATATTGTAATAAATGGCGAAATGTTAAGGGGGTTTTTAGGTTCCTACTCCAGAAATTTTTTTGAATTTTCCTCCTAAAAGTGGCATTTTAACTCAGTTTGAGACACTTTAGGTTACATTAAAGAGGACCACTCCTTGTAAATCACACAAGTTTGAAGGAAAAACCGTATACGTAATAGATTTCAAAATTTCGAGGGGGTTTGGGGGTCCTCCCCCAGAAAAATTTTGGAATTTTTACGCTTAAAAGTAGGGTATTGACTCATTTTGAGACCCTTTGGGTTATACCCGAAGAGGATATCGCTCCTTTGAGACATAATTTTCAAGAAAAATAGCAATATAAAAATTGATGTCAAAATTTCGGGGGGGGGGTTTGAACCCCTAAACCCCCCCCTTGGATACGGCCCTGCCTGACACTCTAAAGGTCATAGAAAGACAGGGTATATTAGATGGTTAAATTATTTTAATTATTTAATTAAAAAATCTCAATGGGTTGTTTTTAGGGTACAATTTGGAGTGGGTTGTTTTTAAAGGACAGCACTATACTTACCTAACAAGCAAACACAATGGAAACGACAACAATATGTCTTCATGCAAACACCGCTTTATAATGAATATAAATTCCCCCCTCTAGTAGTATTCAATTCTACATCTATATAACTTACATAATCTCAAAGATACCCTAACACAACTTGAAAAGACGCATCGAGAATTATTCCCGTAATCCTCGGAGAAGTGTTGATGCACTTATCGCAGAAAATCCACCTACCTCAGGTCAGAAATAATCTCTCCACCCAAAGCAGTCCCCGGAAATGAGGTAAAAGCCGATGTAGAGATTACTCAAACGCTTTCTCACACCTGAAGGAGAAAACGAGCCGGGAACAACTTCCGATGCAGGTATAATACGGAGATTACCTGTAACGAGATTCTAGTCACGGCGTTTTATATCAGAGGTTGGGATGATTTACCTGTGAAAAAGATGAAATGGAAATAATTGTGAAAATATAGTGTTTTGTCTTAACTGTAAATAAGGAATTGGTGAATAAAATAACTTAAACAATGTAATTAATTATTAGTATTTTTATTAGTATATTGTTTGGTATCATTCCTTTTTGGTAGCTCATTTGGTAGAATAGAATTTATTTGGTAGCACATTTTTTCATGTTTTTCAGTATCAACATGTGTTTATGTGTTCACTGTATAACCTTGTTTCTTGCTGAATCCTATATTATGTACTGTTCCGGGTGCTATTAATTATGTCCAAAGTGAGACGAGCAATGTGATAAATTCAATGGTATATATATTTAGCTATGTGTAATTATCACTTTTCCCGAAATACACAGGGATCATGTATCTTTGTGTTACTTTAGCAGATTTATGTTAGACGTTAACATTCTAATTTAAGTTATAATAGAAAACTACTTTATCCGAATACATTACTTTTTGGCAAATTTGCCTCTCTGAACTTGCACCAAATTTTTCCTTAGAAATGTGACAGGTGCCCCCCCCCGTCAAATTTTTCTGGATCCGCCACTGACTGTTAGTTAGTCATGTTTACATTATGTTATTTACATCGTCACACTGAAGAAGAGGGTCCATGTTTTCCTCTAAACATTTCTGTTTTTAGATTTTTTTTAAATCTTTTAATTAAATGTGCAAACAAACGTTGCCTTTTCTATTTTACTTAGTTTGCACAGCTTGCCCTCAATATTTCATCATTTGGTAGAGTTTCGACTAATTGCAGTAATTTGGTACTTTTTTAAATATTAATCAAGATTTAATTCTACCTGAATTTATCATTTTTTTTATTGAACAACACTTCCAAATTGCTCCACTATACTACACAGCAACGTTTCCTAACCCTGTGACGTCACTACGCGGAAGGAAAAACTGCGTAAACAGAAAGTTTTTTTGGGTTGCTACGAGGAATATCGGTACGCAAATCGTGATAAAATGACGCTATATAGTACATGGGTTTAACAAACTAATCATATTTTTGAATTGACGTTCTTAATTTCACTCAAAATACAGACACCGCACCGGGAACTACTTTGTTTTGTTTTCCAGGGTCAAGTAACATTGCAGTCTAGTATATGTATTACACGGGACTTACAAAAGTAAGTAAATTATACACAAATACATAAAATAAATAGTTGATAATAATTAAGAAGGGCGATTACATAAATATTAAAATAAGTTATTCAGTTTGTCGGTCGAGTGAGGATAAGTTTATTAGTTCATAAACTAGTATATCTAAAATGGAATGGACTCAAACCGTCTGACGTCACACAGAACCAACACGTGACCTACTGAGCTTGCAATGGACCCTAACCGTCTGATGTCACACGGAACCAACATGTGACCTACTGAGCTTGCAATTGGTTACCACAGATACTACACTAGTAGATCTACTAGTGTAGTATCTGTGGTAACCAATTGCAAGCTCAGTAGGTCACGTGCAGTGGCGGATCCAGAGGGGGGGCCCTGGGGGCCATGGCCCCCCCCGAAAAACCCTAACAAATAGCTTAAAAAACACTTTCTTAATGCTAGAATTCAAAAATTTTCTGGGGGACAATCCTCAATCCCCCCTTTAATATTTTGACATGTGACATCTGTTTAAGAGTGTTTTTTCCTTGAAAATTCTTCCGCTTAAAAGAAGCTGTTCTCTTTTGGGAAGTTTTAAAATAGATGAATACTATAGTTTAAAAGGGCGCATTTGCAAAAATTTTCTGGGAGAGGACCCCCAGCCCTTTTCAAAATTTGGCATCTATTTATAATTTCATCCTTGAAAATTCTGTGGTTTACATGCTTTCAAAATGAGCTGAAACTTTATTTTTGGAGGCAAAGTCTCAAAATTTTTCTCGGGGGTTACCCCCCAGACCCCCTATCAATTTCTCATGGTTACTTATTTACTGTTTTCTCCTTGAACTTATTTCTCCCCTCTCGTTTTAGGAGTACAAGAAAGTTGCCCTCTTTTGGTTTTATCCAATGGGTACCAAATGTACAAAAATTAAGTAAAAAAACTTACTATTTGTAGCCAAATTTCAAAAATTTTCTGGGGGAGGACCCCCAGATCCCCTTTTGCTTTCGAGCTAGTATTACCTGATGAAATCTTTTTAACTTTAACAAAGTTTCGCATTTTATTTATGTTATACTCGGAAAATTGGGAGCCAAACACCTCGCGAAACTTAAGTATTGTTATGCCCCTACAAAAAGGTTTCATCCCCCCCACTTTCTAAAACAATGGCACGGACCCTGGATATCCTCTAAGTTACTATAAACCCCTAAAAAGCTGCTTAAAAGCAAGCACTCTTAAAAAAAATTCTGAGGCTCTGAAAATTTCGAATGTAATACCCTCCGACTCTGACATGGCCCCCCCCCCGAAAATCTGGTCTGGATCCGCCCTTGGTCACGTGTTGGTTCCGTGTGAAGTCTCGAACCAGATAGGCGGTTAGAGTCCATTGGTTACCACAGATACTACACTATTAGAGTTTGTAGTGGTAGTGAGATATGATTTGATAGTGAGAGTTTTTTACCACCGTCACGTGACTTTTAATAGTCTCGAACCAGATAGGCAGTTAGAGTCCATTCAACATACAACTAAAAATTGAAATATTACATAATCTTAAGTAAGTTTTAATAATGTATAAGTACCTACCCAATAAATAAACTTAACCCGGGAGGACGCGCGCTACTTTCTGTTACACGGGAACGCGCGCGGGGTCTATCAGACCAAGCAAACCGTTATCCGTTATAATCGTTCAGTTTATGCAAAAATTTTATCACGGAGAGTTTAAACATATAATTTAATCATTCAAAGTGCATAATAACTCATTTTTAAGTTGACTGATTTTTATTGAGATATAATATTAGACTATTTCACATTTCATACCGAATCCCTATGATATTACATATTTTTCATAAGAAATGTGAAAAAATTGTGTAACAATTTAATTTAGTGGTGTTTACCTTAAATTTCCCTTTTAGAGCAAGAAAAAATATAGATACTAGGTACTTTTGGACATCTCTTTGGTTATAACTCGCGCTAATCCTCACAGTTTTGGAAGCATTTCAATAAAAACAACAACCTAACTCGGAAAATAACATACCTACTTTATTTAAACTTCATGAGGTGATAGGTTAAAACCTTTTAGGCAGCTACACGGAGTTTCATACATTTTCATTAAAAATTAGAGTTTTTATGAAGGTTTATTTAAGCGTCGGGGTCTATTAGACCCCACGCGCGTCCCCGCGGGTTAAAGATTGCAATTTTTTAAATATTCCAAGACTCTCTTTACTATATTTAATAAATTCCATTTCTGAAAATTTTTAAGAGTTTGATGAAAAGCATTACCTATACATTATTTTTATCAGATCATTATTTGTATCTTTAAATATTTTTATTAAAGCCTAGCAACACACTTTTTAATCACCAAAATGAAAGAGATGGGCTAAAGAAACCCACCTTTAACTAAACAAAATTAAAGTTATGCAATCCTAATTTTATCTTGAGTTAAATAACTAAGCATCATTTTACGCTAAAATATATTTCAGGTGAACAAATAAACTTTATGTCAAAATAATATTTCGATACCTAATTATTAAAAGTTTTTAGAGTGTAAAATATTAGTTTCCATTCGTTTAAAAAATTTCTTCTATAGAAACACCAGCGCTATTTTAGAAGTTTCCTTCTAATATCTGCATTTTCTTTTATAATCTTTATTTTCTTTATTGTTAATGAAATCGAAATCAATTTTAAGACTGTAGGAAATAAATAAAATTTCTAAATTTTATTTCTGACTAGTATTTATTACAAAAGTCGGGTAATAAAAGTTTCTAAAAAATATCTGAATCAATTTATTTAAAATCTAACAAGTCTTTTATAACGGGAAACATGCCAAAAGTAGTGGAGTATATAATGGGAGAAAAATGGGTTTGACACGTCTATTACATTGAAAATCGTGTAAGCTTATGCTGAGCAGTAAATTTCCAGCAAGTGTTTTTATATGAATTAGTAGACCATGCCAAGAATGAAATACATCCTAATATTTTTCCTTTTTGTGCAACTTGTTTTATAGCATTTCGTTCTAGTATTCTTCATATAACCCTTTTCTCTGACTGTTTCTTATGACTTTTGTCAATGAAGCAACTCCTGAAGTTTAAAATAGCAAATTAAATGTAAATTTGTAAAATTATATCAGATTATTTAACTTATAACTATTGTTATAATATGTTTTGTTACTTAAAATATTCTTATGTAATAGATTAGATTTGTGTATTCCCATGTAATTAAAGAGAAGAAAATAAAAGAATTTTTGAGCTCAGGGAGGTTTTACTACATGGTTACAACAACTATACACAATCAGGAACTTGCATTTGTCAGATTTTTAATAAGATCAAATTTGCGACTTGAATCGGTGGTGAAATGTGACGTCCCAATTCATGAAATACATTTGTTTTTTATTACACTTTTTTAGAGTGGGCTTAATAACTTTAAAACTTTTTCCAAGAAGAACTATCAACGTACATAAACTTTATCAACCCAAAATGAATGGTAAAATTTCATAGTTACTCGAAATTTGCATATTTACAAATATTGGGAATTGAGATGGCACAGACGTTTTCACGCACTTTTGATAAGAACATCTTTAAAAAAAATTCATTAAAATCTCCCCTGATATTTCGCACTGTCCCTATTTTTCTTGAAGAATCAAATGAAAAATATAAAATTATAACGCAAGTCCCTTACTGATACCCGACAAAAAAACTTAAATAAATTAAGTAGGGTGGAGTGGGGTAAAATAGGTATAGGGATTTTTTAAAAGTTTATATTTATTAAATTTAATGTTTTTTTGGCATCTGATTTTTATTGAGACTCAAGTAAAATGAGCATGCCAAAAAAACATTACATTTTATGAAAATAAACTGTTAAAATCCCTAGACCTATTTTACCCCCCTATACCCATTTTACCCCACCGGACCCTATATCAATAACACCAGCAGGTCCATCTAACCATCAAAGAACATCACATAACCCCACACACACACACTAAAAAAATACCCACGAAACAATTCTCCCATGAACAACATCCATAATGTCTTTCCCATTACTCCCCCTCAACCCCCAATCTGAAAAGACACCCCCGATACTCCCGATCGGCAATCAAATCACATTCCTCCTCCCCCTACAAAGCAGGTGCATCCTCACACACAGAAGAAGAAAGAGGAGAAGCTCATAAAATAATAAAAAAGAAACAATTTTCCCTGCGATTTGGCCGACCGACCCTCGCAATCATCGGCATGCCGCGAAATCCCCTCCATCCGGCCGGGAGGAGTGGGGCTCCATTACCGGACCATCACGGAAACACGAGATCACGAATATCGTGGTCGTTACTGTCGGGGGTGGATGGATAATGAGGTGGTCCGATTTGAGGGGTGGTGTGGTCGGATGGGTTTTTGAGGGGGTGGGTTCGATTGGTAATGACTGTCGTTTTGGTGGGGAGAGCGTGCTTGGTTTTCAACTGTGTTCTACTAAAACATATATGCAACTCAATGTTCTTTTGAAAGACACCAACTAAATGTATGCCTTGAAACCATTTCAAATAATCGTGTAGGTCATGTATTGATACTATGAATATATTTGTCCAGACAGCTTAGGGTGGCTTAGTGTCTTCCTCTGAATTAATTTCCATTGAGTTTTATTTTTGATAGTTTTGCACCAGTTCCTTTTCTAGGTAATTAGGAAGTAAACCATCAGTGGCCACAATCCAGCCATCTCAAATATGCTTTTATAGGTAAATATATAATGAGGCTGTAGAGGCTGCTGAGGTGTTGTACCTTTACTAAAACTAATTAGCTTTACTCGCATATTTTTTTTAAACTTTCGATTGCAGGACAGATGACAAAGAGAGAGTATGTAACGTAATAAAAACAAATGAACAACAGAAAATAATTAAATGATGAGTTAATGAACTAATTTGTATGATTAATTAACGAACGAGCACCCCCAATAAATTCCATATTGTGGAGATTTGCGCCCTGCTTCATTTTACCTTTCCTAAGCTTTAAAGTAATCTTATTTTATTGAAAAGTGAAGATAAATTCGGATAGTTTTGAAACATTTTATCTTTTAAACCTGATACACTTAACCATGCATACTTGATAAATCATAATAAAATGCTGACAATAGGCGTATACCTAATAAAAATCTAATTTATTAGTTTCATATACCGAGATAGGAATGTGAGAACTAAATTTTCTCAATGAACAAATCCTAGTTACGAGCACTCGGTGGCCTTCGGGCTTTTATATACCTCCAAGTGGGTTGAGCTGCTCAGCTGAAACAATCAAGTCTCAAGAAGACAGTTTAACTGTGGCTTCGGCCGCCAGCCTCAAGACAAGTCAAGTTATGCGCTCCGCGCAGCGGAGCGCGGTAAAGACAGGAGTTTGAAGTCCTTAGGGACTAGGTACTCCTTCGAGTTTAAACCCCCTTTCGTATAAATCCTAGTTGAAATACACTGAGATTGTCTTAATATTACTAATTACATCACATTTCGTTAAGACTATGCTTTTATTTATGTATGATGCATTTTTATACAACATCATGGAATTTAAATGGGGAGTTTTAAAATTAGCTTCTCAACAAGGTCTTTGATGCAGTCCCGATTGAGGGTTTAGTAACAGAAACATAAAACACGCTTCATAGAGAAATCTTAGAAACTTATTAGCCTTTAAAACCTCCTAAATTTTGCACAATGTTTCTGGTTTCCATTTTTAAGGTTTTGGTTTACACTGATTTATAGTTCGAAAGACTTGAGAAAATTTGGGAATGAGTCTTTAATGGTAATTAAAAAATTGTAAAAAATTTCGTCGGTTTCTTTTCTGTTTGTGTGTTGTCGTTCTTATAAATTGTTAATGTAAAATTGTAATAAAGTGACTATTGAATTTAAACTAAAAATAATGCAAACAGACCAAATTGTGTGCAATCAACAAGGCGTTACTCTGTTAGTTCAATTGATTTACTTATTTATAAAAATATTCCAGATCCCAAGGCAATATTACGCAAACAAAAAATATCGCCTTGTATTTATCCCCACTATTTGAAAAATGAGAGAGATCATACCAGAGGTTTACGTTTCCTTATCTTCTTTTCTTCTCCCATGCGCCGTTTTCGTCGTAATAAGCATTGAGAACACTCCCCAAACACTTCCCTGGTGAATTTCTGACTCATGACTATTGACATCGAGCTAACATTTTTCAATCTTGGAAGTGGTCTCAGAATAAAAGTTTCAAATGCTTTAAAAATACACACGCGCAAGTATAAAGCTAAATGTTTGATCTACAAAACAAGGGAAATAATGTATTTGTATTTCTTATATTTCTGAATACATTGGTTTCGTTTCTCAATTTTCATGCATGTGCTTGTGCTTATAATACATTAAAGTCGCCAAGTCTTATCAAAATCAAAATATTGAATGTGCATTCGGTCATGGATTATGATAAAAACTAAATAAAAATTCAAGCTTTTAAATAAGTGAACAGTTACAAATTAAACAACTAAACCTTATCACGAAAAGAGTAGATTCACAATTAGAACAACGGTGTTCAAATATCATTTACTACTTCAATAATAATTAAGGAGTCAGGTCAACAGTTTCCAATGCTCAAAGTGTACCTTTGATATCAAAAAGTATGGATGAACTTGTTATTGAATTTTATTCCATCCTACTTTTACAAAATTAATACATTCATATTTAATTTAAGGCACATTTTAGGAATGATAAGTTAATTTAATGATAAAAAATATTCTAACATTATCTTTATTTATTTTTTTCGAATAGGAAATTATTTAGAACTTAATAAAATTGACAGTTCGAATACTGAGGTTAAGTCTAACATACGCGTTGATTTAAATACAATATCGATTCATGGATTATTGTAAAAGGTTTTCCGGCCTAGACCAATCGATATAGTTTTTTTATTTATTTAACACACATTTTAATGATAGCCTTCTTCAGATCTGGTAATTGCTTCGATTCTCGCTTACAAAATTATTCGTAAATCAAGCACGTTCAGAGAATTACTGTGATAAATTGAGGAAGACAATTTTACAGTCTACCTCCCTCAAAAAACTGAATTTTAATGAAGTTGGGGAGGAACTTTATGATTTTGCTCAAAAAGGCTTTAACTAAGGGAATAAATTAATTAATTTATTTTCAAACCCTTTAATAATTCAAAAAAAAAAAATCCTACTTAATTGTCACACTCAACGACATGAATATAAACGTGTATTTTCTTAAATTTTGATTTTATTTCTTATCCTTTAAATCTAAATATTTTTTCACTTCAATGGGATTTTTAATCCCCCACGTGCAATAGTTCATCTGTAAATATTTGTATGTCTATAAATAAAATGGAATTGAAAATGAAAAAAAAACAATGCTGAAAGAAGTAAATTAACAATTATTAACTTCAGTTATAACTGAAGTTAATAATTGTTAATACGTTAATAAAAAGAAAAACTCTAAGTAACGTAGAAAATGAAGTTTTTAATTAGTTATCAGATAAGTAAGAAGTTTATAAATATGAAATTTTTAAAACTTAACGTCACCTTTTAAGTCTTAAATAACTAAGGTTACATATTTTTCCTTATACCTATTAAAATATTGCTTTCACATGTTTTAATGCTACAAGACAAGAATTCTAGTCATATATCCACCCTTATTTTTCCATGCAAAATATTCTGATTATAGGCCTTCTAAGAAATGAAAAATTCTTCTTATACTTTATAACGTTTGAAAGGAAATCACAGGGGCATTTAAATACTTGTCGAAGAAATTTTTGAAGTGTGTCAAACTTTTCACTGAAATAGAAAAATGATCCTTAGAATATATTATCCAAGGCATAGTTTGTCTTTTACTTGATAAGAACATTGGCAGACTTTGAAGGAAAGAAAATGAGGAGATGCATTAGGGTAATGTATTGGAATTAGTTTCTGAATAAGTTTTCTTGTTATAGCTAAATTTGGGAATTAATCAAATTAAATAGGTCAAACATTAAAATAAATTTTATTATCCTACAGTTTGATACTTTCATAAAATAAAGTTATTTTGAAAATATAACAAAACCAGTTTTTGAGAGGTGCTTGATATGTGTTTCTCTAATAAAAATTATCTTTTAAACGTTCTGTATGATTTTTTTAGGCTGTGAACCGAAAATGATCACCAGATCCACACTGTAATATGATTTGAAAAAGATTATTTTGTGTGTAAATATTTTTATACATTTTCCTAACTGACGTAAGTTTATATAAGCAGATATTTTCAATATTAAATACTATTTAGGGGCCACATTAGGTAAATTCAGACACCATCAGATGTGTATGAATCATGGTTATAATTTAACATTTGTCACTAAAACATCTTGCCAATTTGATGCATCTAATAATCTGGTTAGTTACGATTTTTGTAAATATTTTTCTTTCGAATGATTTATTGCATAAAAATATTGTGCGTTGTTGCACTCATATTTTATTGGAACTTAAAAGAGGTTATGGTATTTTTTATGCAATTTCGATCTGATACCCTTATACTCCTGCATAGTTACTTAATGCTCATACTTTATTCAATACTTAATAGCATTATGGTTTATTATAAAGCAATGCATTCTTCAATGCATAAGGATTTAAGGTATAGTAACGTGAAATCCGTACGTATAACTTTAAAATTAAGGTTAAAAAGGAATAAAATAAAATGTATCGTAGCACTTTGTGTAAGAACGTTTTTGTCCGTATATTTAAACCTTAAAATAATATAAAAGTTTTTAACCATCACTTGAAAAAATGTAACCCATTTATATTTCTATGAATTAAATTTTCAAATAGAAAATTAACTTTTATCATTATTTGCAGGATTTATTTTTAAATATTTTCGTTAATAATTTAAATTATATTTTAATTTAATAATGTTCAATAAAGAATACAATTAAAAATTAATCCTTTGATTTAAAGTAATGTCATTTTATACTAGGTTAGTTTTCAAAAAGGAAAATTTCTTTCACATGTTTTTCCCGTTATCAGTCTGCTAAGCTGTCACACACTAAAGATTTTAACTTGAAAAGAATCGAACTAAAATGGACGTAGAAAAAAATGAACCCATTTCTTTTGATTTTAAACACTTTCAACATAAATTTCTCACTACAAAGCTTAATGTCAGATCATGGAAGTATCCTGACATCAAAGCTTTAATCAACCAACATGGCGGCGAGCGTAAGGATATAGTTTAAAGAGTATCATGAATAATTACCGTCTTCAGGAAATTTTTGAAGTTCTTTGAAAGATTAGCATTAATTAAATCTCAAAAATACCCAGAAAGATTGAAGTGACAGATTTCAGAGATAGGATGTTAAACTCAAGACTTTAATCTTTTAAAAAGGAAATTGACGGGTTTCTCATTTTTTTTTATTGTTAAAAAAAACATAAAAATAGTTCCTGGCTCAGCCTTCTTAGAAACATAGGATTTGAAATAAAATTGGTATTGGAGTGATGTTGAAATGCGGAAAATTAATTTAGAATCAAATAAATTAAATATAACAAAAATGAGTAAATTGCGTACTATTTTAAAAATTACAAATGCCTAACTTAATAAAACAGAAGGAAAGTTTCAAGGGCCGACCTCTTAAAATAAATTTGCTTTTAGAATTAAAACTGATCAAGATGAAACTTCAATCATTTTATGATAATCAAAAGTAATAAACAAATAATCGTGATAAAAAGAATTAGCTCCTTATAAAAATAAGTAGAGTACACTATGCCTATTTCTTAACAAGACTTAGGCATAATCACACATTGAACTAATGATTTCATTTTAAATATCATATTTCTTCTTGTTCTCGTATTCTACGGGTTATACTCAGTGATTCCCTAAATGGAAGTTTTTAAAAACTCAGGTGACTTTTAATATTTCTGGAATATGTTAAGATGCGAATCAAACTATTCAAAACAATTTCTTATCCACTTCAAATGTTTTGTCATCTGTTATATCATCATATTCTTTAGGAGAGCTTCAATCTGGTATATTTTTAAACCTTCGTAAACGATGAATGAAGCTTCGGAAATTCCCATCAATCTTTAACCAATCAAGTCATAATATTTTTTTAAACAGTAATCAATGAGTTAAATAGTACCCTCTAGACTAGGAAAATAGTCAAGTCTCCTTCAAACCATGGATGGTCAACGTTGAATCGTATTAAAAGAGTGAGAGCTTATACTGAAAATTTGGTAATGGAGAATCACCAGCTAAAGTGTTGGTACTCTTTACTGTATCAATTTACTTAAAACTGTATGAGAGATCTGGGGGATGTCAAGTTGATTTGATACAAATATTCGTGTTCAAAATCTGCAGTAATCAGTCAAAAAATATTCAACACTTAAATTTGTCAAAATTTCAATTGGTAAATTCAAATATTTAGACTGGATCTTCCCAGTATAAAGAAACGATACAGTTGGAACAACGGCACAATTAAATGTAAATGTTTAAACTTGGAAACATACTCGGAAAATATCCCACTGACACATAAATTTATTAATAAATAAACTTGATTTAAATAAGTCAAAAATATTACTGTATTATCCAGAAAGTACAGAAAATTAATGGTGGTCGAAATTCGGAATTTTAAATCAAAACAAGCAAACAACACTTACAAATGTAAGTATGTGCTCTAATATATTATTCTGCACTAAATTCATCTGGGCCTTATGCAAATTGAAAACTAAATAAATTTCTACGATTCATAACTAAATAAAGCATTAAACAAGCAATAAAAACGTATGCATTTCATCGTTACGTACAGGGCTGGCATCCAATCCCTCCGATTTTAATATTATCCCAATTAGCATACACATTGTTACCAACGCAAACTTCTTTAGCGCTTGCAAATCGCCCTCTCCCATGATATTTAAATAGCTGTTCACTTTGCCTTGTTATATTTGCCCGCGTAGAATATCGGTAAGAAAATCTCAATGCATTTCAATGCCCTCGCCATGCAAGTAAACAGCGCCAAACTCGGAATAAATGCATACAAATTAATGCAAATCTCGGATCTACTCGGACGGAACTTTAGCTTCGGCAATAACACTCGTCCGCGACCCGACTAAAGAAAATTTCCCCCAAGTTTTCAATGGAAATGTGTACGGATGTTTATAATTTGTATTGTGAGGTAAATCCCCAACAAATGCTGTTTTTGTGGAGTGAGGAAATAGATGCAATGTCACATGTAATTGACTTTTTTTTTCAAGTTCACTGCTATGAATGCATGTGGGTTTGAAACTGAACTTTCAAAATAGATTCTTTAGAGCTATTTGGTTCCCCATCTTGGTTATAAATAAAACCATTTTTAAAATATAAGTGTCTAATGAAAAGTTTCAAAATGCTTCATGAAAGTTTCTTCGAAGAAGTAATTTTTTTTACTAGTAAGTTGTAAGAAGTAAGTAGAGTTTAGTGTAAAAATAAGTATTGTAAAATTCTCAGTGACCTCCCTATAAGTAACATGTTGTTTACCCAAGTTATGGAATACAGATTAAAAATTAGCAGTCTTTTGAAATGATTATTTTTGTTTTTATATTAGAATTAGGTTATAACAAAACGCACCAAAATATTTCTGTTAAAATTTAATTCTTTTTTATTTGTATGACACAAACTATGTAGTGTTAGAGAATCCGAATGTTATTGTTTCTAACTATTCCATCGAAATAACATAAAATCGTATAAATTAATCTATTAATTGTTATTATTATTATTTTGTTTAATAATACGAAGTTTTATAAATGAGTATAAAAATGGGAATGTTTTTATAACGGGCAATATTGAATCAAATTGTACTATAGTAATAAATTTAAAAACTTTTCTTGGGAGTACTATATCTCTAGGGATACAAATATTTGCATTTATTACCACCACTTCATAAATTTTTATGGAAGTATATCCTTGAAATATATTTTCATAAAAGGGAAACATATTTTTTGAAAAAAATATACCCAGACATAACAACATGGTTAGAGCATTTATGCATAGCAAGTCATAAATATATTCACAACTTAACGCTAGACTTTACACTTAACTTTACTCTATAAAGTACAGCATTCAAATTTAATAAAGTATATAGGTATATATCAGCATGTATTATTCATAAAAATTGTTAAACTTGATTTATTTTCGATGGTATTCTCTTCAATAAGATACATTTACTATGGCGCTCACTTTTAGAAACACCCCCCCCTCATTTATTCCCCCTCTTCAATAAAAAACATATCTCTCAAACCTACAAAAAGAATCGAATATAGATCTCCGCTTTTATTTAGCTCACAATCGAATCGAATCCTCTAAATCACATCGATCCGTCCCTATTCCGAGGCTCAAAAAGAGCTAATAACGTGATTACCGATCTGCTCTGTCCCCACCCGCTCTCTTTCAATATAAAAAATAAAAATCCCTCAATTTGTCCCTATCTTGTCCCCACGCCGATAGGAAACTCCCTCCCACGTCAAACGGAACCAACCGATTACGAACCTTTCATTCATTGCGTCTGTCTTTAGCCCTGTCCAGTATCTCCCTTTTATGGGAACTTTATTTCGGGATCAGAGAGAGAGACCGTGTCTCTTTTTTTGGCTTTTTGATATCGCGAGGGTATTTTTTAGGGGAAGTCGCTCTTCCTTTTGTGCCGTGCAGGAAATTCCGGTTGTCGAAATTGCATGGAAGATTTCCGTTCGTTCGCTCGGAAGAAATGCAAAGTTTTTGAGATAAAGTTGATTCGTCCTCGATGCAGAAGCCTTTTTATCTCTTGCCGAAAAGGGAGAAGTCACTGTCACTCTTTTTTTTTTTGTTTTTAGTCTTTTGTTCTTTGCAGTCTATGGAATGGGATATGGGATTTCATTTGGTGGGGACGTGTTTTCAGCTTTTGGCAGTTGGCGAATGAAATGGTTTGGTTTTTCAGTTTATAGTTAAAAGAAATTATTATGGCGGTTGGGTTTCTTTCAATAATTTCTGTTGGCAACATTATGAGGGGGAGCAATTATGATCACATGGACACATGTATCACGGCTTACTCGATACTTATACAGGCTAGCCGAGTACGGAAATCATTGCAAATCCAGATGGCATTATTGGACAAACTGGCAAAGCATATTCACAGTGTTGAAGGCGTTGGGTGATATAGGTAGGTCTTGTAGCGCTCCAAGCGGGAAAAGTTGTGAAATTTATTTCATTGTTTAAAACTCGGCTAGCCTGTATAAGTATCTAGTAAGCCGTGCATGTATCATAAGCTATCCTCGCAGACTGTCATTATTATTTTCATGCACTAGGGGGCCTGCGCCCTGCTCGCTATCGCTCACCAACCCCCGGAACTACTTCGCAGTTCTTTTTAGATCGCTTCGCGATCTCAGCGAGCAAAGCTCGCTTGTTCCATCTTACCAATCACCCCGCTGGTCGGCTTAATTAATGCTCCTTTACAACCGAAACTACTTATCACTCTTGCTGATAAATAATTTAATCCAAATCATCCCGAAAAAAACAATTGCTGAAATATTACTTTCCTAACTTAAATTGAAAATAAAAGAAATCACACATAGTGAGCTATCGCTCACCAACCCTCTTAACTGCTTCGCAGTTCTTCTCAGATCGCTTCGCGATCATAGCGAGCAGAGCTCGCTTGTTCATCTCAACAATCCAGCAGAAGCCTTTTCTCGACTTAATTTAATTAAGCCTCTTGTAATACCGAAAATACCTCTCTTGCTTATCAATAATTTAATTGAAATGTTAAAAAAAAATCAGCAAGTCTACTAATAACCATCAACCACTTTGTAGAAAAAAGCATTGTTGAAAATGAGAGAAATCAGACTCATTATAAAACCAAAACCCTCTATATACAAAGCCTGACAACTACGTCACTGTGACGTCAAAGGTGGCGGAAAATCGCTAAATTTCCCATGTTAAGTCTATGGAGCATAAAAACTTACTTTCTTAACTCCTCGCGTTATGTATGCCTTCAAGGCTGATAATACTGTTCTGGAAACTCAAAATCTTTCGTTTAGAATCAAAATTTTGTCCCTTTTGTACAGTTTTTTTGTATTTTCATTCAGTTTTTTAGCCTTAGGACTAACATGGATTTTAGTTCAGTTTGCAAATAATGAATGCATGTCATGTAGGTTTTTCTCACAATATAGGAAATTAAAAAAAAAAATCACTAGTAAAATAAAAAGTAAAATCTATTAAAAATTAAAACAAATCATTGCATTTTCGAATTCTTCCAACAGTAAACAATTTATTTAATTACACTAAATTCTATAATTTATTATAAGATTAAACTGATGAGAATCAAGCATTATATTTATTGTTGCGGGAAATGCACTAGTAGCACTAAGTTCTAGTTAATTCTTCTGATTTGTATTTTTACATTTTTCTCAGATGGCATCACGTTTTTGTTTGTTGTTCCATCAATTTTGTTAAATTAAAAGACATTTTTGATACTTTATGCTTATTTCAGATTTCTACTTATTAAACTCTGGTTTGAATAGCGATAGCCATTAAAAATTAATATCACGGCGTATGTTTTTACATCGATACATTAATGTTAATAACAAAAACACGAATATTCCTTGTTAAGTGTGAAGAAGTCAAAAAATATAAAACATGGCGTCGTTTTGCATGTGACGTCAAAGGTGGCGGAAAGTGTGACGTCACCCGTCCGAGTTGTGAGGCCATTATATAGAGGGTCTTGATAAAACACGCATAAAACTCGTCTGTTTCTCTAGTGAACGGCGAGAAAGAGAAGAAAAAATTGAAACTTTGAATCTTAATAATTCTAAAACTAATTAGAATTTTTGAAAAAACAAAAAGCCAATATTTTTATAAAAATTATTTCTATGTGTCTTTAAAATATCATAGTTCTACTGTGATTAGTTTTGCTTTTATAACGAAAAAACAGAAAAATCGTCAAAATTTTCGAAACTTTAAAACTTAATTACTCCAAAAATAATTCGAAATTCGAAAAAAGGGCGACGTGGTGCAAAACTGCACATCTAAGAGTATGTGTCTGCAAAAAGTCATATTTCTGCTGCTAATAGATTTTGCTGGGGGCGAACTCGCAGCAGAAAAAAAATAATTTTCGACTTTGACATTAAATAACTCTAGAACTAATTATCTCATCGAACTAATTATCTCATAGCTTTTAGAACGAAAACGATCCTCATACATTTGTCTAGAAATGTTTAAAATTTCACAAATTTCCGTGGAATAGTTTTTGCGTAGTGAGAGTTCAAAGTGTTCAAAAATAAAATTTTCAAAAGCAGCGGCGGCGGCGGTCACTGTTACTTTTTTTTAATATAGAGAGATTATGTATTTTATTTATCAGGTTAAATTTTGAGTTAGCGTTTAATTTTTCTGCGAAGGAATCTTATTTTTTTTGTAAATAAATAACTCATGCTTGCTTTCAAAGTGTAATTTACTAATGTGATATGTTACGGTGGATGTTGCTATAGTCTGTTCATTTATAATTGGCGCCTGAAACAGGATCAAAAACGCTCAATAATGCTTCATAACGGTCATCACACAACTTCAGCGACCGATTTTTTTACAGTATTTTAACTACTTCTGTTTCGGCTGCCTTGTCATTGCAGAAGAAAATTCTTTCGACGATAATTACAATAGTAACTGCTTCAATACATTTCGTCTTAGGCGCCAATTCTAAATGAACAGACTATAATGTAACTTCCTTCCGAATAACTTGGCATCGCATTCAAGTACTCATTCAATTTTTTTTATTTTCTTTGTGATTTTTAACATATGTTCGTTAAAGCCAAGTCTTTCATTTTTTGAAGGTTGATTTGTGAGTCAATAAACTTACGTTCTGTAAATATTTGTGGGTCTAGATTTTAAATTCTCGATTTCATAGCCCAAAATTAATTTTTGTGCGTTCCCTTACCCTCCTTTTCCCTATATCCGATAGAATGATTGTTTCTCATAGAGATCTTATTTGTGAAATAATCCAGTGATAATTTTATCTTTTTAGACCAAGATCAATAAACTATGTCAATTATTGTGCTTGCGTAGTTTTTGTTTGCTTGGATGCATATTTCAATACATGCAAATAAATTAGACTTTTCGACTTTTCTAACCCATTTTCAGTTTTTTGTTCAATTCAAAGCACACTATGCAGATTTTTTTTTTTTGCACAAAATTACAAAATTATTTTTCTTATTGGATGTTTTAGTCTTTAGGGAATGCATTTAAGAAACCAAAACATTTATTATAATACATAAAAACAGTTGAAATATGGTGCAGTAAAAGAGAATAACCGTAATAATTTTAGTAATACGCCATAAAACTTTTATAATTTGCATATATTTGAGGTAAAAGAATTACTAAAACCAATTGAAAAATAAGATCATACATTAGCAATGTGTACTTATACCTATTATTTTTAAATTTAAACACGGCTGGTTTCAGCGTATTCAAAACTATCAATTAACTGTTCAACGGTTCTTTAATAAGTTTTGTTAAACTTCCTTTTCAGTTATACATATGCGTATTATTTTAAAGTTAACTATTATCTAGTGCAGGAATTTAAGTGCGATTAAGGCTTAACCACTAATGATATTGTAATAATTTAAAGTAAAGAAAAATACTACTTAATATCACTTAGCTTTTGTAAAAACTTCATTCAATTCTTAAAAAACACACCATTATGCATTTATTTTTTAATTTCCGTTTTTTTAATATGCTTAGACTCAACATTGAATTTTCAATTCATTTGGCACTAATATGTGTATAAGTTATTACTTATGGTTTTAATTTCATTTCTTAAGGGCTAATTACTTAGAACCTTTATTTAGTTACCTAATATTTTTGAGCATATTGATACATAATAAAAGAAATGCTTCACTAAAATATCACAATAACTATGTAGTTCCCAGAAAACATGACAAAAGAAATTTAATAAAATTAAGAAATGGGATACAAATTTAGCTTTCAAAAAACAAGTGCTTGGAGTTTTAATATTAATAAATTCGTTAGTATTTATTAGGTGTGACTGGTCCTCTAATCAAAGGATGGAAAGCTAAATTTTGAGGTAAATATTTAATTAAAGATCAAAGTCTGTTTCTCTCATATACACGTACTTTTTAGGCACATCAAATAAATATTTCATTTACAAAATTTTTTTACTTTCACACCTTATCATAGAAAATCCCGCACACTGGTGTCGCTACTAAATTAAAATAAAAATCAGCAAAGTTGACAAGGTCGAAATCCATCTTGAATAGTTAAATATTTTATGTTTAACTATCATAAGAGGCATCGCAAAGTTACTTCGCCTACTCTGCAGCAGCGACGCCACTACTTTTACCAGCAAATCGATTGAGAAGCCAGAGGATAAAAGCAAGTCTAATGTATTCCCAACACTTTTTACCCTGATCTGGAAAGAGAAATTAGGAAAACTAATGACGCAGCCTTTTTCACTCGAAAACATTTTTCTGCAGCGAGAAACGTTGCTGCTGCAGAGCAGAGACTGCATGTAAACAAGATGAATAAATGCGGCTTTGGAAAACTTTCTTCTAAAATTCAGTGTGGGTGTATTAGTTTCTCTGTTGCGGATCAATGTTAAAAGAATGTTAAATTTAGTCTGGATCTCTTCTGATTTCAGTTAGGGTTGCAGTACATTTCACTTGATTGAAAGTATATATATTTAATTTACTTTTAAACAAAAATACTGTGTTCATGTTGAAATTCGTGAAATACCATCGTTATTAGTAATAACACATCATCAGTATTTGTATTTAAGAGATTACTACTAGAATCATTGAACAACACACAAAATGCTTGTAAAATTTGATTACAAGAACTTAAATGTTTCAACTTAGGTTTTGTACAAAATATATTTCTGACTTATACTAATGCACAAAGTTTACCTATTTTTCATAAAGGTCTCATGTTTTTTGACATTTTTTACAGGAAGTTGCAATACAAATGTCTATAAAAGAGATAGTATAAACAAGTAGTTTTATACAATTATATTAAATAATAATCCGCTTTATATAAATTTTGAAAAACAAAATCATATTGTGAGATTCAACATAATTCACTTTATGTAAACAAAATGTTTTAAAATTATTATAATATTCGCCAATATTTCCTGGTAAATACTTTTAAAAGGGGATGCTGGTTTTATATTCAGCTAAATTTAATTTGTTGAAATGGATTTCAGCAATTTCACTTAAATAATATTTAAAACCTTTAATAATGCATATAAAATGGTAGGTTTTAGCTTTCATGGGGGTAAAACCTACTCCTTTTAAAACCTTTTTATTCCATATGAAAATAGAGAAGGGTATTTCCATGGTCTGTCAATATCCTAAAAGCACATTTTAAGTTGAAAGATTACAACAGACGTATCCAATTACCAGTATTTGGTTCAATAGCTATTTCCAATATTTTGTATTGAAAGAAGATGTAGCCACAAATACACTCTTAAAGTCTATAAAGATTAAAATTATTTCATTAAACCTGCACCGTAAAATTTAGCTATTTCATTCAAGAGAGTATTTTTTTATAATTAGCTTATTTAATCATCAATTAATAAAATGTAATTTACTGGATGTAAAAATCAGTTTTTTATGAGTTTAATACTAAGGTTTGTCAAACTGTTGCACTCAATTTATACTTCATACCTATTTCTTTTGCAATAAAGGTGAATTTTATACACTTTACCCCCTTTTACTTTTATTTATGTATTAATTACCTTGATGTAATTAATAAATATCATGGAATTTAATTTACGTTACATTAATTTATCAACTATAAAATTAGCTGCATAATTTTATCATAACCATATACTAATTTAGAATTTAAATCTCCAAAGAAATTTGAATATCTATATGAACTAGTAACCAAAATAACAATTTGGTTGTTGTTAGAAAACCACTGCTGACTATTATAATAAGAAAAGAAAGAAAATGAAACTTATTATTTGCAAACACACCCCAGCCCATGTTAGTCTTGAATTATTAAAACTGAACGGAAATGATAGAGAAATACACAAAACTAATACAATGTTATTGATATCTATTTTAAGTTTTTAGGCATTTTTAATAGTCCTGTAACCCAGCAATTATTAAATTAGCGTTTTTGTGTATGAAAGATTTGGCAAAACTGTGATATACCTAAGGGGAAACCCCGTAGGCATATCACAGTTTTTACCATAACTATGGCGTTAGGGACCGAGTAGTTGTAGAGAGTATTACAAATGACCAAATGACCATGTTCTGATGGTAGGATCTATACTCGACATCAACGTTTCTTGAACTCTGTATGTCACTATGCGGAAGGAGAAAATGGGTAAACACAAAGCCAGTTGGGTTACTAGAAGGAATTTCGGTACGCAAATCATGATAAAAACACAACATATGCATGGGCTTAACAAAATAATCATATTTTTAAATTGACGTTCTTCATTTCACTCAAAATTCAGACACCGCGCTGGGAACTACTTTGTTTGTTAGTGACGTCATAGGGTCAACTAACGTTGCTGTCTAGTATAATAAAAACGCGTTTCTTACCATTGATGGCAGCAAATTTCAACTACAAGATCCCAGCACTTATCTCCCAAATGTGAGAGATAAAAAAGTCCACTTCTTTTAAGTCCCCAGGCAAAGCCAGGTAGTACTTTTGTGTTTGTACTAAAATATATGGTCTCCCAGTGACCATCACGGCCAATTACATCTTAACTTTTCTTCTTAAAGTCTTAAAAAATAAAAAACTCGGCAGAATCACCCTGCTCCCAAGAATCACTGCTAATGCCTGTTTTACTGCGTTTTTTTGCTAGCCCTCTGCAGGAGACTCGAGGGACGCAGAAGCCAGGGGGGGAGGTTCCACAGTCTAAACTCTCACTTTACGAAAAGAAATTGAGTCATAAAAATGTCTGCTCTTGCAACGATCCCGCACATTTCGAGACCTTGTCCAATTTGTCAGGGGGAGGGCATTGAGAAGGAGCAGTGTCTTTTCCAGAAGATCTTGGAGAAGGACAAAAGGGTAGAAGGGGGGGGGTCGAGAGATGGTTTGGGAGGGAATTTATAGGGGAATGTGGGACTCGAAGAATCTCTGGAGAAAGGTGTATAAAAACGCCATTTTTAGTTTATTCCGGTCGTACCCGAGTTGTTAAATTTCTAGGAGCTCTGCGTAATTTTAAAACAGGAAATTGCGGCTTGGATAACTGCTTGGGACATTGTTTCGGGATTTAGTTTCAAATTGTGTTTGATTGATTATTGTTATGAACGTTTTTGGTTTATATTTAACCACGATTTACAAGATAATATCTACTACTAGATACTATAGATACTACTATACTATACTATAGCCAGTGGCGTAGCCAGAAAAAAAATTCGGAGGGGGATATTGATATTTCGGGGGGGATATGGGGTATATTTAGTGGTTTTCTATGGGTCAAAAAAAGAAAATTTCCAAGTTTCGGGGGTGGGGATAGATCCCCAAATCCCCCCCTCTGGCTACGCGCCTGACTATAGTATCTAGTAAGCCGTGATTTAACAAACAAGTATTTCATACTTGATGCCACTTTCTACAGGGATGAAAAAATACATCTTTGCAGTAAAGAAGGGGTAATTTTCAACAAGTTCAAATAATGTATAATTTGGAACTGTCATCTTTGCCTTCAAAATATTGATGAGAAGACTATTGAAGACTTGTAGGTCCCCCACAAAAATAAAAAAAATCATCGATTTCATTTCAAATTTTTCTTTTTTATTGAAAATTTTAAACCATGTGGGGTTGTTTTCAGTCACTTCCCCTATTGCATCAACTCCAATTTCTTGGCGTTCTTGGAGATGTGCCTCATAAAAATGTATTCCTATTCCTAATCGATATAAATTTAATAAAACGCATATAAATCTCAAATTGAAGTCATAAAACCTTGTGTCTGGCGCGGTATGGCCGAATAGGGCCCTTGCGCCATAAAACCCCACCAACCAACCAACCAACCAACCAACCAACCAACCAACCAACCAACCAACCAATTTCTTGGAATATACTACGATTAACGGTGCTCCTTTAGAGATTTTTCTTCTCAAAACATTTTATCTATATTTCAAATTATTTACAGTTGACAAAGTCTTTTATTTTTCGGAACTTTTTAAGATGTTTAATTACGAGGAGTTACGGGTACAGTACATTATCTATCCCGTTAAAAAACATCAAAATAACATATTGGACGTCAAATATCTCATATTGTTTCCACTCATATGTAACTGTATATTTTAACCATTTGATTTGTAATTTTGGTGATACTATTTCTAATCTTTGGCCATCAAAACAACCTAGTCATTCAAACCAAGTCAAACTAGATAATGTAAAATACCATTTTTTTTAACTTTATCCAATGTTTTTCTCACTACACCTAACTTAATTTATCGACCGTTAAAAGTTAGAAAATAATAGTTCTTTTGACGTACAAACTTCAAGCTCAAAAGGATCTCAATTACACCCTCTACTACAACCCTTCTGACTCAAAATCTCCACCAAAACAATTACACCCCACACTAACACCAAAAACAACCCCAAAACCTCTCACTCCAGCAATATACTCGCCCAACACGAACCAAAAACGAAGCCATATCTCAAGACCGTCCCGAAATGACCGCCCCACCGAAAAATGAGTTAGTGTGGAAACGTCAGATCGGAGAGGGAAGTTTCCCCATTGGTTTTCCTCTGTTTGTCTGGCCCAAGGACACAAAGGCTATGCAATTTGGGAGTTACGCTCTCCCACGCCATTGTACTGACCACAGAGTCTGTCTTCTTATAGAGGCTCGGGTTATTGGGATGGGAGAGAAATACAATGATGGAGGAGACGTGAAAGGCCGTTTTTCTGCACTTGTCCTGAGGTATATTAGTTCTTCTCTGGGCGAAAGGGCTCCCTGTGATTGTTGGAAGAGTGGGTAGGGGGTCTTCCGGGTATTGGGAGGGAATTGGTTGGTAAGAAACTATGATAGAAATGAAACTGTGATTCTGATTAACAACTAGATTGCAATTTAAGTAAGTATTGATGAGAAGTTTTGGTTAAGTTAATATAAGAAGATCAATAGATATAAAATATTAGTAAGTGCAGAGATATTTTTAACTCCTCTGAGAGAGTATTTCACTCCTTGAAAATCGGAAATACTCTTTAACAAACTAGCCAGGAGTATTTTTACTCTTTGAATTTTTCTCAAAGGTTTGGCTTAAAAAATGCACCGCGTGGCCCCACCGAAATCAACAAATAATATTTTTCTACTCAAAACACCATGATCTCAACGGAAACATTTTCGACCGACTTCTGGCCAAAGCCAATTGCCAAAAGCCATGACACCCTAATTATCATACTTTTTAATTGTGTTTCCATACAGCCATAGTATTTTTTTCACTTACTGTTCTGATGCTTTAGGGTTTAGGGAGTTTGATTGTGGTTTTCGTGTCTCTGTATATGTAGTTCATGCTATTACTGTATTTCACTCCTCCTAAAAAAGTCAAGGAGTATTTTTACTCCTCCAAAAAATCCTAGGAATAACACTGAGTAAGTGATAAAATGATTAAAAACTTTTTGAACCTATGTTTATATTGCTGTCTTACTGGAGAAAAGCACTAAGTCACATTTTTTTAAACAAATATAAAATCTCCCCATGCTTCACAAAATATAACAGGGGGCTTATAGAGGTAAGTTACAAGCTCAAATAAAAACAGTAATCAGTACCAAGGCTAAACTGGATCTGTTAACTGTGTTATATAACACAGTTAACAAAGATGGTAGACGTGGCCAGCGCTCTCAAGAGGTAAGATCAGAAAACTTCCAGTAACGTCGGCTTCTTTGATCTTTTGGGTAATGACCAAGCCTGATATAACACAGTTACCACGTTAACAGATCCAGTTTAGCCTTGTCAGTACAAAACAACAGAATCAAAAAGCACTTTCAACAAAATTAACAAATAATATAAAAGCGGAAAATATTTTAAAAGCGGTAGAATAACGCTAACGAATAAAGTAGATTTAATAAAAACTTCGCCAAAGGGGAATAAAGAAAAACGATCCTTGTAGACGATATAGTGAAATTGTGTGGCAAAAAAGAAAGCGATCGGATATCACCAAATTTAGCAAAACTTAGTGTAGTTGAATCACTTTTTCCTGTAAACCGACAGTTAAGTGATAGTGTATTGAAACTGTATCAACATGTATCTTAAAAAACAATCAAGGTTAATTAGTTTTCAGTGTATCTGAAATGGTATAATAGAGTGAGAGACATTATTAAGTATAATCATGATTTAAGTGCCCGAATGTTTTTACATGACATTTTTAATGAGGGAACAAATTTAAATAATGAAGTTGAATTCGTTAACAAAAAATTATAAACTGCTATTTAAAGTAAAAATCGCTGGCTTTCCCTTATTCTAAAAATTATGCAGGAAAACTTTATTTAATACATTTTTAAACTTAACTACAACCGTAAATATAACATCCTTGGCAGTTTTATGCTATCAATCCTAGACCGCCCGAGATTTCCATCAATTCCATAAAAATTTGGGAAGGCTAGGACTGAAATGATAACTTCTCCTTTCGCAATATCGAAAGATTCAGGATCGTTAAGGTTTTTCACCGAGAAGTTCTTTAAAATTTAATTAAAAGCAATAGTTTGTTGTTAATACATTTTTAAAGGCTCTGATACTAAATTATGTGTGCGTTTGCTCATAATTCTTTCGTAAAGAACATTTTAAAAACTTGTAAGTATTAAGAAATAAAACGAACTTTTGAGTGGAATGAACACTTTTCTGAGGAAAATATTTAAATATTAAATACTATGTTCAAGACTAAACCAAACATTTTACATCGATATTCAAAATATTTACGGTGGATTAGAACCAAAAGTGCAAAACATACATGACTTAAATCTCTGTAAAAATCTTCAAGATTGCGAGAGGATAGGATTCAAAAACAAATAAATGTAAAGAAATATTATTAACACCTAGTAACTCCCAACTAGACAAATATTTACTTCCATTGTCGCTACACACTGCTTCGTGTATAGATCCCACCATCAGAAATATTTACTTTTCTCTCGCTATTAACACCGAGCAACTTAATACCCAGTATTTACCCAATCTAAGCAGGCTCTTCAGATATTGAATAACGCACTAAGCACCCGGCCGTCCGAATGTGCATTCGCAATCCCCCCTCCCTTATTATGCATTCAAGTGGCAGTAATTAAAGAAAAATTTATACAACTTTCCAAACTGTCAAAATAATTATTTTCCATACGTTTGCCCCTGCCAGTGAATGGCTAATAAAACGGAATTTTCAGGTGCCATTATTGAAGTACTGGGAGGAAAGTGTGCTGGAATTGATTCCAAGTTTATTACCGGTAACTGAGAAGAACATTATTGAACACTTTATTGGGGTATTAAATTTTATGGTATTCGTTTCGATGTTATAGCATGGGTTTGTTGAGTTTTTAGCTTAAATCTAGCAAGGAGAAGAGCTAAGTCAGTTACTCAAGCTTAATTAGAAAACAAGCTGCTGTTTTTCATACGTCCCTAGTGATAGTTTCTAAAGAGACTTTAAATACATGATTTACATTCAGTTACGCACTATATACTTTTAAGTATGAGTTACTGTGTTAATCTTTTTCTGTAAAATAAAGACCCTGAAATAAATTGTAAAGTCCTAGCAATTTTTTGGGATTCGGTCCTAAGTGACGAGTAAGTTCTATCAATGTTTTCTTAAATATTTGAATAGGTTTGATCAATTTATGTTGTTGGATACATGTTTTAAGGTCCATACGTTTTAGTTGAATTGCATGGTTGTCTCAATATACCGATTGCATAACAAATACGTAACATTTATTAATATTACTAAATGTGTTTCAATTAATGGGATTTAGAGAAGAAATTAAAATTTTAAGACGAATGGTAAATTCAAATAAAAAGTAATTAGTGTTACCCCCTTTTACTGTACTAGTAAATGTTTCACGCCCTATATTACCAATACATAATCGAAGTTTTATTCTCTCACTGATTTTTTAGGAACATCAGCATTTCTACTCAAACTAAAAATTGATATTTTTTTTTTTCAATTTTGGTAATTTAAAGTTTTATTGTCCCAACTTTAAACTAATATTAACCGATGAAATACTGCATTGTAGAGTTTAAATATACTTTTGAATTTTTCAAGACAACAAACAGAAAAAAATAAAACGTCATTATTTAGTTTTGATAGGTAGAAAATACCTTGAAAGGTTTCATTCATTTCAAAGAAAAATTTATTTTTCCAAAAAGATATAAGTAGCGCCTATATTTTAATAACATATATTGATTTAACATAATTATGTTTTACAAACATTAATTATTACAAATTAATTTAAATTTCTCAAATTACTTTTCTTTCCCAATTATTTAAATTTAATTAATACTTCAATTTTCAATGATTGAATGTATTGAAACCTTTTTAACCATGTAGGGGAAAATAGGTCTTGCATAATCATAAAATAATTAAATAATTTTATAAGTAGGTATATGTTTGAACTTGAAATTCATAAAATCCATTTCCTTCCCTCATTAATATGTATGGACATCTATCTTTCAATATGTAAGGGAAGAGTGATAAGGTCTTATAACACTGAGTATTTTTTTTTTTTAAATTTTAAATCACTCGGTAGTTCTTATCACTAATGGAAAAACATGAGAACTTTAACACATAATGAATAAAAAAACATAACCATTTAACTCTAGATTGTGTTAAAGAAGATAAACGAAGTTTCTCCTAGTCATAAGTATAAGTGGCGAGATTTACGCAAAACCACCCAAAATTAATTACGCAAAACCCTACTTTCCCTACCAACGCTCCAAAAGAATTTAAACATCCGATATCATGGCCAGCTTTAAAAAAAAAACTTAATTCCCCACATCTCACCAACTATCCCTTAAACACATCCTTATCTCAGCCTTAAAAAAACCTTATCACCCTCCAAGAAACCCAACAAACTCGCCTCCTCCAAAACACACACTCGCCCATTAGAAAACAACTTTTTTGATGAGGGGTGGAAGGAGAGCTTAGGGGACCGATTTTCATAATCCCAGCAGCGATGCATCACCCACACAGGGAAAGATGAGGCAGATAAAAAGACAGAGGAGGCGGATAAGGAAAGAAAAGGAAAATCATCTACTTTTTCCACTTTTAGTTATGTATTTTCATCGGTTCCTTTCTTCTGTGCCCGGGCACTTGTCCGATGCCCCGGATGTTATCCTCTGTCGCGGAGGGCATTTTTTGTGCCTCGGGAAACATTCTTTGGATCGATACTATTTCGATCGGGGCAGTCTTTGTCTTTTTTTTCCTTGCGTCTGAGATCTTGGGGGGTTTTTTTTCGCGCCTTAGAGCGACAGAGGCGATAAGCTATTCAAATAGAAGGGAAGGATCAATCCTGAAATGTGGTGCGATCTTCATTCGGTGTTTAACGACTAGGTGATTCTTTTTTAAGGGAGGTATAGGTTAGAAAATGTGAGTTTTTCTATGGAATTTATATGTATGTAGTTAATAATCACATCGAATCTCATCTTGGTTACACATATAGAAATTGTAGTTACCATTGTGTATCAGAGTTTTGTATCTACCAATCAATCAAATTTATTGACAAAAGGAAAATAATCAATACAAAAATATACGAAAAACAACTAAACTAAAAACAAATAAAAGGGAATTATTGATTTATCCCAAAGAAGGGCTACAGCTCGTCCAAGGGTTAATGGATTTATAGTATTATATAATAGGTGAAAGATACATAAAGTATATTTTATACTTAAACATAATAAAAAAAAGAAACATGATTTTTCTTTTGGAAAAAATTATAGTTCCAAAACGGACTGATGGATGGCATTGTACTTATTACAACGTCTTGAGACCAAATTAAAAACAATCATAATAGTTATTTTTATGTCTGACTTTAATCATGACTATCTTTATATGGTCTCAACTTGAACATGTGAAGTCAAACATAGGGCGAAATCATTGATTTTGTAATGTTAAGTCTATGGAGGAAAAAAAACTTACTTTAGGAGGTTACTCCAAGGCGAATTTAAAGATTTTTGGAACCTAAGAACTTTTATAAGCCTTGAAGAGATACATAACGCGAGGAGTTGGGAAAGTAAGTTGTTATGTTCCATAGACTTAACATTGCAAATTCCCCGATTTTCCCATACGTTTGAGTTGCGAGGCCATCGTTTGTCTTGTTTTAACGTTAAACGGGGTCTCATATTTTGTTTCAGCGGGCCGCCATTTTGTAAGTTGGGTCTTTTTTCGAAATCGATGTTTTGGCGCGATTTAGGTTGGACTTATCGCCAAATTTGGCGACTTGGCGAAAAGGGCCCCGTTAAGTAAAGTATAGCCAAAATGTTCTTACAGGCTTTTGCAACGTGGCTGTCGAAATATTGGATAATTCTGACATGTAGTTCTCAATTTACAAACTTTAAAATCGTGACTAAAATTAAAAACCCACCTGTAGTACTGTAATTCTCAACACGAACTCAAAAAAAAAAAAAAAAAAAAACTCACAAAAAAAGAAATCCAACGAAGTAACAAAAAACCCTATACCACATACCCCAAATATATTCCAATGAAATAACCTCCATCGCCGAACGAATCCTTCTCATCTCCCATGTTTTACGACCGGTTGTATAAAACGAGTAGCTGTCACCGTTTAGGACGTAACGAGAGAGGGCGAAAACGCGGCAGCTTTTGTTGACGAGCCTCGCAAGCCTTCGATCGACCCAGATACGTCAACAGGGTAATTTATGCATGGACTTCCGAGAAATCTAATATGCAACAAAGGTCAGCGGCACTGGGCATAACTCACGGATTGTTGGGGTGCCAAAATGTGGATTTTTCTGAACAGAGAGTAATTAATTGGGAGGGTTTTTACTAGAGGATTAATGGCTCATTCAGTATTCCTTAAGTCTTGGAGAATGACTTAGTGTGCTCTTGTTAAACATTTGTATCCCCATCCGTCTAGAACTATGTATAGATTCCTTACTTAAAATATGTTAAGCTAAACTGGATAATTAGTAAAAATGTCCATATTCATTAAACATTTCCCTAATTATTCAAAGATTAAGTATACTGTGTCCTGAACTTAAAGTAGTAAGTTTTGTTTATGTATTAATAATAATAATTATTATAATTAGTATACTATTGATTAAAATTAGTATAATAATTATAATTTTAATTATAATTGTAATAATTATTATTATTACTTTTATTTTTATTGTTATTTTTGAATATAGAGTGATGCCTTCTTCAATCAAACCACGGCTTACTAGATACTTATACTGGCTAGCCGAGTACGGAAATCATTGCAAATCCAGATGGCAATACTGGACCAACTGGCAAAGCATATCCACAGTGTTAAAGGCGGTGGTGGGTGATATAGGTACGTCTTGTAGCGCTCCAAGCGGGAAAAGTTTTCAAATGGTTTTCATTGTTTAAAACTCGGCTAGCCTGTATAAGTATCTAGTAAGCCGTGATCAAACACTCTGCAACAGTTACTTAGCACTCTTAACAGTACTGTTAGAAGAAAAACTGATTTGTTATGAACAACAATGATTCATAACAGAGAGGTTATTCTCCCCCCCCCCCTGTTAACTATTTATTTCAAAAGCATAATACTTACTGAAGGGAGTCGTCAACGAACTACGCTGCGTATTTTTAGTAGGAGAAGGTTCCCAAATATGTGACAAGATGTTAAAACTCTTAAAAGGGGGTAAGGAAGTTTTCTAATATATTCTTTAGAGATATATTATTCTGTATTTCTTAATTTCATTCTAGGCTGGCACCAATTAATCATTTGAACAGAAAAAATGTAATTTACTTATTTTCTAGCTATGGCTACCACATGCCCCTTATTTCATATTATAGTTATACTAGTATTATTAAGTTATAAATATTTCATGTAGTGATTCTTACATTTTTGAGGTGATTTGTATTGTGTAGCAAGATAGTGTAATTTGCACCTACGAGCAATGTGATAAATTCAATGACATTTATCAAGGAAATTTATCACTTTGTTGGCCTCCACTTAATAATGTCCGATTAATCACTTTGTCCGTAACATATTTACAAAATAATTATTTTTACCCCAAATCAATGGAAATCATAAAAAATTAAGACAGCTATCACACCCTATCTGTTCGGTGACTAGTTAGTAATTAAGGACAAATAAATATATGGACGAAAAAAAACAAGACAAAAGGAGCTTTAGCATTTGCGTAACACATTAGAAACGTCACGGATCCTCATTCCTTAAATTTATAATTGCAGAGCGAAATCCTGGAAGCATCTAAATCCAAAGGAAATGGTAGTTTTAACTTGATGATTGTTTTTTTTTTGGGGGGGGGGTTAAAGAAACAAAATTTTTCGTCACTTATTATTTGAAAAATTGAGAATTTGTATAACATTAAGGTTTATTGCCTGTATATTACTTTAAAATAATCAAAAATTTTATCGAAATTAAATTTGTGTTGTAACATGAACACTTAAAACTGTTTTACCATTGCCTGATACGCCATTAATAAGTAGTATGAATAAAAAAAACCCCTTTCCTGACAATTAAACTAGTACTTAGTTGAGTAATAAATAAAATTATATTCCACTCCTTCCATTTCATAACTTACCCCGATATATATAACTTGAGTCAAGCAAATAGGCAATTTTCAGCCCCCCCCCCCTCCTCAATACCTATCCTATAGCACGCACTACCTTTCATCCAGAATTACCCCATCAAGAATACAACCCAATAGAATTACTCTAATTCCACAGGAAACATCCAGCAATTGAGAACATTAGAATTACAAAATAGGCCTACCGATTTGAAAGATTAGAAGTCCCAACCGGGCATCCCTACATCCCAAAATTAACGGCCATCTCTGATACAATCGTCGTTACTTCAGGGAATCCACGATTTTAAATAATTGTCATTTTGGGCCCTCGAGTTATGAATGCCCGGGCTCTGAGTATAATTACAACAATGCCGCCTCGGGCTGTACGATTAATCATGGGGGTGCATGCCACCCAATTTGCTTCGGCCGCGTCCCTCGACTTGTTGATTACTCCCTTGTCATCTCTTTCGCTGGGGACGGGGGAATTAAAAGGGGGCGGTTGGCGGGAACTGACTCGGATTGGGGTTGGAAAAATTGAAGAGGGAGATGTTTTGGTGCCTGAAGCTGTTTGGTGGCTTTGATGTTAGGTGAGTGTTGAGGTAGGGTTGGGGGCATGTAATGAGAGGATCTGTAAGTATAGAAATAAAGTTTTTTTTAATTATACAATATGATGGAGGCAATATTACCAGTAGTGTTATTCCTAGGATTTTTTTGGAGAAGTAAAAATACTCCTTGACATTTTTAGGAGGAGTGAAATTTAATTATGAAGAGTGAAATATGGAAATAGCATAAACTTCTTATACAGAGACAAGAAAACCGCAGTCAAACTCCCTAAGCATCAGAACAATAAATGAAAAAAAATTACTATGGCTGTATGAAAACACAATTAAAAAGTATGATAATTAGGGTGGTGTGGCTTTTTACAGAAGTCGGGCGAAAATGTCTCCGCTGAGATCAGTTGGTGTTTTAAGTAAAAAAATATTATTTGTTGATTTCGGTGGGCCATGCGGTGCATTTTTTAAGCTAATTCTTTGTGAAAATTCAAAGAGTGAAAATACTCCTGGCTAGCGTTTTAAAGAGTATTTCCGATTTTCAACGAGTGAAATACTCTCTCAGAGGAGTTAAAAATATCTATGATTACCAGTGCAGTGCATTTTGTTCAGCTTCTCTTGATGAAGATAGCGTGGTTTTAAAGTATTGGTGAATACAGATTGGTGGTTCAAGGGAGTTTGAGTTTATGAGGATTTCTTAAATCAGTGCAATGTATTTTTCGCCAATGGAGGCACACTTAAGGACTGTATCCTGGTATCCATGTCAAGCCAATAGTAGTACCAAATTTGCGTTACCAAGCCAGCAACTGTTGGCCCAAAACTACGGAGGCGGGGGAGGTGGTTACTATTACCCGCGCCACTCACTTATTCGCTCGCACATTCCCCATTTTTCAAGGGAGTGCCTGAATGAGGATACACTCTGGGCATGGGCACACCCAGCTAAGTTGTCATATGCTCTAACTACAAATTGAGTAACTAAGAAGTATTAGTATCCCAAGTAAATTTTGAAAAAACTAATGAACTTTGAAAAACTAAATAACAAAATTTTGTAGTTGAAATGATCATGTTTCAAAGTCAAGATTTTTCTACTGCAGATATATTAAATGGTTAAGTAAAGGTTAGTTCATTTTGCCATAAAAATAATTGGTGTACATGATCTTATAACTTTATGATAACACACAAGACCCTAAATTATCAATTCTGTGCTAAAATATGTTTTAAAAACATTAAAATGTGTACAAAAAATTAAAAATTCTTTGACCTATTTAAAAAAATACTAACACACATAAAAATAAAAATTTGTAACATCCTATATATCTTCATTATGCCCCTTCTATAAGTTCAACAAACGTAGTTTATTAATTTTTAATATTATTATTCAAGGCATTTCACACTGATGAGACTGTGAACTGAACAAAGTGGGTGTTACCTAGTAGAAAATTAATATTTAATGATAATCAATACTCCCGAGGGAAAATTTATTCTCTTGGAACCTAATCATTGATTATTATTTCCTTTGTTTTATTAAATATTTACGATCTGTCTTTCTTTTGGTTTTGCAATAAATGTCTTGCAAATAGTTGTTCTGCTTGCGAAGACAGTATGTTAGAATGGGGAGGAAAATAAATTATGTGTTTGAAAATGCATGAGGTTTATTGACTTAGCAAAAGCTAATGTCTTTCTCTGAAACAGTTAATATTTATGAGACAATTTTTTAATCAAACTAATAAATACTAATAAAACTTGGTGGAAAACAAGTACAAGGGTGTTAAGTAAATTATCTTATTTAGCATCTTAATAAGGTAATAAAATACATCTAGAATCCAATTAATAACCGATTCATTCTTTAATTCCTAATATTGAAATGAATTTTTAAATTCTAATTTTATTTATAACACATGCTTTCTTTTGGCTAAATTGTTTTACTAGGTATATTTTTACTTGTTTAGAATATGCACATTTTTTAAACTGCAGTGATGTATGAGATAACAAAAAAGTAAAAAGTAATAATCCCATTTCCTTGCCTTTGTTTTGCTTTTATCTTGTTTCAAAATACAAAATAATGTCCTGTTTATTTTATTAAAGATTAGTTATAAACTTAATTATTAATTGGAGTTACTAAAATAATAAAATATGTATTTCACTATGTTTCATTTATTCCATGAATTTTTTAATATCTGTAACTACAGGTCCAAAGGGGTTTATAATTCAACTGTTTTCTGTTTTAACGTATATTTTGAATTATATAACGTGTATTAACGTATATATTATTAAGCATATTTTCATATGTTTAATAATGAATAATTTACCATAAATATGCTTTACTTAAACCATTAATATTAATGCTAAACATCTTGAGAAAAAAAACATGGAAGTGAAGTTGTCTTTCTTAACTTTTGGCATTTTATCTTAATCCATGCAAGCTGTATGATTTAACTAAAAAAGGAATTTCTTATAATATTTTTTTGTACATATAATAATTAATAATTTTTAGTAGAGGTCTAGTATAAATTTTAAAACAGTTAACCTCATATGTAAATTGCAAAATTGATAAACATATTTTATAACGTCATCTCCTTACATTGAAAACAAAATCTTCTTCTTAAGTTTTGATGTATGACCCAATTTATCATAACGAAACTTTTTTTATCTAGGATTTTTCATTCTTACCTTCAAACACATTCGGTTATGTGATTTATAACTTTAAATTAAGCAACTTTCCAAATTACTGAGAAAATTCTCTGCGCACGACAAAAACAAATTGTTCGTGGAACGCTTAAACCCAGCCACACATTGTAAAAGGCAAGAACTCTGCATTTTTTACACTTGACCCTAAAAAATAAAGATTAAAAAGCTCTTTCTTAAAGCTTCTTGTGCTGTCACATTAGTCAAAGTTCCCGCGGAATTCTCATACATCTATTTCAATTAAATGAGCCTGTGTTAAAAAGTAAATGGGAGTAGAGCTTGTTCATTTTTTATACCTTGGAATCCTATTTTTTCTTCTTCTTTTTTTTCTGAAAGGATAAAAGGAAAAGTGCAAATGAAAAATTCAGTTTGCTAGTCCATTATTCATCCACACAATCTTCGAAAATTCAATCATGGTAAGATAATTACAGAGAAAGAGTAAGAAATAAATGCAATAATATTTAAGTGTTTTAGGCTGGCATTGCTTTTGAATTCATTTAGAAAATGACATAAATTACGCTTTCAATCATTATTTAGTGTCATTATATTTTAAGTATATGCAAATATAGTAATTATAAGATTGTTAATCAAATTAAACTTCTTTTCAGAAAAGGGTGCTTTAAAGTAATATTTTATGCAGAATATTTCGAAAGTTAGTTTAATGTCTTAGATTTGAAACAACGGCTTGTAATACCATGCTAGTAATGTGTGTTTATAATAATGTAACTAAGTTAAATCCATATAGAGTGTTTTCAGGTGTCGTCACAACCGGTTATTTTCTTTTAACTGTGTACCTTCTGTAGGGCTTTTAACTGTTGCTAAGGCCGTTGTTTATCTGTTGCTAAGGCGGTTTGAAATGGGATCACGTGATTGCAAATGCTCCAATAGAAGAATTTCACGGCTAGTCATTTTCTGTAACTGTTAACCTCTGTAGGGCAAAAAAACTGTAACCTTTCTGTTGCTAAGGCTGTTGTTAGGTCCGAGTCATGTGATTGAAAATGTTCTATGGACGGCTTCTAGCTGTAAAATAAATGTTTTAAAAATAAAATAAAATTTTAGATAAAAACTTAAATTTAAAAATGTGTGCAATTATTAAAAAATACCCTAAAAATATTTTCATAAAAATGCCTTAAATATTCAAATACATATTTTTAAAACAAGGTGACGGACCTAAATTTTTAGAGAATGTCTTTCTGAAAAGTGACGTTTTCATTTATAATTTCAATATTCTTTAAACCTTTCGATCCTGACCCCCTCAAATTTTCTATAGGATTTAAGGAAAGACTCAGGTGATCCAGGTTTGAAAGGGTTAAATCATTTTTTAATCAGTCGACTTTCCAGGCGATTCTTCATAAAATGTAAATATACGTCTTTTATCAAAAAAAACATGTGGTTATGATAAAACAAACGTATATGAGTTTTGTAATTCTTATCCTTTTCATAGATGTTATAATATTTATACAGGCTAAAAGCAAATGTTGACAGAAGAATACTCTTGTAGATGATGAATGCATATTTGCAACTGGTCAACTTTAAACATAGCTTCGTACGAAAGTATTTTTGATATAGTTTCCATAGCGAATACATATGGAATAACCAAGATATTTTATTCAGCTATACCTAAACGACTCTACTACAGCAAGAAAAACGAGTATCATTTACCATAGGTTTTTTTTCTCTATACTTTAAATCACACCCGCCCGTATGTATATGGAACATAAATCCCCTTTTCCAACTTATCTTCCTTGTCGAGGTGCTCAATAATTCAGTATATGCAACTTGAGCCTGATGTGTACCGGCATAGGATGATGTTATAACCTTTGGATCAAGTGTGAGATTTTCACCGTTGCTATGGTTATAAATTTCACGTCCCGAGACTCGCCGGGAGATTTTTTAGTTTTCATCCATCAAGAAGGAAGAATTTTGCAGTCGTTCAGCGTCTCTTTTCAATTCTTTCGGCTGTTTTTAGCCGAGTTGCTCTTGCTTTCGCCTCTTCCGAACCGAATACTAATTTAGAAGTTAAGCGTTTTCACTTTCTAAAATTAGGATTTAGATGCGCATTCCCTTTATTTCAATGGTCTATGTAAATATCAGCTGTACTTTAGCTAATCTAGGTTTGATGACCTTTAGTTATATCTTCGTCGTAAAATAAAGTGGTAAAATGTGTAATTTGAAAGAGAAATTAAAATTGAAACACAATAAATTATGGTTTGGCAGATGAAAAACAATGGGGTTGTCTAACATTTAAAACAAGAACAAAAGACATTTAATAATGGTATATCATCATACAATTTATTATTTTACAACTAAATTAGAAAAAAATAGCATTTTTAACTTCTTGAGTGAAGGACAAGATAAAAATACCCGAAGAATAAGGGACAAACATAACTGTACATAAATAGATAAGATTGTTAATTCCGTGCATAAGCATAATAACAACTTAAGGTTCATTAAAATGTACAACCTTTTGAAACTTTTTTCAAACCTAGATAGTTTTTTAACGATACATTAGTTTGTGTATATTAATTATTACCTAATTAATATACAGGACTCATAAATTAATTATTATTAATTATAACCACAGATGTAGAGACAGGGTTGTAGTTTGTAGCTCTTTGTATAGTTTTTAAAGTACTTATAAAACTTCACTGATATAAATTTTTTATGACTATTATCAGAATCTTTCACATTTTTTAAATTTTACTGATTAATTCAAAGTTTTTGTTTCCTTTAAGTTGAAGCTCTTAAAATTAATTACATTTTGCAAAAGACTGCTTACATGCCACTTTTGAATTAATTATTTAAAATGAGTGTGTAAAAGTATTACACACGATATGTATAAACAAATCTTACTTTTTCCTAACTTTTCCATTTTTTGAGCTGCTAAAGATTAATATGAAAGAAGGCAACTTAAATTGGATTGAATTCAGTCTAAGTAACAAACAACTAGACATTACTTATTCTAGTGAAATTAGACCACTTTTCCCAGCATTCTAGCGCAGTGATTAATGAGGCAACTGAACATTCTGGAATACGCACTTACTCTTACGGAAAACCAGTTCGAAATTTCAAACTTCAACCTAATTCTAGCGACATGTCTGAAAACAAAATGCGCAGGGAAAGAACGGGTATTTAGGGACAAGAACTTAATGGAAATCGGTACCATAATTGATTCGATAATTAGAAATTCTAATACCGCCATTCCAATGAGGAAATTCGGTACTTCGCTTTAATTGCTTTTAATTTAAATCAAGATGGCAAGGCTGCGATGCTGTGACATATTTGATAGAACTGGAAAGGGGAATTCATTATTTGTCATTTTAATACCTGTAATTTAGATAAATATAAATCATAAAATGTATAAGAAGAAATTTAAGAAGAATCGAATATTCCTTTCGAAACTTGGAAATGTGTATATTCCTCACTTGGTTTTAGGAAGTTTGAAATAGGTTACGAGATATTAATGGCGAAGCTAAGATAATGATAATAAGTATAATTCCTTAATTTTTGTCTATTTGTGGTAAAATATCGTTATATTCAAGCCAAAAGAGTTATTTTGCTTTTTTTGGTCATGTTTGAATCATGCATTTTTGTAGTCACTGAGTGATATGAAGGGGGAAACGGCAATAAAATCTTGACAAACTTTGTACTCTTGATAGTAGGAAAAAGAAGTGTCGTTTTTCGCTAGGTGGAAACTAAGTTTAAAAAATTCAGCATAAAAGCTTGATTCCCATTACTTTCAAATGGAAAAAATTCAATCGCATTTTTCAAATTTTCTTTGTTTTAAGGTATTACGATAGATAGACATGCTTTAACAAACGCTTTTAACAAAAAACACCACTTAGTATGTCGTGAGTGATCAGTTTATGAAGGAAGTCTTAAAAATCCAATATTAAAAAAATGAACAAGTTACAATTTTTTTTATAAGCGTTTAATTAGTTGTACAGCAGTTTGTAAAAATATGTGTGTAAGATTATGTGTTCATTTAACAGTGTTATTACGTGTGCTAAGTCGCGGCTTACTAGATACTTATACAGTCTAGCAGCCGAGTTTTAAACAATGAAAACCATTTGACAACTTTTCTCGCTTGGAGCGTTACAAGACCTACCTATATCACCCACCGCCTTCAACACTGTGGATATGCTTTGCTAGTTTGTCCAGTATTGCCATCTGGATTTGCAATGATTTCCGTACTCGGCTAGCCTGTATAAGTATCTAGTAAGCTGTGGCTAAGTGCATCTATTAACTTTTCATTATTCAAGTAATATATTATGTACTATAACTTGATAAAACTAATTCCAATTCAATCATAACATATTTTACAATGAAGGAATATAATTCACTTATTTTTCTCATCACAAGAAATTCACATTCCTTTTTTTGTACTTTCCAATCCAAAGAAAAAAGAATAGCTCACGCATTTAATACCGAAAAATAATGAAATGATGATAATAATATCCTCAAAATAAAATACAAACACTAAATCAATTAAAAGGAACCTAAAGCATTATTTTTCCTTCACAATTACCCAGCATTACCAATGCGCTCCGGGATATCTGCGTAATGTTAGAGACAACAATTCCTCTAATAGTTCCTAGTAAACGCTTTTAATTAATAAATTAGTGAGTGCTTATTTCTAATGCTAAGCGATCGTTTAGTATAATCTAATTGCAAATTCGTATATTGAATGCCTCGTCCTATGAACCACGGTTATAAGGAAGACGACCCTTTTTTTTAATTAGAGTCTATTCATTGCATCTTAAAAGCCTCATTATGGGGGGTATCCTTAAAAAAAAAACAAAATAGTTTCAGTAAATTAGGTGATTTTGTACTGGGCGAGGATGTTTGTGTTCTGTGCCATACTCATTAGGGTGGGAAAATAATGAATGTATCGAAACAGAATAAGCGATTACGCCTTGATGCTAATCAATATGACTTAATCATAGCGTAAGAGTTAGTTTCCTTAGACGAAATTTATGTATAGATGAATAATGTAGTGTTCTGGGAATGTGATGAAGACCCATTATTGTTCAATTGTGTTTAAGTAATTTACCTCCATTTCTTTCCAATCATCTTAGATCATGAATGTTTGGGTTTTATGCTAGTAATAGTGGAAGCAAAATAATAATGGGCTAACTTTTATGATTATGTTATCATTAATAGAAAGGAGATCAATTTAAACGATATCAGTAGCTACTAGCTAGCATGCCAGCAATGAGTTGAATGGACTTCGGCCACGTGCTTAAAGGTTCACATGCAGGAATTTTGCAACGTAAACACATGAATGTTTATTGTGGGATAGAAAGTATCTTAAGTTTTTGAGCCCCTTTTTTTAAGTTTTAAGCTAAAAATATGCTAAAATGCCTTAATATGGACCAAAACGGAAAGGACAATTAACACTATTGTAAAATAAAATAACCTTTTATTTTTCTCTGCGTAAAATATAATTTTAGTACACTCATGCGAAAGTGATCGCTCCAGTAAATACAATGTTCATATTTCTGGAACTTATAGTCGCTGGAAGGATTCTCAATCCAGTAGCCCATGTTTACACGATGCCAGTAAATAGAATATCATGACTGGATACGTTGGCTGAAAGTCTGACTAGCATCTTGTAAATGTGGTCTTTGTAAGTGATTGAAACTTCTATAAGTAAGTGACTTCAACTTATCACTTCAAGTAACAAACAATTACTTATAATTACACGATATATGAAAATACAATAAAATAGGCTAACATCTGAATTCAGTTCAAGAAGGATGTATACTAGATATTGAACGAACACTTTTAAATCTATTCTGCACGTTTTACTGATACTAACTCTAGGAAATGCAACTAAGAGTAGACTCTAAAGGAAAATAACTCGTTTCTTTACCCAGAGCAAAAGTGTAAAAAAAAATGTAGCTCCCAAGAGAAATGTAACTTTACATTGAAATTCAATGAGCTAAAGTTTCGCCTCTGCAGCCATTTCCCACTTCTAAATTCACCTAGTGCGAATGGATATGTTCAAGTATTCAACTCTCGACTTTAACTATTGATTGCCTTTTCTTTTTCGTGGGGTGTTATTTTTAGACGGAGATCAATGTTATGGTTGGATCCAAACCACAATTTTTTCTTTCTACTACTGCTCACTACTTTTTTTTTATCTTCCGTAAGCTCTTTTAGATTGTTTCTGAGAAAACTTTGCTTTAGTGAATAATCTATAGACGGGATCCAAGTTCAAGTCCTTGACCCATCTGGTATTGGTCGAGGTATTTTTTTTTGTGTGTTAGACTTTTATTATAAAAGATTTATACTATGCAAAAATCAATTTATTGCATTATTAATTTTAATTTTTACATATGTTTATTTTAGTATTCAATATTCTTTGAGTGTAAAACAAACACTGTAAAATAATTATTATTTTATGTAATTAGTTTAAATTAAATGTTCTATTTACTGCACTTCACAAAGTTCTAACATCGGATGTTGTAAATTTCTGTATGAAGGAGTTCGTTAAATGTTATTAAAACCAAATACCTATATCAAACACTAAAACATTTGCTTGAAATTATGTCTCTCGTGTTGAGAATTAGTGCTAAGTCTTATTTTTAGTCTTGAGAATACACCTGTATGCAGTAACAAACATGTATGTTCTTTTTTAAACAAACTTTATAGCCTAAGAAAATACACTAAAGGCAGAAGAAGCCCAATTTCTTCTCTCTTTTGATCTTTTTGAATTTCATTTTTAAAAATATTATTATTTTATCAAAATTTGAAGAAATTATTATTATGCATTCTCCATGATAATAAAATAAACAGTATCATCATAAAATTTACATAAACAACATTATCATGTGATTGATTTTTAATGTTTCAAGTTACAGCAGTTTATTGTTCAATAGTTTATTATACATTCATAAAGACAATGTTTCTACCTGAAACATTAAAGTAATGAAAAGTCAATTGCATGGTAATGCTGCAGTAAAGGAAGTAATTATACAACGCGTAGCTAATAATAGTCTAGGATTGCAGTGTAACTAATGAAGCTTTCATACGCCAAATACCGGAAGATGACAGAGCTCGTTTTCCCTGTCCTTTATTGTCCAGATCCGTCCGTGTATTTATCTGATGTCACAAAGGCTATCCATTAATCAAACATAATATTAAGTTGATTTATCTCGGGTTTCATTCGGTATCCTCCGATTTAGGAGTTCAGGAACAGATGTTTATATCTTATAACGATATACATATACTTAGTTTACGTTTGTTCTAAAATATATTTTGAACAAACGTAAATTGAGTATATGTCCTAAATTGCTTTCATTAAAGTTAGATGAAACTTTCACGGCTTATATTTTTTGCGATAAAAAATGCTGGAAATTGATATTTTTATCAAAAATGTTAGAATGTTTTAATATTTTTACATGCGAATGTGTTTATACAATATAAATAAGGTATTTTTAAGTATATGCAAGGGTGTAAAAATAGGCAATTATATATGTTGAAACCGTATAATATGGTTTTCTCATATTTATCTTTTCACTTTCGTTATTTCATGGATATGAAATTCCATGACTCAATGAAAGCAAAGAAACCTTACATTGCTGATTTAATTTACAGGAATAAATATTTTTCATCCTTTAGAATTTCATAACATATTTATTTCCTAAATATTATTGGAAATTTATTTTGTTCACTCCTGATATAATAGAAGTTTACGAAAGACGTTTTATTTTCAGAATTAATATTATTAAGGCAAAAGAAATGCAATCTGACTCCTTGTTTGGATAGAATACTAAGGTAAAGATGAATGAGATACGGTTTTCCCAAAAAAACCCTCTTCAATTTTCTTTAGGAAACTAAATATCATTTTACAAGTAATTTCATTAGAATATGTTGACATATTGTGATCTGGATATTTATTTTTAAATCTTATAGTTCTACGTTTACAATAAAGCCAGCGTTTTGACTAAGGACTACGAAGCTGAGCTTCAAAGTATCTTACTCAATGCTGAGTTTGAATCCCCATTAAAGCATGTCTATTCTATTCCATTTTGTGGTGATGATTAATGAATGTGAAAAATCTTTCCCTCTGACACCTTGCCCATAAACCATAACATGGTTGGGTTGGTCTAGTCTAAGATGAATGAATGTGACCCTCGGGCCTCTTGTAACAAAAGGACTTGCGTGTTAAAGTGTGTAGCGTCGGCGACAGTACTTCCCTACATGGCTTCGGTCTACAGGTGACCACTGGGTAAAGTGAAACTAATACTGATATCGGCATGTCAACTATCGATGATTCCATTAGAAAAAAAAACGTTTAACTATGATAAAAACTCTAATTTTTACGAGAAAAGTACACACTTCCGTCTAATATCCCGCAATGGGGTATTTTCACGTTTTGAAATTAAATTTTATTAAAATAGTAGATAAACAAACCGTGAAGAATGACGTTTACTTCAAGTATTTCCGTAGCCTAGTTTCTGAGATATAAATTTTTGAAATTTCGTTTTTAGTTTGGGCGCGAAAACACTTTCAAATCACAAATCGTGCGCTGTGACGTCATATCCAATAGAAGTCCGTTTTCAGATCAAGTGAAAACAGTAAACACAATGGTTTTCGTGCGCTGTGATGTCACATCCAATAGAAACCCGTTTTCTGATCACGTGAAAACAGTAAAAACAATGGTTTTCGTGCGATGTGATGTCACATCCAATAGAAGCCCGCTTTCTGATAACGTGACTTTTCTGGCGTTTTGGCAAAAAATAAAATTGAATTTTAACATTATTTAAAACTAATTTTTGAACTTAACAATAAGGAATTTGGGAGTTTTAAACCATGATGCATCAAAAAAAGTATAAAATTAAGCAAATTCCTCACTCTTGCAAATACCTCATTACATGGATGCCAAGATCAATCTTAATATATAATTTACCGGCAAAAAAGCAATCACTTCAAAATAAGTTTCATTTCACACCAATGACACTCCAGCAACGAAAAACACCTAAAAGTAATTCATTTTCTTCAACCTCGATCGTAACCTCTTCACAGTTTACACCCACTCTGGGTAATTAATGCCGTCCGCATCGAAATGAAACAGCGACTTTCCTTTAAAAAGTGTCTTCGCAGATCCTTCAACTGTCGAGGCGAGGCTTCACTCCTGGTTTAAAAGCTAACGAACCATGAAACCCTCCTCCTCCCAGCTGAATTTCCTTAAGGTTTCCCGGCAGTTGAGGTTGGGCGACAGTTGATATACGTGGTGGAAACTGGGGTTCAGAGAGAAATACGTAGTTTCATATTACATTAGAAGCCAAGAATGATTGTGAAACTACTATAAAAGTTGCAGCTTTAAAATAAATGTCCGTTTCATCATATGTTTGTTTACAATTGCGTTTTCGTTGTACTTTAAAAGTTGCTTTCGCAATTGAACAATAAAAAGTAACAGGTAAAAATATTTTATGTAAAACTCTTTGCGAATTTCTTATGCATAAGAGGATTGATAAATCTACCTAGATTTTATTTTGGAAACCCAAAAATAATGTCTTAATTGCTCTCTCAACAAATATACAGGGTGAACCAAAAGTATTTCCCTATTTTTAAAAATCAATAACAAAAAATCAAAAATAGATAAAAAAAATAATAAACCGTTTGTTGCATCTTTCTGGTAGACTCCTTAATTCTGCAAAAATTTTAAAATAAAAATTATTTAGTAAAATTATTAAACAATAAAAATTAAAAAATAATTCAACAAACCTCTTATTTTTATCTCTTTTCGTTTTTTTTATTGATTTTTAATCGTGGTGCCATTTATCTAAAATTTTAGAGAGCTACTGATTTTCAAAAACTTGTGTACGAAAATTTATGAGTCATCCAGAAGGATACAACAAACGGCGTATTTTCCCCGTCCGAGGTATAAGCAAAGGATTCATTTATTTACTTCATTGTCATTTCAAATAAAATCATCCCCTTAAAAATCATAATTTTTCCTCAAATACATAACAATATTTAAAGTTATATTCAGTACTGCATTTTTATGTTTGGGATTTTTTCTTTTAAATCTATAAATTTAGGCATAAAGTCTACAGTACGTTTTGGTTTACAGTTCTAGAACTTATAGAAAAAATACTTTTTTTTTAATAGATGCTTAGAAGTACTCAAAACCTACCATTTTATGTTAGAAAGGGGGTGTTTTAAGCTGTCTATACCTAAAGGATTCAATTCTTTAACACTCTCAATTTATGAATTAAATCTACTTCCATTTAAATAGAAGAGAGTGGAGTATACCTTCTTAAGATCTTTAGTGTTTATGTGCATCACAGTGCTGAATTTTTTCCAATCTATCAATTTTAAATATGCAATATGCGGGTTTTATATTCATCTTATAAGCATCAGAGTGGCTTATAAAACTATCAGACTGATAAATTATCTTATACTTCCGATTTTATAAGCTACTCCAATTGTTATTCAAATTAAAATGAAACACTCATCATAATGTCACTAACTATTAATGTTATTTATTACTTTGAAGTATGGAGCGATACATGATACTTACGTTTTATGTATCTCTGCTCACATTATGCATTGCACAATTTATTTATTTACTTGCAATTAGAATACCCTTCTCTTAAAAGATTTAATAGCAATTCATTTTTAACAAAACTGTATTTAATTGTTAACATGTTTAGAGAAAGTTTTAACTAAAGGTTAATACAGGGCGTCCCAAAAGAGACTGACACATCTTAGAAATTTTTAATGAAAAAAAAACTAAAAAAAATAAATCCTACATGCATCCTACTCTGAAGATCAAAGAATTTTATGACACACATTTTCGTAAATCATTGTTCCCAAATCCCCCGACAGAGTATTAAAGTATCGATCTTCCCATAGGAGATAATGTAAAATATTGCTGCCACCTGTCGGAGGATTTTTGAACTATGGTTTAGAAAACTTTTGCCATAAAATTATTTTATCTTGTAGAGTAGGATGCAAAAAAACGCGTATTTTTATCTTTTTTAGTTTTTGAGTTATTGATTTTTAAAATGTAATGTGTCAGTCTTTTTTGGGACTCCCTTAAATTGAGTTCGACTGCTATTAAAAAAACTCAAAGAAACGCAATTGTCACAGCTCAAAACAGTCCATGACCACTGAAAACATCGTTCCTGTGTTCTGAGATCACACACAGGGATCACAACATTCCCGGGCGCACCTAAACATTCCTTTCCAACTGTCACGAACTTCAGAGAATGTTTTATCCCAGAAATCCCCCATCACGCAAACTTCTCTCCATAAAATTGATTTTTACTCCGGAGTTTTAAGTAGTCAGTTATTTTGCAGAGGGCTGATAGGGTATGCCTGTGTGAAAGCGATTGGATAAATGTTTAAACGGTGTTTCCTAAACCTCCGATAATGGAGTGTTTAACAAATGGCTCAGCTGTAATTCATTTCGTAGATGGAATGATATGTCACGCGAGGTTCGTGGCTATCAACTTCAAATTTCAAGTTCGTAAGACGCGTTCGTAAACCTTTTTGGCTTCGCATCAAGGGGAATTGCTTACCGATAACCAGAAAATGCACTGTAATAAATATCCGATACACGAAGCTCGATAGAGTTACATTGGGTAAAAATGTTTAAGCATGCAGTTTAAGACTGAAAACATCAGTGCGGTTTTTAAAGTGTTTGGACAGGGCTGATGTTTTTTGTATGTAAATGTAAACAATCATTATTATGGGATAAATATCTTTCAAAAGGGGTATGATGCCCTTTTTTACAAAGTTAAGTTGTAAATAATTTGCTTTTTCAAAATAGCCTTTCACTTTGCTTACCTTGACCCACAACTGTATATGTATAGTGAGAAGGCTTTAAATTAGTATGAGAAAATGAAGTAAGTTTTCTTACCATGGTTAAAATGATATTTTAAAATATTGCATTAATCAAAAATCACTTACCTAGGGTCAATACCTTACTTCTATGACCCTAGAAGACGTTGATTCCGGAAAAAACAGTGAAAGGGACTTTTGAGACACCTTGTATGAACTGTTTTGTTGCTTAAAAGTAATGCATGAAAACTAAGTTACTTTTTTTAACCTCATTACTTTCACAGAGATGTGAATTATTAGAGTTACAACAATATTTTGGAATTTGATATTTTAAATAATCAAATCAATAGGGGAAATCATGCACTGCATAAATAATTATTTTTAATTCAAATGAGCTGAAACTAATTGATAGAAAATACTGTACACGCACAAGTTAATGATATAAGCTAAATACGCCTATAAATCAATAAGGCATTTGTCTGAATTGAAATAATATTTATCGGTAAACTTCAGAATGCCACTCAGGTAAAATGAAAACTATTTGAAACAGGATATAGGTTGGAATGTCTCTTTATTCTTTCTATACAGTCTGAATCATTTTCCTTTTGTAACATATAGGTCGAAAAGTATCTGAAAATGATTGGGAAATAAAAGCATTTTGAAATGCGGAAATCTAAAAAGATTTTAATGCATTATTAATGCTATTGCTTTTAGAAGTTTCTTGCATGAAAGATTCATAGAAATGGTGGAGTTAAACATATAATGGAGCGGAAAAGTTCGGACGACACGACTTGATTAATGATTTAATAACGACAGTGTCATAGATTTATAGTGAATGACAAAGGACGATCACATGAAATAAAGCTTTGGATCTTTTTTCCATTCGAAGTGGAAAAAGTAATGGTAAAGAGCTTCCCTGCTTCATATGTAGTATCAGGATATGCATGGAATTTCCATAAATAGGTTTTGTGAAGTAAATCTATATTTTGGAATGGTGTTTTTTTTTTTTTTTGAAAGTTTAACATAAATGCTTTCTTCCGACACCATATTTTGTCAAAGTGAGTTACCTAGAGAGAATATTATTCGTCATTAGTTCTGTTTTTAAATCGATAATACATTTTCCGATGCGTTAAAGAACATATGAATGCTAGTAGAATAATTTAGGCTTTGTGTATTTGAAAAATATTTTTGTTCTTTTACATCTAACTTCAGATCTATTGTCTGCTTTTTTACCATTCTTGTATTTCTTTCTTTTTAGAGATTTATGGGACTAGGCTTTATATATTTCATTCTATACAATAAAATCTTCAAATTATATATTACCCTTGAAAAAATATGCTGATATGAAAAAAATGACTAAGATGAATAATAAAAATAATTTGATAGGATGTCCAAATTTCGAACGAAATTAGGCACTTTTCTTAAGAAATATAATTTTTTAAACCCACGCATATTCAAAGTTGTTTAGTAATAATTTTTTTAAAATGTTAAATATTCTTTTCTCGTAGCGGGGGGTATATTCACACATTCATTTAGAACTAAACGCTCTAGAAAAAAAGTGCTCACAAATAACACAGCAGACTATCTGTTTACTCTGTTTTTAAATAATCTGTTTTTCTTCCGGATCATTCTCAAGAAACTTTGCAATGTAATATAAGTATCCACAAAAACATAAAGCAAATTATTTAAATACGCATTTTCAACAAACAAAATTATCGTGTTTTTTTTATGTGTGTTTCTTTAATCATATGTCTCATGCTCAACACTCAACTTTACACTAATTTAAACACGACTACTGTTTAATATTTTTTCCCTCAGATTCACACTTATTTCTTTTCCTTTCTTTTTAAAAACCAAGAAAGAAGACCGCTCTTCTTCACTTCCCCTGCAGTCATTACCGTTAATCGATCTTAATGTGTCTTACACTCGTTTCCAGCTCAGCTGGCAGATGGTTATAACACCGCAGCATGCTGCAAGGCGAAATTAAAAAGGCGCGAAATTAAGTAACTCTTATGTTATCGAGTTATTGAGCTGTTTACACTTTATCAAGACTGCTGTTTTGATGGAGTAATAAAGAATAAAGAACGAAACACGCAAAAATGCATACATTTTTTTTTTTTTTTTTGCATATTTATTGATGAGTTTAAGCAATGATTAAAGTCTCTTGAGTTTGACTGACGTTTCTTCTGTTCCAGGTGAAATGAATAGTCAAGTTGATGGATTAAATACGAAAATAAGTAGTAAGTAAAAGTTAATTACATAAAATAACTGATATATTGTTATGTGTTATTCCTATACAATCTTGCCTTTACTTCTGCGAATAATACTTTACAGAGTATGTAAACAAGTATTTCTTTGAAAGCTTATCTAGTTTGCTATGATATTCTAACTTATGTGAATAATGCAATATAAAATCTTTAAATATTTAAATTTTATTTGTAAAATGTCGCTTGTCAAAGTATACAAGTATTTCTTTGAAAGCTTATCTATTTGCCAATATATTCTAACTAATGTAAATATTGCAAGAGAAAATGCTTTGATCTTTTAATTTTAATTATAATTATTATTATTTAATATAATTATTTTTAATATTTTACAGAATTATTAGAATTTCGTTTTCATATCAATTAATACTTCACCCAACAACATAAGGTATGAAATGTATTACAAATTTCAAAGAAACATTTCTAACTCCACCCGTGCAAGGCCGGGCATATCAGCTAGTATTATATAATTCTTAATCAACTTCTGGGCAGTTTTTATCTCTACTAAGATGCTTTGATGGCAATAAAATATAGTTAAGGTCTGTTTATGTAATAAGTTTATGTAATAAATTGTTTTTATTTATTACCTTCAGTCTTTATCAAACCACTATTTAAAAACTCCACCATTTTACTATAAAAAGTAAGTGCTCAGCTTATAGCAGAACTCTTCCTAAATAAAAAAATCGAATTTTTAATTTTTTTTTCTTGAACTTAAAACATATAATTTTCAAAATGATGCTAAAGTTATTTATATGAAAGTTATTAAAATGAAAATACATACATATAGGTCTTAAGAAGACTAAGGTGTTCATATCTATACTCATCAATATTATTAATTTTTCAATCAATGAATTTGATGAGTAAAATTTTAATAACTTCTGTTAAAAAATTTACGGTAAATTTCTAAACTTCTCTCCTTTAAGGAAAAAAATCGATACCAATGAAACTTATTTGGATAAAATATGAATGTATTGTGACTAAAAATAATTTAATATTTGGAAATAATACTTGGTACACATAGAATACGCTGTATTTTTTTTTCTAAATTTATTAATATCTATCAAAATATACATACCGTATATTTCCAAGTATAAGCCGAGAACTTTTGGAAAAATTCCCGATTCAAAAGTGGGGGTCGGCTTATATTCAGATCTAAAAAGTTTGGAAATATTATTAACGGAATTAAGTTTCGCGTAAGCCCCTCCCAATCATATTTAAATAACATATCGGCGGGGGTGCTTACGTCATTTCATACTATGTTACTTTCCTTTACTTCGCCCCGAATCTGTCTGATGATGCCTTTTTCCACACCCGTTCCAAAAGTTTTTTTATTATGAGTATAAAGAAAGTACGAATCTAGATGTTCTGGTTCGAACCCTAGTGGGATCATTGCAAGTTTTGTAGCTGCTTTTTTTCTGGCTCCGATTTTGGTGATTCATGGGAGCAAAGGGTGGTCAATTTTAGTAACTCTGCTTCATTATACTAGACAGCAACTTAAGTTGACCCTACGACGTCACTACCAAACAAAGTAGTTCCCATCGCGGTGTCTGAATTTTTAGTGAAATGAAGAACGTCAATATAAAAATATGATTATTTTGTTAAACCCATGTATACATTCTGTTTTTCATTCACAATTTGCGTACCGAAACTCCTCCTAGCAGCCCAACAGGATTCGTGTTTACCGATTTCTCCTTCCGCATTTGTGACGTACTGGGTTCAAGAAACGTTGCAGTCGAGTATATAGCTGGTTTTGGATTGGTGATCAATTTTTCGAATGAAAAGCGTGGTTATACGCGGAAATATACGGTGCATGTTTATACATATTTTTTTGTAATTTTTACCTGCTCCACCTGCCACTTTCAGTGTCACCTATGAGAACCACTCAATTAACATAAAAACAATCGCATAATTACATCCATCACAAGTATCTTAATTCCCAACATTAACGCATCAGACATCTTAACAGAATTCCTCCAACTAATCCTTCTTCTCTCGAAATCACAGTCGGTCACATTTTTAGAGAGAAAAAAAATAATTGCATAAATTAAGAGCTTCCGAGAGATTGTGTGTCTCTCGCTTTTTCCCCATCCAAACCGCAGACCCAAGACGCTACGAAAAGAAAATTAATTACATGATTCAGGATACAGTAATTATGGCTTCAAAGAAAAAAAAGGAGATCCAGAGATTTTTGTTGTTACTATTTCTGCGACTGTACGGTTTGTGAGGGCTTAATTTGTTTTTTGATCGATTGTCTCGGTAGGGCATATTCGTGCCCGGGTACGGAGTGGGCCTGACAGTAATTAAACCGTTTATATTAATTTGAAATGCAAATTGCGGTTGAAGAAATTCGAGCGGGTGAAAAAGCTTTGTATGGGAACGCTTTTAAATGGAACGGGAATTTCTTGTTGGTTGTTCCCACTTAGTTGTATTTAAGTAAAATTAAGAACAGGGTAATTGCTCTGGTGGGCTTTTTTTTGCGTATTTGTCTGAGTTTGTTTTTAAAAATATGGTGGCAATTATTTTTAAAAGCACAGAGCTTTAAGTTTTTGAAATATTCCATAAATTGTTTAAACACTGTATAAATTATACGTCAGTTTCATTCTAATTTTATAATATCACCGTATTATAAAATCTATTCAAGATTTATTAAATTGGTAACTTTTACGTTATCTATCCCGCTAAAAATCACCAATCAGATTTAATGCCAAATACAAAAAAAAAATCTTCATATACACATAGAAATTATGTTGAAAAAAAAAACAATAAAAATTCTAAGATATTTGACTATTTGGGTTCCAAAATAGCATAGAAATTTTTAAAAGGATAAATAACGAAAATATACCAATTAATCAACAACCTTTTTACCCTCCATGGTATTAATTCTGTATTCTTACATTTCCTGGAAAATTTCTAGCTTAATTGAAAAATTTGTCCTTCGTTATGTAATTATTTAAAAACGTTGAAAAGGACACTAACGACAAAATGAGTGCAAATAAATAATATACATTATTTTGATCAACCGTGATTTACAATAGTTTTAAAATATAAAATTGGTAGCGTTATTCTTCCTGATTCTATATCATATACAGTGAAACCCCGATTTAACATCTTTCAAGGGACCAAAGAAAAATAACGTTAAATGCTGGAAAACGTTAAATCGGGGTAAGACAATAACGTAATACTCATTTGGGACCAATGAAATCTGACGTTAAATGCGGGAAACGTTAAATCGGGGTTTTACTGTAGTACCTTATTGCTTACATTAACTGTGTAAACACACTCTATACTCCAACCATTATAAACCTCTATCTACGGCACAATTTGATGACCTTAAAAAAAACAACCTTACACACTACAAACGCTCACGCACAAGAATAAACACATTAAGAAACAAATAATATTTGTTCTCATATTAACAACACTTCAATAATGTTGTTAAAGTACTTAGCACCTATTGTGCTCTAATAGTGTTCTGAATATGTTTGAAAAGTACCGGAAATGTGTTCTGACTTGAAATTCGTTTTAAAAACAAATTTGTAAAACGTGTTAAGAATCTGAAAGTGTTCTGAAAGTGTGATGTGTTAATTATAGTGTTTACTTAGAGTCGCAAAAGTGTTTCCCGTATTTTCAGTGCGAACAAAACTCCTTTGGCATTTAAAAAATAAGGTTTTAATATTCCTCACCTACCTAACTTCAAAAGAAAAACTAACTGCCAAGCCACTCTTACAAAACTCCGCCAAAAACACCAGAAACAACCCCATAAGAACAAAACACTCTCGAAAATTCCCCTCAACGCTAGAGAGCGCGATAACGCCAAATGTTTTCGCAAACCCTTCAGCCATGTTTGCCGATATTCTTGGCTCGTTCTCGCTCCTCCCCACTCTTATCAAAGCCTGAGTAAGATGTCAACTGCTTAAATTCTCGCGGGGGGGGGGGGGGGGCGAGAATGCCTGCGAGGAACTCGGGGCAAAAATGAATGAATTCCGAAGCACATCAAATAAGAAAATACTCCTGGGAGCACTCGCTGGATGCACGTTTGGCACCTCAATGATTAAGCTGAGAAATTGTTGTTGGAGAGAGGGAGTGCGGAGGGTGGTTTGAAAATCCGGGGATGTTTTCGGAAGTGCTTTCGAACAAGTCTAAGGGGAGTTATTCCTGGTTAGGGGGATTCAGAGGGGGTTTAGGGAAGTATTTTTGATGGTTTATTTTTGATTCCGAGAAGAGTTTGACGGTTATTGGCGGTATTGTTTTGTTCGGGATTGGGTTAGGTCGTGTTTTTGTGTTTCGTTATATGAATGATTGAATATTACCAGAGAGCACTAAACAGTTTTTATTATATACCACCTTATAGAAGCAATTCTATTAGTTTTATGTGGTAAAATGATTACATTTTACTTCGATAATGCGGTGTGATGTGTAAACTCTATGAAAGGGTTATAAAAAGCAATTTTTTTACTGATGCATGATTTAACCCTTAACTATTCACAATTCACACCAGATCACATAAGATTTGTTGTATTGCATGGTTTGTACCTTTGTTCGTCATATTATTCTAGTATCTATGTTAAAAATTAACCCTGCTGTACTGCTGGGGTCTACTTGACCCAAATTATTTTTCATTTGCTCATAAAAAGGAAACCCCCGGAGATATTGTCATGAAATTGCATGACTTTGTTGATAAAGGACATAAATACGTAAACACTGAATGATTTTCATTTATTTTTATTTACAAGCAAAATTTTTCAACTTATTCTTATGTACTGTTGGGGTCAATATGACCCAATTCTAGTATTTTTTTCTTGTGCCTTCACACTTCCATATTTCTTGGAATCATTCAACGGAAACGAACAAAAATATCTACTCAAACATTCCTTTTCGAACTTTTTATGTTTATTTTTATTTTTTTCTAGTTTTCTTTTGTGTTTGATCTACTTGTCAGGAAGGCACATGCAATAAACTCCTCTGGACCAAACGGTTGGGATATGTGAAAATGCAAAGTTTTGGGATGTTTGTTTTTTTTGTTATTTTTTTATTTGTCTGTTAAGTTTATTGCTTTATTCATATATTTTATTAAATATAATTTAAAATATACCTATACAACTTAAGATATAATTATTTCCAAAATTTAACTTTTCATTTAAGTATTTTTGAGTTGTTCATTTGTTTTTTATTTGTATGTTTAATTTATTGCTTTATTCATATACTATTTTATTTAATATCATTTAAAGTATACTTATACAACTTAAGATATCATTATTTCCAAAATTTAACCTTTCATTTAATGGTAGAAGTGATAATATTTTGAATGGGGTCATATTGACCCCAACAGTACATGCGCGTAGCAAGTCGGAGCAGTGCAGCAGGGTTAAATGATTAATGTTTCATAATTATATTATTAAAATAAATAAACATCTGAATATTACTAATTTACTAATATACTGATATACTAATTTCGGTTTTATCATTGTTATACGAAAAAAAATATAAAAGTGATGAATTTCGTGGAATTTCTTTCGCAAACAACATAATACACCTAGAATTGTTAGAAAATATTTATAATATTCTAAGAAATTTTGAGTTCTCAGAAGCGTACATATTAGACGATGAATAGATAATGAATTCTAAGAACATTATTGCTAAAAACAGGAATCTTTCATATATTATCTTTCCTAGTAACGCATGATTGGGTAAAGCTATGTTGAACTCAAATCTTCATTTTCTAGGCAAACATAATGCAACTCTTAGTACACAAAAAATAATGTTGTGTTGACGAATCTTGGGTTGTATGTTTGTTATTATACACACAGGGTGTCTCAACAAGACCGACCGATAAAAACTTTATTATTTCATTCTAGCATGCATACACAATTGATATTTTTAACCAGCTTAGTGTGAAACCATATCCAAGTCCAAATAATTCTTTTCACAAACCAGATTTTATGTATGTTTTACATTTTTTTTGTCACGATATTCTTGAAATCTATGGGTTGTAGAACTACAGTTCTCAGGGCATTTTTTATGTACTCCACGCAAAGTATCTGGGTGTGTATAGAGTTTGAGTAGACTTGTTGTAACACCTTTATACAAAGTAATGGGAATTTGGGTTTTTGTGGTTGAATGTACTCTTCGGTCAATGTGGAGAAGTCCACCAACCTTAGTTTTGAGGAAAGGGTGTGTTTTTAAACGCTTCTGATGTTCTTATGGATAAAGGATCTTACGGTTCAATTATTGAACCTTGACATAGACAACTGGCCTCGAAAAAAGAGGATTTAAAAACAAACTCAAATAATGCTTCATTACCTCATATTTTGTATTTTTGGACTTATACCACTGCCATTCTAAACAGCTCAAATGTGCATAGTATCTTCAGAACTATTGGTGTGATTAAAGCGAGATAGATGTAAATTTCTTTAAATAAATTATTTCTGTATAATTTGTAAAAATATACAGAAATAATTTAATAAAAATTTACCTGAAGTTAATTAAAATGAGAGACAATATTAGTAGAGAAATCTAAAACTTCATTCCGCTATTAAAATGTAGTTACACGTCATATACAGACTAAATACGAAGTTTTCTTTGCACAAAGTTAATGAAATTTTAAATTAAGTTATTGCTTTTTTTTACGCTGCGTCTCTTTTCAGTAGGGTCACTTGGGGTAAGTGGGTCCCTGGGGTAAGTGGGTCACCCCCCTCAAACTGAACTATGTAAAGGACATTTCACACTTATTCACATTGATCATGTTACATTTTGTCACACTGATGGGTTTTGCATATATTAGAGTTTTGTGTCATTTCTTTTTAAGATTATAGAACTATTGTAAAAAAATTTCCATAATTTTTTTTTTGGAGAGTTCAAGATGCATTTTTCCAAGAAGTGTTTCCAGGAAAGTTTTCACTATATTTTAATGTTTTTTCAACTGTTGTGCCAGGTTTGACTTAAAATACATACTGCAATTTGAATTTTCACAAAATCTCTTATTTAAAAATTTTTAAGAGGGGGGTCCCACTTACCCCGTAATTTAAGCAAAGTAGGGGTAAGTGGGTCCCCTCATTATGGGGTAAGTGGGACACCCTAGACTCACCATTTTAATGTTTATTGAAACATTTATAAGTAAATTTATTGAAATTTTATATTAATTTTGCGTTTTAATATAAGCTGTGGTAAGTAAAGTAAACTATTAAGTTGTTTTTTTTTATTCACGTTGCCGAGAAATTAATTAAAACACACAGTGGGGTGGGGGAATAGTTTCGAGGGTTTCTTTATAAGTCTCCCGAACCATTCGAACCTGAAGAAAACATTCTGTAATTGTAGTGTTCCAAAAAGGGGTCCCACTTACCCCAACCAACCCTATTAATTTAAATGTGAGTAGATATCTCGTACATGGATTAAGTTACAATAAAATATTTTGTACCTAAAACTTCTATACTTTATCAAGTAAGACCCACTTACTCCCTCTTAAGTTTTGCTTGCTTTCAATCAAAATAAAAAGGGGGTGACCCACTTACCCCTTCCTATGGGGTAAGTGGGACCCCTGTCTCATTTTTTACAAAAAGACCAGTTAAGAAAAATGTAGAACATTATTTTAGAACCTAATTATAAATTTTTGTTTATTAATAGTGTCTTAAATAGAATATGTCATCAAGTTCAAATTGAACCTCTTCAAAAAAATTTTATGAACCTTCAAAAATGTACTGTTCCAAAAAGGGGTCCCACTTACCCCAAGTGACCCTACTATTAAAACACATTTTGATTAGTAAATGTAAATTCTTAACTAACGAAGAATGATGAGTTTTAAAATAATCACGTAACGTATATTTGTAATGCTTTAAAACTTAATAGAGACAGTAGTGTAGGAATTAAAAGAAATAAAATATTCACCGGAAATAAATTTCATATTGCAAAATATATAATTATGTCTGGAAACATTTTCCTTATCAGCTATTTTGAGACATTTTCTAGACATGATATATTTTCATCTTAAATTACTTATTTAAGCTCAAAAGTTATTAAAACTTAAAATAGTAATTCGTAAGTTTCTAAAATTTAATTTTTGAGGAAATGACATTTTACCAATCGCCTCGATTACAATTTTCCTCGAACCCTATGGGTTGTATAGGTATAGTCCGTGGGGCAATTTCTTATTTCCTTTTTATTTTTATTTTACTTCCATGCAAATAATATGGTTGTACAAAGCTTGGGAGGGCATATTGAAGCACCCTTTAATCAAAATAAAGGGGCATATTTGCTCATTATTCAAAATTATGCGTAATATGGTGAAATCCTAAAACATTCGCTTTCACTATTACTAATCACACTACCCTAGAAATGCCGGAGGCTTAAATGGATTTTTCTCGAATAAAAATTTATGAAAACAAACAACGGCCATAAGAAAAGCAATAAGGCCAGGAAGTTACCTCAACACCTAATGCATCTATTTCTCAACCCTTTAAAAGTTCAGTTTAAAAGCATCTAGATACCCGTTGGGAAAAGTCACCCAGCCCCACCATTAATATGAGTTATCTTTTATCTAAAAACATCAACGTAATGACCCGAGCAGCGATCTAAAATATGCCCTTCAATAGATCAAAAGATATGAAAATCAATTCATGGTTTAAGTACTCTCGCACACCAGAAAAAAAAGGCTACACGAAGAAAAGAAATTTTCTTATGTTTTATTATAAGGCGAATCTGTTTTGTTTTTATCGTGCATTTTCTCGCATACTGCATTTTTTCATGTTTCCGAAAGCGGTTGCTTTCTGCGCGAGGAATTAATAGCTGTTTTCTGCCCGCTCGTTTATTTGCGAAAATTCTAAACAGATGCTTCGATTCGCGGATACAGTTAGGAGTATGTATTAAATTGAGAGGAAGCTAATTTGTTTTTAGGTATTAATGGAAGTAATTGCGTGGTATGTAAAAAGTTCGTTAAATTGGAGTGTTTTTAGTTTTTTTGAGGGGGAAAATTAAGCGCTGCTACACTAGGCAGTAGAATCGGTGCTTTATTTAGATTATTTTTGATACGGTTAAATGAGGAAGATAAATCTAGTGATTATCATCGAGTTTTGATGCTTAAGTGATTTTTGATTATGGGAAACACAGCGCTGACTTTTCATTTATTCATATGGGGGAGCAAAATAAAAAGTAAGATAGTCTGAAATAAAGTTAATAAACCCAGATAGCTCATCAATTTAGTATTCTGTCGTTTCTCAGTTTCTCATAAATATTTATATTTAGTTTTAAAGGATTTAATCAAGTATTTGAGTATACTTCATATATTATATCTTATTATACTGTGCATGTATAATGTATCAAGTATTTGAGTATACTTTATATATTATATCTTATTATACAGTGTGTGTATATTGTATCATGTATTTGAGTATACATATATTATATCTAATTATACTGTGCATGTATATTGTACCATGTATTTGAGTATACTTCATATATTATATCTTATTATATTGCGCGTGTATAAATTATCATGTATTTGAGTATACTTTATATATTATATCTTATTATACAGTGTGTGTATATTGTATCATGTATTTGAGTATACATATATTATATCTAATTATACTGTGCATGTATATTGTACCATGTATTTGAGTATACTTCATATATTATATCTTATTATACTGTGCGTGTATAAATTATCATGTATTTGAGTATACTTTATATATTATATCTTATTATACAGTGTGTGTATATTGTATCATGTATTTGAGTATACATATATTATATCTAATTATACTGTGCATGTATATTGTACCATGTATTTGAGTATACTTCATATATTATATCTTATTATACTGTGCGTGTATAAATTATCATGTATTTGAGTATACTTTATATATTATATCTTATTATACAGTATGTGTATATTGTATCATGTATTTGAGTATACATATATTATATCTAATTATACTGTGCATGTATATTGTACCATGTATTTGAGTATACTTCATATATTATATCTTATTATACTGTGCGTGTATAAATTATCATGTATTTGAGTATACTTTATATATTATATCTTATTATACAGTGTGTGTATATTGTATCATGTATTTGAGTATACATATATTATATCTAATTATACTGTGCATGTATATTGTACCATGTATTTGAGTATACTTCATATATTATATCTTATTATACTGTGCGTGTATAAATTATCATGTATTTGAGTATACTTTATATATTATATCTTATTATACAGTGTGTATATTGTATCATGTATTTGAGTATACATATATTATATCTAATTATACTGTGCATGTATATTGTACCATGTATTTGAGTATACTTCATATATTATATCTTATTATATTGCGCGTGTATATTGTATTTCTTTGAACCGTATTGTATCTAAATATATTTTGATTATGCCATCACAACCACCATTATCAAAATTCATTATTCGCGCTACATACAGGATAATCTCCATCACGCCACCATTCCTCCAGGGAGCATCACTAATTCCAGATGAAGTTTAGATTTTACGACAAAAACTTTCCAACTTCCACCCCACTCTGCCTCTGTACCATCCCGGAGAAACCAGACGCTAAAAACTGAAATATTAACTTCCAACCCGGAGAGAGAAACTTAATTTATGCCCAGAAGATGCTAAGAGAGTGAGACAAATTGGAAAATGAAATTATTTGGGCCGAAAACTTTCCCTCTCCTCCAGAAGTGAGGCTTCTGCTGGAAGTGTTTTTGTGTTAACATCCTTCCGTGTTTGGATAGGATGCTTGTGAAGCAACACGCTGCATACTTCGCCTTGTGTCATTTCCGTTGAACACTCTTTGGCTTTTAAGAGAAAAGAAGCGCAACTTGTTTGCTTTTTCTTTTTGGTTGTTCTCTCTTCGCTTTTTGAGAGCAACTCGAGTGCAGCAGTGCTCATTTGTATGCCGTGAGATTAAAATGTCTCGACGAGGGATCCCGCTGCTGGCTTGAATAAATACGCCGGTAGTTAACTAGATTAATCACGTCGAAAAGTTGGAGGTTTGCTGTGTAAATTTAGGAGGGCAAGTTGGAAAAAGCTGGGAATGTAAAATTTAAAGATGTTATATACCTTAGTTTGTGAATAAAACCTTAACATTTTATTTTTTAATCATTAGATGAAAATGAATTTTCCTCCATCAAAACTACTCTTGAATTAATCTGGTGATAACGTTTGATGCTCTATTCTAAATAGTACAGTACATTTTATAATTCGGTTTACAGAAGAAAGGCACTAAGTCACTTTTGGAGAAGCTTTTGAGAAAGCGGTAGAACAACGCCAACGAACAAACGGTTTCGCAAAATCTCGCCCAAGCTTAAAAGTCATCAGAGTGTTTGTGAAATTTCATGGTGCAAAAGAAAATGATATGATATCGCTAACATCGTACAGAGTTACTTGAGCCAGAAGTGACTTAGACTTAATACCTTTATCCTGTAAGTCGACCATGTTTCTAAACACTTGAGGAAATTATAAATTTTGTCAAAATTAATTGGATAAATTATTAAGTTATGTTTTCTTCAATATGGTTAATATTTTTCTTAGGGAAGAGTAAGTTTCACAATTAATTTTAAGTTTACATAATTTATCCATGTTTTATCGTATATCACAAAAGGGTAAATATAATTTTGGGAGAATATTTAGCACAGAAAACTACGGTCTCCTACCTTTACCTTTTTTTAAAAATTTCTTTATTAAAAGAAAGTAATAATTTAAAAAAAAAGTATTAAAACATCTTAGTATTAAAGATGCATTTGGATATAATGACTGTATTTGTGTTAAAAAAAACCGTGGCATAGTACGATTTATAAGAGACAGATAAGTTTAAAGGCATGTAATTTTAATGACTTAACTATAAATAAGCCCATATTCCCAATCATGTCATGTCACTTCCCATAACTTTAAAGACAAACAGTCGGATCGATATCCACTTTGATCAAAAACATGCTGGTGACATAATTCTGCCTTAAGGTCAATTAATTATTCAAATCTGGCAAATCCTTCATACTTCCATGTCCCAGACCTCCACAGGCATTACCAGACAGATTAATCAAAAGTGCACCCGAGAAGGCAAAAAAGGCCAAAACCTCTGGAAAGTAAACGCCGTAGACATTTTTTCCTTGACTGATGAAGATACTTAATTAGTAATAACTTAAAGAAAGGTTCATGTCGTAATGGCAGGTAAACAGTTTGCCCAATTAAGCTGGAAGTCTTTTTTTTCTTTGTCTGAACTTCCGAATTAACTTTGTGCAGCGCGTTTACACTTTGCGGCATAAATGACAGTTTGAGTGAAGTCGCATAATCTCGGAGAAGTTCTTTTTTTGCCGTTTTCTGCTCTTAGGGTAAAAAGTTCTCCTCTTTTGGAGTAAAAGGGGATTTGTGTAGAAGAAGAAGAAGAAGGAAAGAGGTGTTTCTGGGAACAATTAATTTCTGGAACTTCAAGTAGTGGCGGGAAGAAAAATTTTAGAAGCGTTACTTTTTTGAAACATTCCAGGGAAAGGCATTTTGTAAAGTTCCTGATAAAATTTATCAGTTTTGTTTTAGTTCTCAGTAGTATACTTATAGATTGTTATTAATTCCACGATAGCTGTGCTATTTTTATACACATTTAATTTATTTACAATATGTTTTTTAAACTTATCTAATAAAAAGGTGTAAACTTTTTAACATTATTTCAATTCAAGATCAAAGGTAAAAAAATAGTATTTTTAACGTTGATAAAATCCAAAATAGTATTGATAGTTTGGCTAACGAGTTACTTCGATGTGACGCTGTTGGATTTAGCCCTTTGCTACCTCAAGTGCTTCAATTGGAAGCTAGAGATAGACTAAGATGTGGTATTTATTTGTAATATGTTTCTAAGGAGAATTATTTAATGTTTAAGGGGGGGTTTGAAATACAAATTTTATAATGTTTATTTACTCAAAACTTTTTTTAAAATTTCATCCTAAAACTTTTTTTAGAGATGGAATTATGAATTAATATCTGTAATCTTTACAAAGTTATTCCTTAAAAAAATATCAAAGTCAGCACTATTATTTCCTCATAAAAAGTATAGTTCACGAGTAAGATCTGTAAAAATAAATAAGTTCACCCAAAGTCGGTTTTAAAAACAAAGTAAAAAGGTATTGTGGCATTCTTGTACTGGAAATTCCTCTCAATTTATAAGCATTTCACATACCAAATACCATTTTTTCAAGTAATCGAAACGTTTGGGAATGTTTTCATAACCACCTCCTTTACACGGCAAATACTTCAAAGCCTTCTTAGAAAAGTAATATTAGAGAGAAATAAATATCCCTCTAAGACCGTTAGAAGCAGGGGACTTCACAACAAAAAATATATTAACAACTAAATAAAAAGTATGAGTTCTCTAAAATAAATACCTCCAAAGAAGTGCATTTTGGGGAAAATATGTACTGTATGAAAACTGCCATAAAATTGAAAACTTTTTCAATCAAAACCCATCCTCTGAGGAAAAAGTTGAAGAGGATTGAAGGATTTATCTAAGAGTTTTCTGGGATTCATTTTGAGGATACTATATCATATCTGATATATTTTTCGAAAAGTTGTTTTTTATCCTATAAAGCCGATGGAAAGAATTTACTAATCGAATAGGGTCTTAAGAATTGACTTAACTCCGCTTATTCTCGCTGAGAAAGAATGTAAGAGACAGGGTGAAAATGTTATGACAATGGATTTTATTTTAAGATACAAGAGAGACAATATATTTTCAGAGCTTCTATTGAAAATACCGAACATTTTCTCCTCTAGTAATGTTAATGATTAATGAAATAATCAAGCAGATATTTTTGGAACGAATAGGAATTTTTCATTTTAAAAGCTGTTAAAATGTCAAATTCCTCTTTATCTTGAGCTGTTTCTCGCCATTTTTCTTTTCGAATACATTCTGGTTAAATGTGTTTTTGTTATTACTATTATTATTTTTTATTGTTCGTAAATGTGTATTATATGTTTGTATTCTATTTGTGTTGTACTAATATTCAAAATTTATTTTACCTGCATTTTTTATTTTATTTTATTTTTAATATACCTGTATAAAATTTCTCTGACAGCTAAGTGAGTTTCCTTTACCCCATTTGACAAATATTTATTTTTTCCAACTTTTATGTAACATCTTATACAGTTGTTGAAAATAAAATCAGTGTTGTTATTAATTTGCTAAAAATGTTATCCAAATAAAAGTCAGTTCCTAACATGCTATATATTATTTTTCCTTATTTTAGTTAAATTATAAAATATCATTTCAATATACACTTTATCAGCATATTCCAACATTCATTATAAAAATTTATTTTTATTTTAAATAGATATTGCTCACAGGGGGTGATTTGTAACAGACACTATCTCAGTTAGAGATAGTCTGTGCTACAGACTTTATAGAGGAGTTGTAACCTCCATTTACCAAAATTTATAGAGGAATTATGACGACATCAGAAAGTGTTCACGCATGAACAAAGAAAGGTTCAAAATTCACTTCTAGGGCGCGTTATTTTTATAAACCAATTTGAAAGTTTTCAAGCGACTCAATAAATCCTAAAGCTCTTATTTTTGTATCTTTACTGGATTTAGTCAATATTTCAGTGACATATATCTGTGCATAAGTTCACTTCTTGCAAAAACAGCAAATAATAAATTATAAATCAATGAATTTCAACCTGATTTTAACGTTTATTTTAATATTTGATAACTGTTTTAGAGGAATTCTACAATAATGAATTAGTTACTTACTGAAATGTGTTACAGCTCTTCTATAAAAATCTAATATAATAAAAGTCAATGTATGTGTGTGTTTGTGGGTGGGTGTGTTTGTTTTTTACAAATCTACAGTTCCCTTCCCATCTGCACCAAACTTGGTATATATACGTAAAAACATCCCATTTGAAATTTAGGCGATGTTTCGAAGTTCTAGAACGACCCCTTGAACCTCTTTTGAACGTTTTTATGGTCATTTTGCTGAAATAGCTTTATTTCTGCTCAAAAAGAGATCTGCTTACCCCATTCTTACAAAAATAACATAATGCAAAATGACAAGTTTTTAAAAGAAAAACTAAATATAAGTCTGTTTAAAAATCGTATTAATAATCTAAAAATATATTTCAACCAATTTTAAAATTTCAAAACTGGTAAATATAGTTTAAATTATTTTTATTTGAGAGTTTAATTTTTAAATAAAAAGTTTCGATATGATTAATTAAAGGCTCTAATTAAGTTTTTTAAGTGATTTTTGGAAGAATACTTTTCTACTATTTTGTTGGGTTTTTTATGTGAATCATGCGGTAAATACAGAAATCATTCAAAATTTAAATTGCTTAATGAGGGACTTACATGATTTTTTTTTAATTTAACATTTTTATCCGATTCTCCACGAAAAGTTAAGCTGATAAGCAAAATTTCAGGTTGATTAAGAAGGTTTTTCAATTAAAAAACCTTTTTTAAAGAGCACGAAAACACTTAAATCGAGTTGACAAGACAGTGACGTCACTATATATGTGCGCGATCGACCTCTTTCTGTATACCTCTTACGATAGACCTCTTCCCATGAGACAGATCAGTGACGTCACTGTCTTGTCAACTCGATTTAAGTGTTTTCGCGCTCTTTAAAAAAGGTGACTTTTAAAAAAGGTTTTTTAATTGAAAAACTTTCTTAATCAACCTGAAATTTTGCTAATCAGCCTAACTTTTCGTGGAGAATCGGATAAAAATATAAAAAAAATCATGCAAGTTCCTCATTCGACACCTTTCACTCATCAAAATAAGGTAGGAAATGTATTAAAAATTATAAAGGAAAAATCTCCATCTCCACCCGTGGAAGGCCGGGCATATCATCTAGTATATAAAACCACCGTTTAGCACAAATTTCCAACAAAAAAACGTTACCCGTTATCACCTGACATCGTCCATAACTCATCATCCAAACCACACGATCATTCCCCAAAACTCAAAACACTCAAAATAATCGATTATTAAAACAATTGAAACCATCCGCGGCAGCTGTCGACCAATCTGAAATCGATCTCCGCTCACGACGAGGGCCCTATCGTGCGGTCCGATCATCGCGTGGGATCGTGATTGCGGGCCAGTCACGGAAGGATTGGTCCGTCAGGTTCACTTAGCGAAGGGAATAATGAAGGAGCTTCCATCGGTAAAGACGGACCAATTAGCTTTAATGGTGCGGCGGAGGAAATCTAAGTAGGGCGATGAGGTTCTTTAATTGCGGATGGAGAAGATAAACAGCTTAGAAATTTTCGTCTTTTCTATTTTGGGGGAGGGGAAGTGGTAGTTGGATGTTTTGTCTTAAGTAGTAACAATGTTGAGTTTTTCCCTTTGGTAGTTAAATGGCGATTAATACTAAGAATGGAGTAGAGAAGATGATCTGCAATGTAGAAATTTTGGAGTTATTAAAGGTAAAAGAGGCTGGGTGATGTTATTACCTACTACCAATAGTTAGTCGTTTAAAAAAGTACAATCATCAAAGTTTGAGAGAATTCCTTCTATTTTCTTTTCTTCTATTTGTTAATAGCTCTCTTACTCTTATTCTATGTATTTACAGCATTTGAATTCCTTTCCCTAAGTTACCGGATTTTATACCCAACCAATAAATTGAAACGGAAGTTTGAAATGTCTCAAATGAGAATTTATTGTTGAGTGTGTAAAAGAATATTTTGCTTCAAACGTTCTCTTCTTATTTCTATTCATACAATGGCAGAAAATAATTATTCTTCAGAAAGTGTTTATTTTTAAATTTTTGGAAACCTTTGTGGCTAAATACAGCTGAAATCTGGAAATGTTATTTCCTGTCAAAAATTTAAATTTAGTGAATTATAAACCCCAAAGTCTCCCGACTCTCCCCCCCCCCTAACTCCTTCATGCTAAAAATGCTCTACACAATGAATTTGTAAAATTCTGTTATTTATTAAACTTTTTACGTTTATTTGACAGAAATTTCTCCCCTTTATCATAATGCCATAAAAATAAATATCCTTAAATCGTATCAGTTATGCTCATAAATTCAAGTTAAAAAGAGAAGAGAAAAACAACTTGCTATTAATTTTAGATTCAGTAATAATATTTATTTTGAAAAGACGAAATTTCTCTCTCTTCCCCTTTTGATTACTTTTTATTACAGAATACATCTTCATTCTTATTCACATATGAAGTAAATATCTTTCGTCAATTTTAAGAAGCATTAAATTTAAATACATTCATGAATAAATGAGATTTCATCTCGCATAATGCCAAAACCAGGTCTTATGAAACAAAAGCTCAATTTTCTCCAATCCTCAACATATTAAGTTTAAATACAAACTGCGATGCACAGCAATTTCTTCAGGGTATTCTCACACTCCAAAATGTACTGGCTTGAGGTATTGTTTAATGTACCTGACACAAAGATTAAAAATACAAAATTTCAAGACCGGATGATTATTTAAAAACTTTTGTTTCCCGTTGACAAGCTTTACATCTCTGAATAATTAATCTTCAGGTCCAACACCGGTGGTAAATGATGAATAATGGAATGCGAGGGCAGAAGCAATGTAGGGCATTGTTCTCTTTGGGGATGAGCATTACAAAATAAACATTTGTGATGGGTTAATTTTGGTGAGATTACATTTCCCCAAATGGGGAGGTATATTTTGTTTCTAAGGGACCTTTCGTGTTTGGATGTGGTTTCAGGGTTTGGAGTATTTCATGATGTCAATATTGTTTTTAATGCTTTATACAAGAAAAGAGTCGGTATTATTTTCCCATTATATCTTTAAAGAAGAATGCGAGCTGGGAATTCAGTGTTGTTGTAAAACTACAGAAAGATTTCTGAAGTAATTTGAAGACATACATAATTTATAGTGTTTCAAAATATTTTTATTTCCTTATTTTATAAGGCATTAAATTGTGTTTAAACTAAAACTTATATCTATAATAATTTTAATAATCTTCTACGAAATCTGAAGCAAGCTATACGTCTTCAAGAAAGTCCTAAACACACACATTCTTTCATTTACTCTTATAATCAGTAATTTTCCATACATTTAGTTCTGTGCACTAAGAAGGTGGTTACAATATTAAGTACATGATTAGTAATTGGTTATTTTCTAAATTGTTCTGGTAGACTATTAATTATGCAGACGTTGATATAGAGTGTTTTCAGGTGTCGTCACGACGAGCTATTTTCTTTTAACTGTTAACCTTTTGTAAGGCTTTTAACTGTTGCTAAGGCGGTTTCTAGGTAACGAGGTATCCGTTGCTAAGGCGGTTTTTAGGTATGGGGTCACGTGATTGCAAATACTCCAATAGAAGAATTTCACGGCCAGTCATTTTCTGTAACTGTTAACCTTCTGTATGGCAAAAAAACTGTATCCTTCTGTTGCTAAGGTCCGAGTCATGTGATTGAAAATGCTCCATAAACTAAGATACGAAATGGTTACAATAATGTCGGTTTAAGATTCTTTCTAACATTAATTAAAGATTTATGTGAAATCAATGAGAGATTTCAGTCAAAAATGGAATGGAATGATTTTAAAGTAAGTATTATAAAATATTTTATTAAAAATAGTTTATAAAGCTCATAAACATTATATAAACATTTTATTTCAAACTGTCTAACGAAAACTCTTGAAACACTTACGACTTATATTTTTTATTTAACAAACGATCACAAGTCCCTTCAAAAACTTTCCCACTGAGTCCTCTCGAGAACGCAAATATCAATATATGCATGCAATTTTCAACTCAAATACAACAAGAAAATCCGCAAATCAAAAGAAACGCGAATCTAAACATATTAGCAAACACATATTGATCTTTAAAACAAACAAACAAAAGAAAACGCGAAACAAGTTCCCCGACTGCCAATTTCTGCAAGTGCCATCATGCCCGCCTGACCTTTCCCTTCATTGTCTGGAGGCTATGGTAGGAGGAAGGAATCAAAATAGTAATCTCCCACACAAACAAAACTATCTCGCGTCATCATCGATTGATTCTGGCGAGGCACCCTCAAGAATATGTTTTCCCTGCTCCAGTATTTAATTACGATAGGTCCCGGAGCGATCGATTGAACAGCATCCTCCCTTCATTACTCTCAAGAAAACTTTAAAATTCCATCCCGAAGAAGAAGAAGAAAAAACACCAGTCCCGCATGAAAAAGACCCAACAAAGTTGGTAAGGGGTCATTAAATGCATATCCAGCGAAGTATCTTAATGTGCATCTCCGTTCTAGACATCTTGAGGATGTATTTTTTTGTTGTTGCCCTTATTTTTGGGAGGTCGTTTATTAAAAACTCTCTCGGGTGCTCCAATAAAACAGCAAAAAGCGGAGATAAGAGGTAAAAAAACTGATGCTCCAGTAAAGTGTTACTGTGTGTGTGTGTCGAGAAAGGGACTGTTGTTAGTGGGAGGGTATGATGTGGACTTTGATAGAGACGATCATCGTTGGACGTATTCCGAGGTAATTCGTTTCTTTTTTTTTAATGGGAGTGAGAATTAAGTTGAAGCTCTCTGGCAAATGACGCGTATTATTCATTTGATTTGAGATGCCCCGGATGATTTTTGCTCCTCCGAGAGGACTTGGAAGGAGAGATTGGTGTTTGAGTGTGATTTCGTTTCAGGTCTAAAGTCGTTTTGTTTTACATTACCATTATGTTTATGGGGGAGATTTGGGGAAGTATGCAAGATTTTTGGGTTGTAAAATGCATTATGTAATCATTTTTTTACCGTTGTTGATACTAGGGAGATTTTTTATACTTAAGATTCAAGCTATAATAGTCATTTCTTTTACATTCTTTTTTCCCAATGTAAATTTAGTATTTCATAAGAATGTATTTTTTTATTAAAAGGGTTTTTTAGTTTATGCCATAAAATTTATGAACAGTTGTGTGTAGTACGCAATATCCCATTTATGTTCTTTTCGTTTAAAATAAAATAGTATATTATTTTCATAAAATTGTATGTCTTTAATGGCATAAAGAATCAATTAATTCAAATATCTAATTCGCATAAATATTATATTCAAAATACATGATAATATTTAGATGATATTTTATTTTTACTATATCTACTTTTTACTATACTAAAGTAAATATTGAAAATATATCATAATATTTAGATGATATTTTATTTTTCTCTACTAATTATTATAAATGTGATCTAATTTTTAATTAAATAATTGTAATTTTAGAATCATTTTTACACAATCATTCATTCGTAAAGCCACATAGCTTAAATTTATGAAGAAATAAAATATATTCATGAAGAATTATAGACTCTAAAAGGGAATGAATTCTTACATAAATTTAATTTTAAAAATATTGTTCATTATCTAGGGGTAACATATTATTATTGACTTTAACAGCTTAACTTATTTTTAGCTCAGTGCAAGTTATTACAAATGTTTATAAAATATTATTTGGATAAATATAAACTAGGTCATTAGGGGGAATTATCATTCTTGATAAAAATATAAGTTAACTAGAAGCGAAAGTTTGGTAAGAGGGGATGTTAAAAATTTCGTTAGAAAAGCGGATGGAACCTTAAAATCTTTGGATGCCTATTGCTCATACTCATAACTCATACTCATAACTCATACTCATGTGCATACATACATACTCATGTAATACATACTCATGTAATACATACTCATGTAATGCATACTCATGTGCATTTACTCATAAGAAATGTTGAACAGTGATAAGATACTATAATAAGATAAGATAAGATAAGATAAGATATTTTTTTATATATATCTAATACTACTATACCAAACATTGACCTTAAAAGAAACCAAAGTAAACTTTTATACCACCCCCAGCAAGACATCTCGTGATCACAGCAACGCCTCGCACCGTACGCCCGACTCTTTCATTAATATTCCAGAGGGAGGGAGGTTAACAGGGTTAATACTAGGGTCCAATTTTCTTATTATAGAGCGCACCCCCACACCAGGTGCTGTGCAAGCGATCTATCAGACTCCTCTTTCATGACCTTTGAATTCTCGTCTTAATTTAATTTGCTGCCAAACACTTAGCAACGTCTTTCTTCGGGCACTTGCATTCGTGTGCGATATCGTTAGGAAATGAGAGTTTTTTTCTCTATTGATGGATTTCTTATTATGAGAATGGATGGTGGTGCCCAGGGAGGGCCAGTTTCATGGCGCGGAGGAATCGTGGAGTGTCGAGATTGTGGAGGTGGATTATTGCGAATTGGGTTAAATTGGGGGATTGTTACGAGGAAGAAATCCGCTGGGATTGGTGCTTTTTGTTTTTTTTTCTTTTATTTGAATTTGTCTGTTTGTTGTTTTTTTTCTCCTGTGTTGCTTGGGGATTTGGTGAGCGTTTCCCACCTTTTGTCTGTCTTTGTTTGAAACATCTGCCTTTTATTTTCCTTTCAGTAGTTTGTAAGGTATTTTAGGTAGTACAAATTAAATAAATAGCATGATTGTATTCTACGTTTCCGTCAACCAAATCGAGCAAACGTTTTTTAACAGAATTTTTCAGAAATCAAAAAGAATATGAATGCTTTGTCTGATTTTATAAAGCTATTTAAAGTTTTGTCGTCCAAGTTATATTTACCTTAATTTATTTCTTTTACACTAAGGTTATAAAAATACGGTTATTCACTACTTTATAAACATTATGCTCTGACGGTTAAGAAGGCATAGGAATATGAAACATCATTCTATCAATTTAACTACTACAATACAGTACAATAGACCCTTGGTCGCAGTGCTATAAGGCTCGTGTAGCCACCTCACCCAAAATTCATTCATTCATTCAATTCAGCCACTACAATTCAATTAGCTATAGTTATTTTTTATTTATTAAAATGTGTATAATTTATATGTAAATTAATTCAACTGAAGCTTCGAACTTTCATGTGTAGTGGATATCTGTATTCAATTAATTAGTCTATTTAAATAAACAAGTTACCTAATGAGTTTTTCATGAAATTTAATGAGACTTAAAATTCATGCCTCAGAGAATTTGAAATCCCCATTTTGCCCATTCTTAAAACATTCATTAATTCCACTGCATAAAATACTTTAGAACATTTTTCAGCTACGTAAAACGTAGGAAATCTCGGGGATGACAAGTTTATTACAAAACACATGAAAGGAATTTTCAGTGGAAAGATTGTTTTCAAGTAGTTTAAAGATTTTTTTTTTTTAAAAAAGGGAAAACATGAAAGAGAAATAATTTTTTTAAAGGAAATTTTTCTCAAAGAAGTTGATAAATTAGAATAAATTTTAAAAGGAAAAATAAATTATTTCTATGCACAGTGCCCACACTATTTAATTAATACTTCAAAAACTCTAATAATTATATGCACTGAGTAATGATTGCTCAGTATTTTAATAGCACATTTATTACAGGGGAGGAATTGGAAGAAATTTTACAAAGTATAAAAATTTTAAAAATAATTGTTTTAATTAGATAGTGATTAAATTAGTGTTGTGACTAGTGGTGACTAAAGAACTAGTGGATCCAGAAACATTATACTTTAACCCTTTTACTTTTGACAACACCTCTCTTTTAACAAATTCAAATTAAACGTGTAATCTTTCTCTCTTGACAAGCTGAATAAAGTTGAGTTTTTATTATTTTCTGGTTTAAATTAAACAGAGTGGTCGTACAGTTATATCCATTATATTCAATAATTTCACTTTAATAATTAAATAATTAAACATAACTAAACCTTAAACAATCATGTTATGTCATGTATGTTAAAAGTTATGTTTAGATTTTTGTTGGTTTCTTCCATTTTCTATTAACCCTGAATCTAATTCATAAAGTCGTCATTTTACCAAAATATTAAATAACCTTAATTAAAATGAGGGAATTTTCATTTTACCGTGATTAAAACTGTCAAAATCACGTTCACTCAAACTTTAATTATTACAGTTTGAGTTATTTATTTTAAATGGTTAACAAAATAAAATTATTTGTAGTAGGTATTATGTTTAGATTTTTGTTGGTATCTTCCATTTTTCCAATGTCCTGAATCTAATCCATAAAGGCATTTTACCAAAATATTAAATAACCTTAGCTAAAACGAGTGAATTTTAATTTTATCTTGATCAAAACTATCAAAATCACGTTTACTCTTCCTTTCCCCTACATTTCGGAGATTAGTGCAGTTCATCTGGCAGTTTTATCTCCTCCCTAATATGGCAACCAAAAGAAATAACCTCCCCCATCTTTTCAAGCGAACCGGTGATACATGCTCACAAATTACGACAGATAAATAATTCAGTAACCATTTCTCCTTCTCCTCCGAACTCGTAAACTTAGCATTCCCCTCGAGAAGCAAATCGCCATCGCCGCCAATAGTTCACTGATTCCGAAGAAATCAATGACTCGAAGACAGTAATCAAATTAATTGCAAGCACTTGGTCACTTCGAGCCATTTTTCTGACAGTGCCGGCCTTACGATTGTCTTAAATCAATCGGATTATACGCATCGCGACATTGCTCGTTGAGAGACGGTGAATTTATTGCGCTCTTTCAAAGACTCATTCCCGGGTGGAGAATTTTTTTTCTTCTGTCCCCCCTTTGCTTGCTTGATGACTTCCCATTCTTCATTTTCTCCGTTGGAATTGTTTTTGGGAACGCGTGTGTGTTTATTGAAGTCCCAGTGCAAATTCGTCGCTGCTTGTTTCAATGGAGCGAAGAATCGAAATTGGGTGTGATGGATTGAGTCTTTGTTAAAGTGAAAAGATCGATATGTTGTCTGAGTGGTGTTATCTTTTCTTTTGTGACAAATGTAATCAGTTAATTTTTCTGTTCGATGTCTTTTTTTTTTGAAGGGATGGAGATCCTTTGTAGTGAATTATTTCACGTAGAAAGATGAACTGCTGTTATATTGTTATATAATATATTTAATAAAACTCCAAACAAAAATAGTGATACCATTTTTTGTTATTTAACTAAAAAGAACCTATTATTCCATAAGTAGCCCTAGAGTGGTGCAAAAAAGAAGTCAAGAAACACAATTAAATTCGAAGATTTAAGGTTATTTGAGATCTTTTTTCAACAAAGTTATAAGCAAAGTGTTTTTAAGTAAGATGGTATTTTTATAGATCTTTGTTGCGAATTTTTCTCTATTAAAATATACTAATCCAGAAGTTACCTTCTGGCTTTAATTTCTATACCTACTACTAATTACTACTAAAAAAACAATGGTAGATAATTTCATGCATGAAAATTTATTTGAAGAACTGACACAAATGTACAAAAATACATGCTATATAATTACTTAACAAGATTTTACCAATTACAAAAGTTACCAGCAATAATAAAATTCATGATAATTTATATTTAGCTTAAATACTTTTTTCATGCTTTCTACGGTCATGGTAAGGTATACAAATCATAACCAATGAGTTAAGAATACCACTTCAGTAACAAAAATCAAATTTAATTATTCAAAAGACATAGTTCATGGACAACTGATTTTTACAGACATTAAAATTTCATAACTCTTTAATGGAAAAATAATGCATGTCAACGTTTAATAGAAAATGCAAGCATGATTGAATAGCATACACTTGGGCCATACTGTAACGAATAAATAGGCTGTCATAATGGATCTATAATGGAATATAATTCTTCTGAGTGCAAAAGGACACCATTATGATTTTAATCAGAGATTCATACATTATCTAATCACAACGTGTGAAAAAGAAAATACTGCGCTTATTCACTTTAAAAACGGTTGAGTTAACATGAATGAAATATTCTCAGATCATTTCCCCTGCTACTTATTTATTCACAACTCCATCCATACAAATTGGCTGACTCTTTTCCGATGATTTTCAAAAGTTAAATAAATTAGAATTTCCAAAAACGCCGAGAATTTCTCTCTCCAAACCTCAAGGCGAAATCCAACTACTATCAAACAATCCGTGCTTCAGCAATAAATGACATCCTTTGGCACAGAAAACATTATTTTGTAAATAAACGCCAGGAGGCGAACTTTCACACTGCACTGCTATATTTCATTTGATTTTGGCGTTTAATACATTCTGGATAATGGCCGTGTTTTTGCTCATTTTCTAAATGGCGGCTATTTATTTTCCGAAAATAAGGTGCTCTGGGCTTGCAAAATAACAATCTGCAGTGTGACGGGGATTTGATGTAAGAGGAGTGCAACGAGGATTTATTAATGCAAATAGGCGTTGTAAATAGTTGATGATTGCCTTTCGGTGTGTCAGGGAAATTAAACTGCTTGCTTGGGAAAAAGTCTTTTACAAGATTGCGGGAAGCTCGGATTTAATGCTTAAGTGATTATCGTGGGCGTTTTGTTAGTTTGGATACTTTGTAAGCTGCCTATTTTTCATTCGAGAGCCTGACAACCATACTGTGCTTAGAAAGGATTACATCGGAAGAGCTGAGGTAGTTACTTTTCAAATAGATTATTTGAACTGCTAAGTGATATAAATGGAACTGAAAACTTAATTCTTTAAAGAAAAGTTTTCCTAGTACAAAGTTAACATTAAGAAACTCGCAAAAAAATGTGTTTTATTTATTTTTGTTGAGAAAATGTATTACGTATAGGTACAGTTAATTAGTTTAACAAATTCAAAAATGCATATATCATTTTATTCATGCAATGAGTTTGCATAAAGACTCACAAAACACACTTAATCTCAATTGACCGTAGCTGATCAGATATTGAAGTTTTTACTGTAGTTTTTTATAAGCTTATGGGCCGATCAAATATTACGTAAGCATGTTTTTTTGACCCCCCTTCCTCCTTGTAAGCAAGAATAAGCAAACCGCAACCCCCCTCAAATTTACGTAATACCCAACAGCCCCTCGAAAAGTTAAAATGCTTGAAATTTTTTTTCATGGTTCAATTTTTTTATTTTTGGTTGATTTTGAAATTATTATGCAAGAAACAAGAGATTCTCGAAAATGCAGTGTTTGTGACATCTTACGTAAGCATCACTCATATCCTCCCTCCCCCTTGACAGGAAAAATAAGAAAAGAGCAAACCCCCCCCTTAGCTGCTTACGTAATATTTGAACGGCCCCTTACTGTAATAACTAGAATTTTTAATTTATAAGTTACCGCATAGTGCGTTAACTCATTTAAGTATGCATACGCTTAGATCCTTTAGATATTATATTTGAGAAATATAAAAAGTATTACTTTGTATGAATATTTTATTGGGAAAATACTGGTTCAGGTTATCAAATATCTTTTACGAATATTTTACGGCCAAATTGATAAACCAGGCGATATTAATACTGCCCGAAGAGAGATGGGTAATGTGATAAATTCAATAACAAATAAAATCCTATCGCGTTGTCAAAAATCCCATTGAAATTGTTCAATTGATATCATGGCACGAGCTTTTGCTCTTATGATGTCACAAAAATATTTATTTTCTTTGGTTTCTTTTTTTTTTGTTACATTTTTTTTTTTCTATCTTTTTGTTAATCAAATTATGAGTTATTTTGTATCTTGTACTTTCTTTCCTTTCGCTTTATGTCCTTTCTGTAATGTATATATATATATATATATATATATCAATTTGCCCGAAATATGCGTATATTATTAAAAATGCCCGGATTTATCACATTGCCTGTAACACATAATATATATTAATTCAATGCCAATTAGGATAATTTTTAATATAGTGTGTTGCATGAATGCAGAATATGATTATATAGGAATAGGTTTCGGATAAAAAGTGATTTTCTAGAGATCGATTCGGGCAAGATTTTATAATCGATATCAACAAAAACAGGCGACAGCAAAAAATGATACAACTTCCTTTTCCCTTAATCACCTTCGGAAACCCTTCAATGGCCATTCATTCAAGGCGTTACCTAAAATGCATTAAATATCATCTATGGAGACCATTAGGGTTTCATTTTTGTAGAATCGATCCAAGTATCACTCATCACAGTCAAAGAAACGCTGAGACAGGGCGGCTTATTTTTTACTTACGCCTGCCTTGCATTATCCAGATCAAGACAGATGACAGCAAAATAACAGCTGCTTTGGGGTTGGGTGCATCGGATCCGAGTCTCGATCGATTTGCTGGCTCGGCCGAGACAATTGGTCATATGATTATGTCATGTTCGGTTGACGCCGTTTTGTTCTTTGCAGCCTCATTCAATAGTAATGAAACACTGGAGTGGTCACTAAGGCTAAAGAAGATTGTTTCTAAGTGAAAAAAAAGAAAAATTGGAATTGAGTTAGCTGGACATCCAGCAGGCGATATAGTTTTGATAAATTTTCAGGGAATGTCCCTTTTCCAAATGAAATTCGTATACAATATTAAAAGTATGTATCGTACATATGGGGAATTTTAAATGTTAAATTATCTCCTTATATTTTAACTAATGAAATTAGTGTAAGTTTTAGCAAAGAAACAATTTTAATTCATAACGAGAATTTGACTGATTCCAATTTGAAAAAAAATATTTTTGAGGAACCTTTGTTATATAAGCAAGCAGAGATATTTTTAACTCCTCTGAGAGAGTATTTCACTCCTTGAAAATCGGAAATACTCTTTAAGAAACTAGCCAGGAGTATTTTCACTCTTTCAATTTTTCACAAAGGTTTACCTTACAAAATGCACCGCGTGCCCCACCGAAATCAACAAATAATATTTTTCTACTCAAAACACCAACTGATCTCAGCGGAGACATTTTCGCCCGACTTCTTGAAAAACCAATTGGCAAAAGCCCCGGCACCCTAATTATCATACTTTTTAATTGTGTTTTCATACAGCCATAGTACTTTTTTTCCGTTTATTGTTCTGGTGCTTACGGAGTTTAATTGTGCTTTTCGTGTCTCTGTATATGTAGTTCATGATATTTCCGTATTTCACTCCTCAATAATTCAATTTCACTCCTCATAATTCAATTTCACTCCTCTTAAAAAAGTTAAGGAGTATTTTTACTCCTCCAAAAAAATCCTAGGAATAACACTGTAAGCAAGTGTATCAAGCAAGTTATGAATACTTACGCACAACTCTTACAGTTTTAATTATATCTTGGTCTTGGTTAGTATATAAATTTAAAAATGAGTAAATTCCCAATCCTTTTGAAAATGATCATGAAATGATTAATTTATTGCGCTTAAATTCACGCTTTAATAATCACTAACTATCCCAGTTAAAAAGGAATGGTATCCTGTTATGAATAGATTTAAAATAGGATATTATAATCTTGCAATATATATATTATGGCGAAAATATTATATAAGCTGTAAAGATAAAATAATAATAATAATAATAATAATAATAATAATAATAATAATAATAATAATAATAATAATAATAATAATAATAATAATAATAATAATAATAATAATAATAATAATAATAATAATAATAATTTATTTCATTTTTGTACAAAGCGATACAATCGAAAATAGGGGGAAGGCATATTAGTCAGACTGGGGCACATGCCCATTTAGCTGACCAAAAAAAAATTATTACAAGCAAATTTAGTACAGATGAGGAAATAAAACCGAAAAAAAAAGTGTCTTAAAATATAACTAATACACAATACATATGTACATAAAAAAAAATAATAACACAATTTAAATGACAAATACAAAGAGATAAATGGCAAAACAGCATAGGCATTAAAATTACATGTTGCTTCCATAACTTAAAAAAAACATCTAAATCATCAATGACCAATAAGAAATCAAATAACAAATTCTTAAATTTTTTATTACTTGAGATGTTTTGTAGGTCTAAAGTTAATCCATTAAATAATTTAGGTGCTAAATAACAAAAATGTTTGCGGAAGATTTCTTTATTGAAGCGCGGTATTTGGTATATTTCATTAGGTCTCCGTTCTGAAATTTGATTTTTATATTCACATATTGTTTTATTACGATATAAAAAATAAATCATACGAAAGAAAGCAATGTAGCGTATAGGTAGAAGTTTTATAGATTTTAAATGGTTGGTGTCGAAGGTTTGTAGTTTAAAATTTTGAAGCATTTATTTTGAAGGGAGATTAATGGAGATAAGTTAGTTTTGTAGTCTCCTCCCCAGACAAAAATACCGTAGTTTAATAGAGAATAAAACCAAGAATAATATAATGTATTTAAGAACAACTTATTCACTTTATTCTTCAAGTGATGAAATCTAATTAAAATAAAGCGTAGTTTTTTGCATAGATCACCTATATGAGTTTTCCACTTCAAGTTAAAATCTATTTGAATACCCAAATATTTAATGGTATTAACGCGTTGCAAGGAGTAACAGTTACAATTTTGGATAGCATTGCAGGTGTTACTGTGAAATTTGAAATTTAAGTCAATAGAGCATTCCTGCAATGTGAAATATATATATTTAGTTTTATTTAAGTTAAGAGTTAAATCATTTGACAAAAACCATTTTCTAATTAAAATAAGATCAGATTCAATTTGTCTTTTTAGTTCATTTAAATCGTGACAAGAATATAATAGAACTGAGTCATCTGCATAAGTTATCATTTCACCAAAAAGATTTAATTTACAAAAATCATTTATAAAAATTATAAATAATAATGGTCCTAATATTGAGCCCTGTGGAACGCCACGATTTGTTGTGGAAAAGTCACTGTAGGAATCTTTTATTTTTACTCTTTGTTTCCTATTTGAGAGATATGAGATGAACCATTCTAAAATGTTTCCTCTAAAACCGGCATATTGCAATTTATCTATTAATATATAATGATTCACACTGTCAAAAGCCTTAGATATATCAAGAAAAATAGCCACTGTTTTCTTATTTTTATCGATACTGTTGTATATAAATTTAGTGAATTTTATGAGAGCGATTTCCGTATTGCGACCTTTAATAAAACCATACTGATTTTCAGCAAAGAAATTAGTATGAAATAAAAAGTTATACATTTTATTAGATAATGCTTTTTCGATAATTTTAGAAAAAGTAGGGAGAATAGAAATAGGACGATAATTTGTAAATAGGTTTTTGTTACCGGATTTAAAGATTGGAGTAACAGTAGCTATTTTTAATGAATTTGGGAAATAGGATAAACTAATTGATAAGTTTATAAAATTTGTTATAAAACCAATATTTTTAACAGAAAACATCTTTACCAGCTTTATGCTGACACCATCATAATCAGTAGAGTTTATATTTGAAAAAGAATTAATTACACTAATAACATCGTAGTCACACACAGGAAGAAATACAAATGAATTTAAACTTGGTAGGATATAGGAGATGTAGTCATTTTGTGGTAGATATGAATTCAGAGTTAAATTAGAAAAATATTCATTGAATTTAGATGCTGTATCAGAGTCGTTTACCAGTTGAGGTAGATTAGAAGGTTTAGTTATGTTAGAAATTCCATTTACAAGTTTCCATTTGTCTTTCATATTTTTACAATTTTTAAACTTATTATTGAAATACATTTTTAATTACCAGTTTTTCATCTTTATACTTCCCTCGACCTGTCTTTTTCATTCATAGAATTATCACATCATTATCTTTTATTCAGGATAAAATAAAAAAAATCTGAGTGATTTTTTGAGTCAAATATTCAATTTCCATTTATGTGATGAAAAACACTAACTCTTACTAACACTAAAGGTTTCGGAGAACATAAAAGAATATTTATCATTTTTAGAATGATTATTCGTTTCTTTTACTCTATAGTATATAAATGAAGTGTAAATTTCATTAAAACATTGGTAAAAATCTAGCCAAAAAGAGTTCATAGAAAATCTGTAGTTATGCAATTTCCAATTGGAAGTTTTTTGTAAAAAAATTAAATCAATAAATTTTATTTGCATTCATCCATTAGTATTATAATCGAAAAAATTACATGAAACTCCGTTTATTTAACTAAAATAGGAATACTCTATAAATTATGAAACACATATTTCTTATACTATCTCTCCAAGAAAAAAAAAGTACTACCCCATTTAGTCTTAAAAGTCGTGTTCGCTCTTTATCATAACAAATACCGTCTCGAAGTAATTCGAAGCTTTCAGCAGCGCATTCCGGATAGTTTGATTGAACGATTTCTACAACAAGGGCCACCTTAATTAAACTCGATTAAAGGGAGACCTCCCCCTCCCCCCTTCCCCCCATGAGATCATCAATACCCGGCAATTCCGGAGCCGCATTTCGGAAAATTCGATTTCCTGATGTCAAAAATAATGGACCGAAAAATATTTTTCGCAAAAGAAAAGAGTTTATTCCCTTTTATTCGATTGAAATCCATTCCACCATTTCATAAGAAACCCGAGATTGGATTCCATTGAATTAAAAGGCGATTTTGCAACTGTGCCATTTTAGGTCCGAAATTCGATATCCTGGTAAGGGCCCCCTTTCCCTGTGCCCGCCGTACTCTATAACCATTACCGTTCAAATCGTCTTTTTGCGAACCCATCCAATCACGGTGGCCCAAATTGTTGGTGTAGAAATTTCTAAATTCTATTGTTCTTCGACAAACAGCGTAGCTTTTGCTTTTAGCTCCCGCCGATTTTGTTTCTCTGTGTGTTGGCTTCTCCTTTTTATACCTTTGAAGTGATTTTTGGAAATGGTTCCGGTTTCGGATTAACTCTGCGATGTCGTAGCAAGAAAATGGAAGATATTTTTTCCTGCCTTGTTTTCGATTCAAGGGCTTTTATATAGAGTGTGTAACGTAATATATTTGTCCAGTTTGATAAATAAAATTATATATAACCCTAGTAAACTACAATTTCAAGTGATATACTTATCTTTCAAGGCAATTGGACCATTTTCAACTGCTATTACTCACAAATTGGCAATTTCACTGAACTATCTAAGATAAACCATGCGTCTAAGTAGTGTTTTTTTTTATTTTGATACAACAAAGATAATAATAAAAATAATAATCCTTATTTACCAAAATTGAAATAATTTGATATTTGACATGATCATATGGAAAATATAAATTAAGGTACTCTCCAATAATAGAATAAATCAATATTTTTGGTCAAAGCAAAAAGCTTAACAACATAACCTGTTTTTCTTTATTCATTTATTCATTATACCTACAATTACACAATTTGGATACTATTGCATAATTATGCAATTAATTTATTTACTTTTAATTTAAGTTTTTAACACATTGAATTACATTCTCATATGGTAGAAACATTTTACCCACATTATTCAAAAATTTTGGTTTGGAATTACTCATACATTGTAAGAAGTCATGTATATAAAATATGAAAATCATTTTGTAAAACAAACGACTGCAATATTGAATTTTAATAAAATATTACATAAGGTTTGGGAATTTAAAAAGTATATATATAAATGAAAGATTACAATAGAGTATTATACAATTCACAGAATGTGAAAATCTTGATTATGTGTACTTTTAAAGGTAAAAAGTATGAATTTCATGTCTTTTCCGTTTTGAGTACAGTAAAAATTTACTTTTATACAGTCCCATCAGTTTACAAGCTTTATTAGTTATTTGATAATAAATATATATGAAAAAGGAATGAACACATCTCTTACCTAGTTTTCTTTTCTTAGAAGCCCAGAAATATTCAATGCCGTGTCCCCTTCACTTCGTTTGCATTCTAAAGTGGTACTTTCAACTTCTCTGAAGGGTTTTCGAAAACAAGGGTCGTAGTGGTAGGGGAAAAGCTCTTACAAGAAAGAATATTTCAATTTATGTACGGTAAAAGTTGAAAAGCGTATATACGAGTATAACTGTTGATTTTTATGATGTTTGAAATCAGTATAAGTTAGATGCAAACTATTTGTATGTTTACCAAGCAGTTTCAGACAAAATAGCAAACTATTATATGTGCTTATGATTATATGTACTTTTAAAGGTAAAAAGTATGAATTTCATGTCTTTTTCGTTTTGAGTACCGTATTTAAGTAAGTAAGTAGAGTAAGTTAAGAGTACCGTATTTTGAGTAAGTATTTTCTATTGCACTTATTATTTTTGTTTTTTAATATGCGTAGAACAACGTGTAAGAAACAAAATTACATACAAATAACCAACACTAACTCTTTACTACATTAAATAGGGTTATAGAAAATGCAAAAAAACCGCATTATTTGTGAAATAGCTTTGGTAAGTACAATAGTCAGGGTTTATTTAATTGAATTCAAATCATAAAATTAAAGATTATCTGCTTCAACTTTAATTAATGTAATAAAGCTATGTTATTAAAAATATCCCAACAATTGAATCAGCCACAATGATTACATGATTAAATGCAACAAATTTGGTAAATATTTATGAATATTAATTTGTATAATATGGTTATTACAGAAATAATTAGGTTATTTAATTATATGGTATGGATATTTATTTTTTTATCTAAAAACGATTGTAAATGGTCACTCGAATACATAAATCAGGTTTTATATTTATTGCAACCGCGAAAACTTTTATTTATTTAATTATGTTTCATAATGGTCCTCCTTTTTTAGTGTTTTATTTCTATTTTTGTATTTGTTGCACCATGAAAATAAAGTTTTGGCAGAAATTTTAGTTAATAGATGTAAGAGATTTAAAAGAGTCTTTAAGACTATTTTTGAAGTAATTTCTACTTTATGGCTATCTCTCGTTAAAATGAGGTGCTTTGTTAAAGAGATAAATATTATATGATCCAGTTTTCATTCATAGTGTACAAGCTTTACTACAAGCTATATAAAGACTGAAAATTCACTAAAAAAATCGAATTTATGATAATAATATTAATTATGTTTATTTTACATTGGTGAATAACAGCACATGCAAATATTAGAAAAAAAGCATATTTTTTACCAAGGGGAACAAACTCGTCCAGGCAACTTAAAGATATTAATACTCAGATAAATATTATGTTTTATATAAATTATAAAATAAATATATCACATAAATATTATATTTTAATGCGTAGTTGAAACTATCAAATCATGAAACCTATAAGGGTTTGAAATACGAATATGCATGTGTACTTAAGTAAAAGAATAAAAAATAAACAAACAATAAGATAATCACATCTAAAATATTTAGGAGACGGAAAGTAAACCAAATGGAAATTATTCACAACCATTTCAAGAAAAACGCTATTATTCCATCCAAGATTAGACGACATCAAACCCAAAACGTCAAACGCAAAATCGCATATTAAAGTAAAGCAAACTGAAAAGCAAGTCTTTTAAAATTTATGAATCAGCCAGCACAGTAATAAGATTTATAATGAGAACTTCAGCTTCACAGTATACGCGCAACCTTATAGATGATGAAGTTTCTCAGGCGTTGGAGTTCTCAATCTAAAACGCATACGAACGCAGCAGCATTCTCACCGAGTCGGCAATATTTCGGAAGATAGGAGGCAGAAACGGACCAAATCCTTAGAGTGTACTCAATTTAATCTGTTCGTGCCTTCAAAGATTCAATTCCGGCGCTATACTCACTGAAAAGAACGTCTTATGTTTTCCCCCTCATGTCCTCCCGCGTTTTTTTACGCCCCGCGCAATTCCCCTCCTTTTTTTATTTTGACAGCTTTAGGTTCTCAAGGAATGGCAACGTCAAGTTTCTTTCTCTCCAGCGGTTCTTTGTGCAGGAACTGAAGCGGGACTCGTTCAAAGAGAATGGCTCTGTTTTACCGACGCTGTGCAGCGATTCCTGAAGTTCGCCAAGTACTCAATGTCCTCGGATGGAGTAGTTCGTTTCTTTTTTTTTTTAAGGTTCCTCTGCTTGCTTTTTCTGCCGCATTCGGAGAACTCTTTGGTCGGACGCGCGTGAAATTTGATGGTTTCTATTGAGCAAATAAGTTCGAATGTAAAAATACGCCTCTGCTGTCGGGGTTTATGCGCCGTGTGTTCGTTCACAATTTGCTGAAGGGGGCATTATTCAAATCGCTCCTTGTCAATTAGGATTTGGAGGTGTTTTTTTTTTCAAGTTGACTTCTGCTGCTAAGGTTTTTTAAAGGAGTTGGACTTTTGTAGAAAGAAAAAAATTTTTGCACTGAATTCAAAAATAAACTTGAGTTAAGAGCTGTTTCTTTTTGAGAGTTAGTCCAGATTCTAAATGTCTATCGTAAACATGCACTTTTTGTAAAAGATGTAGTTTGCAATTTCTTTTTGCAGTTTGCTTATTTTCAAAGGTTTTACATGCATTTCATGGACGTATATTTCAGAATGGAAAAACTATTTTCCGATAACTTTTTACTGTGACCAAAAATTGAGTTAAAGGAAAATGTTCCAATGATTTAAAATAAAAAACAACCCCGACTGAAAGAACGTGTGTTCATGTGCATGTACAAAGTATTTTATAATATTTTTAAAGAATATACTACAAGAGTTCATATTGCTTTTTGATTTCGTAAAACTAAGTTTTGAAAAATCTTCCCACTTGTTTGCCTCAATTTTTTTTAAATCTTCTCTCATCTTATAATTGTATGTATTATATCACATAAGATCTAACGATTCACTGGTGCAAAGAGAATATAAAAATACAAACATGGAAAGTATTAAAAGCTTAACGTATTAGAAATATCAATATAATAAATGGCTAAGCAACTAATGAATAAACTATAGAAATATGTATTTAATTATGTACTGTATATTGTACTTAAAATATAAAAATAAATAGTTTTAATGACGTGTTGAGATTATTTAATTTAGTTTGAATGTATTTGCTCTTTTTCCATTATCGATCATTTAAAATTATAACTATTCATTTTGAAAAACTTTCATTTTTTTAAATGTTCCATTAATTGAAAACACGGCTTCATGTTTGAATGTGACATTATTTTTATAGATTGTATTCCTTCTATTCCACTATAACACTGAAAAACTTTCATCCTACTGCTAACAACAATCTAATAGGTACATAAGACCAGCACTTTGAAGATCATATTATTGTTACAGGAGATATAACCACCTGCAAATCTTCGATTCCATCTGCCCCATTTCTTGTTGAACTACATGTAGGCTGAGTTAAGAAACATATATCCCTTCCATAAACAATAACATACCCTTCCCCTACAGAGCAAAAATATTCCAATAATATATGTCTGGAGAAAGTCTGCGCATATATTCCATAATAAATATAATTACGCTTGCCTGATGTACCCTATATAAGTATAGAATAACAGTCATTATTAAACTATTATATGTGTTTGAAAATTATTTAGTAAATTTTTAATAAAACCTTTTTTGTTTTATTGAATAAAGTTAATTTGTTTATAGAAGTATTTATAATTTAAGTATTTTAAGGTATTGGTTTTAAATACAATAAACAACATATTATGTTTGTTTTTACAGTAAAAAAACAAGTTGGAGCTATGAGGACTTTGAATTCCAACATTTCATTAATTTAAGAATGCATTATGTTGTGCATGTGTCTAAAATATTTGCTTCTAAAATGAGTGACTCAAAAAAAACTTTCTTAAATATAATTTTAATGACACGTATATTACTGAGAAATAAAACTTTTAAACAATTACAAATATTTTTGTTTTGTAGGGGTTTTTCAAAGTTAGTGCATTTAATCTTTACAGTACTTTAAAAGTAAAGTAGTAAATAAGATGACTGTTTCTTGGAGATCAAAGGAGCTATTAAAAATATTATTTGATAAATCCGCTAAGCAGTCGAAATGAGAAAGTCTTTGAAATTCATATTGCTTTAAACCAGTGGTTCCCAAAGTGGGTTCCGTGGAACCCTGGGGTTCCACGAAAAAATTTAGGGGTTCCACGTGAAAAATTTTATTTCCTTAAAGAAAATAAGAATGTTGTTTTGTTTTTATATTAAGTTCATCAAAATGCAAATCCTAGAAAAATATGTATTAAATTCTTAAAAATGTATGTCCAAAATTCGGATTAGGTGTACCAAACAAGTTAAACCCCTCTTTTTATAGTCAAATTTCCAAAAATGTTCTGGGGGGGACCCCAGACCCCCCTGATGGTTCTTGGATCAAAACTTTTTTCAACATTAATGAGCTTGTTTCATTTAATATCAGATAATAAATTTTTAAAAGTCGTTGATTAAAAAATATTCAGGGTTCTGCGTTCATTGGCAACAAATTGGGGGGTTCCACGTGCAAAATAGTTTGGGAACCACTGCTATAAACAAATGCCATTAGAGTGAATTTAAAAACTGGAAAATTAACTAAATTTAAACGCCAGAAAAAAATATTTCACTTTATTCCCCTAACCAACCCGGGCACATTTATACACAAATCGTTTCCCCATTCCAGAACCTATTTCCCCCAAGACCTCCCTTATTTCGAAAACTTCCCCAAATGAAATATCGCATTCCGATTCTCAATACCAGTGAATAAAACACATACTCTGGCCCCTTCCACGAAATTCAAATACGAACACGAGAAAAAAAAAGGAATCTTCATAATCCATCCTCAGGGACACCCACCCTGCCTCGCGATATTCTAAACACCCATTTCTTGGTGTCGTATGCCCTTCGGAAATAGAGGTGCTTTAGCACATGGATATATTTCATAGGTTTTCAGCGCTCTCATACTCCATTGTTTCCGCATCACTTGCTCAGTGCTAAAGAAGGTCGGATCGGTGGGGGATTATTTATTAGACAATGCGGGTAGGGGATGTGGGATCGATTTTGTGATAAACATTTATCAATTCAAAATATTCTGTTTTGAATTTGGAGGTATTCTTCACGCTTTTTCCAGGCATTGATGTAGCGTGATTTGGTTTTCTTATTGGTGTTTTGGTTCATAGTGGGGGATTTTGTTTTTCTCAATATGCTCGGAGATTATGGGTGGAGTTTGAACCTAGTAACGCTCTATTGTACTTCTTGAAAACAGATGCTTTTTATTTCTCGTACTAGAGGTTGAAATAATTTATTTGTATATTCACATATTGAACGTCCATAGAAAATAACATCGGTTAGTTAAAAAAAAGATAATTATTGTTTATTAGCTTTTTAAAATATAACTTATGTTCTTAAGAGGTTCGTTGTCAGAGGTAAAATTACACACGCTGAGGTCATATTTTTGTTAAGAATTGAATGAAATTTATATAATGGCAAGAAAATATTTTTTCCAACTCATGATATTTTGGTAATTTGTGTCTAAGATGTGATTTAGATACTTTTAGAAATTAAAAATGTAATTACCGACATATGACAAAAGAGAAATAAGCTTTACTGCCTTGAATTATCTCACAGACTGTAGACAAATTGTTAAAATATAACATACATAACTGTTATTTTATTATCAGATCGTCAATATATACTCTCTCTCTCATACAGTGATTGAACATTAAAAGTGCCAATAATCCTAAAGATATATTCATCTTGTACGAGAATATGGAGATGTAAACATTAATTGAATTCAATGTTTAAGTGCAAACATATCAAAAGTATTTTCTTGTAAAGTTCGGAATGTTTCTGAACGATCATTCTCACTTAGAAAAATTCCCTTTCAATCCTGAGAAAGAAAAATTTGTGCACCTTTTGCAAACACGTGTATTTATTTATTCTTTCTTTTCGAAATTTCGATGACGCAGTACTGACAATATTTTCAAAAACAGAATACATTGACGACAGAACTCCAGTCAAGGAGGAAAACGTTTGAATAGGCGAAAGGAAAACAGATTTCGAACTCAAATAAATAGAAAAGAGGGAATATTTCCTTGGGAATATAGCGAAATGAATGAACTGAAACGAAGTTTGATGGGGAAAATAATTTTTCCCATCATCTAACGCTTTTAACTATTTTACGCCTGAATTTCGGGCAAAAAATAACAAAAATATTTCACTTTAGCTTGTTTGCATGAGAAGTGAGAAGTACATAGGGTGGGTTGCCCAGTGAATGAACACTCCCAGTGAATGAACACATGGTCGTATAATCTCAATTATTAAGCTATTTGAACTCTGTAAAGACTATTACTAAAATTCAGTAGTTGCAATGAGACCTCCTAGAGGCCAGGCAATCGTTGATTTAACCGTATATTCCGATTTCAGTCTGTGTAAATTTTTTTACTAATACTCGAGCTTCAGGCCCATGAAAAAGTCTCCGGTAAGTTAAGATTTGACTTGATTCATTCATATTTTTCTAACTTATAATTGCGCTTATTATGATTTTTGTTGTTTTTCATCAAATGTTAAAGACTTAATCTTTGATATGGCATAATTCAGAAAGCTGTACTTTTGAAATTGCGATAGATAAGGGGGTGTTCACTTACTGGAAGTTCAAACTGAGATTTCCCAGTGAATGAACAGGTGTTCATTTACTGGGGAAAATGCATATTTCGTAAAACCTCACGATTATAGTTTTATTTGATACATAATGATGTAAGCTAAACTATGTAAAAATGCGCAATGATTAAAATTGTGTCCTTCCAGTAAATGAACGGGGTATGTTGATTAGAAAGTACAAGTGTTCACATTCTGGAAAGAGTAGTTAAACTAAGATTTACCAGTAAATGAACAACCTTCGTACTCTGGGAATAATAAATAATAATAAAGATCAGTATCAGATAGATCAGAATTATAATAAAGATCAGTATTGTCTTTCCATAGAATAAGTTTTTGATTTAAAAGTCTAGGTTTATACAAGGTGTATCATTATGAATGGGAAAACTTCTAGGGGAGGTAGACATAATAAGGGTTCAGAATTGCATAGGAACCCATGGTCCCAAACGACAGGTATGGACGTATAAAAGGGGGGATTAGAGGGTCCAGGCCCCCCTTATGTCAGCCAAACAAAAAGGTCCCTGTCCGAAATAATCAAAAAATGAGTGAAAATACAACTTTTTGGATCAAATTTTCTGGGAGAGGACCCAGACACCCCTCTTTTGCTTGATGGCATGTATTAACCACAAAAATTTGTGATTAAGTTCACAAAAGTTCACATTTGCCCTACATTTTACTCGGAAAGGGAAAACTATTATGAACATTTTGGGTTCCAGAATCCCTTCAAAACAGTTTAGTAATGGCTCCTTTGGTCCTGAGGTCTTATAGGTTTTGCCCCCCCCCCAATCAAAAAAGTTGAACTTACGCCTATGATACTCCATTTTGTCCCCCCTCGTGATAAAGGTTATCCTAAGCTTTTATAACCCTTTGCTACGCTCAGAGGGAATTTCAAGGTATACAACCCCTCTTTCGAAACCTTAAACTTTAAATTTTTCCCCATAGAAAACGACCAACCAAAGTTACTCCTTAATGAAAAAGTGGGTAAATAGGGTTCGGGGGTCCTACTACAAAAATGTTTAAATTTTAGTATGCTAAAAAGTCTTCTATATAGCTACTTTTTAGGGTTGTCAGGGAGCTTCTCGGGCCGCATGTGGCCCGCCAGTTGGAAAACCCTGTTTTAGATACACTTTCATTGCCCATTGCGACCCCTGAAAGAAGTTTTTTGAACCCCCCCCCCTTGTAAAAGCTATAGCTACGTCCGTGCTAGAAGGTATTGATTATTAATTGTGTTAAGATGGCATATACAATTAGTATAACGTGTCGCAATCGATGTCTGGCAAAATTTGCACCCACCTAATCCTAAGTACCTTTTTTGTGTATGTGCGTGCGTGCGTGTGTGTGTGTGTATTGAAGAAATTTTAGAGTTCTTAGTAAAACATTTTCTATTTTATGTAACGCAGGCTGATCAGTTGAAAAAAATCATGGTATTTTTCAGTGTTCATTTACTGGAAGACACTGTTCATACTTAGGGCAAACTTTGTTCATTCACTGGGTCTATCGCACTTTTTTCACTCAAATCAGGATTCCTTCAAAACTATTGATTTCTGAGATCTGGAAATACTTCGATCATGTTGCCAAGAAAAAGCCAGTATGGAAACATACTTTATTTTTAGAAATTGACCGAGAAAAAGCCCTGAAAAAAATTTTTGAAGTGGGGAAATCGCAAACCCAAATGCTAAGTGTTCATTCACTGGGCGGTTCACCCTATCAAATAAAAGTTTAACTTTCTACTGAAGGTTAGTTGTCTTAACGAATTTGAATCTACTACAAGAAGTTCTCATGCAGTCAGTCTAGTTTGTTTGCGTGAGAAGTACATATCAAATGAAAGTTTGTCAACTTTTTGTATAGTTCTTATTTCAATATATTAATATCCTAAAAACCGGTCCAGTGTACGATTTATGATTTTTGGTCGAGTTTTATTCCATTTCGTCCCACCATAAATTTTCAGTGTAATCTTTTCAAGTATTTTATAAGGAAGTTAACAATAAATAAATACATAAATGCTTTAAGGGCCTTAAAAATAATACATAAATGTAACACTATGTAAATATACATAAATGCTTTATGTATATGAGTGTTATCCTAAGTTTTTATAGGATAGTCCAAGTAGTTTACCGTTATCGTTTAGTAGGTCTAAGGAACTAAATAGGTCATAAATCATCTTGACAATTTAGTGAAAGGATTAGTGGAACAGAAAAGAAGATCCAAATTAAATTAAAGCCGTACTAATCATGGCATAAAATTAGAATGGATGCTCTGTTAAAATAGATAAAAGAACTTGAAGGTCTTAAATAGAGGAACAAGAAAAAATTCGATAATATTTTGATCACTAAAACATCACGAAAGTGATAGATTGCTTGGAATAAGAAGAGAAATTTAAAAAGTAAAAATGTTGGTATAGATATATTGAGTAAAAAAAGTCATCATTGTGTCAATTCAAAGTGCATTTACAATTTGATAAGTTTTATTATTTCATTTTGAGTTTTTGTGCATTATGAAACACAATATAAAAATGTTTGTCGTTAGATAACCTAATTTTCAGTCCCTTACTTTAAGAAATGTTTTTATTTTTGCATTTTTTGTTTATGTTTCATAAAAATTAGCTTGGTTTAAGTGTTTTCGGAAATATCTTCAAAACATTCAGATTCAGAAAGAGAATGCATTTCAAACATTACCTCTTACAACTAAAACGGTATTTCGGTATTTCTCATGGAATATATCATAACATTTGATAGCCTGGTGTGTATCAGAGACCCTTATTTCACTTTGAAATACTACCATTTAAAACTTTATAATTTTGTATTAAAGATGCATTGAAATAAATTTTTGTTTAATATGCCCCTACTAAATAAATATGTTTTAAAAATTTGAAAACACATTTAACGGAACCTCATTCAAGAAAACTCGAAAAAAAAATCCTTCTTCCTAAAATATTATAAAAAAATTATCGCAATATTATATATTTAGGGTAAAGTGATAAATCGGGCATTATTAATAATGCCCGAAGTGGAGGCGGGCAAAGTGATAAATTTCATTCATAAATTCCATTGAATTTATCACAGTGCCCGGACATTATAAATAATGCCCGATATCTACAAATGACCTGCAAATGTTTATCCCAATTTTTATATGTTTGAAGTAACCATGCTCACATGGGATGACAAGATACACATAATATTTTGCTATTACTTTCGTCTAGTTTTTCAACCTTTTTTTTTTTTTTTTTTTGGGACGACACACATGTCTTTTCCGTTTCTATTAATCGAAAAAAGATCTACAGCCCACAGTTCTGAGAAAAGTGACAATAAAAAATGATGAGAATCCAGTAAAATGAAACTAAGTTGCTCCCTTTCCGAGACCGACACCTAATCCAATGCAAAAGAATCCACCGAAAATTCGAGTTAGACAGAATAAAAAGCCTCGAATCGAAGATGCACCCAGGGATTAGAGGAAAGGATGCAGATTCACTTTCAACCCTATGCCCCACTTTGGACAAAACGGAGCATTCGTCGGGGGGCGCTTGAAGATATGCCAAAAGTTTTTCAATCGGCTAAATGCGCCGCTTCGGCTGTGTTATGCAAATGGGAGACTTTGACATTTCGGGGAGTTGTCAGAGAACTTGGCCGGGTGTTTGTCAGAGTGACGAAAAAGTAGGGTGTGGTTTTTTTTCGTTTTGGGGATGAAGGGGTGCGTATGGATTCTGTCGGATAGTGTGGGGTTAACCGGGGAAGAAGAGACAACTTTGCCCGAATACTGCAAGAAGAATGGATCGGGAGGGTGTGAAGTTTTGGATGAGTCGATGGATGAATTAAGAATGGTCGAGATATGTCAACAAGACATGTTTGCTTGGAATTCAATAGTTCTACAGAGACGTTATTGAAATAATGTGTACTTATTATTACTGTAATAGGGATAAATGTCGCGTTTCGACTCTTCAAATTGTCATGTTAATGTTTATTTCCATGTTACAGTATATTTCCGATCACTTTTGCTTTACTTAATAAGGTAGAAAATGTTTTTGAGGTATTAAAGCACAGTTTTCTACAATGTTTTTTTCTATAGGGAACGAACACGGAGGTATTGGTGTCTAGCGTCCCTTTCTAGGGAGGATTTTTAAAATTTCAGTTAATAACTAAAACTTTAATCTGGGATTTTTTTTCACTATTTTTCCAGTTGATTTGGGGCTGTTTACTATGTTTGTACCAAATATTTAAGAAAAATAAAAATTCAAGCATTAAACTAGTAGGTAGATAGACTGTTAAAGTACATATATATATATTGCTCAAGTTGTCGAGAAGGTACTAGTTACTTTATCCTACATGGAGTTCTTTGAAAATCAATCATTCGTAGTCAAAAAATATAATACTAAAATGAAGTAAATCTTTCGGTTAAATTCAGGTATAGCACCCTAGTTTTTCTTCAAATAAAACCAGCTTAAGATATTTACTATGAAAAAAGTAAAATTTAGGACTCCTTAGGAAAAACACAAAAAAGCGAAAAACGGAAAAGGTTAAAAACACCTTATAATTTTTTACTCCAACGTTTTTGTTTGTCTAGAAAAAGCTAAGCTGAAAGTTAAAGAAAAATATTGAAGATATAAAATCAAAATGTTAAAAACCGTTACTACCATCATTAAAAATTAAACCTTTCCTTACGCGCTACATCAGTTATTCACAGTTCAAATATTATAAACTAGAGGAAAAATCGGAAAAAGGTTTTGTTCGATTAGATCTTTCATACATGTCCAAAAGTGCATTATCACCTTCCAACCAATCAAATACTCAAAAAGAGGTATTAAAACTAGCCAAGGGTAATTTTTTTTATTATTTAATTTATTTCCTCTTAAAAATTTCCCCTGATTCAGCAGAAAAGTAGTTTTGAAACTATGTAAGGTAAAAAGTCTCGTGAAAGAGGAAATTCCTCAAGAAGTGGGGAGTAAATTTTTTTTCTTCCCCGCTTATTATTCTCATCTCGTAAGTTATTGGCTCGTCACTTTTTAAGCCCCCTTTTTTGTGACTGGGGAAATTTTATTTGACGAGACCGCAAGTGTGTCCACAGAGATATTGAGGACCGATTTCTTGTTGAGATAGGTTATTTGACAACTTTCGTCGAACCACACCAAGGCTGATGGATGGTTTTTCATTACTTTTGTTTTACATTCAACGATTTTTTTTTTCGTATTTACTCTCTTAAAAGGATTTGCAAAAAACTTAGAAGGCACGCCATAAAAATCGATCGTCGGTTTAAAGAACAGATTAAGTCTAAAATCCAAGTATTGAGAAAATCTTTAAAAAATTTCCTAAAGGCAATGTTTTTATGCTAAAATACTTTTTAAGATAAAGGTTAAATTTAACGATATTAATATTAAAAATGACTTGAAAACTTTACAATGTTTAAAATGAGGTCACAAAAAAATTTCATGAAACTCGGTAATAAATTATAGTTATGCGAGTTCGGACGAGCAATGAAGTGTATTACTCTGAATAGAAGTTTAGGATTGATATACATTCTTGTTCCAAAAATTTGAACATTCATTAATCTTTTGTCATGAAAAGATATATTTCATAACATATTCAAAATTTCCATATAATATGAAAAACTGTTACATCCATTTCTATCTCTTGCTTTTTATTTCTTGGTAATAAACTTCGTTTATGACAATAGCATATACTATATTTAGATATATTAAGTATTGAATTGATATTTTAAAATAAATATTTTATTATTAAAATTTATTTACATTAGTTCATAAAAACTTCAATAATATTAGGGTCAAATAAATATGATAAGGAAAAAGAGAAGAATTATTTTTGCACAAGAAAGAAATATACAATTGATCGGTAATTATAATTTACTTGGTTTTATCAGTAATGAAATTTATGAAACAAATTTCTCTATAATAAATTTCGAATTGAAGTTGTTTCTCCACAGAAATATATTCTTAACAACATAAATGTTTAACCTGAAGGAAAATTAAACGAGTTGTAGGAACAGATAAAACTATATTGTGAACTTATTTGCTAATTTGAATATAAAAGGGTGCTATTTACAAAAGAGAAATAAAAAACTTCACATGTATATCCATCGCAGTGAATATTACGGAAAATGTATCACGTTATTTAGTAATAAGTCAGAGACATTCTCTAAATTTAAATTAATTCTCAAACAAGAAAAGATATTGCATCGCAATGCTTTTAAAACTCTTAAATTATTTTACTGACATTACGGTTTTATTCTGCATAAAAAATATAACAATATTATGTTTTACTATATAAAAGGCTCCCAGGTTTTTTTTTATGAAAATTTCCTCTGTCAGTGTTTTGTTGGAAGATAGATGTGTGTGTGGGTAGACATTTAACTTAATTTCCATCCCAAAGGACAAACGAAAATTATTTGACATTTTCTTCAATTGTGATTCTAGGAATGAAAAGTATTTAGCTTGGCATTCCCATAAGTTATGAAACAATTTATGAATAATTAACTTTGATATCATGTCTTGATTTATTTCCTGTGCTCAAACATCAGTTTGAATTTAAAACAAGGTAATTTATAGTTCATAGTAGATAAAGAGTTTTTTCAGTCATTGGAAATTTTACAGACAAAACAGTTCTGATTCTCCAAGATTTATTCGATTAATTCTTTTTAATTTAATTCTTTTTAATTTTAATTTATTTAATTTCTTTTCCATTCTCGTTTATTTTGAATGAGTTAAAAAAGTTATAAGGATCAAAGGAATTTGAGAACTTATTATTCGCTTATTATTACGTATTTTTTTAAGATTTGATTGTTGAATTTGCTTACTTTCAAAGAATAAAAATAATAAGAAAGGTGAAAACTTTACAACTTAACGTCAAATCCATCATTTTATTGAGTTAGTTTTCCAGAGCAATAGCTAATAAGTTTATTTTAGTTGAATAGTTTTGCCTTTATCACAGTAAATTATTTTCACACACCACGTTTCCAAATTTGAAAGATATGAATGATTAACTTTTATTCTAGTTTTACAATTAAATTTTCAACATTTCTGTTTCCTCATTTGCCATATAGAGTAAAGCTATTTATCTATATATCTCTCACCCATCTCTTTCAATTTATTCCTTTTATTTCTCATTTTCTTATCTCTGCATATCGGATGAAGCGCGAACTTGGTTTTAGCAAGATAAGAAGAATCAAATTATTATTTAATTATTATTGATAAGAATCTACGTTGAACAGAGTTTGTAAATCATCACTGACTTGAATTATAACGTGCAAAAGTGGGTGATCCCAACAAACCCTAGTAGCCCTCTTCATACCCTAGCTAGAAGCACAGCCAATACCAAGACTGTCAAGTTTACGTAACTGATTCAACTAGAAGTAAACGGAATTTGGTCATACATGACGAAAATTGGACCAATCTTGAGCGTTTGGGCTGCTTGGGTATTCTACCAGGGTTAAATTGTACTTCAAAATATTTTCTTAGAATCATTTATGTCAGGTAATTAAAAATAAAAACACGTTATTTTACTGGCCATTTAACAAAGTATACAAGGGGTTATATGAAGACTGTCAAAACTCTAAAACAGATTTATTGTTTGGTGCACATTAAATATACCCAGAGAAGTGTACCTTTACAACCAATAAATTTCTAAAAAACTGCGATAGAAAAATGCATGAAAATCTAGTTATGCAACAAAGGTATGCATAGGTTTGCAGAGTAAGATGTTAAAAATATTCACATGCAAATTCACAGGCATGCAAGCGCACACCGTTGATTAAAATAACAAAGATAATTTATACACCTGATATGACGTCACATTTTTTCTCCAAAAGAGTTGTAAAGGTCCTTGAACGTTTTTTTTTTTCATCCACGCAAGAAGTTTGGATGGTCTTGTTAAACACCTTGCATACTATAAACCTTATCTGTTTCAGACTACCTTGATCCTAACCAAAACCTCCGATTTCGCAGTCCACTCATAAACTAAACTCAGTCATCCAAACTTAAACTTCCAAACTTCGTGATTATGATCACCGAATTCTGAATACCTCCAACAACCTGAACACCAAGTAATTCCCCCCACACATTCCTTACCTCGCGTGCTTTCGTCCAGTTACCGTTCATTCATGCCAGCGTATTAAACGCCAACAAGGCACAGGGCTTTCCACGATAGTAGTAACGGAAATAATATTCTGGCTCTGCTCCTGACGGGGCCACCAAAGGATGCCCTTCCTTATACAGGGCGAAGGGAGTGTAAATTATTGCCCTTTATTATTCCCTCAGAAATCGCAGAGGGATTGCAATGCTAAGAATTCCAGTGACAAATCGTCCTGTCTGCTCCTACCTCCGCGCAGTTGCGCTGAAGATCATCAATATGAAATTACTGCGTGGCGGTTAACAGTTGGTCGTGGAGCTTGTTGAATCGGATTGTTGCTGCTAGAAGCAACAATCGGAATGGATGTTCATTATGTGGAAAGGGAGTTCTGCATATATTGCGTGTCTGTTTAATGAAAGCTTTGTATGAGTTTATTAGGATGCTACGATGGATGAAAATAATATTTTTAAGTGTTAATACGTAAATATTTATTTTTTTCAGCAGTGAGTGCATAAGATTTAAGTATATATTCCGGTAGTATCGAATACGTTCAAATGATATATTTGAACTGAAGACAAAATACTACCTGTAAGTGTACTTTTACGTACCTAAAAATATTATGATGACCATTTCTATTTTAGTAGTGTGTAGAAATATATATTTCAGTTTCAATTTTTTATTTTTTTCAACAATTAATTTTAAAGAAAATAAGGTTGTTTTTTTTAGAATAAACAAATATATCAGGTGATTTAAAATTACCATCGATTTATTACTTATTAGAAATAAATAAAATGTAATGTAAATTTTCAACATATTTAGCCTTCGTGAAAAACGTTATTATGAACTATAATTATTTTCCATACTTGTTATGTATTGTAAATTTGTTTTCTAAGATGCAAATCTTATAAATTAGTTTTTAGAAAAATCTACGCTTGGTTAAAAATTTCTTAATAGTTTAGGAATGTTAGCCAGAGAATTTTAGTATTTTTAACTGTAAAGATAAATTGAATATTTTCTTGTCTTATTAAATATTATGTATAAGAATGAAGCAGAACTTAATTTAAACCTTAAGTTAAAAATTCATATGTTAAATTTATTTCCTTATGCTTATATGTGAATTGAATTTAAATTACAAATTTATACATCAAAATTTTATTCCACAATCCAAATTTATTAAACATAACCTGCTTTATTTTATTTAGTTGTGTAATTCATATTCTTGTTCAAAAAAATCACTAACTCTCTTATTTCTATTTCTACTCATCAATATTTCTATTAAATAAATTTCAAAGCCCAGTCAGAGAAAACCCAGTCTATTGTTATGTATTGTAAATTTGTTTTCTAAGATTCAGTCTAGTTTGAAATTTTCGGATTATATTGCTTTTAATTGGAGAATTTATTGAATTAAAGATGCGATGCTTGAGAAATGACTGACAATACTGTTTTGATTTATTTTAAAAACATGCTTGACTTACTCACATATTTCAGATAGAAAATTACAGCAAGTTAAAACTACTCCGTGCGGAAACTTAGCAATCGTTATTAATACTAGCATTTTTCCAAGTTTCCACCTCTTTAACTCCAAGGAAACCCAGACACATATTAATTCTTAAACACATCTATTAAAAGCAGAAACGACTCGAGGCATTTTGTATCTCCAGACTAGGTTCCCGCCACTCACAAACAAAACGCTGCACCGACTGAGGGAAACGCGGCAAGTAAATCAACCTCAAAACTTTCCGACAGCCAGACTTAAAACTGCTATCCAAACATTTTCCTTTGCCGCTTCTCAGCAGGAACCTTCTCCAGTCTCGTAATCCTTTCTATCCAGATATTTTCCTTTGAAATACGTCCTGACATCCTTGAAAAAGAAACCGGCGAAGTTTAATTTCCCTTCCAGGCTCCTTCTTTGGGCACAGACACTAATTTCTTATTGATGAAACTTTTCATCGATTAGCGATTTATTCCAAGGAATTGGTTAAACTGTGAGACCAGGACGTTTTCCAAGAGTCTGGTCGAGGCTAGGGGGGTTTTAATCTTCCTTTTGAAATACCTTCGAGAGAGGAAGGTGAAAGGGGTGCCGCCACTGGAGTTTTAATTAAGCTAGAGGTGACTGAGAATATTCTAGAAGTAGAGCAAAACCGAGAAGACGGGTAGTTGTTGGTAAAGGCTCCATAAGGTGACTCTAGAATGTTAGAATTTAATTAGTTTTCTAGGTTAGGTTATTTCTCAGGAATCACATACTGCCGACCAATATTGACCGATATTGACAATTATCAAAATGACCCCCTTCAAAAATATTGGCCAGTATCAAAGTTATTACTCGGTTTTCGTTCAGTCTGGTTAAAATATCGTTTCGGAAACATCTGTTATCTTAAAAGGGATAAAAATATCATTTTATTTTTATTGTTAAATTAAAATTTATTGAATTATGTTGTTGTTTGATGTATTTTATTAATTAAAATTCACTGAAAAAAAACTCTATTTTGACAATTATTGTTAAAAAAAACTATTGATTTTAAAAGGCTATGTGGGATCATATTTAATCGATAGTGTTGGTCGTTGAATATATTTCCCTCCATGATTCCTATCAACATAAAATCTAAAGATTATTATTCATATTTTCACAAAGTATAATGAGTAATTCATTCATAGAGAACCGTGCCTTTGAATGTACGGGACATTAATACAGTTCCAAAATAGGAATCCATATCACAAAACAGTTGCAATACACAAGTGTTCTGTTACCTCTGAAAGCCTTTCCTTCATCTGCTACTTTTAAACTGCCTAAAGATTAAGTTCAGTTAAATAATCAAAAAAGGTTCACAATGGGATTTTAATATTCCCGCAATAATACAAACATTATATTCAAAATAAAATCACTTGGTTATTTTATGATACATAATCAATTATGATTTTAAATTAAGGGTGATATTCTCCTACTGACGAACATATGTGATGCGAAAATAATGGTAATGTGCTACATTTTATTGACATCAGTGTTATTCCTAGGATTTTTTTTGGAGGAGTAAAAATACTCCTTGACTTTTTTAGGAGGAGTGAAATTGAATTATGAGGAGTGAAATACGGAAATAGCATGAACTACATATACAGAGACACGAAAAAAAACCGCAATCAAACTCCCTAAGCATCAGAACAATAAATAAAGAAATTACAATGGCTGTATGAAAACACAATTAAAAAGTATGATAATTAGGGTGCCGTAGCTTTTGGCAATTGGCTTTGTTCAGCAGTTGAGCGAAAATGTCTCCGCTGAGATCAGTTCGTGTTTTGAGTACAAAAATATTATTTGTTTTCGATGCGGGGCACGGTGCATTTTTTAAGCTAAACCTTTGTGAAAAATTCAAAGAGTGAAAATACTCCTGTCTAGTTTTTTAAAGAGTATTTCCGATTTTCAAGGAGTGAAATACTCTCTCAGAGGAGTTAAAAATGTCTCTGATTGACATCATACATGAACTGAATTTTTAATTTTGGGGAACGATGCCTTTTAACGTTATTTTAAAAGTCGGCATGTTTGCCATTTGAATTTTAATGTGATCTTCGAAACCACCTGATCCTGCTTACTTAAGGATTTCGAAATCTTGAACACCAATTGATGCTACACTTTAAAAAATGTTTGAGGTTTTTAAATATATTAATGAGCTAATATAAAAATAAAAATAAGTTTTTAGATAAATAATTCATTTTTAGGGATACTGGTGGATTTTTGAGAATGCATGTTAATCATACTAATCAGTAAATCTAAATTAATATCTTAAGGCATAGTACCATGATTTTATTAATAAAAATATTAATTCTTAACATAGTTTAAGCAAAAACATAATAATGTGTAATTCTGATGTAATTTAAATTATAAAATTATTTTACCTGCTTTTATTCTTCTTTATTTTAAACTTGGACTATGACCTCAGGATTTGATCCTTTTGTATTGTTATTGTTTTATTTTTGTGAATAATGTACCATCAAAGCCCGAGTGCCTGCTTAGGCAGGCGGGACGGGAGTATATCAATAAAGTATTATTTGAATTTTAATGCAGTACAACTGTTGTTGTATGCTTTACTGATTTCTTACAGAGTTGGGCAACTCTTTACTTACGTTGCTGAATAGTACCAAATTGAACAGAGTGAATTATTAAATACGTTACAACATTCCGGAACTATTTCCCTAACTACTTCCCGTAATCCTTCTCTTCCCGACCCATAATCTTCCTTTTAAGCCCCTTCAAGGAGAGGAAGATTCATCGAAGTTTTGATTAAGATGTAGACCTTCTGGAGAGACGAGAAGTTAGCTCAATAGTTACAAGTTGTAGCTTCCAGCCATTACTCCATGTGTTTCGAAATGAATGGAAATTTCTGGCAATACGGCTCTCATTATAAAATGTTTAGCGTAGTATTTGAAGTTAGATAAGTGCTACGGTATTTCATAACAACGTGAATTCCTCGTTTTCATTTAAGAGTTTTACCTAGTATAATTATTACTGCGCGTATTGGAGAGTTTTAAAAGTTGTTAGTTATTACCTTGAGTAGGAGTTTCCAGTTAGGGAAAAGGAGGGTAAGAGTACGTTCGAAAATGTTTTGGGTTGCAATATTGAGAATTGAAAAGTCTAGACATCAAATATTTACTGAACATAATTTGATCTTTAGATCGTCCATAAATTTCACTGCAGTTCAACTTTACTCTCATTATTAAATATATTAAATAAGTATAATATATTAAATATGATAGTGAGATATGAATCTCACTATCATATTTAATTTAAAACAATAATTAGTTATTTATTTACGAAAAAATTATATGCTAATAGCTGAAAATACACACACAGGTTAATATTATCGCACTCCCTTCTATTTAAAATGTTGCCAACATGGAATAAAACGACTGAGTACCCTTACCTGATTGCTAACCTCCTTTCCCTTATTGATAATAAATTAACTGAAAACGGATTTCAAAAGAACGGAATGAAAACTATTCAAATCCATGGTTTCATTACAGAGGATACTTCCAAATTATTTTTTGTTTAAAAATAAAACTGGTTTGTTGCGTAAGTCTTAATATAGTTTATTATGGAATACCAAAGGAAATAACAAAAAGTTCTTTAAAGTTTAATTTTTTAAGGATATTTTTTCACAACTAAGGTATATGAAGGGTAACTTACTATAATTGTGAAGTAAAATACAACAGATATTCAAATAATGATTTACTAATAATAAGTAGTAAAAATAATATATCTTCCACACTCAATGTAATATATTTTCCTCTTTTTAATCTACTGGTATAATTTTTTCTCTTTTGTACATTTTTTATTTTTGTCTTAAAGATATAAGAAATACTACTGTCTTATTGTATTAATATTGTAGTTTTTAAAATTAACTACACTGAGTACTTGTAAGTGAGTGTTTGTAAAGAACTTCTCTAAATTCTTCTCTATTCTTCTCTAAAATAAACATTAAGGTAATCCTTGAAGATTTAATCCTGTATTTTTAATTCTTATCTTCCATTGAATTATATATTAAAATTTTCCTAGCTGAAAATTAAAAAAACAGAGTAAATTATGCGTCACTAATTAGTTCAGTATGAGAACATTTGCAAATTAAATGAAGGAAATGCAAAACTGAGTTTGATCTTCATACACCATTAAATCTTGAAATGGATTCCAGCAGTTTTTATCAACGTTTTCTCCATCATTAAAATAAAACACTTTTCTTTCATCTTGTTGCTGGGTTACTAGTTTGTTTTCAAAAAGGAACGAAATATCCCAAGATGATATTCATCAAAGTATTATTTTTCTTTCTTGCTTTTAAATAACAGTTTGGGCCCTTAATTGCATGTTTAAAAAGGTTGTTTGCAAAAAAATATAAATGAAAAACTTTTTAAACCACCAAATAAATAACCAAAATAAAACTATTTGAGTTTATGGGGACACATTTACTCGGAATTCAATTTAAGATATGTCACACCAATAGGGGATCTAACACACAAAAATTCAAACTTATTTTTTAGTAAAAAAAACTTGTTATTCAGGTAATGTTTTCTAAAAATAAATGGAAATAATTAAATGTATGAAACTAATTAGTACAAAAATATAAGTCTGATAAAAATTTAAGTATAAATAATCATAGAATTCAACAAATGACTATTTTCAACAAATTGATACTAATTAGTTTCCATTTCGGCCAAAGGTGCGTATACGCACCACATCAATGAATATTTTTATTAACTTCGTGACGTATATTTTTCACAAATTTTATTTTTCTGCTATTTTTATCTATACATCTATAAAATATTACTAACTCAATTGGAGTAAACACTTTCTGTAGAGAAGTTTTCAAAATACGCTAGGTTTTTAACTTTAAACGGTTATTGACAAATTCGAGTGAGTTTTTTAATTTATTTAAAATTTATTTATAAATATCTCCTATTGCTAACTAGAATGCAATGCTTTTTATATTTACATACTATATCTTTATTATAAGTAGAATAGCCGTCAAAAAGATTTTACATTTTACTTCAAAATTTACTTTCATAAATAATATTGGTGAAAAAATAACTTGTCTCGGGACAGATTCCATAATCGAGGTTTTCGCCAAATTTGGCGAGATCGGATCTCGTCAAGCTATTACTAACACTACATCTAAATCCCTGGTTATCGCCCAAATTTGGCGACATTTGGCGAAAACCTCGATTACGGAATATTACCCCTTGTCTCATTAAAACTTAAAGACTTACTGAAGAACCTAACGGTTTCACATGTAAAGTTTATGCATATAAAGGCAATTTGAAGTAAAATTGGAACCTAAAAAACATTGAAAATTTTTAAGATATTAAAGATGTAGGTATCAATGTGCAGTGTGTATCAAATAGCCCGCTTTTCCTAATTCAAACTGTTCAATATGTAAATGATATGACAATCACACAGTTACTCCTTTAATAAAAAATATTAATTGGATTAAATATTAATACTTCGTTTCCTTCATTCAAAGATATTTCAATCAACGGAGATAAATCAATTCAGAATTCCTACACCGAATACCATTTCCTTCCAGACTTAATACAATTAATTTCTTTAAGAGGGATTTTAGAGCCATTCATACGTTAATAATTATCGCTGCAGCCCATTCCGACTCCCGAACACGGAAATTAACATATTTTACGGAATAGATAAAAAAAAAAATCACAGATTTAAAACATCCAGTAATTGAAATGTTTTAACATTCATCATTCCAAAATCACGCCCTGGAAGGAACAGGACAAAACGAAACCATGTTTGCTTACTTGAAACTCTTGAACAGATTCTTTCTACGGGAATAATTTCTCAATTGCGTCGAAAAGAAGATAAAAAAAAATACTGAAGAATCTTTCTGGGCGTCTGCAATGCTCGTGGCATTCTTATCGTGCTCCTGGAATTGTTCTCTTGGCTTTGCAGAACAAATGAGATAAACAAACAACTTTAAAAAGTTGCAGTGCGCACTTCGGAGTGGAGTTAGAATACATCTCGCCTGTCTAGCTCGTGTGTGAGTGGAATTTCGTTAAATTTAATGTTTTGACTGAAGCTTGGTGTTTATTCTTTTGTTATTTTTCTTTGTCTCAACTGGTCTTTTTTTGTAGAATGGGGAATATTAAATGGGTAGTCTCCCTCCGAGGTTTTGTATTTGCCAAGATTTTTAAATACTTTCTATCAGGAGATAAATGATTTTAAGAAGTAAGAGTGTGTTTTAAGGAAACTAAAAGGTATAGTAGTTTTCTACGTTTAATTGAGAAATTCAATTTATTTTGCTAGAGGTGTTTGGGATATTGTTTTCTTATATAATATTTTGTGTTTGAACATGAACCTATTATAGGAGAAACTTCTACATTACATTTTTCTACATCCTAAAAAAACATCAATTGAACTAAAAGAAACACAATTCAATTTATAATATATCTTACATAAGTGGGGTTTTTTTAAAATAAATAACATGACATTTTAGCTGGATGGGGCATGGGACACGGTAGTAAGTACAGTTGACTCCGCTTAATGTAATTACCGCTATTGTTATCAATCGGATAATGATAACAAAATTTATTGATCCCGATCACTCCTATTTAATGTTCGAATATGTTGGTGAAAATACCTATAAAATTATAATAAGTAATTAATAACATCTTAAATTAAGGAAACTTAAATTATTCATCTTAGGAAAGTCCAAAAAACTAGCTTATTAAAATCATTACTTATATTGATTTATGTGAGACAAGGACTATAGTTTTTAGAAACATACTATCCTAATTGGATAAAAGTATCACTATCCATTCTATAAATAAATTAAGATGTTAGAATTTTGCTTTAAAGTTTAATATGTAAGGGATTATTTTTGGGATTATATTCAGAAAATACCCCCTTTTTTGAATTTATGAAAACGTGTTTTATTAGTAATTAAAGCTTCCTTAATTATCATCTGAAACAAAACTTGTAGCAATGCTTATGTAGTACAATAAAATTTTAAATATTTATCTATTTAATACTGCAGTACTTAAATATTATGGATAGGATTTTAAACTTTTAAAAACACGGTTTGTGAAAATATGACACTTTTATCTCTGAGTTTTACTAGGCTAAAATAGTTATACTCTAGAATGACATTTTAGAGTGTGATATGTGGTGGTATAAAGTTTATATTTTTCTTATCAGTGAAAATACGATATGACCATCTCAGCAAAAATGCACGGGGCACATAAATTTAGATGATGTTTTCTGGTGGAATGAACTTTGCTTTTTTTGAAAGTAATATCAAGGCTTTCTGAATTTCTCCTAGTTTATTTGAACATGACAAATGTATTCTCAGAGAGATTCCAAAAAGTTGAGTAGATATACCTGACATTTCTACTTATATATGAATTTAATAATTTGAGAATAAGCTTCTCAAAAGCTTTTTTTTTTCATTTTATGATGTTCCACGAATAGTTAATGTTTAAAAGTACATAAAATAATAATTACATTATGCAGATATACGGTTTTTCCGAGTTTCAATAATCATAAATAGAATGAAATAAAAATACCCCAGTTAAACAGATATAATTTATTTTTAATCAAGAAGTTTCCAGTTGCGATAGTAAAACCTTTTTTTTTTAAGCACAAACATATTTTTGGAAACAAATTACCATTTAAGTTTAGCAGAATCCATGCCCATACGCATTGGTATTTTGTGAACTGCATTATATTCTTTAAAGTAGAACTTCACTGGAGTATTTTTAGATCTCCCTCAAAATTTCCTGAAAAGCAATTTAGGTAAAAAAAAAATGAATATTTTCAATAGAAAAGGAGTTTTTACTCCTCCGGACCCGCTCCGAGGACATATTCAGGCAGGTAGCTCGGCTGGGGCGGTACATCTGTAAAAAGGTAACGCAGGTGTCCTAAAGAAAGCTCAGCGAGGACAGAAACCTCGCGTAGAGTAAAAGGGCAAAAGCTGGCTTGATCTTGATTTTCAGTACGAATACGGAACGCGAAAGCGGGGCTTATCGATCCTTTTGATTTAAGAGTTATTTTATTTACCCATTAATGCTTAATTTTGGGGATTGGAATTATTAAAATCATTTTACCAGAGAGTACTGTATAGAATAGGTACATAGAGTACTGTATATTTGTATACAGGGTGTATCTGAAATGATGCGACAAACTTTGAGGGGTGATAGTACTCATCAAGACGAACAAGAATTGGTATAGAAAGGGGGTCGCAGATACGCCGTTAAAGAGCTAGGACCTAATGTAGTGCGAGTGCGTTTCAAAAGGCCGTTTTTAGAAGACCCGTGTGACGAAACAAATCATAATAAAATGAAAAACATTATTGCATGAGGCACAGGAATATCCGTACTACTTAAATCCTCTATGTGATAGAAATTGGACCACTTGCTAAACCGTGGGGTGAGTTTTAAAACGTGCAATATTCATCTTTTAGCCAAAGAATGGAGTTCCCTTAATGGTACTTAGAAAAATGATGATCGGGGAAGGAATTTTCAATGATCATACAGTTCCAATGATCAATGTATGATCATTGAAAATTCCTTCCCCGATCATCATTTTTCTAAGTACCATTACACTAATGTAAAGGAACTCCATTCTTTGGCTAAAAGATGAATATTGCACGTTTTAAAACTCACCCCACGGTTTAGCAAGTGGTCCAATTTCTATCACATTGAGGATTTAAGTAGTACGGATACTCCTGTGTCTCATGCAATAATGTTTTTCATTTGATTATGTTTTGCTTCGTCACACGGGCCTTCTAAAATTTTCATTATACTGGCTTTATACTGAAGGCCTGTAGAGATATTTTTATTTATCCTTTACTTATAATTTACAACAAATCTATTGCAAGTGATATGTATCCCAAGTTATGGAAGAAAGCTTATGTTATTCCTATTTTTAAGAATTCTGGTTCATCATCCAATATAGAGAATTATAGACCTGTGTCAATACTTTCCCCTTTTTCTAAGGTTTTTGAATATGTAATGCAGGATCAGATTTTTGGCAGGGTGGAGAAGTTAATTGATCCCAATCAGCATGGATTTGTGCCAAAGAGATCTGGCGTTTCTAATTTGCTTTGTCTTCATAGTGAGATTTTGAGTGCTTTTCGAATGGGAGCTCAGTTGGATGTGATTTATACGGACTTTCAAAAGGCTTTTGACACTGTGGATATTGGTATTCTAGTGAATAAGTTACTTCATCTTGGTTTTTCCTGCGAAGCGGCTCAGTGGGTCTTGAGTTATCTTACTGGACGCATTAACAATGTTTGTTATGGGGAAGCCATTTCTGCAGATTATTCTAATTCTTCTGGGGTACCCCAGGGGTCCATACTTGGACCTCTGTTTTTTATTTTATTTATTAATGATCTCCCTGCTGGCTTTAAAAACTGCAACTATTTATTTTATGCAGATGACCTTAAGTTTTTTAGAGTTATTAAAAATCTTTCTGATTGCTATCTCTTACAAAGTGATATTGATGAGTTATTGTATTGGTGTGCTAGTAATAATTTGAAAATTAATGTTAAAAAATGTGCTGTTGTGTCATTTAGTAGAAAAAAAGATATTACTCACCATTCTTATTTATGTGATTCTGCAGTACTTGAAAGAAAAATTTCTATAAAGGATCTTGGAGTTTGTTTTAAATATAATTTGAATTTTGATGCTCATATAGATAATATTATTTCTCGTGCCTTTAAATTAATGGGTTTTATTATAAGAACTTCAAAGGATTTTACAAAATGTGAGACCCTAATAACTCTATATAAAATGCAAATCAGATCAGTTCTTGAGTATGGCTCAGTGATTTGGAACCCTCACTCAATGGTTCAGATTAATAAGTTGGAGAGAATACAGCGAAAATTTTTTCGCTTTTTATATAGAAAATATACACGGGATTTTAATCCTATTATTTCAGTAACCAATGTCATCACTTCTTTTAATGTAAACACTCTTCTGGTTAGAAGAAATTATCTTTTATTGTTGTTTTTCTTTAAGTTATTTAATAATTTTATTGATTGTCCTTTTTTGCTGTCCCGCTGTAACATTCTGGCTCAACCTTGCTTTTTACGTAATAGAAAATTGTTTTTAATTGGTATTGATTTCAACTCTTGTCCTTTTAACTGTTTTTATAAATTATATAATAATCTTTTAAATCATTTGGATATTTTTAGTATGAGCCTAGGTGTTTTTAAAGTAACTGTGTTGTCTCTGCTTTAATTTTGGTGTTATGTCTCCTTTCATTTTTTTTTGTATTGTGTGTTTTCCCCATGTAAATGGAATCTTATTTCTGTATGGTGGTGTTTGAATAAATAAATAAATAAATAAATAAATAAATAAATAAATAAAAACGGCCTTTTGAAACTCACTCGCACTACATTAGGTCCTAGCTCTTTAACGGCGTATCTGCGACCCCCCTTTCTATCCAATTCTTGTTCGTCTTGATGAGTACTATCACCCCTCAAAGTTTGTCGCATCATTTCAGATACACCCTGTATATTAATAGACTTATCCAGCATTCTATTTTAAGGGGACTTAAACTGTTTAACGCCCTAAAAATCTGTTGCTGAATGCTTCTATGTGTTTTTGCCTTCACGACAGTACAAACTTTTTTTTACCGTCTTCAACAGACACAAAAATCCGAGCCAACTTCCTGATTCCCTCACTAATAAACTCTGACAATCTAATTCCAGCAACGAACATTGAGAATTGAGCACAAAGTTTTCCACCCTCAAAAGGCTGCAAAATGGCCGAGGCGACGAGATTTCAATTCAGCAGAGACCTCCAGTAACGCGAGGGCCTCTTCTATTATTCAGCGAGAAGAACGCTGACTTCTATACAGGCAACGCCTGTGGAAGATTCTCCTCTGCAGCATCCCATTCTTCTCAGAGGGGCTTCGAAATTCGGTTTTCTACAGGGTTCGGGTAATTGTTACGCCGAGAGAGCCTTGGGAGTTTAGTGCACGCCAATTTGGCGAGGAAATGGCTTTTGAACTTAATGATGCGTGGACGGGCAGTGGATTTTTGAGAGAAGCTGCGGATGAATGTGATTTTGAATACCCTGACAATGAGAGTCTGGGTTTCCTCGAAGTGGGATTGTTAGTGATTGTTGAATGTGGAGTGAAGGGAAGAGATTGGAGAGGTGTTTACCAAATGCTGTTTTGGAAGATTTCAGTAAATTAAGTACACATATTGAAATTCCGAATTTCTGATTCACGATACGGTTTATATGCATATTTTACTCACGAATTCATGGAGGAGAATATATTGTTGAACTAATTAATATTAAATATATTTGTCATTAGACTTTTCAAAGGTATCGATTGTTACAGATTAACACAGATTATAGACAACAATGTATTTTTGAAGCAAAATAATTTCAATAAAATAAATCACAAAATTAAGAACGGCATATAAATATGTTTTATTAGTTAATTTGGTAATCATTATTTGATAAATATCTTCTTGCATATTAATGTGAAATACACTGTTCGTTTTATATTTATAGGAAATTTTATTGGTGATGTTTTGATAAATGGTTTGTTAAGGAAAGGTATTCAAAAAATTTGCCAAGCAAAATATTGTTAGAGGTGAGTAAAAGCTATTTTATTGTTCATTCCAGTTATTTTGATGCAGATAAATTTATTTAGAAATAAAGTGTAATTATTTGACTTGTTTAACTGTTGTGTAAAATACCTAGTGTGCCTCTTATCATGGTAAATATAAATTATATAACAGTCATTGAGAAATAATCTGAAATAATACAGCGTAACTTTTAAATAAATCTTCTTTAGGTTTTTAAAACAACTTTGCTTATAATTGAATTTAAGACACACTATTGAATCAAAAAAGGTTACTAAATACTTAAATACTTGAAAATTAAACACTATTAATCTTTTAAGTTCATATGAGAAGAAAATATCTATAGCTTAATTCAACATCCTGATGCAATAATAATTCATTCGAAAGCACTTTCAAAAATTAGTTCAATTAACATGCATTAAATATTAATTAATTAAATTCACAAAAACTGCACTCAACAAAGTAATCATTTATAACCCTTATTAAGCTTAACCATTATTTCTTATTGCCACGGATGACACTGATCTAATTTATACGGCTCAGGAAGCAACCCATGCGTTCTGAATTAATGGTGAAAAACCTACACTCGCTTCGGAAGAAAAGTGAAGAGGGGAACGCCTAATACGTGCCAGAATTATGATTGAAATGTCGATTTAAATTGCACTCATGAGTAGAGAAATTTGTTTTTTTATTTAATATTAACTTGGCAGTGAGAGCAACGACATATTGCAAGTAGAGTATTGGAAAAAAATTAGAATAAAGATCACTTACGGAGGAACATTTTATTATTTAAATTATTCTTCTAGTAATATATTTTAATACCCATAGGAATGCCTATTTATATGTAGACATTACCTAATGTCCATTTATAAAGCTCGAAAATGAATATGGGAATATAATATTGGAGTGAATAATTCATAGATATTTACCGTCTTTTAATCTTCGTATTTATTCAAACTTTAATTTCTGTTTCAGATAATAGAAATTTTTGGTGGTTCCTTCAACTTTGGGTGATTTAAGTTGCACGTATCAAAATATTTAAAATATTTTCTTTCAGTGAGGAATAATGAAGAATGTTTTAATTTTAAAGATAGGATTCTTCAATGATGATACTAGATAATATAAAACTGAATATTATTTTAAGGTTTTTTAAATGATTTCAAAAGGTTTCCATATCTTTTTTTCTTTTTCAATTAGTACCTAAACCAATTACGGATAGTTCTCATGATAGTTTGACTTTTACTTAAACTTAAACAATCAGTGTGACAAGAAAAAGAAACTTTGTCAATTTATAATATTTAATTTTTAATTTTTTAAAATTAAAGTAAAAATTAGGCGTATTTTTATTGTAATTACATAGGAAACTTGCGTATTTTCTGAGAAAACTCTACGCATGGGAAAATTTTGAGTCCTTATTAAAAGTCCTTAATTTAAATTTATCAAGATTTTTAAGCAATCAAGATTGCTCCTGAAATAGAAGTATTCCACGAACTCAAGTCGCATTCTTATTTTACGAAAACAGATTTCTTTTATCCATAAGCTGAAAGACGTAGTTCCAGGATATTTAACAACATTGCTGTTTTTAACTATTAACTCGAAAAAAAAATATTCGCTAACGGTGAATACAATGATTCCAATCCACTCATAACGAGAGGAATTCCATGAACTTTTCCATTGTTTTTTATAAGCTGCTTCTCAAGATATTTAAGATAACACTGGGTAAAAATGTGATGAGAAATGTAGTTTTTAAAGCATAAGAAAATAATTTAAACTGTGTTATATTTACCATGTCAGATTTATTTAGCCCTGTACCTTTTACAAATAGAGAATCTGTAAACATTCTAAAGAAATTCAAAAAGTTAAAAAATTAATTAAGATTTAAATTTCGTTTTAAGTTATAGTTAAATTTTTAAAACAGAATCCCTTGGTAACGACTTATTTTTAATACTGAAAAGATTTACCAATGCTTAATAACCATTCTATTAAATAGTTTCATTTTTGTTTGCTTCGGGGCATTTAAATACCAATAAATTTAATTTTTTAAATCAACTACTTATTCAGTACTAGATGAATAAACACAAAATATTTAGACGCCATTTTGACTTAAACAGAAAACTACATCAACCACACAAAAAAAAAAAGAATTTCATTAAAAACATTTTTCCCTAACAACTTTCACAGCAATATCCAGAAGAAACAAAACTAGACTTTTTATACGAAAAACCAAAAGAGGGACTTTTTGGAAAGACATTACGGTTTCCAACGTCTAGCACTTGGAAAGCATTTTCTCTTTCACGTCCTGGAGGACAAAATGGAGAACGTGATAATGAAAGCAGGGAAGTGATAAAAAATAGGAAAAATCTTTTCGTAAGGGGGTCGTTGTGGGTGAGATTCTGCACCATCTCTAATCCTCCTCATCCCAAACGGTTATTTTCTCTTCCAACGTGCTTGGATTATATCAAAATGGAATGAATGCGTGAGATTTTGGGACATAAATGGTCACCAGTTCATCCCGTGGAAATATATGTCGGGGAACTTTGAAGATCGCATTGTATATTTGTTTTCAATGCTGATGTATGAATATGTATTTTAAGTCGAATTAGTACATTAGATATTATATGATGGTAATTGTTTTGTAAGTTATTTTTATGTTCTTAAAATTTATGAAAACATGATATAAAGTTGTATATTTTTCATGAATTTTACTGTGTCTCATTTTTTCTGATTTATATTTTTATAGTAATTTAAGTGGTTTTTCGTATTTAAAAAGTTGCTCAATGGTATTTCCTGCTTTTATTTGTAACTACATTTTAACTGGAGCATTTCCCAGATACCAAAGAGTATTTTTTATTAAAAAGCCTTAATTTCAAATTTATTCCAATTTACTGCCCAAAAAGACAGTAGACATCGTGGTTGTTTTCCTCATTACACGGAGCAAACTTTTTTCAGGAATAACTTTTTGATTTTTTTAAAAATGTTTTTGTTTCGATTTAAAACGAGTTTAAAAAATGAAACCGCTTTGAGGGAATACTTAGGGTAATACCAAAATTTGTAAAAAATTGTAAAAAGTTGTAAAAAAGTTGTAAAAAATTAGATAAACCTAGTTTTCATGTTTGTATGTTAGTTCAGGATAATAATTTTTACATAGGCGTGGAGTTTTCTTATAAACTGATACAAAGAAGTTGTTATGATATTTATTCCTTACTTTGATGCCGTGTAAACAGTTCAGGGTAAGAGAAAAACATCCATTATAACATTGGTTTATAACATCCATTATAAGTGTGTGTCACGGCGCCTTAAGAGCTTTAAAAGTAAGCGCTATGTAAAATGTACTACTTGAAGGTTTAAAAAATTTTCGAGGTGTAATCTTCCAAAAAAATTCTGCGTTGGAGTCACTAACTCCGTGTTTAGCAACCCCTTTTCGACAAATTTATTGACTTCTCTTCTTGGATTTTACGTCGTGTCTTCTTTTATTACATTATTATGTTGCCAATATTCAATTTGGAAAAACAAAGTTAAATTGGGACTGGGCGATATTTGTTTTAAGCTAATGAACACAACGAATTTTTACATTTTGAAAATCAAACGTTCTTCTTTAAGAAGGCGCCAAAAAAGATATGTTTTCCAAAATAGCGCCAAGATCAAAAAAGTTTGGTTATTAGTGCATTAAGAATAGATTGTTAGGTACCGAAAACATCTTAAATAAATTTAAAATCAACTTTAATAAATAAATTTAAAATCAACTTTAATAAATAAATTTAAAATAAGGGATTTCAAATTATAAATGTTAAAGTAATTTAAGCCATTAATATAAGAAAATATGTAATCTGGTTTGCACTAAATGCATAGATAATTTATTAAAAACGAGTTTTGGTTAAAACTGCATAAAATATTAATGCATTACTTTTTTATTAATCAGACAATTTTAAATAATTATATTAATATTGCACATAGGGTAAGATGAAAAAATATAGCTTCAAAGGCTATATAAAGGCTATATAAAATCCAGAATTTTCATGAAAGTTTAATAATTGAAAAAATAATTTTTGAAGTTTTTAGTACGTTTAAACCAACATACATTAAGAGATTATGTTAAAATAATATTCTATACTGGAAATCTGTTTTTAGTTTGTTTTATAGAAACCTACGTAAAATTTGTATTAGATTAAATTATTTCATCTATGTCTGGGCAATTAAAAAACTATAGGAAATATTATTTTTGTTAAGTTGAAAATATTAATATCAATTTGGGAGGTTCTTTGTACTATGTTAGTAAAATTAACTAGTCAAGATAGAATGTAACTAATTCTTAAGTTATTTTATTTTTTTAAAACATGGCAACAATTTTCAGATTCATAAAAGTCGCTGAAAAAAATCCTGTATGAGTTTTTGAAGTTAAGTACATAGTATCAATAAAACAAGCATATTTTAAATAGAAGGTAGAATACATACAAATTGTCAGACGAAAATGCACTGTTGGATAAAAATTGAAATAAAGATTAGGCTTTATTTTGTGAAAAATAAATTAATTTTCATTAAAATATTAGTGAAAAAATAATAGATAACGGATAGGTAGTAGATACAAATATAAACGCATTTGTTAAAGTAAATACTTAATACATATTTTTCTATTTTATATAAAAAAAACGAGAAATTAAGAGCAGAAAAATTTAATGTTTTGTTACTCTAGTTATATTTAAACTCCATTTTTATAATCAAGGTAATAAACTGAATAAAATAGTATTCTGGTTGTGAATGAACTCAAAGGTTTTATTCGTCGTTTAAATAAGATACATTATAAAATAAAAGTGTAAAATAATAGTGTATTATAAGAACTTCAAAGTTTAAAAAAATATTGAAATTACTTATGCTTTGAAAATGAATAAGTAAAGGCATTACACACAGTAAATGAGGCCCATTTACACTCTTTCAACTTCAGAGTTCATCATAGGGTATTCTCTCTAAGGTAATCGGAGGAATAAAGAGAAAAACGAAAATTTATTCTCTTAACTTTTTCACTTTTATGGAAACTAACGATTCACAGGAGGGAATCACTCAGTATGATCACTAAGATATTTGTGTATCAACGCCTTAGCCTGTTGGAATTTAATCATAATTATATTGCAAATAATTTTCTGTTTAGAAAATATCCTACTTTAAAAAAGCAATAAAGATAAAAAAAGAAAGTTTAATCTTATTAAAGAATAAGACATCTATAATAAATACAGTTTAATATAAATATGTAGGTATTTTACTTTTAAGATATAATTCGGGGAATAAAATCACAAAAAAAAAAACAAATTTAGAATCTTTAAAATAAAAGAAATTAATCTAATTAAGAAATAACAAGTCCATTATACAATCAATTCAAGATACGTATTTTACTCTTTAAGAGAGAATTTAAAGATGGAAACACAAGTATACATTTTATTCCTAAAATGAAATGACGCTTTCCACATCGATAACAACACTCCAACCAAGGATCTAACTTCCTGACCAAAAATGGCCGCTCCAAGTTGTGGCTCGGCACTCGAGCGCCTTGAGAATCTTATATCACATTCGGAAAGCTTTCATTTTGCGCCATAGATGAAATTTGGCAGCCGCGGATTTACAAAAACGATCGCAGGAAATGATAGTGGGGGCATTCAAGCGCACCCCAAGAAAACAAGAGCCGTAAAGACCGGACCGCCAGCACTTAAAAAGAGAGGCATTTTAGCATATTTTATATCGAACCCATTGAAACGTGGCCCTACTTCAAAACCCCACATCAGTTCTGATTCTAGCACTCCCCCCATCAAAACTCGTGTTTGAGACCGTATAGCTGCGGTATTAAACTTCTATTAAAAGACGTCGTAAAACTTTGTCAATCAAGTCATGTTCGTCACAATCTACTACTGTTGATGCGATAGGGTTTTATATCCGAGAAAGTTGGTTCGGTGGACTGTGACGTTTTAAATCGAATCATTAAGTTAACTTCTTGTGCTGGGATGTTCATAAAACGGTGATTCCATGAAATTCTTTTTTGTGGAGTTTTTTTTCTATCTTGATTTTGGAGTATTTTATGTTGCTTTGTTACATTAAATACAACTTTTCCAGATGAACTTGTATCCAAGTTTGTATGAGTATACTTAGTTTTAATAAAGCAATTGATGTGTTCTAACGCTAAAGCAAATTTTTAAACTCTTAATCGGAGTTCAAATCGGAATTATTCAAACTTCCAGATAAAAGCCATGCATTTCTTAATTATGGTAGGTAAATACAAAATATTTAAACAATACAATACAAAATAATCATTTTACTTTCATAATTTTGAGATAATTAAGACTTTTCTTATATGAGAAAAATCTTACTGGGAAAAAATATTTTGTAAAAACTTAATAAGTTTCAACATATAGAACACTAATTTAATTTTAAAAATGATTGATGCCGCATTTAATAAACCTACTACTAATCAAAAAAGTATTTTTATGGAGATTTCGCTTTTATGAATATATTATAAGAAAATATAATTTTCGAATAATTAAAATACATAAAAAAACTGTTTTAAATGATGAAGAGAACTTTAAAGATGTTTCTTTTTTTTGTAGAAAATAAAACACAGCCTTTTTTTCTAAATTGTTTCAAGCTACACTTCATAAAGGAATGATTATTAATTTGGATTGAAAATTCTATTCATTTCAAATCAGAAGATGTGTTTCAAAATATTTTATGTCATACAAATATCTTGTTTGCATTGAAATGGTAATAGGTATACTTATAACCTGTAAATGTTTAAAAACTTGTTTATTTAGAAAAATAACTTGATATGTAGTTTTAGTAAGAAAGCTGTCATTTTTAAAAATTTACCTTACAAATCCTAGTAATAAATCATCATTAAAAATTGGTAATTTAAATTATGATTACTTATTTTATTCTCTCTAAATTAAAGAAGAATTGTATATTTTATACTAAACGTGGTAGCTACATACGTAAAGAAGGAATGATGGAGTATTTATATGAAATTGAATTGTCAGTTAAAAAAAAGAGAATAAAGTAAAAAAAAAATTGCATATTGACTTTGTGGGATTAAAAAGATCTTCAAGTTTCGCTCTACGCATGAGTATGGGAAAGGGAAAAAAATAACCACCCTCTATAGGCAAATATAGCTTCCTGGCAATTCATTAATCTTTCAAGGAGCTCCTCTTTAATTCATTCTTTCATTATTTTTTTTATTTAATTTCAAATTTAAGTTATATAGGGATTTTTCTTTTTACTGTGAACGAAGCCGAAACAAAATCTGTTTTTAATTTAAAAGTGTTTAAAAGTCAATTTATATTCACATAACACATATAACAAAGACTCGTCATTCATTAAACTGCCTTAATTGTTTAGATTAATTTCATAAAACTTTTGAATTTTATTTTGTCTTAGCCTTTCTATTTCTCACTTTTATGCTGAGGAATAAGCAGAAACATAATTTAATTGTCAATTTCAGTGGTGTTTAAATTTTTTTTTCAGCTGAGAATTTTATAAGTTTGGAAAAGGGAATAAGTCTATCAACATTTATAACTGTTCAATATTTTCTCGCACGCACGTGAATATACTCATATATTTGCCAATTAGTATTGGTCTTTAAGGCTAAGAGCGCACTAGGGACTTTTGTCACGGTGACTGAGACTAAATTGACTCTCCTCTACCTCCTCTCAACCAAACTCCATCCATGCGTGCTATATGCCGGCTCTCGCTGTAGCAAAAAGCACCAACAACTACAACCAACCAACCAACCAACTAAATTGTCACCCTGGCTATTGCAACAAGTTAGAGTGCGCGCACTAAGCCACGTGACTCTTGGCCGATTGCCAAGAATTTCTTCATAGAGATCCATTGTTTTCGAGTGACAGTTTTGATACTAGTGATACTGGTCGCCGTGACTTAAGTCTCTAGTGACTTAAGTCGCTTAGCCTAATCTAAAATAGGGTCTTAAATTTCCAGTAAAAATTTGGTTGTTATACAACAGAAATTCCACTACTTATACAGTTTTTTTAATTTTCTCAATACATACTTCGTTTTTAGAGTTATTCCCTTTTCAATCTGACGATTCAATTAACATAACCGATTTTAACAATTCCGCGGTATCGATCGCCTCAAACCTTATAAAAACTACCAACAGACCTTTTCAAATCACAACCTCTTTGTTTCAACAACTAGTCCCCACCCATTTCACACACAAATTCCAGTTCTTCAGACCACTCGAAGGTACAAACAGGCCTATTACTCACCAGAGACGGCCAGGATTCGCATCGCAGCACAAAACGTCCATTACTTTCATTAATCGAAAAGGCTTTTAGTTAGATCACCTCCGCCTTTTTATAGACAATCCTCCATTTCTAAAACCGAAGAACGGCGGCCGTGTAATTAGAAAGCCCCCTCTCTCTGCCTATCTTTCTTTTCCATTGTTTATTAATATTCAGATGTGCGCTGATAGGATTCAGAATCATCGCCGTTTTCTTTAGGGGTTGTAGTAATAGCCCGGCATATGGAAGTGTCGGTGTGTGTTATGCTAATGCCATGCAAATTTCGGAGAGGGAATCCTGTGGATTAGGATTCTCTGTATAATGTTTTGGAGGTTTTTACATGATACAAATCAGGGGATTTTGTCAGAGAGGCTGTTTAATTCTTTTGAAGGCGGGGTGTGGTTGTTTGTTGAATATATCTGGTTTTTATTGTTGTTATGGAAGGTTGGAATTGGTATTTTGTTTGATATCCGTAGGTTTAGGTAATATATAGGGATTTGGTTATTTCGCAAAAACGTAATTATGTAAATTTGCTGAAAACGGTGCATTGCAGGTATTTTGTGTCGAAAGATGGTTTAATCAAGATTATAAATTCCATTGTTTTAAAGAAGAAAGCCGAGGGAAAATTTTGAGGAAGTTAAAAATTAATGTATTAATTAGGAAGTGCATTCTTTAATTGTAAAATTGTTATAAGTATTGAAATTAGAAGAACATGATTTGAAGAAGAAAAGAATGCGTTTAAGTGTTTTAAGAAAATAGGATTAAAGCTCGACATCCAAATATCGGTTTTATTTATTTGTAGAAACTTCAAAAGCATTTCCGGTACGTAAAAATCAACCAATATTTATAAGAAAGAAATTTGTCGAATGATTTTGTTTATAAATTAATTATTTTGCATTATGTTAGGCTTATAAATGTATCAAAGGAAAAAGTACAATTTACCTACCTATTCGTGTATTAAAAAACTGTAATCAATAATAAAACATTCAAATTCAGAAAAAAGTTTCTGAAATTATTATTTTTAAATTTATGTGAATCATTCTTTCAAATACACCTCAAAAATAAATCATGTAAATTACAGTGCAGCAGTCATGTAGCTTAAAACCATTTTAGTGAAAACAATTAGAAATCCATTTGAACTCAATATATTTTTTATCTATCTCTATTTAAAGAACTTTTAATCTGAAATATTAATTTTTTATGTCACTCAAGTCTTACTAATATAGAAAACCCTCCTTTTTAAAAAATATTACTATTTAACAGTGCATTTAAAATCTTTTTGAAGTGAGAATACATTTTAAATATAAAAACTTAATGGTATAATATAGTGAGGGAATGAATTACTGGGCTAATAAAAATTATTACAAGATTTGAATGTAGATTATATCGTCTTTATAAGAATGAGATACAAGAAATCTGGGGACATCACTATTATTTGAAATGACCTAGTCTATAAAACATATTCATTAGAGATAGTTTCTCTAGATTGTCTCTTTTTCTTATCATACTAGGAACTGAATAGATTTCATGCCTAGATAGGCTTTATCAAAGTTTCTAAAGACAAGGGTCTAATAAAAATGTCAGATGATTGAATGAAATGAATAAATTAAAATGTCTTGTAATAAAAGTTTTAGGAAATCTTACTTTTCCTGTAACGGGATTAATAAGCAGCTTGTTCTTCTAAGAATGAACTTCCAGGTATTCATTAAATTTTAAACATTACAAAATATAATGGTTTTCATTCTGGGAAGGGGTGTCTTAATATACGAAATTCTGTTGAAGGCATAGCAGGAAAAATACTTATCACCATTTTAATAAACGGAAATACCTTGTTGTTTCGTCTAACTTCAAAGTAAATGAATCATTATTTTAGAAAAAGGCATTTCCCTGTACTCTTTTTTAACTATTTTTTTTTAATTTTAAATGTTCGAGGTTAAAGACTATTTTAACACAGTATGATAATTAATGAGCTTACTTCAGGTGTTTTTATTTCACCCATTCCATTGTATTGAGTTTAATGTTTCTACCTCGTTAACCATTTCGCTATTCAGAAAAGTTAAGCAAGTAGTGAGTCTTATTACTTAGTTATGTAGCCCATTTCCATAAAATTGTGCAAATAGTTCAAAATAAAAAAAAAAAAACAATTTTTGTTTGGTTTCAAAGCTTCTCATTAACGGTTATAAACTTTAATGGTCTTACTTACCATTCGAAATAAAATTGGATACTTCAAATTCATAAGAACTCAAAACTTAATACTCACATTTTTATTTCATTACTGCAACGAGTTTAATACTCAGAAATAAAAGAATCATCTGTAATTATTTGCGCAGTTTTTAAAATATGTATAAATAGATTTAACAAGTACATATTACCCACACATTCAGTTGATGAAACGAATATTTTTGGAAGAACTACAGATCCACCCTAAGCTGATACGAAGCTTCTGTACCATACACCTGTTTATAAAAAAAATGACATTATCTTTGTTTCTGAAGGAATTAAGTGGTCATAAATGCCTCAAGCATAAGCAAATGTTACTAATAATTGTTCTTTTTAAAGCTTTTGGGGTTAATGAAACTGAGAAAAGATGCTCGTTATACTAACTGTCAAAACATAAAGCATATAAACATTGGACGGTACCTTCTGAGGGCTTTTATGACTCCAGAAAGCTTTTATTACACTGTAAATTTTAAAACTTCCATTTTGAGACTCATAAAATTAGAAACCCCACACTTATAAAAGTGCCAAGAGAGGTACTTCAGAAAAGTAGCTGGTAATTCCAATACCTTTTAAGTTTTTGAATTTGTGAATAAGTTCGCATTAACTAACGAACGAAGCTGCGTTGGAAACAAGACTTCGGTATTTTACTATAATGAGGAAAGGCTTGTCTAAAATCCCTTTTATTTCTTTTTCTATTTTCTCGGTGAGTCTATAAAATATTCAAGAATGTAATTGGGTTCAGTTGTTTCTCAATGATTTACATATTTACTTATGAAATTAAAGTACGTTAAGGTATTAGAAAAGGCGGAGCTACTTTTCTACACTACACAGAATTAATGTAGTTACAATCTGTTCAAATATAATGGTCCAGTGAAAAATTTTCCCTTCCCCTTTTTCTACAAACTGAAACCTTAACAATATTCGCATAAAATTAGTTGCTGATTGCGTACTTCAGTTTGGATGCTTAAAAATTTGTTTAAGTATGTAAATCATGATCGGCTTTATCATTTTTGGTATTTTACTTATTAATTAGAATCTTGAATAATCCAGGAATTCCTTAATTTGATATAAGAAGATCGTGTACATTAAATAATATGTTTTAATTTTCAAAGACAGGAGTAAACAAAATATTTAACGGAACTCAAAAAGCGACTGAGGAAACCCGTGAGATATCTAAAAGATCAGTTAAGAATTAACACTTCAAAGTATAACTTCAATAAAAATCTGCAATGAAGCATTATCAATACATAAGTCGCTAAGGGAAAGTTCACCCAGAATTAAAGACTTAGGAGGATAGGATCTTTTCAACCATCGTACTTTAATTGTATCGTGCTTTAAGCAACCTTGATTTATTTTCATACAGGAGAGAATACCATCAAATAACCCTCCTTGCATAAAACTCTAGTTCCTCATCCAAACTTCTTGCTTTGTTGTTTACGAAGATTTTTAATTGAACAATAATCTCAAGTTGTTTCAAAGAAATTCAGTAGATATTGCAAGGATCCTATTCATACACAATCAGTCACTTTCACGAAAGCCAATAACTTTTTCACAAAATTATCGTTCCATATAAATGGAAGTTATGATGGATAAACAATGTAATCAATCTCTCTACATGCAACTGTGATTGTATCCAAGGATACCGATTCGATTAAAGCTTCCCTGGCCTGTTCAGAAAGAGCAGAGTTTAACCCTTTTTTAGTAGCCCTCTCCGGTCCAAATTTTCTGTAGGATTTAATAGAAATTTCAGGCTCAGGTCGTCTCTCTAGAAAAACTAAAAACCATAAAAACTATTAAAATTTTACATTGTTGTCATCTATAAGTCTTTTATGCTTTGGTTAGGCTTGCATAATTTATTTTTGAACATTCCACAGTTTTGAGAGAAGTAAAAGAATAAATAAAGAAATCTAGCAATCTCTAGTTCGATAACTATGTAAAAAAAAATTTAAGTTCTCTTCAGGAATATATATGTTAATTTTTAAGTTTAAAAGTATTTTATCCATTATGCAAAAATCTTTTCTTCGATAAGGTTGTTAGATTTGTATACTTGAAGGAAATTCTTACAAAAATTCTTGATAAAATTTCAAATGCAAGATTTTATGTCTGGGAGAAAACTTTTCTCTGGTAAATTTAACTTTTGTTTTTTTGTTGATGATGCTTTATGTGGAAATAGGGATTTTAAGCTTCCGGAAAAAGTATATTCTTGAAATTCCTATGCAATGTTTAAATTCTTAAAAACGAAAGCATTATCTCAGATATCCGCGAAAATACACATTTATTTTTTGTATTACGAAAATAATTTGATAACCACATTTTTATTTATTCCAAGTTCCAATCATCAATGAGGCTGTATAAATATTAAGTAATAAATTATTATTATTAAATATTAATTATTAATTAAGACTAATAAAATCACGATTAAGAGAATTTGAAGCTTTGAATGAAACCTGAATTTGTGTAATAGTTTTGAGTATTGAATGTCTATACTGTGAAACAGTTTATGTGAATTTTATCGTATGCCAAAAATACGTTGTGAAACAGAAAATTTTAGTTTTTATGACAATTATTTGCAGAAATCGTGTTATAAAAGGATGTATAATTGAACTTGAAGGATGACCAAATATCTACTATCTCGACATAAACATATTTGTAACTCCCAACTTTTTCCCATTTCGTTGAATACCAAAAATAAGAACATTACTCTTGATCTTGAAAGTTATGTAGAAAACGCACGTGAATAAAGCAAAGAAACGAGGATTCGAAGGATTTGACGAATATCCACCCCCTGAAGCACGTAGCCGTAAATATGAATTTAATGTTTCCTTCAGATGCAGTTAGGATGGAGAAACAATAACTAAGTTTGCCGTAACCGTTCCTTGCTGTTACGTTTGAGCAATGGCTATTTCCCTGCTTCTAGACGGAGGCACGTACAAAATCTACGGCTCTGCTCCAATCCATTTTGTTGCGAATTACGAAAGGCTGGACCGATAGGTTCCGAGAAAACTTCAGTAATGGAAAGGCTGTATAGGAGGGAATGCTGTTTTTTTTTCTCAGGAGCAGTGGTCTGGAAAATTAATATCGAGGTTTAATATCCAGCAAGAAAGGCTTTTCACTTCGTGTTTTCGTGGATTTGTTAATTGATGGGGATGTTGTGTTACTGTGTAATATAATCATTCGTGTGGTTGAAGATTAGCGGGTTTTGGGTGTAATATACAGGGTGTCCCAGGGTAATTGTCCACCCCTTTAATTTTTTGAATCCCTATAGACATAGAAGTGATGTCTAGATATAGTAAAGTGACCATGCCATATCCAATGTAACAGCTTTCTACGCCCCTAGCGGCAATGTGAGGAGTTATAATTTTTATTTTAAAAAAAATTTAGATATTTTCTAAATTAATCAATTACTAAGTTGTAGAGCAACATCAATTTGGTACGAAAAGACACCTTGTACAGAGAAATAACTTGAACAGAATCCCTAAAACGCATGCTCAATTAGGTAGAATTTCACAAGTTTTTACCTTCTACAACGCTATTCATAACGTGGAAATGATAATTTTTTCTTTTGATGACTAAAAGTATTCTCAGATCATAAAAAAATGAAAATTTCTCATTTTCGCGTTATGAGGACCGTTTTAGGAGGTAAAAAATTGGGAAATACTACCTAATTGAGCGTGCGTTTTAGGGATTATATTCAAGTTATTTCTCTGTACAAGGTGTTTTCTCGTACGACATCGATGGTGCTCTACAAATTGATAACTGACTATTTTAAAAAATCTCTAAAACTTATTTAAATAAAAACTATAACTCCTAATATTTCCGCTAGGAGGCGTTGAAAGTTGTTGCATCAGATAGGGTATGGTCACTTTACTATACCTAGACACTACTTTTATGCAGCGTTAAAAATTGGGAGGGGAATGGTCCTGAGGACCAGTGCTTTGCCAATCTTACTGGTCCACAACAAAAATCACTGGTCCGACAAATTAAAAAGGACCGGTTTAAATATATAAAGTAACTATTGCACTGAATGTGAGTACCAAACCAAATAGTAATGTTAAAAATCAATACATATTAATAATATTTTTTTTCGCCGGGGGCTCCCCTATCCCATATCACCACATTTCGGGTTCTGTCAAACATATGTACTTGCTTCACCAAATGTAATCATCAAACGAACTTAAAATACCACTATCATTGAACAAATCGTCTAAATGATTTTACACGTGCACGAGAAATCACTGGTCCGGCGGACCAGTGATTTTCTGATTGCACTGGTCCGAGCCGTTTTTTAGTTGTTCCGGACCAGCAAAACACCCCAATTTCGAACGCTGCTTTTATGACTATGTTACGGGCAAAGTGATAAATTCAGTGATTCAATGACATTAATCAATGAGTATTTATCACTCTTTGCCCGCCTCTTTTCGGGCATTATTAATAATGTCCGGATTATGCCAATAAATTAAATTCATCTTAAAAATTAATTCAAACTTAATTCAAATATATTGGAGTTTCTAACTTTCGACCATATAAAAAGGATATTGTCAAAAAATTGCAAACAGACCGAGTAAAATACGTATACCGTTCTATTAATGAGTACCATAAAATTTTTAATTATTTGGCGTCCATAATAACTTGGTATTTTTTAACGGGAATATATAACTTCATTGTACCCAGATAATAAAACGAAAATTTAAAAACCTAACTTTTATCATGCTACTATGTTCTTGATAAAATAGGTTTTTTCCCTTACTTATTTTTCATACTTATGCTTAAATTATATTAGTATGAATTGAGGAAGGACAATTTCTTTAGGAATCATGTAATAAGTAATTACCCGTTGGTGTGTTTAGTTTTTACTTTAAATAACATATTCGCCTTATCAGTAATAAAATATTCAATTGAACTAAATACTAAAATAATCGAGTAAATTATTTAGAATAAAAAGGAATTTCTGATATAAATGCCTGAAGGAATTTATTAAACTACTTCATGGATCCGGAAGGATAAATCCCGAAGGGCAATTTGGAATTCTGTTCTCCAAAGAAATTTAATAAATGTCCAAAAGTTTGAAACGAAGTCTTATATAAAATCCAAACTTCAATTGTCGAATAACATTCACTTCGTGGACTGAATTCATATTTATGGAAGAGGATTTTTTCCCTTCAAGGAGTATCAATATTAAAGTTATTGAATCTAGACAAAATGTATGTCAAAACAAAGAAATCATTTTTCGAACTGAATAGCTCATTTACAATTTTATAAGAAAGCAAAAGACGTCCAGCGAACCAATCTTAACACAAAACTTTGCTTTTGATTGCTCTGAAAACAGATTTACTTTCCCGTTTTTATCTCGGGAAGCAATATATAAAGTACTTAGAATACGAAAAAGGGCACTTCTTTCGATAGCTTTATTGATGTCAAATTCAACTTTTCGGAAACTCAAGAGCGAAATATACTTAAATAAAAAATCCGGCATCCATCAGGAAATAGGAATTTTTGAAGGAAAAGTTTCTTCTCAAAGTGCAAAACAATAAATATGAGTGCACATTTTTTTTTTTCAAGAAGGTATTGTTTCGCATTCCTTCATTTATTTCGGTACTGCGAATGAAAATGGCTGACCGTTATCACGTGACACGGCGGCTGACTTCGACGGTCGACTTCCTGACCGGTAATTTGTCTTCGTAAGCTTCCGCCGCAAGAAAAATAGTTCCGAATAAATAAATAATAAACAAACGACGCAAAACAGAAAAGAACCGGAGAGAAATTGCTAAAAAAATATATAAATCCGCGAAAACTTTTCTTCCACCTTTTCTTCCTCTTGAATCGATAAGAGAACAATAATCTTTCTCGAGCCATATATTTTCTTTTGGAATCCCTTAAAAGATAAAATAAATAAATATAAGAGATTCGGGTTTAGCAAATCCTAAAAGGAAGTGGCTACAGGATGAACAATTCATTCATTCATTTTTATTTCCACCTCCTTTCGATTTGGGATAGGGGAAAAAGGGCCGATGCGACCCTCAGTGCTGTCGATGTTATTGTTTTCTTCTAGACGAGAAGTTAAGAACGTTTTATTACTCGCGGACAGCATTTGTAGCCTCTATAAAACTGAGGGCGGAACGTTTGAGAGAGATTTACAGCTCCGAATGGGGAAGGCTTTCACAGTTTGTTTTCCAAAGTTAAAATGGCCATCGTCGATCAGTGCGTTTTGTAGGCACTTTTAGGGAGGTTTCTGTAGGCCGTTTTCACGTTAAGAATGCGACATGAACTTTGCGACGGTGTAACTGAATGCTGTGATCTATAAAACGCGATGGAAGGACGCCCTTCCACTTCTAACAATTTTATAACTGCGACATCTGGCTTCTCTGTTCAGTTAAGAGTGAAAATTCTAGTTCTGAAAATCAGAATATCCTCTTTAAAAGTGTATAAATTATTATTAATTGACGTCGTAATCCATAAAGCGCTTTTAGTCCATAAAAGAAAAATATTAATGAGTAGCAGTTGTCTAAGAATTCTAGAATTGTTTAACAAAAAACATTTAATTATGTTAAAATTTATTGTAAAAAGACAGCAAGGTCATACCCCAAAGTTTGAACTTAATAATAACATGTTTAATACTTATCATGTAATATTCGACATATCACATAATGTTTGACATGTAATATTAATAGTTTAATAATTATATAATCAGCACATGTTTAATATTTATACATACACGTTATTATAACCACAAGTGAATAGTACAAAGTAAAACTATAATTAAATAATAGAGATACGAAAATAAATATACTTATAAACATATGGAATGAACTTAGTAATTTTAAGATTTTGTTAAGGTCATAAGTTAAGTAAATTAATCAATTTCTCACTGAAATGGTGGACTGCTTTTATGAAGCGAAACAAATTAAGATTAAACCTCTTTTCTAATTATTTTGTTTCAAACCATTTGGGAGAGCGATTTCGGGACAGCCTCCAAACAACCTAATGAAATATTTTGTTTTGATTAAAATTGAAAGGTATCAAGAGACTTAATCTAAAACAACAACCATTCTTTTCGATACCTTTATCTTGAACTAGTGAGCAAAAAACAGTATCATGTATTGAAAGTATGGATTTTAAAGAAAAATGTATCCTTATTTCAAACACTTTATGTTTGAGTGTTTAGATATATTTTTGTAAACTAAATTTTATGTTGTACAGCTCGTATGAAACGTTTGTTTTACTAAAACTGTGTCTGTGATTATATTACAGTAAATTGTAAAAACTAATATCAAGAATCATTATATATACACAAGCATTTAAAGAATTTCAAACACAAATTGAAACAAAAGTAAAAATATAAAATATATATCTTCAAAAAATTTTATGGTTTTAGAGAAAAAATGTTGAGTAATTAATAGCATTAACTATTAATCATACGATGCTTTATTTTTTTAAAAGATAATCAATAATCGTTACATATGCTAATTTCAAGAGAGAGGGACCAGTTGCATCTCATCTGGATTACTTTCATAAGGAAAGGAACTAAAATTTTAAGTATATAATATTAACATTACCTTATTTTGGTTTTTCAAATTCATAAGTACACAAAAAAAAAATATGTAATTTAGAGACCAGAAATACATCAGAGCACTTTTTTTTATCAAAATAATGATGAACATTTTTCAAAAACGTGCCTAAAAAGGAACGCAAGGCATCAACTCGTTATTAGCACCGATTCCAACAATACGAGCAATCAAAAATTTTCTTTAACCTCATTCAAATGCCTAATACATCGCCGACAACTAATGGGTTCTCAATTACGTCATTTTATTCTGGATGAATAAAAGGACCTTTTGAGGTCATGATCAGCAGAGATGGATCGCGTACATCCTTTTTGTAATGACCCAATCGTTACCGTCGGCCACTTTGGGAGTTGGAGACACCGAGTAAAACAAATTAGAGCTATAAATTCCGTATCATTGAACGGAGCCACGGTCACACTTACTGCCTTCACGGGGAAACAAAAGAAGCAATTAAAAGAGAAAAACTTTTAACTGGCGAATAAAAGAGTTTCCATGGCGTCTACCTTTACTATTCTTTCGGCGAAATGCTGCTTCGCAAATGGCTGTTTTATGCTTTTGTGAGTGCGTTTTGAACGTTTATTTATGTGAAGGAGGAAAAGTGAATAAATTAATCAGATTGTAAGAAATGTCAAATAAAGTTTTTAAATCTTTATCTCTTTAGTAGAAAATTTAGCAATTTTTACTGTATAAATTGTATAAAAAAATTTAAGCATAAAAAGGGGAGTTATCTCGAAAATTAACTTTCTTAAAAATATTTGGTAATTTTCATTACAAGTTACCAAATTACATTTTTTAATGGATGTTTAATGTAAAAGAAGTTGTTTTTTAGAAAAATTAAAGGTATAATAAAATGTTTGTTAACTTGAATTAAAGCAATTTCACTGTATATTTTTGTGTATTAAAAATATTTTTACGTCAATGCTAGTTTATTTCCACCTAATGTTCTACTGTTAGTTGACCTCTTCTTAGAAGAAAATAACTTCCGAATACAAATAAAATTAATGGTATAAACAACGTCTTCCAAAATGTCTTACAGCTTCCATCTCATATTTTTGCTTTAAATACTTAAATAATTTTGAGTCACTTTCTATCTTAAATTTACTACGTATAACAAGAAAAAAAAAAGAATAAACCACATTATACATTTTTCATTTTTAAGAAACAATAATCGCTGAAAAAGCATTAAACGAAACAAAATAAAGAGCTCAATAGTACACCACAGGCCTTTAGATTAAAATAATCCATTATAATATAATTTGCATTCAATCTTCCTGGCATACTCTATTCGGCCAATTAGTCTACAAAAGACCAGTAAGAACACAATAAACATCGGTCAACTTACCGTGCGATAAATTGTCACTTACAATGAGCACTTTACTTGATTAATACGCTACATTACCCAGGAGTTCTGTTTCCAACTTTTGTTTCATAAGTCATACTGCGCGCCTACCAATATCGACCTCGCCAGAAATTTGTCAATATGCTCCCATGAATTATATTCCCGGTGCATCAGGATTACCGATACCCGCATCGGCCTTTTTAATTTAGGGGGAAATATAGATTTCGAATCGATACCTGCATAGTGGCCAAGATTTTTGAAACGCGCCGTTAAACGCGCTTGGGTTTACTTGCTCTTTTCCCATTGATTTCCTCGTAAAAAGCGAAAGACCGAGGCAGAATCAGCGATCTGATCGATCTGTGCCAAAGAGTAAGATCATTATTTATTTCGGAGCTAATTTGGATGTGAAGGTTTTGACTTTGACCCAGTTTTGAAATCGAAAATATATTCACAAACTCAATTTGTTAACTAAATAAAACTAATTGGATATTCACTTATTTCTTATTCAATCAATAACCTTTAAAGTATTTTTACAGAATAGAATTTAATTGACGTTTGGAAAAAATTGTATTCACTATAATATAGTATCACTTTATACTATACTTTTAGTGATACTGTACTTTTAATAGTATAGTATCACTTTATAATATTAACTGATATTGCCAGGGATTATACCATTGCCGTATTTGGGCAGGGTCAACATGCGCTAGCACAATGCAGTAGAATTCTCGGGGGCGGAAAACATTAAACCAGATTCGGTAAATCAATACTGCGCATTTGTAACACAATAAATCCTTTTACAATATTTATACAAGAATTTTCTCTTGCATCATCATGTATAAGGATACACTACTACAATTGGAATATTTTATCTAGGAGGTCTGTCGTCTTCGTAGTCCAAGTTATCTGTTTTGAATTTACTTATAAAACAAGTGGTTTTTCCAACAGAATTTGAATATACGAAAAATAATGCTATAGATTTTAGAAAAAAACATACTTTTTTGTTTAAAATCTGTACACTTAAATTATAATGACTTCTAATAAGAATTCTGTAAGAAAAACAAACAATTTAAATAAAATTGTAGCTCAGAGTGGCAAAAACTCTAAATACGGGTTCGATAGTGTACCGATATAAAATCGACAATATAATATCAGTTGATATCAATATAATATCAGTTGATATCAATATAATATCAGTTGATATCAATATAATATCAGTTGATATCCATATAATATCAGTTGATATCAATATAATATCAGTTGATATCAATATAATATCAGTTGATATCAATATAATATCAGTTGATATCACTATAATATCAGTTGATATCAATATGATATCGCCTATTATCGTTTGATTCCACACCTATTTTCCTACAGACCGTCCTATATCCTACAGTCAAAACGTTTGGTTGACACACCTTTCGGCATTCTGACAACATTACAAATGACACGTGAAAACGAATTCGTTTCTCAACATCAACCACATTCACACTCAATAATCCCAAAACAAACATCAGCAATATTTAGAAAACAGCACCTCCAGCGGCAAACGCATTTGTCTTGTTTAATTGGCGCGTTTACTTTAGACGTTGAGGAATCGCTTCGGGATCAACACTCAAGCGGATGGTACCGCAGCCATTGATTAGCAAGAACTCCCCGGCCCATCCGCGCTAATTGTAACCCAAACATGATTGAGTTATCAATCACCACATAGTATAGGGAATAATGGAACCTCTTAATGACATTAAAATACTTTATGACCCACGAGCGAGCGTCTTTGATGTGCGAGAAATTCAAAAGAGGGCGCATCCCCAACCATTTGAATAAAAGTCGGGGACAACCTCGAGTCATTAGCCTAATACAATGCTCTCGGCGAACTTTCATCAGACAAAAGCATTGGCGAAAAGAGCCCAAAGTGTGATTGATTCGATGCATTTGATTATTGTCATTTCGGCCATGGATTTGGCGACACGTTGGCGGGAAATTCCTCGTTTTTGAAAAGGAAATGCATCGGAGTCTTTAAATGGATTCCAGTTGTATGAGAGTCGCGGAATTTAAATTGTATCGGTGGGGATTAAATCTTGTTATTCGCTTTCGGTTACCGTTGATTGATCAAAGCGTAGTGGATAAATACGGGGACTCGAGAGAGGAATTATGCTTGCGGAGCTTTTATAGAAATGTGTTTAGGATCGGTGCCGAGTGTTTCTTTCGAGATGAAATTGATAGGGTAATGGGATTTACGTAATGAACCATTTGGAGATTAAATGAAAGATTAAAATGTTTACCGAAGGATGTTCGTATTTAAATGGAATGTAAACGATTGCATTTATAAATCACGTAACTGCAAAATGATAGGTGATTGCTAGGAATAATAAATTCCTTTCTATAACTACCTACATTTTTATAAAAGAATTGAAATATTACGGGTCATATATTAATGCCTATTAATCATTATTAACACTCCAATTTAACCAGCAAAGACTACTACATTCTAGTCATACACTATAAAAAAATTCCTGTAAAATTTACGGTTTTAAAATGGCAGCTGGGTTGGTTGTGGAAAACTGTAAAAATTACGAAGTAAATCCGTAAAAACAACGGCGTTTTACCATTCTAATCTATGTTTTTTGTTTTACAAGGTAAAACTAAAACACCGTTGTTTTTACGGATTTACTTCTTAATTTTTACGGTTTTCCACAACCAACCCAGCTGCCAGTTTAAAACCGTAAATTTTACGGGAATTTTTTCACAGTGTAAGAACGTGCGCTATGGTTTTCAATACTTTAACATATACTTCCCCTCCCAAACATGCAGAAAATTTAAAGCTTGTTTATTATAGTTGGTAAAAAATGTGTTTAAAATATTTTATAAGCTTTCGAAAATTATAAATATTTTTAGATTAAAGAAACTAAGTACTAGACTATAAAAAAGTATCACAAATTTATCACTTCATTTTTAAGAGTCATTCACATCCTTCGAAAAACAGATTATAAAATATTAAAATTAATCTTAATATCAATAGTTACCCTTCATGGCCCGTTATGGATGTTGTCTAATATTGGTGATTTTACACCACATTCCTAAAAATGTAGGTGGTCTTTGAAAGAACCTTTTAAATGGATCTCAGTCCTGTTTCCAAGACCCTGAGCACGTTCTTCGCGTGTTAAAATACATTATTCTACCAACTAAACCTTTATTAAAATTCTTGACAATTTCAATACACAATCATATTACATAGTTAAACCCAATTACATATCAAATTTCCAATAAACATATAAAAAACAGTGTAACCAGTTAGGCTCTTATTTAAAGCGAGGGAAACTCACAAAACATGGTCTCGACGCTTCTAATACTAAATGTACCGTATAATTTAGAGAACTTTCCATTAGACGTGAAACGGTATTCCGTCTCGCTATTTACAATGCGATTGCGTTCACGGGCCCAGAATGTCAAGGAAGTTCTATATACCGAAAAGCGCTTCTACTTTTTTAACGAACCATTGATTTTACAATGAGCATTCGTCATGGGTTCTTTCAACTTTGTTTCTTTTGTTAGCTGAAAACCCGATCTGTTTGTTTAGATGCGTTTTCTGAAGGTTTATCCGTTTTTAGACCGTATTTGCATTTCCCCTGAAAAGCTGTGCGAGTTCTTAGGCTGCCTATTGAAAGGGAAGTAATAGTCCCATTGGAAAACGCTCGATACGGAATGTGGGGAAACGAGCCTGATATTTTGGGATCCCGTATGGATTTACATTTTCAGTTCATGCACAAACCAGGATTTATATTAGGGTATAAGGTAATCACAACTTTCACCGTGTAACTATTTATGTTGATGATACACTGAAATATACGAGGGTTGTTTTTTTTTCAACTTCCGTTTTGCTCCTGAAAAACAAGTAGTAAGAATTTCGAAATAATTTTGGTACTGGTAGTCAGGTACATCCTTCAGGATCAATTTGCATCTTTACTGCATAAAAATCGGACATTTTTTCCTATAGTTATCGAATTTACAAGCGCGCTCCTCGAACTTATTTCCCGCCAACCCATAGAGAATTTCGCTTTCCCCTCCTGCAATTTTCACCTGCTCACCAATTGTTTAATGTTAAATGCTGGGCGAATGGAGCGGTCGCGCGAAGGAGAAAGCGAAATTCTCTATGGGTTGGCGGGAAATAAGTTCGAGGAGCGCGCTTGTAAATTCGATAACTATAGGAAAAAATGTCCGATTTTTATGCAGTAAAGATGCAAATTGATCCTGAAGGATGTACCTAACTACCAGTACCAAAATTATTTCGAAATTCCTACTACTTGTTTTTCAGGAGCAAAACGGAAGTTGAAAAAAAAACAACCCTCGTAGATAACTTTCATGATAATGTATAAATTTAAGTATACTGCAAAACTTCTGAATGAGATTTCGAAAAATGAGAAGTTTAGCAGCCAAACGGTATACATGTCGTTCAGTTTATAAGGTTGGTTGATGAACTAGTCGAATGTTTTTATGTGTTCTTAATAGTTCAAAATTCTTAATAGTTAGTTCTTAAAGTTTCGCATTCCCTTTGCTTTCAAAGGTACTTTAAAATCAAAGTACTGGACATCATATCCCAGATATTTTAAAATTTGATTTTCAGTTTTTTACAACTGTATCAATTATGCATAATAATTAATGTATGACACTTTTTTACTTTTATCTATTTGCAACTCTCACCCACCTAAATTATCTTGTGAGGATTTTCAGTAATGACCGTTCAAATATTAAGTAAGAAACTAAGGGGTAGGGAGGGTAAATATGAAGGATGTTTACATTAACCCTGCTGTACTGTTGGGGTCTATTTGACCCAAATTTTTTTTCATTTGCTCATAAAAAGGAAACCCCCGGAGATATTGTCATGAAATTGCATGACTTTGTTGATAAAGGACATAAATACGTAAACACTGAATGATTTTCATTTATTTTTATTTACAACCAAAATTTTTCAACTTATTCTTAATGTACTGTTGGGGTCAATATGACCCAATTCTAGTATTTTTTTCTTGTGCCTTCACACTTCCATATTTCTTGGAATCATTCAACGGAAACGAACAAAAATAACTACTCAAACATTCCTTTTCGAACTTTTTATGTTTATTTTTATTTTTTTCTCGTTTTCTTTTGTGTTTGATCCACGTGTCAGGAAGGCACATGCAATAAACTCCTCTGGACCAAACGGTTGGGATATGTGAAAATGCAAAGTTTTGGGATGTTTGTTTTTTGTTATTTTTTTATTTGTATGTTTAGTTTATTGCTTTATTCATATATTTTATTAAATATATTTTAAAATATACTTATACAACTTAAGATATGATTATTTACAAAATTTAACCTTTCATTTAATGGTAGAAGTGATAATATTTTGAATGGGGTCATATTGGCCCCAACAGTACATGCGCGTAGCAAGTCGGAGCAGTGCAGCAGGGTTAAGACATTAGAAACAATTTATTTTTCAAAAATATCTCGTAACTTGAAAAAGAAATCAGTGGTATGAGGACTAGCAATTTAACCACACAAAAAAGACAATAACGATACAGGCCGATTGTTTAAAATGAACATTTGTTTGAATGAATGATACACTACAAAAATATACCAGTGGTGTGTTTATAGTTTACGTAATTATAAAAGGAGGTATGGAATTTGCTTATGTTTCAAAAAGGAAAACAACCAAAGGTCCAAAAAGTTCGTAAACATGCTTACGTAAAATTTAAAAGGCTCCCTACTCGGGGTAGATAAGTAGTGAAAAGAATTTTAAATAATAACGACAATTAAAGTATATTTGGTTAATTATAGCACATAAAATATGTATTAAAAATTCAATCTCAATACATATTTTATAATACATACAAACTTGGAATATTTGGGACAGGTTTTGAGCAATGGTAATGGACATTGAACAAACAAACTAATAGTAACAAACAAAAGAAACTGAAACTGACATATATTCAAGTAAAAAGAATTCACCTCTGAGCTATGTAGTTTATACTTGTTTGTTCTTTAATTAAAGCTATAGCCGCAGTCCATTATGAATAATGAGCTTGAAATAACTAAATAAAAAAATAACACTATTAAAATTTTCATGAACATTTAATACATGTAAAATAATTCGTGTTTAAACTATATTATAATACTGAATAATGTATACTTTAAAAAATGATAGGTATAGTTATAGAAAAATGAAAACATATTTACTACCTTACTATAGAATAAATCATACCTAAACGCTGAATTAAATGAAAAATATTAAATTATGATACAATTTGAAAATAAATATTTATGTATTAAAAATATTTATTCTGATGTTTCCCTTTTTATGGACAATTTCGATTTGGAATTTATTTAAAAGATAAGTGGTTCGGGACTTCAAATATCTACTGAGCGGAAATTCGATATCCAAACCCATTTTGAAGAAAGGATTTAGGTTTATTTTGTAATTTAATAAGTCTAAAGGATTTTATGGTTTTGATGTATTTATTCTGTTTTATAGGATTTCTCTTACAAAGTCAAAAGTTAGTTTTTGTTACAAGGATGCAATAACAGGTTTTTACAACTTACCTATTTCAATCGTATATTTAATTACATTCTATTAATACCCCCAACAAGATCCATTACTACATGCACGAGAACTCTATTACTTTGATGTTCAACAAATCTTACAGAATACTTAATGACGGGAAAATGTATTGCACGGAGATGGAAAGCTTAACATATCACACTTCTCTGCTCTTACCTATTAATTTTTAATTTGTTACGAGAGATTTATTTAATTTCAGTTGATATTTTATGCAGCCAATATTCGTTTTACAAACTCTATAAATAGTCTGTAAAGTCGGAAAATATTTAAAATGCTATAAATATGCAAAGTGAGGTACTGATGCATGTTACGAAATAAATTTATATACATTTATATTTTACAGACGAGTTCAAGTTTATGACGTCACAAAGCCTTTAAAGACTTCTGCCTACGTATTTCTAAACGGAAATACCTCTTTAATATTATGGAATATACACCGGAAGTTCTCAAGAGATTTTGCCAACTTCCGGTTGAACTCGTCTATATATTCCATTATTATCGACATAAAATCATCACCAAAAAAAATCAGAATTAATCTTTTCAAAGCACTTAATATTTCATCTTAATTTCTGTTAATTCTGCAATATTTTCGAAAAATTAAGATTTTCAGCGTTGCCTGATGTAAATTAAACCTGATGAAGTACAACAAAGACTTCGCAAAGAGAGATTTTCAAAAATTTTAAGTTCTTACATGGGAATTTAAATCCGTATTACACCATTGTCAATGGTGCAAAGTTAGGTCCCTAATAATTTAAAGTCCCTAATAAATTCCCTAAGGTTAATAATAGCATTTGTGTTTGCAAAAAAATAGCGCTACCTCAGAGCAACAGTGGGACATCTACAAAACATGCTACTTTCGGTAATCAGCAATTGAAGTTTGAAATCAAAAGAGTGTTACACCAGGATATCTTTTCTATTCTGTTTACTATTAGAGTTATTGGAAAACCAACTATTGCACTGAAATCTACATCTGCAATATTTTTGAACACCATCATATTAAAACACAAAAAATGGAAGATGTCTCACTGTTGCTCTGAGATAGCGATAGGTTCGTAAAACGACTATCGACAGTAAAAATTATGTACGTACATTTAATAATTTCTTAATTCTTTAATGATTATCTTAAAAGGGTTTAAAACACTTAAATTTCTCTAAAGAAGCTTCCCTTTGGAGTTTCAGCTTTAATTACCATACCGATAGAACTCTATTTAATTTGAACCTAGGAATATCTGCAGACGAAATACTTAACTCATCTCAATGCATTCCCTTGGCGATTTGTTAATAATTCTTTAATGGCGCTCTTAAACTTTGATCGCAGTGGGTCCCCTATCGTCCATCACGGCTTCTGTCGCCAACAGCCTCCAATACCCGACTGAGCTTGAAAGGTATGGAGACTCTCTCAGTTTCCTCAGGAAGTTGATCGCATTTTAATGGGCCGAAATTGTGGCTCTGTGACGGAGAGATTTCGGGGAGGTGAAGGGGTAGGGTTTTTTTTTTATTTCTTGGAGGTAAAAAAGCGGGTTTTTTAATTTTTTAGGATGATCGATGTGTGGAGGGGGAAAAAGTAGTTTTTGGGTATTTCGATCAATTTGGGTATTGCGTGTTTGCTTAAACTGTAATTGGTTGAGTGATAGGGTTGTGTTTTGAGATTTTTTTTATGTTTAGCGTTATTGAGGGTTTGAGAACAAGAGTAATCTTTTGAAGTTTTAACGGTGATTTTTTTTGTTGAATTTTTGAGACTAAATGAATAAAAAAAAGAAAATGCAGAGTGTAAATAAGGGGTTTCTTTGCATTAAACATGGCAATAGCGTTTAAATCTGGCAATCTGTCTTTTAAGCTTACAAAGTGTACAAGAATCGATAGTTATCCTGAATTCTTTCATGTAGAACTTCAATTTATCCTGGAAGCGTTAATTAGTCATAATTTTTAAGTTCTCAGTGCACAGTCTGACTCTTTTCCTAAATCATTTTTGATTTAAAATGTTTAAATTAAAAGAAATGTGCAGTTTTTACATCTAAATTAATTTCTTGGGTGTCAGGATTAGGCAATAAAGAGTAATGGAAAAAAGTACAGCAAATTTATTGTTGTTGTTGACTTATTCCTCATGGTCTAGCCGCTAGGCTAGACCAAGTCCATGAGCCCAAACGTCCCCAAAAAATCATACACCAGAAGGGGATCAGATAAAAGGTCAATTTTTTCCAAACCAACACAATGCAGAATGTGATCGGGAGAAGCCTGTTCAGAGTTACACCTGGTACACGTGAGATAGGTCTTCTGCCCGTGCCTAAAAGAGAGACACCTGATGTGTCCGCTTTTGAGCCTGCTTATGATGGTCTGCGTGGCTTTATCAGCTTTCATGGCAAGGGCACCACCAGGAGCCAGTCTATCATACCAAGGGTGGGTCGGGGGGACACTCCATTCTATTCCGGCTCTATAAATTAACATTATACAGACATCCAAATACCACTTCCTGATGATTCCGTATAATATTTTTCCTTTTTTTTTTCTAAAATGTTGACATAACTTTAAAGTTAACATAAATCGGGGAGAAAATAACAAGGTAAAATGAACAAATAATTATATCGAAATGTAAACTTTCTAAGAAATAAAAATTTATTCCATCGAATTTGTTATTCCATGTTCATAAAACATTCAACTCTCTCAATCTCATTGTTTCCCAAGGAAACCAAACTAGACAGTAACTCAAAAGAAAAGAAAACCAGTCTCTTATTACTTTGTTATTTATTCATAAAAAACTATCCTTTCACCTTACAAAACTTCGTTATCACGCGTGAACTCTAATCCGGTACAAAAACAATTACACGTAATAGATTCTATTACGGGTTAAAAGCACTCCCCCATTACAATTTTGATTGAAAAGTCAGCACCCAATTCCGCTGATAAAACATTTCTGCTTCTTTTGTCATCCTCCATCAGGCCAATAACAACGAACGACGCACAACACAAAAGATAAACGGTTCCAAATTGTTGCACATTCTCTTCACTTCATTACCAGTGCTTCGTTTGTCGTTTGCGATTTCAATTTTTTCGCGGGGATGGGAACAAAGAAACCCAATCATCACTGCGCAGATTAAACAGTCTCCATTGTTTTCAAAACTCCCGACTCATTCCTTATCAATAAAACTTTTAATTGTAAGGAAAAGCAATAAGGCTGCAGATGTTTAATTTTCCAAATCTTTATAAGTGGAGCTAATGATTGTTGGGAGTAACTGGCAACGCTCAGACTGGAGAGAAAAAAAAAAGAAAACTGCGCAGAGAACAAAAAAAAAATTATAATGCAAATTGAAAACTAGTTCTGAGCGACAGAACGTGCTTACTCCCTTAAACATCGAGGGGGAGAATTGTTTTTTAATCTTCTGAAGTTAATTAAAGTTTTTCGAATTTGTTTCGATTCTTAATATTGTCACCTTTTCTTTTTTGGAGAGCTCTTGTTTTTAATTTTCAGTTTGATGTTTCATTATAGAATGTTTCGTTTTGATTGCTTTTGCTCTAGCGCAAAATCAGTAACTTCAAAGGGAAATTGCTTTTTTCTGCATATTTTATTCAAATTTGTTTTTTTCTTCCGTGACTCCGTACGTATACATATATTTCGCCAGAGAGGGTGGGAAACGAATGAATAAAAAATGGAAATATGTTTCCTTTCTCCCCCGGTTAGCTATATGAATGCGAGGAGAAAAAGTGATTATGAAAATATCTCGAAAATGCTTTAAAAATTGTCAGGTTTATTAATCAAATTATTCCGTTCCAAGCACATTAAAGCGTGGATATACAGAGATTGAAAATACACGTAACTCAGATCTCCTTTGAACAACGTTAATGGAATTATCAAAATTCCTAAATACTTAATTAGGAAAAGGTATTAAAATATTAATAGCAGATGGAAGTTAATATATCTTTGCACATTTCGCATTAAGATTTAAATAAATATGAGTATGAATAATTTAAAGAGATAATATGGAGATCATTCTGGAATAAAAAAAATCCTTCATACTTTTTTAATCCTTGTTTTTTATAGTAAATATACGGTTACTAATAATAAACATTCACATTCCCTTCGTTTTATTATGTCTAAAGCACCTATTCATTTTATGAAAATTCGATCAATATTAAAATAGTTTAATGCTAACAAGGAAACGTTCTCTGGGGGTGAACTCACAGAATTGGACGAAAATTTTACAGGGGTTAGTATATGACTCAAAACACCTTCTGTAAAAAAATTAGCTGCTAAATTACAGTAGAAAAGCTGTAAAAAATTATTTAAAATTATCACTTTTAACGCCAAATGTAACCCTACTAGGCGAGAAACGCAGAGAGAACGCCAAATGCTAGACAGTTCCAACCTAGCAGTGTGTGTACTGTATTGGCCGTCCTGATTCCATCAGATAGAAAATTCGCCAAGTCGCCAAGTGGTGTTAACTGAATGTGTTTGGCATCTCAGAACCCAATTTTCAAAGTTAATTTACTCCTTTTCTAATGAAATTTAGCAGCTAATTTTTTCACAGTAGGTGTTTTTATTATTCTTATGCCTGTAAAATTTTCGTCCAATTCTGTGAGTTCACCTTAGAGAAGAAAGAGTTCCTTAGAGTTCTTACGGTCGTATTCTGAGCCTCTGGCAACCTCTAACAAACATTGATTTGCTTGATTTGGTATTCTGACCACCGTTAATCCACTTCAATTAACAAATATTTGTTACTTAACAAATCAGCCAACAAACGAGTGATTTAAGTTGAACTACCAATCAGAATCGAGAATAGAAAAAATGGCGTCCTCTCATCAGTCTATTCCTAGGCCTATGAAAAATCGTGAACATTTCATTTTGAGACTCTGGAAGTAATTTTTCATTGTTAAAGTGTTATGATTAGAGAAAAAATAGTTTTACAATTGTATAACAGTGAATTAACATTTAAAATATTCTTAAATCACATCAATTAAAATCCGCAGAACAGCTCTCTTCTAACGTGTAAGTCCGCCCAGATAGAAGAACTATTTCATAACTAAGATCACTAAAAAATACATTCTCCAAAACGATTTATTTAAATGCTTCAGAAATTCATATAAACAACTAAGGGAACCGTTTAAGATATTCCTAAAACCTTAAAAGTAATCTAAACTCTTGGCACTACTTTTCCCTTCAATGTTTTTATACTAAAACTTTCTCCGTTGACTTAGATTAATGTAGTATGGTGGTGATGGTATTGGACTACAGACCCGAGGGTTGTGCGATCGGGTCCAGCAAATGATGTTTTTTTTTTAATTCTTTCAGAGCATTGAAATTTTTTTTGTGTGTAGTAGAAAATTATCTTGGAATTTTACAAATATTTCTAGAGAAATAAGACACAAAAAAATATATTTTTTTATCGTAAACCTTTTTTCTTTCTTAGAATTAAACTACCCTCATCAGAAAATTTGCATCAAAGTATTGAATCAGAATAATAAATTCCAATTAAAAATAAATTTATTGAAAATATTTTCCTTTTTAATTAAATTTATAATGATAGCTTAGCGATCATTATAATCAATTAACAAAATATAATAAAAGCAAATTAATTTTTTCAGGTTGTTTTAATTTTATTTCGAAATCTATCTGATCACCTTTAAATAAATTTCTTGAGATTTCTGATTTTTCAAATGATTTTAAGTGTTGAGTTCTTTTATTATACATATTATTTTTTAAATGTAAAAAGTGAATCTAATAGAGTAAATTTATTCTTTAATTGAAGAACTAATTATTATTTTGAGAATTTGTTTCAATTCAGTAACGTTTTATAAAAGATATGAAATTATTTCTATAATTTAAGACATTTCCATATTGAGATAATAAAAATATTTTATATTTCTTTCTTGTATAGGTAGTTTAATATTTAAGAATAATAATTAAGTTTAATATTAAAAGAAAATGTTATTTTTTAAGCTATAAAAGATTATAAAACAATAAAAAATTAATTAATCTTCATTAAAAATCATCGACTTTTAAAGTAATACAGTCAAAAACGCTTTTATTTCCTGCTTTTTCGCGAATTTCTTTCCTATCCTATTCACAACTGAAAGATCTCCACCAATCACGATTGAGCTTTTTTTTATCGCCAACGGTTTCGCTTGTTCGCCAGCTCTGGTGCCACTGACAAACGTAACAAACGTTTGTTAGTTGATCATTGCGCTCAGAATGCCGAATCAAGCAAACATGAATTTAACAAATTTTTGTTGATTAGTTGATCGGGCGATTTATCAGAAAGCACAGAATACGGCAGTTAGAGTTCCTTGTAAGAAATAATTCCATAGGATATTTTTCATAATATTTAAATCAGTTTTACTTAAATAAATACGTGTTGCCATTATTTTATGTCTGAAATTCGGGAGATATGGGCCAGTATTTTTTAAAATTATAAAATGTATATAACATTTAAAATAAGCAATGTTTGTAACTAAATATGCTTTTATCTGAAAATATTTTAATAAATTATTAAAAATGATAAATATCTCATGGGTCATATGGTAATTGTGGGGATGTTGGGGAAGAAGGGGAGGCGTGGGGGAAAAAGTATGTACTTCCCCCCGAAATTAACTTTATTAAAGTTTTGATAACAAAAGAAAAAAAATAGGTGTAATAAAAAATAAGATATTTTGTACAGTCAATTTTCCAGATTAAAATGTTGTTAAAATATATCAAATCCACTTTAAAAGTTCATTATTAATATTTTTACCTCCAAAATCCACATCTTTAAGAATATAATTTTTTAATATACATTCACTACACTATTTTTCAGAAATAAAATAAATACTGAGATATTTATGTAGGTATATTTTAATACTTTACAATGCATTAAAATTGATATTTTGTTTATTTTTCACAATGTTATGTAACAAAGCCCTAAGTAAGAAACTGATCATTTTTTTTTATTTCAGATAGGTGGGTTTTTTTTTTTTTTTTTGTCTGTTTGATATCTCAACAGAAGATAAATTTATTCAATTTTTAATAAATTGTGCTCCCAAAATCTTGTAAGCATGCTTTTTTCTCTTAATAATAAACTCTGATTTAGATCGTATTATTAGTTTAAAAAGATTGTTTTATGGAAATCAAAACAATTATTTTGTATTTTTCAAACTTTGTATTATAATTTTAATTAATCCATTAGATCTGATAAAGATGTTGAGTATTGTAAACAAGTATAATAAGTTTTCTTTTAGTAAACCCATCTATTTCGTCAATAGTTGTCTTCATTTTTACGTTTTGTTTCTATTTATTTTTAGTTTAATATTTTATAGGAACATTCGCTTATTAGAATAAAAGTAATTTCAGTAGCAATGTTTTGAAAACAATCTCGATTCATTTTTGACAATCAATATAAAAATTATTGGTGTTTCCCTCGAAATTTAATTTTAAACAAACCAAATGTAATAGACGACATTAGTCATTACGTCACTTGCTTGTTTGGAAACGTTGATTCCATCCGTGATTGGTTCCGTACGGATCCGTACGGATTTACTTCCAATCACGGAACCAATCACGGATAGAATCAACGTTTCCAAACAAGCAAGTGACGTCACACTAATGTCGTCTATTCTTCTTTTGAAAAGATGCATATTATTCTTCATCCAAACTGGTATTTAACTGTAAGGTTAGTTCTGCGACTAGCTTATATTAGCTTATATGTCGTATGAGGGCAACATAAAATGTTGAGTGCGTGTATTTTATGCACCTCTAATACAAAACCTTTCCTAAATTAATTGTGTTGCTAATAATAACCATAATAAGAACTATTTTTAAAATGAAAGAACAACTGATTCAACTAGCCATCTTAAATGTTCAGTTCATCTCCGATCAAGTCAATTTGATACGAGGACTCACAAGATACATATGGAAGTGGAATTGATACGAGACACGAGGAAGATTTCATTGCGACGTTCAGTTTTTGGACAGAGCTATGTATATGGCAACGTTCAGACATTTATCATCAATCACAATTTATAGGGGTTTTTTTTCCAGAATTATTCGTTTAGTTGGTCATGGTTTGAATATAATAGACTTTATATTAAGTCTAACATTCATATCACCAAGTACAATTTACTATGTGTATCAAAGTAAAATTGTATTTATTCCATTTAATATATCCAGGATGCACTAGAGAAGTTTCGAAGTATCAAGTTTTTTTCACATCAACAAAAAAAAATTTAATGTTTTGTAGTTTTCAAAATTTAACGCATAAATAAAGCATGGTTTTAATAAGTGTTTCTGTAATACAAAATTTTTTAAAGTAACGGAATATATAAGATTAGGTAACACAGTTAAGAAGTTTGGAATAAGTATAAAAAAACTATCTTGATCCAACTAATCAATGTTTTTTTATGAAATCTCAATTCGCACAGCTTGATAAGAACTTTTTTTATGAATACTTTTTACAGCATAAATTCTGAAAGAAGCAGGCAAAAGGCATTTTAATTATACAGAAGCATCAAAAACAACATTCAAAAGCATTTTCTGAAAAGAAACATCGAACAAAAAAAGCACCATTTTTTGAATACAGGTTACATTTTCAACTCCACCCTCGATAGTTTTTGCCATCCTCCCAAACAAGAGTCTATTATACTTTAAATAACCTAGTCTTAAAAACCCCAACGTGAAAATCAATGTTACACAGTGAGGTTTTTCTTCCCCTTTTTCCTTTCTTTAGGTACAATGATCGTGGAGGAGAGAGAAAAAATGTTGTGTAGGCTAATTAGGAAATTAATCTCATGCAAAAAAAGAGTGAGTTTTACTTCAGTCTTAATTAAGGTCCAGACAATGGAATTAAAAAATAAATAAATAGGACATTTCGGAATCTTATAAAAGGATGCTCTTGAATGATGTAAACATGTATGTATGGTTGAAATATTTTTATTTTGTGTAGAGTATTGTTGAATTCGATCTGTTTTCCTGTTGTGGACTCTTCCTAATGATAAAATGTTTTATTTCGAAACCCTTTTTGCTTGCGCAATGTAAAGGTTTCCAGAATAACCATGAACTTTTTCAAGGGCTGTTGTTTAAATGTACAACTTTTGTTTAGTTTCGGACAAAACATAATTAAGTGTATACTAAATTACAAGTGCCTAAAGAAATATCTGAAATGCAATTAAAGATGGTAACAAAATAGACAAAAATTCATGGAGTCAATTTATAAGAAAACTTTTTTTCATTAAGATCTTTTAATTAAAAGACAAAATAAGATAATTTTTATTAGTTCTCTATAAACTATATTATGAATTTGAATTACGGCTAAATAAGGATTTATATTCAAGAAACTCCACTGTCCTAGAGTATCCGTTAAAATTTCTAGTCAATAAGTTACTGCACGGAATCAAATCACAATTCAACAATTCAGAATCTTTTACATAATTAATATACTAGAAAACCCAAGAGATACAATTTTCAACCGATGTAAGATATTCAAATAAAATTAAGAACTTAACTGTGTTATGTTTTAATTTATCCGGTTGTTATCCTTTTTGCGCATTAAATGCGGTTAATTGTTTAGTCGCAGATCCCTGTCATTTTTTTAAAAAATAACATTGGTACTGTTTAGAATAAGAGCCAAGCGCCAGGAATATATATTTGTTGAATTTATGGTTTCTCTTAAAAAAATAGAGGAAGAAAAAGAGGGAACAAAGAAAAGAGAGAGGAAGAGAACATATTTCTCCTTTCCTATCTTTGTGTTTTGTCTCAATTCCTCTTTCTTCTTCGTTTTATTACCTATCTTGTTCTTCTCTTCTTCTTTCTTTTCTTTCTTTTTTTTTGTATCTCTTTCACCATTTCTTCACCCCTTCTCTCTTTCTTTCTTTAAAAGAATCCTCAATTAAACAAATAGGTTCGCTTCATTACTGTGATTTAAATCATAGCGCTCAATCACCCAAAGGTATCCATTCTCTGATTTTTTCTACTTGTAACATTATTGAATGAAACCGATGATATGATATCCATGAAAAAAAAATCGAAAACTGATTTTAAACGGGGTAGGTGCACGAAACAAAGTCCCTATCTCCGTAATGTTAAAAATGAGGTTTTTTAAGGAACATTTTTAAAAAATGTACTGAATCAAAGTTCCCAAATTTTTTTCTGAGTATTCCCTGAACTATATTACATACTTTAATGAGAGATTTTAAGGCTATGACGATTGGTTATTTTTTAAAAAATTACTATCTGGATGTACTTGGCTTTTTTCTCAAAAAGACTGAAATTTCATGATGTATCACACAGTAACTTCAGTTTGAATGAATTTTTTGAGAAACCCCCCCATTATAATATGTAACATAGTGCCATTAATTATAATACCAAGTTATAAGTAATTTGCACCAACAGATTTTGAGAAAATGTTCCTTATGTGGTAAAAAATACAGTTTTGAGAAAAATGAAATTTAGTAAAAAACTAACTTATTACTAAAGTGCATATCATCACCATAGCTATAATATTTAAACCACAATTTTTTTAAAAAAAGCTAAATTTCAAGGCTGAACATATAACAGAACGTTTATTTTAGTTTGAGGGGGCGTGGCACCACAATCGCAGCTAATTATCCATTTTTAATTATTTTTGTTAAAAAATAATTAAAAATACTTCTACTCCGCGTAGAATAATAATTTTGGTATCGTTCGAAGCGTAAAATGTAATACTTGTTGAAAATGCAAAAATTGAAAAATGTGTTTTTTGGTCGAAAGTTGTGCACCTCCCCCTTAACTGAATTCCTCGCCCTGAAATCTAAAAATAAAAATAAAATAAAACTTAAATAAAAAAAGTAAAACTCAAAAACCGAATTTCACGATATCAGAATTCAAACAATGCTCTTTCAGACAGGACCAATCACCAACAACCGAACCAAATAACCGATGCCATTCCAAAAAACAGAAAAAAAAAGAACCCAAACGTCAGCAAAGTCGGAATCCGGCAACATCCGTAGACGTAAACGACAGCAAAAAGCAGATAATAGATAATTCGATAATGTCCAAAAGGCTGCATAAATGCAATACGCGAACCGGATCTACAGGAATTTTTCAACATCCTTCTCCTGACATTCGGCATTAGAAGGGCAGATAGCGTCATCCTTTCCTTCAGCCTACAAGTATTCGGGTAAAACCATTCCTATCAGATCTGTCGGGAAACAAAGACATTTTATTTATAGGGAGCTGTTTTATTTCGCTTCCTTTGCCCCTAGCACCGAACTATGGTATGTCACCGAATTTATAGTCTCTGATGCGGAAAATGCCTTCCTTAGTCCACAGACAGAATCATTTATTGATGAAATATATATATTGCGCAACGGGAATTCTTCAATCCATTTTTTTGAGAAAGACTGGAAAATGGAAAGGAAGCGTCTGGAATTAAAACTACTAGTCTGACTTATAAAGTCAGTGCTCCTATGGAGTTCGAAGCTTTTAATATTGGACCTTTCACCGTATATGTTCCCATATGAAGTTTTTATTCTCTATAGAAGTATTTAGGAAATTTATTCCGACGGATATAGTAAAAGGAATATGCAAGAAGACAGCTGGGGTAGATATGTCTTTTATAAACAACACTTTCTCTTTTTTTAGGTAGTAAAAGACAAAATATAGAGAGTATAAGGATACACACGCATGTAGTAATGTCACATTTCTATGGTGGGGTGCATAACGAACGTTTTAGTGCAGTTTCCTATTGTTTTGTATATTTATAGAATAAATGTTTCTCTTAAAAGTTTTATAAAGAATGTATGGTGAAAAGAAATGAAATAACTTAGTTAGATATTTTATGGATAGGTATCTCAATACTATCTTACTAAATTATTTATACACTATTTCTAGGGATATTAACTGTTTAGTGGGTACATAAACAATTATATATGTACCCACTAAATTAATTAAAACCCTGCTGCACTGCTCCGACTTGCTACGCGCATGTACTGTTGGGGTCAATATGACCCCATTCAAAATATTATCACTTCTACCATTAAATGAACTGTTAAATTTTGGAAATGATCATATCTTAAGTTGTATAAGTATATTTTAAATTATATTTAATAAAATAATATATGAATAAAGCAATAAATTAAACATACAAATAAAAAACAAATGAACAACTACAAAATACTTAAATGAAAAGTTAAATTTTGGAGTTGTATAAGTATATTTTAAATTATATTTAATAAAATATATGAATAAAGCAATAAACTAAACATACAAATAAAAAAATAACAAAAAAACAAACATCCCAAAACTTAACATTTTCACATATCCCAACCGTTTGGTCCAGAGGAGTTTATTGCACGTGCCTACCTGACACGTGGATCAAACACAAAAGAAAACGAGAAAAAAAAATAAAAATAAACACAAAAAGTTCGAAAAGGAAGGTTTGAATAGTTATTTTTGTTCGTTTCCATTGAATGATTCCAAGAAATATGGAAGTGTGAAGGTACAAGAAAAAAATAGTAGAATTGGGTCATATTGACCCCAACAGTACATTAAGAATAAGTTGAAAAATTTTGGTTGTAAATAAAAATAAATGAAAATTATTAGTTGTTTACGTATTTATGTCCTTTATCAACAAATTCATGCAATTTCATGACAATATCTCCGGGGGTTTCCTTTTTATGAGCAAATGAAAAAAAAAATTGGGTCAAATAGACCCCAACAGTACAGTAGGGTTAATGAAAAGTCTATTAGTAGCAATTATTATCACATACCCAAGGAAATTTTCGGGGTTTTTTTCATTTGGGAACTTCTTGTTCCTACAACTAACTTATTATTAAAAATAATAAATTATTTTATTCATAGAAATATAAGTAAAATATGCTATGCGCTTATTTTACCGTTAAACATATTTTCAATGCCCACATGTTTAATTAAATTTTACATGACTTGGCATTTTTCATGGTCACATATTTCATGTATAGACATCATTTTACATTCAATGCATATTATATTTATTATTTGATATTTAGAAGCTGGTCTTTGAATGTATTAAACTTCAAAATTTACGTAAATAGTAACACCATATATTATTATGAATATATTTACGCAGATTTACATAAACATTTCACATAAAATAAACGGAAAATGCAAAATTTGTATAAGTTTCTTTTACAAACATGACGCAATTCATCTCCTATACCAACCAAAACCTCATTACTCATTTTGAAAAGTGATTTAGATACAAAGCTCGCGCATAAAAACATAAAAGCAGTAAAACCTTGACTATAAAACCCCATCTTTTGCCAAGTTTCTATCTATACGAACAATCTTTAACGGATTCCTATTGCTGAACTGCTGCAATTGAAATGCATTCTCCGCACTTTTCAGAAAAACGGCGAAACCATAGAATCGAGTTGTGTGGTCAAATCCATAGAATTATAGTTTCCAGACGAACAGATGGGCCTTCTTCGGAAGAATATTCCGAATCCGGTATTCAAAACTCCGAAGTTGTTCTTTCAATATTCCTTTCTTGCAACGCTTCCCATTGACTTGCTCCTCCTTGGTTAGCGTATGTAGATGCTGCTGCATTTCGCTTTCATAAAATCCATATTCGCGAGTTGTGGGAGAAACACAATAAGAAACCGATTACCGAGGGAGAAGGCTCCAGGTCTAAAAAAAAAAAAAATGGCGGACCGGGACAATCATTGCAACATGGTAGTGGAATGTTCTGGAAAAAGAAGCGTTTTTTCGACCGAGGAGCAAGTGGTGAAAAGACTGACTGCATATTCCTTGCTTTATGCGCGTAAGAGAATGCAATAGACTGAAATACTTGCAGAGAAAGTAAACTGCAGGCAATTCTTTCTTAGAAACTCAGAGAGAATGGAAAATTCCATTCCTTTTGAAAGTCTATCCACATGTGTTTTCAGAAGTCAATCAAGTGTAACTTGTATTTGTAAAATTTTGGTATGATATCATGTGATGTATTTTTTTTTCGCGAGACTAATTTCTGATTTAAAAACTGGACACTTATTTTCTTTTTGATGGTGACATATCTTACAGTTTATCAAAAAATAGGCTTAAGTTTATACACGATGATGTGCCAATTTTGCAGCGTATTTTAGGGAACATAAATGCCAGTTATCATCCCAAATAAAATGAGTAAGGCTACCTAAAATATGTTTCCGATGTAGCAAACCATCATCAAATTTAACAAAAAAATCTCAATTGGTAGTTTTAAAAAAGTTATACATGTTTTATAATTATTTACTTTTTCCACATAAAATCCTCCTTTTTCTCATTCAGGAAAAATTATGTGATCCACCATTAACTACTTTTGGAGTATAGGTATTGAGGAAGAAATATGATTGTGTTTAAATTCCCTAAATTTCTAGTGGAACTAAAGTGTTAACAAAATTATTTTAACAGCTAAAACACCGTGACGTGCTCCGAAAACGGCGCGACTTTTCAAACTATTGATCAACTTTGAAATTACTTGAAATCATACGTATCAGATCCTGGCGACATGGGCTTTCGTCAGGTACTACCTAGAAGTATGAAATCTGTCACTGTGATAAGTATTGCATTTTTAGTCCAAGAGTCTCATTTCTTTAAATTTGTGAAAAGATTGCATTTCACCAGTTGTTTTGCTTTTCAGATATAAATGAATTAGTTTGAATTTATCTACATTAGCAACTATTAGGTTTCATTTCGATGGCAATCCCGAATTTTTTTTATCATAATCATTAAATTCATAATAAAGTAAATCACAAGCTATGAAATAAGTACCCTTACATCACTATTATTTTCAACGTCATGGTATATATTCAAATATTTTAAAAACATGGACTATGTTTGAATTAAATTCCTCAGTTTTGCTTTAGTGGATACCTGGTCACTGGTGTAAATGGGACCAAACATGCCGATCTCCTTGAAAAAAAGGGCTCGAAATTTCTCCCTTCAAGATGTTCATCAGTGCCTTATCATTCCATAAAGCTGTATATTAAACAGATTATGATCCAAAAATATAGTAAACAGCTGCTACTTGACCGCTTGCAGTCAAAGCGATGGAAAGTTGACGATATTTTCTCCATTCTCAACGTTGCAAACGTCGCCACGTCGGGTAAAAGTACACATTCAATTTTTTCTTTTCTTTTTTTATTTTTAACAAAGCTTCGTTAAAACCAAAACTTTAATTTTTCGAAGCTTGATTTGTGAATCAATAAACTTAAGTTCAGTAAATTTTTAAGGCTCTAGCTTTTAAACTCTTAACTTTATAGCCCAAAATCATTTTTGCGCGTGCTCTTTACCCTCCTTTCCGTTACCCGTTTTAAGGATTTTATTTAAGTAATATACAATCCATACTATTACAGGTAATTGCCGTAAGAATTTAATTTCTAATCAAAAGGCGCAAATTGACGCTATATTAGAACAAAATGTCTTACATACTGGATGATTCTATTTCCATCCATCTCTTGGGATAGAGATACGTGACTAATATGCAGCATTACTTACTCTCAACTCGGATATTAGCACAACATCAATTATTCATTGGCGCGCAACGCCATAGAACTCCATTTTATGTATGCATTTGATTTCAGATGAAGTGTTTTTGCTGCTCCCTAGAGATGCACTAATATCGAGATGGTCTAATGGGATATCTCTTTATTTTTCCCTTTACTCCTAATGAAAGAATTTACGTTCTGCTTTTACTTTACAAATAGGCAATCACGTGAAAAATAAATGCGTGATATCGCAAAATTAAAACTGTTCCTCATGTACTGTAAACACTGTTTAAAACTCAATTCCAAGACAACCTGCAATTTTTACAGCGTTGTATGGAAAGATTTACTTAAAAGAATTAATGAAATATATAGTATACGTATTAGTTTTAGATAATTATTTATCTTACTTTAATCATCAAAGCAAATTATTCATCTTTTAATGTTTGTGTAAAATAGAGGCTGATATTTTTATATTTATCCCAAAGTATAAGACCTCTTTGAAGATTTTCTCTGTTGTATTGATAACATTTTCTCATAAAGTCTCTTTTAAACATTTGACACTTTTGAAAATTGGATAAATATTTTTGAAAATATGAAGATGGATTTAAAAATATAATAATTTTTCTAAGAAGTTTATAAAACGTTAAACCCTATAAAATTAAAGGACATTTTCGATATTTTCATAACATGATAATAATCAATTTATATTCACCAGTACAATAACAGAGAATATGATAACCAATTGATTTTATTTTGATAGAGTTATCCAAAAGAGTAATTTACGTGCAAATTTTGTTTTTAATTGCGATGCTTATTTACTTTTTAATTGAACTTCTAAGTTTGACTTTTAAAATAGGCGTGAAAACAGCCCCGTTTGACGTCATTCAATATGAATTATTGGTTTTAATCATTGGATTCAAAGCTTTGTTGATTTGATTGAAGCGGAATGTTGATTTTTACTTTAAAATTAGGGACAAAGGAGATCTGACGTCATTCAATCCTAAACAAGTGCAAAGTGATTGTCGATTCTTATTTTAAAATATTGAATTAACTAATTTTTTTTAAACTTTTAGTGTCTATTTTTTAATACAGAATTTTTTTTACTGCAAAATGCATTTTTTTTTCTGTTTTTAAAAAATGCGGCAATTGGCTCATTGAGATGAAATACCATATTACAGTTTCAAACTTAACTAAATATGACACTAAACAATATCAGATGATGATGATGCTACATATAAGTCAAATAAAGAGTTATATCATTATATGGGCTAATATCGATTAGTCGCTCTTAATTAAATTCCGAAGCTCTACGTCAGCATGCTTGGTGTAGCCGATCCCAACTGCAGATCTTTACGTTATAAATTTATCCCTTTACTTAAAGTTTGATCATTGAAATTTTATCCTAGAAAGAACAACGCTCAAAAAAGAAATAAAGATGAAATTACATGAACAAAATTTAGATAGAATACGGGAAAAACAACTTTAACTTATTTTTACTTACATTATGATAGTTTTAAATGTTTTATGTACATAATGTCACACTAAATGGGGATGGTATAAAAATTCTTGCACATGAAAAGAACATATAAAGTGATGCATGGATAGATTAGTTAAGCATGATGTGAATTTGTTCCATAAAGTAAAATATCTATGTTAACTTTCCATAGAATTTTCAAATATTAAAAATCAAATATTAAGATGTAGATTAATTTAAGTAGAACATATGTTTGATTAAATTAATGCTAAATTAAACATGAATACATATAAAATTCTAAGAATACAGATGATGAATTTTTGAAATAATATTCAATTATTCATGGATCGTTTCTCATTACATTTATTCAACTGGAATCTGATCAATCTCTCTGAAGGATACACCGTCCATACAATTACAAATTCTCCATCTTTAAAGAAACCCGATTTATTTAATTCGTTAACGAGAAGAATCAGCTCCTGTCTAATATTTACCAAGAATCCATTAAAATTCCCTCCCTCTGTTTTGAAATCTCACAATTTCAATTAACTGAAAAATCAGGAATCGGCCTTGTTATTCCTTAAGTAAATAAAAATCATTGGCGGAGAGAAAGTCCATTATCTCATATTATAGCCGGCGAGAGGCATCTCCAGATCCAATGATAAATTAACATCGCCCCTCTTCACTCTCTATTAAAGTGAAACGCCGTATTAATACATCGTTAAAATATGGAAGATCCATAAAAAATCATAAATCTCCTCGGTAATGTTTGATCTTCTTTATTAACAATACACAAATGGCCTGGAAACGAACAGCGAACGTTTATATGTCATTAATTCTGGGAAAATGATGGGATTTTGGAAGGAATATTAAATTCCCAGCTTCCCTTCCTTGCTCCAGTACATGCCTTAATGATGTTTAGTATCCCGATTGCATCATTATTTTTCTTTACAACACTGGCACACTTTCTATTTGTCTTGACTTCAAATTGGATCATTATTGTATACTACAATCTTACTCTTGTAGTCATTTTTCAAAGGGAGTATTAAGTCATCTACTTTGATGGGGAGGAGCACACATTGAAAAGGGAACCTCTCGGATTTATTAATATTCTCTGGGATGAGAGCGTGCGTTTCTCTCTAAAGACTATTTGAAATTCAAATATGCTAACGATCTCGTTAGAAAGGTAGTATATCCGAGATACTGGTTACGTGAAAATATGCCTACAAATGGTTACGCTTTTGTTTTATGCGTGAGATTAAAGGTTATAAATTATCTACTTCCTTATGTTTACTAAAATAGGTAAGCATATATAATGAACTTACTGTTTGCGTGACAAGAAGCTTTTCGTAGAAATTTTTAAAAAAGTATACTATCACCGTTTAAGAATATGTACTCTGATTTATTTTAAATTTGGATTTTAAAACACCGAAGGAAACATGGAGTTAAGAGTTTATCCGTGAATTCTTCCGGTGCCATTAGGGGGAGGAAAACTAAAATTTAACCCCCTCTAGAGTCCTAATTCAAAAATTTCCTTTAATACTCGAAAATATTTCAATTTAATTAAATAAATTACATTACAACAATTTTATAATTCGGATGAAAAGTTATAAATCTGCGGTCTAAGAAGAAGGAATGTTAAAAAGTGTCACAAAAAACTTTTATTAAATATGTGCTATTCCACATTTTTTGCTTTAATGATAGAAGATTTAATAAATTTAAATAAGTGACAAATTCTTCTCTGAGTGCATCCATTTTTCATGTAACGGTAATACAACTTAAAATGTTTGTCTTTTATTTTTGAACTTTTAATCTCATAATAAAAAATACCCTTAAAATGCGTTAAGGTTGTGTGTTAAAAGATGATAAGATAGACTTTGGATTATTTTACATGAATAAAGGATGATACCAAACATAACCAAAATAGGATTCTTAAATCACATCGTGCGATATTACTACATGCAAAACATGACAGCAATAAACATGTGGCTGAATATTGATGAGTTATTTTTCGAATAAATCTCTCAGATCAAATTTTAGAAACCGTAATATCATCCGAGCGTTTTTACTTGGTTATAAATATTTAAGGTTTGTACGAATGTATGGCACACCATGTATTTTACAATCTTGTAAAATAAGGCTAAATTACGTAGTTCAGAAAAGCATAACGAAAATTCATCGGTAGCTATTCCTATTACAACACCACCCAAAGAAACTAACATCAATCTCTTAATTTTGAATATTTATAATCAAAATAACTCGCTTATTCAAGTTTATTTTCTAATACACAAAATATGGGGCCATTAACGAAGTCAATTTCATTCATCATAAATAAATCGCACGTATTTCCATTCCTTATCGGCATGAAATGAGATCTCTCAAAATTCCCATTCCTTGCATAATTATCACACATAAATCCATTCGCCATTTTTATTCCATCTCGACCGAGGAGGGTTCCTGTGGAGAAAACGAACAAAATAAATTCCTCCTAATGCGTATAAACAAGATGCAAGACCGAGAAGCGCAAAGTTCTGAAACGTGTGAATAACACTTTCTGACAACCAGAAATTGCTTTTCGCTCCCCATTAATATCAAAATCCATATCTTGGCTTTGAAGTGAGCTTCAGAGTGCTAAAAGGGGAACTAGATAAAAATTGATGGGGTATTTTTCTTTTCGATAATTATTGTGCTTCTAAGGGATGCCTCGCACTCTAAAAGCGTCTAGCGTTGTTGACAACAAGTTTATAGTATATCACACTTCAGTTTGAGTTGGGATGATATTGTTTTATTATTTATTACTACCTTGTGATGAGAGCAATGTGAAACATCTCTTCCTATAGAGGCATGATTCAGTAATAATAAATCATGTCTCCCTAGCCAATAATGTGTCAGATGCCATGCGTAATGGAAAAAAAATTAGAGTAGCCCTTGTAATATTTGATTACTTTTATATTACCATTTGAAAATTAATTAGTCTAATTGGTTTTAAAAATGTAATTGACTTCCAAAACCCATTGTACAAACAAAAGTAAAGTATTTATTGAATTACCAATCACGGTACAAAAAAAGAGAAAGTTATAGCTTTAATAAATATTTATTTATTTATAAAATATTATATTTTGAAAGCGCTCTCTTAACCGACGTAGTGGGTAAGAGTACGCACGACTTGAGGTAAAGAGTAGGAGCCTTGAAAACTTGTCAGAAATCGCAAATATAATATCCACTGACATCTTTTGTTGGCAGATTCCTCCCTAATCTTATTACTATTTGTATCTAATCCACACTTGATTCAATTTTTGAAAAATGACATTACATGGAAATGGCAGTTTTAATTTTCTTGAATTTTACATTGTGATACGTTTCATCTTCAGATGATTATTAAGCTTTCACTGTGGAAAATAGGCATTCATTCCCCAACTGTAGCACATAAATTTCATGTGGTGAAGAGTAAGTTGAATTTATTTTTTATCTCTCTTGAAACCTCTCAACTATCTTGTGTATGCGTACTTAAAACCGCCAATGTATTACTCATTTAAATCGTCCTTAAATATCCTTAAACCTTACTACAGTTATATTCTAACGAAGCCGCGTAGTTCAAAAGGAAGCCTTTCCCACAATGATAGTGTTTAGTTTGAAAGTAATAATCAGTTATTTTATTTACAAAAAAAATTAAAATTCCTAATAGAAAAATAATATGCAAACGCAGCAAAACCGCATTTTTCCTGATAAACAAAATACAGAAAGTATGAAAATAAGAATGACACTCTATTTGTAAGATACCTTAAAATAGATGTGCTCATACTATGATCTTTCGCTTTCACTGTTGCCAACTGGGAAAAAACAGCTGCGTATTCTTTCCCGACTGCGCACTCTACCCACTCCTTTCCCCTAATTATTTGTTATTTTTGACAAAAGAAAACTTTTAGAATGGTTTCAAACATGTCTATAATAAAAAGAAATGCATAAAATGAGCTAATTTAAAACCAACAATATATATACAGGATCTTTTCTGTTCTCTCTAAATCAACTACTATAAACGACTAAACAGAAATCCAGTGGTTTTTATTATGGGAAACTTTTAATTATGGGAGAATTTTAATGCAACTCTAACCTTTAAGCAAATTTCGAGAATACTGATGATTCAGCGCAAGTTTTCTAACATAATTCTTGCTAACTCGATTAATTAATCTTTCAGAAGCACAAAAGTTAATTAAGCATAGAATGGAAATTACTTTCTCTCTTGGGGTGTTTACCTTATTGAATAAAAATACCTGTTAAAATAGTATATCCTTACATTTGAACATTATTTAGAGAATCACATGTGTATCAATTTCAAGTAAGCAAAAAAAGTACATTGACATTTCTTCTTTTAAACTATTTTATGCCTGAATCTCAAAATTAAAACCTGTTAAGTTCTTATGTCTATTTTCTTATTTATAATGCTTAAAATTTATTGTTTAGAAGAGAGCTTGTAGCATATTCTGATGAATAGTCCTTTTGTAATTTAGGAAAACCAGTTTTAAGAAAATTATAATGATTTTTTTTTTTGACACAATGGCCAAATTTTCTGTGTTTAAACAAAATACCGGTTAGGCATTTTGATTGAAGTTAAGTATATTTAATTATCCATCTTAATCTACATAAATTCGAGAATAAACTTTCATACACAATTTAATTAAATTATTCGAATAGAAATATCAAATATTTTTATCCCATTAATTATTTATCCTACTATGGATTTAAATTACTCTGTCGGAGAAGATATATTGAAGTATAGAAACAACATAAAACAAGAACTATTTAAAACATAGTTTTACAGTAAAACCTGCGTTTTTGAAAACTAAGATTCAATCAAAATGCTAAAAGGTATTAATTTTTTTTTAAAAAATACCAGTTAAACAAGGGAATAAGCAGAATAAGGTTTCGGATGAAGATTATAAGTAAACCTAAGGAGGGACGTATTAATTTTTTAATGCATAGGAGTAAGCACCTTTTCTTTTATGCTTCGAAAATAAATTCTGTGACATCAAATAATAAATTCTTCGCACCCTAATATTTAATGACAGCACCAAACGACGTAATAACATATCCATCATAATATACGCCTAATCTATCCGCAAGTAATCCTAAAACACGAAACCTGGATTTATTTATGATATGGGGCGATAGAAGAGCCTCCGCCTGGGGATTTCGAAGACACTTTTCAATTTTTTCAAGGACCTCCCTTTTACCACCGAGAGAAGGGTAGCAAATTACTCCGCTCGGTGTAATTACCACTTAATCACCGTCCTTCAAACACATTCATTAGACAAAATAACCCATAAAGAAAGACTCAGATCACTTTGCCTCGCTGTAAAACGTAGGCTTTAATCTTTAGAAAAGGAGGGCGCTTTTTGGTTTCTGAGTTATTGTCAATGAGGATCTTAATTACTGCCAAGGAACCTGTCAGAGGGGGTGGGGTATTTACCTCAAAAGGAGAGGAGGGGGGTTTACTCTACTTTGGTAAAAAGCGGGAAAAGGAGTTGCCTGATTAAAACGTGATTTGGGAAGTTCCAAAGGTTAGGGATGTGCTATAGTAGGGTTTTTTCTCTTCAGGGTTTTGGAGGGACTGTGATTCTTTGAAGTGGTTTTGATTTCGGTATCTCTTGAAGCGAAGGGTTACGGTGTTGGTTTTCTTTCCAGTTCTGACACTTACTGTGTCAACATGAGGGGTTTCAAAAGACACTTCACACTTAAATTAAATGACCCTAGTCGCATAAAATTTTGTTTTTTAATGTTTGAATGTTTCTTGAAGCAAAGTGTTTTTTTATTAAACATCGTCACAGAGAAGGAGATTTTTCGTGAATAATGAATCAGAAAAGTATGTAAGAAGGATTAAAATAGTTGTCTTAAGGTTTCAAAATAAAAGGTATTGTAAAAAATATCAGAATACAGTGTAAAAATATGAAATCTTGCCCCGTACTATCTTACACAGGCAAACGGTTGTATACCTTTAGCTGCTACTGTAATACTGAGCAATAAAACCACCAAGATAAATTAGCTGTTATCAGGTGGCAGTGCGAGATCATGCATCATTATTTAGTAGTATTACTTTCATTTTCAATTAAATGACTCTCTCCAGCAATCTCAACAGTGTCTCTCAATTTTCAATAGTAAAATATTTAATTGCAACCCAGTTGCCAAAAAGCCTTTTAACGCTACCTGTCTTTCAGCATTACTTCTTCAATTCACCTTAGTAGTTGTTCTTTATATTAACCATTCATTATTGAGCCATTTAAGATTTATTCCATTAATTAAACTAAAATTTAACAATTCTTTTTCACTCTATCAACAACCACATGATCATACTTTCTCATTAAGAAAGCAGTAGTTATTTTACCTTCGTCCTCCCAAATTTTGCTTAAATTTTTAGGAAGACGGAGATTTGCCCTGGTAAAATCACTATACATCTCACTTAAGTAATAACTTATATTTTATGGGTAAAATAAAAAATAACGAACATATTTATTGCTATCGAATTCCCGTAACTGTTACACAAAATCAACTTTCTTTTTCGGGGTTTTGCATTTAAGGAAACTCAATTACTTATTCAAAACAGTGGCAGAAAATAAAGTCCCAGCACCGCAATATGAGGTGAGTCTACCTCAAACCCTCCCATCCAATCCCCTACTTATCATGGAAATTAAAGCAACACATTCTTGAACCCAACCCCACCTCTCGTGTTCCCCAATTCCCATGATAAATCAATGCCGCCGTTTGAAGCCTCATCACTCGAGTACATCTTCCCCCACCTTATCTCTTATGTTGAATCCCTATTTAGAATTTACAAAATCTTCGCCCGCAGACAAGCGAAGTCAAGGCTCCCAAAATAGAACATTAACTCTAAAAGCCTTCTCCAAAAACCCCAGCCATTCACGGGATATCAGCGGGCCGGAGCCATAAAAGTCGCAGATACATTTATCCGAGGGAAGCTGAACATAAATAAAGTCTATATCCCTCAACGTTTTATTTTCGCCTCTCCTCATATGTTTTATAAAATGTGGGATCACCGGAGAAGTCCAAGTCCACAAGATCTGACAGGTCTGGGATGGATTTTTGAGCAGGGCGTGGACAGAAGATGAATGGGGTAGAGCCGCTTTATAGACCGTTTTTCCATTTCTCACCCGAGTGGAATATTGCGTGTTTTGTTCCAATTCGTACTTTTCCTCTCGTCACATCTTTTTAGTGAATCATGCGTTTTTAAGTGGATGTCTTATTATTTCACATTTGTAGTTTTCAAGCGTTATTATTTGCTTGATGATTATTGTAATTAGGTTAATAACTGTTAAGAGATAAAAATAGAATTATTTTTATCTCGATTTATGGGTTTTAAAACAGCATGAATGTAATTTTATTAAATATTTTTTCACCATGATCCTTCCTTTTCTCTCTCTCTCTTTTCTTTCATATTTTATCCCTTATTTCTCCCCTCTTATTTTTCTTCACTGCTTATTTTTCTTTTTCTAGTTTTTACTTACATTTCTTCTTCAACACATTATTTCATTCCATTTCTCACTACTAGAGAATGCAAAATGAAAATAGTTTTATCATGGAAAGTCAAACATTTTATCGTTACTTGAGTGATAGTCATAAAAAGAACTTTTAAAATAAAAAAAGTATTTATTGTAAAGCCATTAATCTAAAAAGAAATTTGCCTTTAAAATAATATTTTTCCTCTCAAATTTCTTATTAAAATGACATAACAAATGTGCTTAACACAGACTTATAGCATTTGGTTTAAGGTACCCAGCAATTAAAATTTCATTGATATAAAAAACACAAATAGATACATACCTTTTATGAAATTATTATTATTCCTTATTTTCGCTGAAATCTATGTTTAGCCAAGAAAAAAAGTACTATAATTTTTTAAACTAACCAAAGTAAGACCGTAAAAATATGATAGAAATAAAGGAAATAGAAATGCGATAGAAGAAGTTCTCAGATATTTTTTTTTACCTTACCCAGTTTAAATCTCTGTTTTCGGTTAAAGGGATTTACATTCAGTGTACACAGATGACAAATTAAATTTGGTAAAAAAAATCCTTGAATCATATACAAATTTAAATAAGAAATTTGATGTTTCTAGGATCCACTGTGGTGAAGGAATTAAATCCATAGTGAATAATGAATTAAAGTTAAAAATTTTAAAACAGGTAAATATTCATATTTGATATCAAATCTACGATTTGGCTGGAATTTACATATTTCTACCCAACTTAAATATCGTAAGGAATGTCACCAGAGAGAATGTCTCTAACCATGTTATATACCATGTTATATAAATTAATGTTCCCAGAAGTTTAAGGATTAGGAAGAAAGTCATTATTTCAAAAATGTGTACTTTTATATATCCTTTCTATACTTTCAGTTCAAAGTACGAAATTGAATATAGGAAATGGAAAATTTTGTAAAGCTCTCATTTCACAAAGAAAATTAGTATTACACATTCTATTAAATTACCTTTTACCTTCCTCTTTTAGATATTCCCGGAACATATTAATATTTGGGATTTAAGAGTCTTCCTTGAATGAAAGTATCTAATATTATAATAGAAATTGTAAGTATGAGGGAATGAAATAGCATGTTCCTGTTTTATTGCAGCTTTGTATTAGCATAATACTTAACTAAAAGGTACAACAGATATCTCGTAACTAATCCCCCGATGAACTTTGTTCCCCGTATGATTGTAAACCCTTCGATAAAAATATTTAAATTTTAATTTCGTAATGCTAAAAATAATAATGTTATTTAACGAAAAAATCATTAAATATTCTTATCAAACAATATGCTGCATTCACAATAATCTATTTTAGTAATTGTTATTCTATAATTGGCACAGACGGCACAAAGCTGTGCATTTGTTATTTCTTTATGTCTTATAACTTTTTAATGAATGACATCAAAAACAATCCTCAGAGCAACTAGTTAAGGGTTAAATATAAACCATATAAAATTATTCGGACATATACTATTCTTAGCTTAAAAATTAAGTTTACTTCTATGCTTTAACAAATTTTTCTTAGTTACGAGTTAATTATTGAGCTGCAATATAGTTAACGGGGTTTTTTCTTTCAATTAAAACTAAACAATTCATACAATTTTCTCACAAATTTTAAAAAAATTATAGAACTTGGCACTTATAATTTTAGAATAAAACTAAAACAGATATTTACCTTAGAACTAATTTCAAAATTCATTACTTAAATTTAAACCTGGAACCAAATGTAGGTACTGTTTGTTTAAAGCAAACGAACAGTTCATCGGAATACATGAATATGACAGGTAAAATGAATAAATTCAAAATCCCACGGTTTCCTTTAGCTCTAATGGCTTACAGCGAAACTGCAATAAAAGTACTGCAATATTTATAGTCCCAATTTATCTACATTCATATATACAACCCCCGCATCAATTTATCCAGCTGAAATTCTTGGCTCTTCCGCCCATGAATTTTTAAGAAGAAAATGGTCGGAGTGTTCCCGCTGCTTATAAATCAGTAATGCCACAAAGTAAAACAGAAAAATTATCCCTGAGACGAGAGATAGGAACAGTATCATTGGATTGGACGTGGTTGAGGGGAAGGAAATATTCCGACTCTCATAACTTGTACTTGAATTCAAACTCGGGCATATTTCATCATTAATTTATAAGCACTTTTTTTAATCTATTTGAGATTAAAAACTCTTAAAAAGAGCTGGAAACATGCTTTAGCGTAATAAAATAAAATTGAGCATACTTTTGAGTTAAGTTTGGCCAGTACTTTCTTTTGAAGAAGTTTAGAAGTCATATTTCAGATTATTATTGAGAACACTAAATAAAAGTTTTTATCTACTTAGTTTATCATTTGATAAGAAAATATAAATTATCTTTGAAAAATAGCTTGATAAATTTTGGTAAATACCTTTAAAGTAATAAAATACTTTTTTATTGAAATGAAGTAAAACTTGAGGAATAATTAGGAAAGGGCTTCGATTTTCCAAATAATATTTTTGTTTTTCTTGGATCTATTTTCGTTTGAAAATGTACTTCTTAACGTAATAGCTTCTCTTTCTTAATAAGTAAAAAAATAAAACGCTTAGAGTATAAAAAAACTAAACTACTTGGAAAGAATACACTTCTCTGAATATTTAATAGCCTTAAAATATTTATATTTAATTAAATAAAAGCGTTTTTTACAAATCATTTTTATTTAAAATGTCCTAAAATAAATTAAGATTTTATTTTTGTTCTAAATGAATCTGCAAATTTATTATAAACAATATAATGTGCAATCCCTTTTATTAATGATAATTTAAAAAAACAAAAAATCAAGGTTTTCGGGACGCATCATCCTGGTCATTCTACAAACATTAGATAATTTACAAATTCGTTTATTTTACGAGTCTAAAAAGAAATAATTTCCCAACATTGAACTAAAAGAATATTCCTGTAAATTGACGCTTTAGTAAGTTACAGTATCACCTCTGGTAATTTATTCAGAATTACTGTGTTATTCCTGAAAGGAACTAAAATTGAACAGCATTTTTTCGATCAAATCTTTTTATGCACAGAGGAGAAAATATCGAAAAGATTTTCATCAAACTCAGTCAAGAGCAACTAAAAGTAAAAATTTGATTAAGTGAGAAGACTGCTGGCACATCCTAAATGAAAAATCGAATTCCAATTTTTAGATATAGCCAGTGCTTTCTACGTTCGAAAAAGGTAAAGAAAAACTTTACAAATGATCAATGCCCTACCTTATTCCATGCTTCTAGAAAAAAGTTTTCCTAACTTCGAAAATGGAATATTGGTTCCTATCGCCCAACTTTCATAATTCATAAAAAGGGGAATCTTCATGAAAAAAAAACGTATTAGAATACAAACTTTCTGGAATTCTGATTGCAATTGTATCCGAATTGTGTTTGCGAAGGACGTAACAACAATTCCTAAGAAAGTCTCTAGTTTCGGGTGAAGAATTGTATTTGTCAAAGGAAATTGAACAACTAAGATTACCCTTACAAACCAGTAGTAAATATTGTAGTTAAGTTATATTTTTTTTTCATGTTTCTAACGCGCGCGCGAATAAAATAGTTACGAGGAATTTTTGTGCCTAGCTTCAAAACTTCAAACTAATAATTTGATTAAGGCAGACTTGAAAAGCTTTTGGACTCACTGAGTTAACGATAGTTTACGTATTAGAATAAAAAAAACGTATTAGAATAAAAACTCTCTGGAATTCTGATTGCAATTGTATCCGAATTGTGTTTGCGAAGGACGTAACAACAATTCTTAAGAAAGTCTCTAGTTTCGGATGAAGAATTGTATTTGTCAAAGGAAATGGACTCTAACCGTCTGACGTCACACGGAACCAACACGTGACCTACTGAGCTTGCGATTGGTTACCACAGATACTACACTAGTAGATCTACTAGTGTAGTATCTGTGGTAACCAATTGCAAGCTCAGTTTTAGGTCACGTGTTGGTTCCGCGAAGTCTCGAACCAGATAGGCGGTTAGAGTCCATTGAACAACTAAGATTACCCTTACAAACTAGTTTCTTACTTTCAAATTATTTTCAATTTTTATAGCGATAATGTATGCTTTAAAGTCAACTAAATTCCTATTGTCTTTGTTTTATATGATAATCTTACTAGCTAATACAAGCTAAAAAACTTAGTAGAATTATTTTTAACTATTAAAATCTTAAAATTCAGGTTTTTTGCAGAGCAGTTTTTAAATATACTATATGAATTTATCAGACTAAATTCAAATTGTACAAAACTTGTATCAGGAAATTCAATATTACTCATCGTAATAACTTCCCTTATCAAGCATTCTGATTGTGAGCTCTTATAAATCCATCCGAAACTTCAGAGAAATTGAAATGGGGAAATCGCTTTAGCATTAGGCACATTTTAACTTAACTAGAGCTTCACTAAAACCAACAAATTAACGCTTAAGACGTGTGTCGACAACACCAATAATTACACTGCTCGAACTCCTAACAGCAACCGGAAGATGTTACAATCGTGCCAGCTTAGTGGTACTTAGCCATGACATGACACTGGCACAATGTCCCAATCCGACGCAAGCAGGACCTTGTCGGCTTGCTCAAATCACACCGTTTACATGATTAGAGCCCCCACTCTTGAGCCTTCATGACTCCGTAATGAGGCACTTTCAATTCTCTTAGATCCGTGCAAAGGTGCTCGTTCGAACGGCTCAAAGGTTCCCGGGAGCGATTTCAATTTAGTGATAGTTATTTCGCGACGTGCGTTTTAATTGAAGTTAATGTAATGGATCTCCATATTGTTTTGGTTCTGTTATTGTAAAGACGCTTGCGAAATCGCATTGTACCGTGATGAATAATTTATTATTTTGAACGGTGTTCGAATCTGTTATGAATATTTTAAGCAATGATGCTTGTATTATCTATTGTGCCATCGTAAATGAATTCCGTATACTTCTGTTCGTAATAAAAGTGCACAATTTTTATACTGAGTGTTTAAAAAGTAGGCTCGAACTCTGAACAGGCATCTCTTGCGTGGAGTACACACAAATGTTCGAAGAACTATACCTGAACGATCCATACTTTTCACCCGAAACTGTATAAAACGTCATAACGTTCAGTTAAATAAACAAATATAAGATTCCAAAACGTTATATATTTAGGAAAATAACCTCATCTAATCATATCACCAATGGATGAAAATATCAGTAATAGTCATTATAATACGTACTTTTACAGGGCTCTGTTTAGTTAACACGTTTAGCCAAACCCCTGCTTTCTGTTTTTCCAAGCCATATGAAGACACCTAACACAGCTTTATGAATTTTCACCAGCCAAATATGGGATACGAGTTTATCTATTGCACGAAACCAATTACAATTATACACGCTTGAACGAAAATGGAAATGGGAATTTATTTCCATCTCTTAAAACGAACGAAAGAATAAACATGCTTCGAAGAAACTCAACAACTTTCGCAAAAATGTTTCTTTTCAACCAACCCCACGAAAACAGCACTATTTCCTGCAATTTCCATATACCCATCCCTTCTGTGGCACTTCAATAACACGATTTATGTACCTACGAAATCCTCCCACAAACATCGCACCTTCCGTAATCAGTCTCCACGGAACCAAAAACACCGTATCTCCCCCGATACTACCGCCTTATCCATTCAGACCAATTAAAATATGGAAATCAATACGGCTGCATCCCATTTGAATGTCTGAGGACGATCAAATCAGCTTTCACCGGCATAAATATCGGAGCTTGTTAAAGGCGCTATCTATCTCCACAGCGCATCACCGCGGGCTTTAACGAACAAGTCCGTTGCTTCCTCCGTAATCAGAATAACTGGCGATGGCTAATATTTGGGAGTTGTTGAAGTTTTCGCAAAGACGCACGGTTCGATAGTTGGAGCTTTCAGTCTCGTAATTCATATCGCTGGGATCGTGATGGGTAAGGGGGCCTTCCTGGGGGGATTTGGATGGAACTAAAAATCTGGGGAGAGTAGTTCTAGGTGCTTGCTTTAGTTGAAAGTTTTTTTATAAGGTGGAGTAGGAGTTTTAGTTGACGTCGTTTATAAGGTTAGAAGGATAAATATTCCTATTAATAAGAATGTTTGAAAAAATTGTTTTTTTGGGGGGTCAAATGCATGAATTTAGGGCGGGGTTCATCTTGTTCTTGTTCTTGTTGGTCATTTAGAGACATTTGCTGACTCCTATGGAGCTGCTTGGTCTTCTTCAACCGTACCTAATTCATGAATATTGCATTAGATTCATTTTAAAAGAGCTAAAGATGACTTTATTGCAATAAACATTGCCCGTTAGCAAATCTATTATTAATTCCATTATTTATAAAAAGGGCAAAGCAGAAGAAAGCCAAAAATATAAACGCTGGATCACTGCTTTAGACACGAGATGAGGCAAAGATACTTTTTAAATCCAACAATTAAAACTTTTGTTACAATTACAGTTTTTCTATTAATAGCAACCCCTCCAAGGCAAAAACTTTAGACAGTTTTTATAAATATGTTAAAACATTATAATTTTATGTCTACCTCTTACGTTTGCACACAATAACCCATTGCCACAATAACGATAGAAGAAGAAAAATATTGTAGATGTACTGGCAAAAGAGGGCTCTTCCATGATCCAGGATTCTAGGGATCCTCTAAGGTACCTCGAGATATTCTCAAGAAGCAAGGCCTCTGTAAACAACTCCTGGAATAAACCACCAGAACATCCATGGTACTTAAGTGAGGGTCCTGGAGCTTTAATTGATTTTGTTGGTGACAGGAGAGATCAAACTGCTTTGGCTCGCCTGTTCACCGGACATCTAAAAACATCAGGTTTTCTAATGGTACCCAGGACATCACTGTTTGCACCAAGTGCAATGTTTAAAAGGCCACCGCACAACACCTAATTGAATGTGTAAATTTGGTGCGAGAGACCTTAAAAGAAGACCCTCTTTTGTAAATGATATTTTTAAGGCGAACAACGACCTCATGGATCTGATCTGATCAAGATCAGAGAGATAAGTAAGAAGAAGACGTGTCAAAGATTTAATAATTTAACTTCAGATTCAAAAATATAAATAGATTTAATAAAAAAATATGAATAAAGACACCCTAATAAAAGACAAACAAATGCAAAATGAAAATGAAATCAATGCGGTTTGTCTTGCATATTTCTATCACCCTCCAACAAAGGATGATATCTCTTCACTTGATTCCAAGAACCCACACTTAACCAGATCCTCCCCACTCAAGACACCAACACCTCCGTTTCAAATCATCGATCACCCATCCAAAACAACACAACCGGGGAAAAAAGAACCAAAGGAGATCTCACTCAAGGGTGGAGAGAAATATCTGGGCTTTTCATTTTTCCTGCCAAGCGAACTTTGATGCTAACGCAAACAGAAATCCCGAGGAAGAAAAATGAATTTCCTTCTTCTCAAAAGACTGTGGAACAATTTCATCGCGACCGGGTTTTCCATTTCCTCCCCGCTCCTGTAAATAGGAGGGGCTCCCGATGACGAACTCACTCCCGGGGATAATCTGGAAAACAAACGGATCCGGATACTTTTTCCCGGAATTCGACTCGGCGTTTGATTTCGTGTTTCGTATGGTATTACGACTGAATTTGATGTTAAGTTTCGCCTAATTCTGGGAATGAAGGTAGCTTGAGTTTTCAATGGAGCTATTTTCATGCTCTAATTCCTTTTAGTGATTTATATTTCGGTTGGTACATTTTCTATTTAAATTTTGAATTAATATTTCCCTTTTTTATTATTACTTACTGACGTATTGTGAGAAGATTTTACGTCTTGCGCAAGTAAACAACTGTATGGATGGCGTCGTATTTCACGTAATACAACATGCATTGGCTTTAAAATTATTTTGATTACTTAATATATTTTGCGTTTAGTTCTTCTAGATAGAGTTGAATTGTATGTTTCCAGTTGGAATTCTGGCTAGATATGTTTTTGTCTTTTTGAAAACATGACAGAATTTGACGTTTTTAATTCCGAACGACAAGAATACCTATTACCGTTCCTAGATTATTTATTGTTTTAGAAAATCAAGAAGTTAGTATTCTTTTACGACAATATCATTTTCTTTAATTAATTTAATTGATTGAAGTTATTTCTACAGCTAATATCAGAGTTATGGATGGTGTTGAATTATTTGATAACCACATGTAAGGGTGTAATATTACTCACAAACACGTTATGTGTATAACTAATGCATATTATATTTCAAAAATATGCTTATCCTTAAGTGGAATTTCATTATATTTGTTTTTAGAGTTTTAAAAGTAAATACTGGATCATAAGTCATTAAAAGAAAGTGATTAAATGTTTTGGATAAACAGTGTTGGATAAATACAAATTTTTCTTTATATCATGCGCAAATATTTAATTCTTTCAATTAAATGCGGAGCATATCAACATCAATGGGAAGTTTAAATTTAAATTTATTAGAGAAATAATGTGTTACATTTGGCCTTATGTATTTGTAATCTATTTCAAACAATGTTATCCACTATTCAACCAATTATTGGAATCCTTACGTGATTGCATAGTAAGTTTTAAAGATGTATTATTAATAAAATTATAAAAGAGCTCAAATACTTCTAAAGTCTATACAAACTTTAGAAAATATTTGAAATCATTTATTACCACAGAATACTCTGCCAAATAAATTCAAAAGCAAAATAAACAACCCAAAACACGCTTCATAAACCTTTAGAAAATTCTCCATCGCGCGCTATCCCTTACTTATCATCATTAACAAGCAATGAAAGAGAATCCATTAAACCCAAATCACCCTCGCACACTGCCAAGCACCGTCAACCTCTACGACAAAACGATCCTCCTCTCTTCCAAAAGCGATACAGTCCTCAAAAATTATTATTATTATTATTATTTTTCCGCCCCTTTGTGTCCCCTCAAGCGCCTCCTCCTCACAATCGGTTATCACGTAGGCTGCAGCGGCCTTTCCGAGCATGAAGCAATGCCTCCTCCTTTTGTGATGTATTATTTCACACTGCCAACAATGCCTTTCCGCTTCCTTGAATATTTAAACACCCTGGAGACGCACCAACCTTTAAATTGTAAGTTAAAGCTCTCCCCGGGGTTCGCGCCCCGCTTTATCTCATTGGGAATATATAGTTGAGACGAAAAACTGTTTCCCTTTAATTAATCCGATGAACAAGGGTAAAAAAATGCTGATACTGTTCAGTTAATGAGCTTTTATAGTAGTGGTTTCTTTCGTTTGAGAAATAAATGTCTTTTGGTGAAATGCCCAGTTTCGGAAGATAGTAGGCCCTGACCTTGTTCAGATGGTGATAAGGCCTGTCTGTGTTGAGAGGAGGGTTATGAATTTTTTTATTGGTCATGGGAGAGCCTTTGTTGCTTTTTAGGGAGCTCCTGGCGTTTTTCGGGGAGAGTTTTATGTCTCTATTGCTTTTGAAGAGAGTCTCCCCGAGGAAGATAATAAGAGTGAAGGAAATATTGGAGATTCAAAAACTTTTAGTGTTTAAGCGGTGATGTGAAAGCTTGTTTTGTTCGATGCGGTCTTGCATAATTTAAGTAATTTTATTATGCTACATGTTTAATCTGTCTAATCAGAATTAGAATGGGGAAGGTTCGGGGTCGCAATAATAGGATGAAAAATTAATATTAGTATTTTCCCCAGAGGCGGATTCTTTCAGTCTTATTATAATTCATGCTGATATCAGTACCTTATCACATTCATCAGTGGGCACCTGTTAATCAAATTAATTGGACTGATTAATTAACTGACACATTCACACAAACCTACATTTTTATATGTACCTAGTTAACATACTATTTATTAATAATCATAACATAGGTAATCATTATTAGAAAAACTTAATTTATAATAGGTTTGAGAAGGAATTTTTTGCAGGAGGATGTTTTGAAAGGGAAATTTAATGTCACTTTATTATAAAGTAATGTTGAAACCTTAACTCTAATATATTTCTTTGATTTACATAATAAATCAAATAAGTCCAAAATTTATTAGTGATTCATTTTTCATAAATTATCCAAATTCTTTCTTTTACTCAATAACAAATACTTTTTTCCTGATTAGCTTAATTTTGATTTTAGGTAAGTAAATTGTGAATTTGTTTCAATAAAAAATGTACATCTTTCTTTTCCTAGAATGCTATAAAAAGGAAAAGTGAATGATTAGAATTACGGAGTTTACTTAAAGCAGTGAATAAAATATTACTAGATAACCTATCCAAAATTATTCTGATATCTTGAATTAAGTTTTTAAGTCTCTAGAAAACTATATTTTAAATGAAGTTGTTTGACACACAAAAAACAAATATTTTGAAAGCATTTTTTTTAAAGTGTAAAGAGCGAAAATGCGTTTCCTCAAAGATTATGTTTACAATAAATCTCAATCCAACAGAAAAAGCATTTATACCCTATTTTGGAGTTTTCATCTCCCTAAAAGAGCAGAAACCTTCCATTTTTCTCAGGACTCAGCAAAGCATCCAAAGAATTGTCTCTCGCCTTCCCTCTTTTATCGCTCAGAGCGATGCATCTCTATTTGCCTTCCTTCCGCCATCATGGTGACGTCATTGCACGTGATGGACGACGTGTGAAGAGCAGGAGTGTCACACAGGGAGCTCTGGTTACCTCCAGGGTCAGTTGGCTCCGACTTATTTTCATTCCATTATTCCCCTTTATCGGATAGAATAGTCAACGCAGTTTTTGTTTGTTCCCGTTTTTTTTAACTATCCGCTCCCGCTGTTCATAATGTTGCGGATGATGTTCCCGTTGTTTGTGATGGCTATAGGAAATGGATATTTTGCTTTTTATTTATCCCTGATTGTGTTCTGATCCTTTCATTTATGCAAAAGATAATGATTATGTATACCTCTAAAATAAACCTCCAATAAACTATCTGGCTCTCAGATATACTTCCCAAAGCACTGAAATTAAAAATTGTGTACTTGAATCTCTTAAGACACGATTCAGCCAATATGATTTTTTAAACAAAATATAAACCAATCTAATGCTTTATTAGAAATAAATATTATACGTAGGCACTCAAAACGCATACTTTTTTGCGTTGTTACTCGCTCTCAAATTCACATACTTTATAAAAGAAATATAGTAGCATAGCAAGTAAGGAGTCATAACACAAGCATTTTTAACTTTCACTTGTATTTTACACTTAATAACACATCTCCCTTAAAAAAATAGGGATTGGTAGAATATCTCTTTCTCTAAACTATTTGTATGGGACGTATAAATCGTTATTTTAGAAACTTTATCCTTTTTAAAATACAGATGTTTTTTTAATCGAAATTCCAATATAACCTAACCTTTTTCAGTCTTTGCCGCCCAAATTTATCATAGGCTTCAATGTGAAATTAGGACGATCTAGGGCTTAAAGAGTTAAAAGATATACATGCATAAAACCAGTATTCGATACCGATAGGGTGTAGAAATTCTATAATCTGTTCTATTCTCGAACATAAAAAATCAGATCAGTGAAAATTAGTATAAATGTTGATTTTATTGAACATCGTATTTGTAAATTATTACAGTCATAATAAAACTGAATAAAATAATGGTGGTGTCTGTCAAACAATCTGTATTTCACTCTAATGTTTATGAATTCTCCATAGGTATACGGGAATTATCCATCTATGAATTACAAGATATAGTACAATATTCTGAAAGGGTCTTCTAACATCATTATACTAACATAAGGTAGATAAATTAACTACTGTCTTAATATACTTGAAACCTATCTGCGTATAGTTTGCGTTTGCCCTTTCACAGGTGGGGAAATACTAAATATTTCTCATCAGTTAGGGATCATTTGTAACTCTTAGACCTAGCGTGTAGTTGAAGAGATGCTTTATCATAACACTCATTATAATACATGCAATTTTTGTGACAGATTTAAGATTAATTGTTGTTTGTGTGATCATAGGGATTAATAGTTTCAAAAGTTTGAAAGGTAGTTAAGATTAATTGCGGTTTTAACTTCTATTACGTTTTATAGAATTATGTAATGTGAAACTTCTAATAGTACAAAGATGAATTGAATATTTCAAATTTGAAACTTATAGTGTTATAGCTCATTGCATGACAATTTAATCTGAATGGTATATTTATTTCTGAAAATATTTTTTCGTTAATAGTAACTATTTTGAAGACTAGGGTCAGCTAGGGGAAACTGATTACGTTAGCTAATTAAAAATCGAAAATTTCTAGATAAATTACTAAAACTATACATTATTGTATTCATGTATCTCTATTTTAAAATAAAGTTTTGGTGAACGGTTTCCAGGGAACAACTTTTTAATATCTGATCCGTATAACCCATTTTTTATATCTATAACCCATTTTTTATATCAAAATGTCCGGATTCTTTCGAGGATGTGCTAAAAGTTGTTGGATTTAAAAAAAATATTCTCAATTTTAAAATATTTATATTTTTTTAGATTATGGATAAGGTCGAAGTTACAAAGCAAGTTCTGTCAAACAACTTATTATGTAACTAATCACAACGACCAAATTGACGCCATAGTTTATGATGAAACAAATTCCTTTCACGTTTTGAAAAAAGTACTTTCTAAATTAAATATCATTCAAAGGCTGATCAAAGTATTCTAAAAACTTACACTTATGGTGTTTCATACTAAATTTTTACACATTTTGTCTGAAATTTGTAATTTTTAGTTTGATAACCGAAATTAATTCTCAACATTGAGTGTCATGTAGGTTTTGTCTCTTATTATTTTTAAAGGCTTAAAAGGTAATGTTTAACAATGCTGGGTTTAAACAAAAATATGAATAACGAAACACTAGCGGTCGTATTCTGAGGCTCTGGCAACCTCTAACAAACATTGATTTGCTTGATTTGGTATTCAGACCACCGTTAATCCACTTCAATTAACAAATATTTGTTACTTAACAAATCAGCCAACAAACGAGTGATTTAAGTTGAACTACCAATCAGAATCGAGAATAGAAAAAATGGCTTCCTCTCAGCAGTCTATTTCCTAAGCCTTGAAAAATCGTGAACATTTCATTTTGAGACTCTGGAAGTATTTTTTCATTGTTAAAGTGTTATCATTAGAGAAAAAATAGCTTTACAATTGTATAACAGTGAATTAACATTTAAAATATTCTTAAACCACATCAATTAAAATCCGCAGAACAGCTCTCTTTTAACGTGTAAGTCCGCCGAGATAGAAGAACAATTTAATAATTAAGATCACTAAAAAATACATTCTCCAAAACGATTTATTTAAATGTTTCGGAAATCCATATAAACAATTAAGGGAACAGTTTAAGATATTCTTAAAACCTTAAAAGTAATCTAAACTCTTGGCACTATTTTTTCTTCAATTACTTGACCACGTTTTTATATTAAAACTTTCTCCCGTGTGGATAGATTACTGTAGTATGATGGTCATGGCATTGGATTGCAGACCAGAAGGTTGTGCGATCGGGTCCAGGGAATGGTTTTTTTTTTAATTCTTTCAAAGCATTGAAATTTTTTTTTGTTTGTGTAGTAGAAAATTATCTTTGAATTTTACAAATATTTCAGGGAAATAAGACACAAAAATATATTTTTTAATCGTTAACCTGTTTCTTTTTTAGAAATAAATACAAATACAAATACAAATACAAATATAGTCGATCAACTACAGGCTAAAAGCCCAGCAAGGTTGATCCAGTCTATTCAATTCAACCTCCCCCCGATTTCCAGTATTCGTCTACTTTTCTTTTAAACTCGTCCACCCCACTTGAGTTAACTATCGATTCAGGTAATGCATTCCATTTATCCACTACTCTATTAAAAAAATAATGCTTCCTAAAATCCCGTTTAAAACTTGCCTTATTCAATTTTAAACTGTGACCCCTCGTTCTATTACCCGTACAGAAATCTAGTCCCTCTGTGTCCCCTTGTTTTAACATTTTAAAAAGTTGAATCAAATCCCCTCTAGCCCTTCTTTTCTCTAAAGTGAACATATTTAACTTCTTAAGTCTTTCCTCGTAACTAAAACTAGATATACCCTTGACCAATTTAGTTGTTTAGTTTACCCACATAAAAAAATTCGCATGAAAGTATTGAATCAGAATAAATTCTAATTAAAAATAAATTTATTGAAAATATTTTCCATTTTAATTAAATTTATAATGATAGCTAAGCGATCGTTATAATCAGCTAACAAAATATAATAAAAGCAAATTAATTTTTTCAGCAGGTTTTTGGCTGTTTTAATTTTAATTCGAAATCTTTCTGATCACCTTTAAATAAATTTCTTGAGTTTTCTGATTTTTCAAATGATTTTAAATGTTGAGTTCTTTTATTATACACATATTATTTTTTAAATGTAAAAAGTGAATCCAATAGAGTAAATTTATTCTTTAATTGAAGAACTAATTATTATTTTGAGAATTTGTTTCAATTCAGTAACGTTTTATAAAAGATATGAAATTGTTTCTATAATTTAAGACATTTCCATATTGAGATAATAAAAATATTTTATATTTCTTTCTTGTATATATAGTTTAATATTAGAAAGAATAATAATTAAGTTTAATATTAAAAGAAAATGTTATTTTTTAGGCTATAAAAGATTATAAAACATTAAAAAATTAATTAATCTTCATTAAAAAATCATCGACTTTTAAAGTAATACAGTCAAAAACGCTTTTATTTCCTGCTTTTTCGCGCATTTCTTTTCTATCCTATTCACAACTGAAAGATCTCCACCAATCACGATTGAGCTTTTTTTATCGCCAACGGATTCGCTTGTTCGCCAGCTCTGGTGCCACTGACAAACGTAAGAAACGTTTGTTAGTTGATCATTGCGCTCAGAATGCCGAATCAAGCAAACATGAATTTAACAAATTTTTGTTGATTTGTTGATCGGGCGATTTATCAGAAAGCACAGAATACGGCAGTAGGTATACTAACAACTAACGAGTTACTAGGAGGTAAAATATTGAATTTAAAAGATGTAGGGGTGCAAAGAAAGGTGTACTTTTTTTCAGAATGTTGATTAACAGTAGTTATTAATAGACGTGCTGGATGTTTTAAAGGAAAACATTTTGATTAAATTTTTGATAAGTTATAGTTAATAAATATTCAAACTTTTAAAAGAGTGTTATTCATGGCGATGAACTGTGACGTATGTTTGGAAATTTGGTTGACGTTTCCTTTGCCAATTATGATATTATTACGTTTTATAAAGTGAGTTAAGTTCAGTGATCTGGATTTCGTGAGGATTGCATAATAATCCAAAAGCTTTTGCGTAAGCAGTTTACGGGGGTTGGTGAGCGATAGCGAGAAAGGGGGCGGAGCTCCCTAGTTATTTAATAAATAAATTTCCTACATTTTCCTACTTTAAGAACAATTTTATTTACTAATTATCTTAATTAGTTTCGGAGACAGTACGTTAAATTAAAGTTTACATTTCTTTCTGAAAGAAAAACATGTTCATAAACAATAAGTTTTTGCCAAAAAGAGAAAAACCATAATAATTGGGAAATTTTAACTATCTACATAATTATTATACATACAATAGTAATTTACGATGATTTAAGGTTTAAAAATTCTAAGAGACATAAACTAAAACTAAGAGATTAAGTTTTAACTCTGGTATAATTAAAATTCCAAAACGTAAAAAAAATTTTAAAGAAAACTAATAGAAGGATCTTTGTAAGTCTGTGAATTTAATCCAAACCTAAATAATCCCTGAGAAAAGTTTAATTTCATTTCCTTTCTCTCGACACGCTTAAATATTTTAAAATCCTTTTCACGGAGTTAAGTATCGGGTACTTTCCATTATTTGAAGCTTTTATCTCATTTCGTATTCCATCAACATTTTATCTTATTGAATTTACGCTTGGATATATGCAGAGTCCATGGAATATTCATCAGAAACTTTCAGTTTACTTCTCATTTTCGTGTTCTAGCGTCACTATTTTGTGTGAACAGGCTTTCGTTCGAAGGGTTGATTCTAATCAGGAGTTACACTGAAGTGTTTGAGATAATTTCTCGCTTACTTACTTTTGATGCAGGTCGAATTATTTTAAAAAATTGCCAGGTTGACTAATTTAGCATAATTGGAAGGAGTACTTTTACGTTATTTAAAAATCTAAAGCTGCACTTAGAAAAATTGTATTTGAGGCTAAATTTACAATTTTAAGGAATTTAAGTATGAATTCAAACAAAAAAGGCATTTTTATTTGATTATTAACTCCTTAGTTAAAAGACTTAGGTAAACATTGCTCATTATTCAACATATTATAATATAATAATAATAATAATAATAATAATAATAATAATAATAATAATAATATTTATTTACATTACAGGTTTAATACAAAAATTAAGAAAAAATTATATTTGTCACCAAGAAGAAAAACAACATGTTTATGTGACAGTAATAAATTGAGTATAATATAATTAATTTGGAACAAAATTTAAATTATTAAAAAACATTATATTACACAAAGCATACAATAATAAAACAATAACATAAAACATACAAAGTAACAGGCACAGCTAGGCGTTATATAATTACTATTGCTTCTCTATAATGAAAAAAAAAACATATAAATTATCTATTTCATTTAAAAAATTGTGTAATAATCGTTTAAAAGTGGTAACATATGGAATACTTTGAAGATTGTAAGGTAGTCTGTTATATAGTTTGGGGGCAAGATAAAAGAAATGCTTACGAAAAATTTCTTTGTGTACGCAAGGGACTTGAAATATTTCAGATGGTCTTCTAACAAAGATATTGTTTTTTAGTTATACAAATATTTTTATTTCGATTTAAAAATAAAATTATACCAAAAAAAGCAATGTGACGAACAGGCAAAAGACTGAGACTATTTTGTTCCTGGAGATAAGAACTAAAATTTAATATTCTAAAGCATTTATTTTGTATAGAAATTAAAGGATATAAATTATTTTTGTAGTCACCACCCCCAAACAATAATACTATAGTCAAGCAAAGAGTAAAACCATGCATAGTATAGACTAATTAAAAATGTAACATATTCTGTAATATATATATTTTGAGAGCTAAAGAACCCTGGTAAATAACTAAAAACTAAATTTTAAAAATTAACTGAACTTCTTAAACGAACCCGAACACAACTCTTTTAATCTAGTACTCTAAGAAACATATCATAATAAAAGTTAAACCTGTAATTACATTAACATAGAAGGCAATATTATTGATAAAAATCTTTCTAGTAAAGTATCCACGATGTCCTCTTTTGGAAAACAAATGAGATTAAAGAATAGCGTAGTTTCATTTAAAGTATGCAACTACAACTACGTTGAAAGACAGTGGATCGTAGTAGTTATAATTTGAAACAGGTGTTGCCGTCATTTAAAGAGATGCTTCAGTGAACAACGTTATTAATTATCACTTAAATAACCAAAGGTACACTGAGCGGGAAGCAATTGAATTTGTTTTGGTAATTATTTTTAAAACAGGGAGCACTAATTTAAGCTTCTAAAGGCAATTACGTGCTGAAAATAAGAGCGGTCGTATAGAATTTTGAAATCAAAATATTTCGTGTTTTTGAAAACTTACCAGCATTCAAATTCAATTAAAGTTTGTTACCAGTAAGGTAAAATTTAGGTTTTGCTTTATTATTATTTCAATTTTATAAATTAGGGGGTTTAAAACATAACTAACAATGTTAATTATTAGATATTTTTCCGTACTAATTATTACTTATTAAGAAGGTCTGTTTGATTGGGACAGTCCCTCACAAAACAAAAATATTAGAATATATAATTTTGCTGATATATTCAAGTAATAATTGATTTAGATATTTTAATTGTTATTAGTTTAATTATACTTTAATAGTATTAATGTTTACAATTAGCATTTCTTTTAAAATAAATTAGATCTAACGTAATAATAATGAAAATATTTATTGTCAAATAATTTTATATGTGAAAGTATAATACATTTAAAGAGTAAGAGTTTAAATTTTGCTGAAAAAATTATAATTACTTACTGTTTTTGACGGATTCGGAAAAAATAATAACTAACCCATAAAATATTGTCATTGCTTGTAAAAAGATAAAATGCATTTAGAAATAAAATAATCAAAGCTGTTAAAGAAAATTAATGGTGAACGAGATTAATAGAAAACAATTCATTAATCAAACCCAATGCATTAATCTCCAAGCATAAAGACATTAAAAACGAAGGAAAGTTTTGAATGATTTAAAGCATTAATCTCCATTAATCAAAGCAATAAAACCCAAGAAAACGCACCCAATGCATCTCTCGAAAATACCAAACCCCTTATCATAAAAATATGCAGTTTATTTTCACGGGATATAACACATTTTATTAGAGGAGTGAGGTAAAGACTATTAGCATAGGAATCCTGAAAATGTTTGAGTTCAATTTTTAGACCAGGATGCATTGCACCGTTCCCAGTTCCTCCGGAATAACGTCAAACATTTCCAATGGTCTCTTGTAAAAGAAAGGAAACTCACTTAGAATAAGAATGCAATCTTTTTTTATTTATTCCCCCCGAATTCCGTGAAAGTTTCCAAGGAAAGAGGGAGCCCTTAGGGAAACAGAGAAAATACATTTTCATTGAATTCATCTTGAAGTTCGCGAAGAATTCGTCTTCTCGTTCCCCCCTTTTCACTTTTAAAAATTACCATAAAGAGAAGATTTTTTGGAAGCGTTGATAACGTCTCTGAGCCCTTTGTAGAACGCGAAATCTTTTGTGGCAAACCCCTCGATGGTTCTTTTTGTCCTATTACACGATTTTCTGTAATAATGCCCAGTCATATCTTAAACAAAGAAGACGTTAAAATAATTACATAGGAGTCTTTTTGGGAAGCAACTATTGTGTTTTATGAACTTTTTATTTTCTACATTACTTTCGAGATTCTTTTCATATCGTAATCTTAGTTCAGAGCTAATTTTTTATTCGTTGTGATGATCACGTAATTACTTTTAAAATATCATTTTATTTTGTTTTTCACGTATAGGGTTTTTTATGATTAAAAAATACTTTTTTTTTTGGTATAACTTGAAATCAACACATACTGTTATCATTACATTTTTGCAAGAACTGGAATTTAGTACAATATTAAAACTTGAATACTCTTTCTCTTACCTTTTTGATAGGGCGTAAGAAAATGTTACTTTATTTTAAGTTTTTCATTACAAAAAAAAAGACTCAAAAGTATGATTGTACTTTCAAAATAAGCAATTTTACAAAGAAAATAAAAAGGAATATCTCCTATTTGACTAGTTTTATTTTTTTGTTAAAAAAAACATTTCTTTTTTTTATGAAAGGGGGAAAACTGTCAAACATAATTTGAATTTACGGAATAATCCTTTTACTTTTTATGTATAGAATATTTCTTTTCTAATCTGATTAAGTTAGAACTCTTAGTGTTTTTTAAATACGACATCCTTACATTTATTTATTTTTTTGTCTCATAATAAAAGAAATGTAGTTCTTGTCAACAGTATGCATCTTAGGGGTTCTATTATGTTCCATAACGATATATCTTACGACAATTTTTTTACTTTCATTTATCAAAAGTTTCTAATTCTCAAAAACAATCCATAAATTCAAGATTAATTTTTAATTCCATTTGAACTATAATATTCTTAATATAGTTTCCCTTGTTTCATTATCATTAATATTGTTATTTTATTGAATTTCTTTCAACAAGTGTAAAAGTTAGTTTCTATAAAAAAATGTAACTTTTTTATTCATAAAATTTTTTTCATGTTTTGTTTTATTCCTTGAGCTCCTTTGTTTACATGAATTGACCAAAATATGATTTTTTCGCTTTTAATTTAAAAATAAAAATTCTCCTTTGATAAAAAATCATCACTTTTGAATATACCATATACATAATATTCCAAAAAATATAGTACTTTCTTTTTCATATAGTACTGTATCACTTACAAGCCCTGGCAATTAAAGTAAAGCATTTACGAGTTTTATGAACTAAACTATTGGAATAGTACTGAGCATTATCATATTTTTACGTGAAATCGCTATTTTCATGCAACAGCTGTTGACAAAACAAAGCATTTTAATAGCTCGAAGACTGCAATGTTTATTTTACGCTCTCCTCCGTAGAGAAAAATTCACGCTTCTCTCGAATTTTTCAGAATCAACTTCAATGTCCAGAAAAGGCCCCCATGCAGTATTTCAACGTCCAGGCCTCCCACGTAAAAAGATTCCCCTTCATATCTTCAAGACTTTCTGGAGATTTACTGAAGAAATGACACAAGACTGGGTTCCAACGAGCGGGAAAAATATTTAAAAGAAAAGAGCGGGAAAAAAACGTTTACTTTTCGATAAAAGCCGGCGAGCACGTTCCAGCTTCGGAATATCAATGCTGAAAAGGAAAGACGGAACTTTGGAAAAGATGCATTGTGATCCTTTTGTCTCTTTAGAAGTATAATCGATGAGGAAAAGTTTTGTTTTTTCGCCCTAAGGTTATTTCATTCATTTTTTTTTCGTCGTCTTTATTCTTCTAATGCCGGTGATCCTATTTCGAAATGAGGAGTAAAAAGCTGAAATATCTCGCTCATTTTGCGTCATTTATAATCCTTTTCAAGGGGGAGTAAATAAAAGATTGCGCGTTTCGTTCTATGTTTTCGGGCAATGCATAAGTAAATAGCTCAGCTTCTGGGTGTCGTGTTGGTTTTTTAGATTTTCGTAATTGGAGTATTGTTTATTCGTATTATAACTTATTCATTTAATTAATTGGAAAGTGATAAAAAAAATTCCTGGTAAATCAGCCGGAAGATATATAATTGTATAATTAGAAGTTATTATAAGATTAGATGAATGCTCAGATTAAATTATTATACTCCAGGGTACAAATTAATCTTTAATTTTCACTTTATTACCTTTGTCTGAAAAACAAAAAACAAGGAAGCCTGTCCATATTACTTTCTGGTTCTGCATTAAAATAGTACTTGCAGAATGTAATAAATGTTTTAATGTGTAACGAAAGTTTGAACAAAATTTTCAAAATGTTGAATTGAAAGTGTTAGAAGCCAAGGGATACAAGGTTTGCTATGTGTACTGGATAAAAATTTATTTATTCATTGAAAATTTTAGAAATACTTGAAAAATTTAGTTTAACAAACTTTTGAGAAGATTGATATTTATGCACTAATTCATCATTGCTACCAAATGCATTTCTTTCAAAAAATTACATTTTTGAAAAACTGAATCTTTTCTTAAAAGAACGCATAAATTCTCCTAATTTTAGGAAACCACCTCATACAGTGAAAGTTACCCCGTATTATATTTTGCACCCTTTGGCTTAGCCTACTCAATTGAATTCTCAAAACTACGAGTATTTAACTTAAATTTATTTTCTTTACAATAGAACATTCGCACATGACGTCACTTGGAGGACAAAATCAACGTTGCTAAGGCTGTTGTTAGGGGCGGGACATAGAAGTACACTGGAGGAATAAAACAACGTTGCTAAGGCCGTTGTTAGGCAGAGTCATGTGATTGAAAATGCTCTATATCACGATTTTATACAACTTGATTACATTTCAAATTAAAGAATTTGCACGAGTTGGATGGAGCTTGGGTCTACCAAATGGCAACAACAGCAGAATTTTAAAATTGAATTTCCTGTGAAATGCACAATGCTAGTATTGATTTTCTTAACTGATGAAGTAAAGTAACTGTTCTTAAAAAAATAATTGGTTCTTTAATAACCGGATCTACAAGCAAGAGAAATATTAACTTTTGTTGCCAATATTCTTATTTGCTGGGTGTGTAGTTATATGTAATATTAATGAAAACTTTCTTCCACGAGTAAAAACCTCCCCGTATTTTTTAATTTAGTTCATTAATAAAATTTATATTCCGCATAAATCGTTAAGGAACCAATATGTAGACTTAGGGTATTCGGGGGATGAATCAATCCCTTTTTTAATTTTGAAACTGTTGTTCATAACATTCTGGTTGATGTATCTAAAGTCAACCCAGTTTAACAAGACTTGACGAAGCTGTAAATACTTTGTTTCAGATCATAATGGTTCGAAAGAAATGATTGTTTTTGTGGTGACTGCATTTTGCTTCAATAATAAGTGTACAATTATTGTATAAGTCCTAGTCTTATGAGCTAATTAAAAATAAAAGCTTTCTTAAAGTGTCGTTTAAAAGTAATTAATAAAACGTAAATGAATTGGATACCATCAACCTTAACCGTATTTATAACCTTATTTTAGGGTAAAATAAGTTGTTCTGAAGCAATGGCAACTTTATTCTATCTTCTCCCACGGCAATGAGTGACTCACTCGTATTAATAAACATCCTCGCACTTGCAATCTCTGTCCAAAATAGAGCGATTTCGCCATTAGCCCCGGACTCGTAAAGCAATCCAGACGCTCTATAGTAGTAAAAGGCCGCCACGTTTCAACTATAGAGTGTCGCAAGGGCCGGAGACTGTATATAGAGTGGAGGGCGTGCGTTTATGGCAGGAAATGGAACTGAACTCGGCCCCTTGAGAACGGCATCTCATTTCCGCGGAGATACTCGGTTGCAAATGGAGACTACCAAGTGTTGAACTGGCGGTAAATTATGGAAGTCGAAAAGAAAGTTTTATTTCCGTGGTTGGGTTCCATAGTTTAGGTTTTTATGATAGTTATGGAAGTTTTGCGTTGAAAGGTCGGACGATATGGGAGTAGTTATGGGAGTTATTGAACCTCATTTGAATTGCATTGGGGGTTATTTGTTAAGGATCGATAAAAACGTTTATTTAAATTGGGGAATCCGATATGGTCCCACGCTTTGCTTTTATGGTGGTTAATTTATTTTTTTTTTTGAAACATTCATACATATTTATCGTTCAGTTAAAGTCTGTATAATTTGAGTAAATTTGTTGCCAATATTTTTCAAGCAGTTGTAGGTTTTACCATTAAATGTGTATGAACAATAAATACTGTGCATGGTAACTATTAGCATTTTCTCCCAAAACTCGTGTTTACAACATGGTAAAAGTTTTACTCAAATGGTATTAAATTATCAACTTAAATATTTGTTCAAAATATTTTATGCCAGTTCAATAAAGAAGGTGAAACTTAATTTAAAATACAAACTCTTCAGGTTTGTACGCACTTCGTAATAGGAAGAAAATGAACAGAAGGATATTCTTATTTTAACTCACACTTATAACAAAACTTTTATTCATATTAACATCAAATTGTATCTCTAATTATAAGTAAATTACTTACACAGGAATTTCCAAGCGTTCAAAAACATACGAAAAGATCATACTGATATACCTACAGAATTTCTCGGTATCTCGTCAACCAGTCATTTTTACATAGTTTTATCAACTTCCACCTTATGCAGGAAAACGCAATGGTAAATTTTAAATGTATTTTTTACGTTCATTATCTCTTTATCAAGCTTCTTTTGAACATATTTGTAACACTTTATCTTAGCATTACAAGAAGAAGCAACACGAAGATGCCCGACCATGCAACAGTGTTACTCAAAAACAAATCCAACTCCTCCAAACAAAATGAATTCCGCCTTTATCTTTCCTGGCCCCTCCCCGGCCTTTCCAGAAAAGCAACAACCGCAATCCCAGAAAATACTCGGCAAATGGCGGATAGATTAACGCAGCATGGCGCTCTAATTTCGGGGGCCAGATAAGCTGTTGCGCTCCCAGACTCGCCAAAAAATTAATGACGTGTGAAACGATTTGTACTGCAGGGAATTACATGACCGTAGCTTTCTAATTAAGTTTGCGCTACCAGGACCGGCCGGCTTCTCCCGGTGCTGAAAATAAAGATTTCATAAGTGACTTCATCGCTCTTAATTTGTAATTGTAATGTGCTCTTAAGGACACATCTCGGTTTCTGGCCCGGGACATAGGTAGCAGAGGTAATCTAATAGATAAGACGGAGATCTTCAGAATGGTGGGTTTGTCTGGAGATTTATTTTGTGTGAGATAAAGAGATGAAATCTGTTTGCTTTAGTTTAATGCTTGTGCTAAAAATTATCCTTTGATTGGACTTGTTTATATAAATGTAGGAAAGGATAGATAAAAATTGAATATTTGAGAGGAAAATATGTATAATTACTGTTTTTATGAGGTTAAATTATAGTCGGCTAGACTAGAAGCCTGCCTCCACTCTCTTGCGTTACCTTCCTATGCCGTGCTGATGAGTCCTAACAAGGACGAAACCGGTCCATGGCTGAAGGTGACGCTTGAGAATTGGAGTTTATACTTATTTTTCAGCTAACCATGCTGTTACTGGTGAAAAACTCCTCTTTTAAATATTTCTGTTACAAAAAAATATTTCTAATTATATTTCAAGTTTATAATTTCCCTTAACTGGCCTGCACAACATACAACAGGAAGGCCTAATGTGGCCCGCTAGCCTTCTTTTCATGGCTTAACAACTCTTAATAATGTAAAGGAAGTTTAATTAAAAATCAAATGATTGTAAATCTTTAATTTTTGCAAAAGAACTGGCAAATGTAAAGTGTTTTAAACTGTTAATTTCTCTTATTTGTGAATAAAAAAGCAGCTTCAGAGGTGAAATAATAACCAGCAATCTTCAAAACATGTTTATTTAGTTTAAATTATGGTAAACAAAATTGAAGTGAAGCAATATGTAGTAAAACAGAAAGCTAGTTCAAAATATTTATCGTTAGTTAGTGTCCTCATGTCTAGACACGGTAATTTATAGGAAAAATAATTCCTTTGGATCCTTTGATGGAGTTTCTCCTAAAAGAAAATTAGTACACATGAAAAAAACCAAAAAGAACTGTAGAAAGTATTCCTCTATATAACTGTCAAGTTGAATCATACCCATTTATTTAAAAGTAAACGAATATCTGACAACAATGTAAACATTGACAGATATCAAAAAATAAAATGAAACAAACATTCGTTTCTTCTTACTCCCTTATCAACAACACCTGATAGGTTAAAAAGCTTTTAAATAAAGCAATTTTCCTACACAAAAAAATGTCCTCATGCCATGCAATCTTTAGCCTCTCATTTCAATTTTTTTTATAGGGCACCCATTATTTTCATGCATTCCGATACTAGAAGAGCTGAGCAGAAAAAAAAACCCTTTGAAACAAGATTCCAGGCCAGACTGTCAGCATGTTTGACAGGATGAAAAGAAAGTTCAAGTTCTTTTGTTCAAAAACTAGAGGAAAGTTCCCCGGAAGAGGTCTGCCTGTCTGTCTGCACTTACAAGGGCTCTGAAGTATTATGTTAGTGAGCTTTTATTCTCTCTTCCTGCGATATTTTCTCGGTAGATCGAGTTGATGAAAGCGGCACATAATTCATAGATAAGTGAAGGTAAGCCACGAGTTACTGGTGACGGGAGGTTTTTTCCTCCGTCGACAGGAGCTTTTTGGTGGGTGGAAATAGGCCGCCAAAACGGAGTTAGTTGGAGTTTCTATGTAGGAACAATGTGGAATGTTTATTATTGATGTGGACAAGAAATATGGGGGTTCTGAGTTTTTGACATGTTTTCCAGGGATCTGTTTTTATCTGTCTTGATTTGGATTTGAACACAAGGGGGAGAGGGGATTTTTGTTTACACCCTTCACGTTAGTTCTAGATTTGTACTGTCAAAGTTTTATTGTTAGAGATTCGTTTTATACCAGGGCCCTACAATTATATTTTCTAGTAAATTCCGGGGATTGTAAAATATCAAATAGAGCATGTTTTATTTACCATAGCACCTTTTTTTTATCCTTCACCAAAGAGGCAATACAGTTATATTTCTGTTATTTTATGTATGTTTAATATTATGTTGGGGCTTGTATAGAAGTTAGAGATTTGCAAAGCTTTGCGTAATACACATATCAATCCTTTTCTTGAAATTATTTTTATGTTTTAAATTAAACGATAAGCAAAATAGTATCTTTATCAATTAGTGTGATTTAAATCTTTTGAAAAGTGAAATTGCACGCCTTAGCTTATTCATATAGTTTCTACAGTCTGCTTACATTTAATTAAAAATGATTTTTTTTAAATAATAAGCTTCATTATATAAATGGATAGTATTCGATTAATATTAATACTAATTTTAATAGGGATACATTATATCATTAGTAATAAAAACAAGCAAAATGTTTTATAAGATGTAGTTAATTAAATTGGATTTAGTTTCCCTCTTTAACTCTCTAGCTTAATTTACATAATATTTAATTTACTTCATAGAGTGAACTACAGTTAAAAGCAATAAATCTGTTTAATTACTCTTTAAAAAGCATATTGGTGTAAACAGTAATTTTAATAGCACATTCAAAGAACTGGATTTAATTATATTACACTTAAGTAAAACACATTTAATGAAATCCACTTTCTCTGACATTTATTTCAATTTGATGTAATGAGCACTTAATTTTAAAATTTTGTGCTAAAAAACTATTTAATTGATTTGTATCGAAATATCAATTTTCACATAAGGATCCTGATAAATACAAAATTAGTTTTATTCTTTACTAGTTACTCATCTTTACTAGTACAGTTTCTTTTACGTAAAATTAAAAATTAATTTTGATGAAATATTTCAGGAAAAATTATTCTCCAAAGGTTTATAAACTCACGAATAAGATTATATGTATTAATTTCCTTCATTTCTATTATATCTCATTATAAGTGAATTATTCAAGATTTAGAAAACGATATAAACGAATTATCTGTCCAATCTTGTTTGATCATGTTAATTACATCTCTCAAATTTAATGCTTACGAATGAATGAAAAGAAGATGGCAAATTTCTAAATCGAAAGAATGTAAAAAAAAAATAATTTTTAGCGAGAAAAAGTAAGCTAAGATGAGTTTTCTCTGATAAATCTCTGCTTTGAACTTATCTAATCCAAGAATTACTCAAGAATAAATCTTTACAAAAAAATAAATACAGAAATTCAATTGCGGATTCATAAAAAAAGAACTACTGAAAAACTGATAAATCTCCAATGCTCTTAGAAATCTTTCCTAATTCCTTTTTTCAAGCTTTTCTGTTGGGAGGTAAAACCTAGAGCGAAATCTCTTCTAATCCATTTAAAACTTGAGAGGGGAGGCAAAAAATTAAAAGAAAAACGCGGTTTTTCTTGGTGTGTCAGTGTAGGAACTGGTTCTTAAAGCTTTTTTATTAATGGTAAAGATAACGAAATTAAGTTTTTTTTTAAAAAAAACTTCAGCATACGACAGAAACCTTAAGAGTAATAGCAGTGTATGTGTAGGTTATGAAACAAGCATTCTATTTCTATAATATTTTACGCATATTTTTCTCTCTACTGCGTATTAATACAAAAAAGTAAAAACATCGTAAAAAGGAACATAAGCTTCTAATACCAATCAAATACTGAAAAATTTGAAACACCTTATAGTAAGAGCATTGAGCATTAAGTGGTAAATACCTGATAAAGATTAAATATTTGATGAAGATTTGTTGAAAGTGTTTAAGAAATAACATGTTAGTCGTAGGTTTTGTTCACAATTACACTATTTATATTTTTTGAAGTGGATGCTTTTTATTTCTACTCATACCTTATTTAATATCAACTGATTATTAAAGTGTATTAAACAGTTTTTGGAAGAGTAGTTATGTATGATTATGGATTTATTATGAAATTGACATCAGGTACACAAAAGACCATTTATATGCGTTAACATAGTTTCAATTTATAAATGATGGTTGATAAACAAAAAAAAAAGTCTCAATAAAAAGATGGATTATCACTCCAAATCATTTTGAATTTGTGATATAAAAATATGATGATGTATAAAATTAAAACATAACTGTTTAATAAAATTTACGGTCATATATAACAAAATAGAATTGTTTATAAACTTTCGATTAAATTCAATACAATTCTCATTGAATTTTAATTATATTTAAGCCATAATATATTCCAAAGTTTGCACTGCATGGAAGTTATAAAGCAGTGCTTTTTTGAATGACGTTGACAATTTCGCTTAAACAAACTTACACTCGAAAAATCTATTAATTAAGACACGATTTTTCCCCAAATGGAGAATCTGATAACTTGTGAAATCCAAGTAACAACCGGAAATAATTAGTACCTACTCACTATACGCTTCCGTGTATATCGGACAGTAACTATGCGTCAATTTGCTCTTTTTCAGATATCCCGTTTCATGAGGGGGATCAATAAACACATCTCAAAAGACGTCCAGAATATGAAAAAAAAAACTCTTAAAAATAGTTGCTTTAAAAATGCATTTTCTAGTAGTTTAAAGTTTTTTTAATCACCCCCACATGGAGTTTTCTATGCATGAACTTATTAAAATGGTAATGAATGGGTTAAGATAATTATGTAATTAGGGCTTTATTTTTCAAGATTTTGGGTTTTCTTTATCCTCTCCTAAGGGTGGGTTAAAAACTTGCTTTTGAATAATATTTTCAAGGGTCTAATCATGTCATGTTAGAGTAATTGAGAATAATCAAATAAACTTGGTTATAAAAATTAAACACCAATCAGAATTCTTAAATGCCAGTCTGTAAGAAAAAAATTGTAGAACATTATGAAAGTTTAAACACGTTTAAGATATGGTAATGAAAGAAAAATATTTTTTGCTGCTACTGTATTTGCTTTAGTTAAAAGTATCCTCAACACAATTTTATGAATTTAAAAGTATTTTTAATATTTTGCCTACGGTGCAGTTTAATTAAAAATTTTACCATGGTATCCTGACAGAGATTTTTTTAAATAAAATCAAGAAGGGAAATTGTGTTTCTATAATTATTCTTATGAACAATAAAAGTATCATTAAAAAGGCTATTTAAAAATTCATTGAAATTTAAGATAACCTAAGGGCAATTGTATGTAGTACTAAACAGTGCTTGCATGCTCTTTCTCAGCAAAAGTGACAGCAAAAGAGTACGGTTGATATAGGAACCGCTTGGAAAAAAAGTCGCATCTAAATAACGCTCTCTACTGTTTTGGGTCAGGTGAGGTGTCAGAGTTTGGTTAAATTTAAAAATTGTTGTTGTTGTTGTTTCTTATGCCACTTGGAATATCCAAGCTCCATCCGCGAAGCGTACAGGATTTAAGGCAAAGGGGGTGCGGCTCCTAAAAAAGTGAGGCCCATGAAGTCCGTGAGTCCGACCACGGCTTACTAGATACTTATACAGGCTAGCCGAGTTTTAAACAATGAAAACCATTTGACAACTTTTCCCGCTTGGAGCGCTACAAGACCTACCTATATCACCCACCGCCTTCAACACTGTGAATATGCTTTGCCAGTTTGTTGAATTATGCCATCTGGATTTGCAATGATTTCCGTACTCGGCTACCCTGTATAAGTATCTAGTAAGCCGTGGTCCGACTTAAGCATGATTTGATGGATGACGCCACTATCTATCACCACTTCCACAATTTTGCCATGTCTCTGAAGGGGAGTGAAATAGTCTCCAGACGACCTGGACCCATGGTAAACTGCGCCATGACCGACCACAGGACTTTCGGACCCACATATTTAACAAGCACGCACTCCGCATATACTCGGTGAGAAATTTAACAATTTTCACACTATTTTAACCAGCTTAAAACCTTTCTTCAAAAACACATCTTATATTTCATAGCATGCATTTGAACCATGCATAAAATAGCATGCATAAAACCAAAGGGTGAATTCAAGCTCAAAAATCAAAAAACGTTTCGGCTGATGCACTTTAAAATAGCCATACATAAATGGCAATTCCATGCCCGTCCTATGCCTGGACCTACTATGACTACCTCAACTCCCCATTAGAAGCATATATAAACCTCCCCCCCCCACCAAATACCCTAAAGGGGCCGAGACTCCCCTCTGCGAGTATGACGATATTAACAGTTGGCAGGATGGAGGGAGATTGGCGTATTATACAGCACAGCTATCGGGGGTGGCTATGTAGACAATATTCACCGCGCTGTGGCCCAATCAGTGACTATTCTGGGCAACCGTGTGTCCGAGCGTCCAAGTGGTGCGTCTTGAATGGCAGCTAACTCACCAGGCCTGGAAACTGGGACTCCATCTTCATTAAGAGTCTATGGTAGTCTAATGCGCTTCGAAGGCTCTTGCACAGCTGATGTTACTCGGGCAGGGCTATTTGGGGGGAGAGGGATAGGGTAAAATGTTGGACTGTATTTCACAGTTGATTGGGATTTGATGTTGAAGTTAGTTTAGGATCTAATCCATTCATTATGCCGAGTCATGATGAATGGGATATGTTTGAAGAAGATGATAGTGGATACAGAACTCCCACGTTCTGAATTCAAATTAAATTTAACTGCGGATTCAACCCTTTGATTCGAGATTTTGAATGGTTTAGTAATGCGTAAAAAGGACTAATAGTTATGAAATATTAGTTTATAATACACGGTAAAAAAATTTATATGAAAGTTTAACTCATGCAGTTTCAGTTCCTTTGATTCCTTCCCTTCAATTTGAGGTAGTACATTCATTCTAACTAGGGAAAACATACATGCAAATTCCCGAAGTTCATTTGAATGATATTGAAAAATCCTGAAACCCATGTATTTCATTAGCTAAAGGAAAGCGGTATCATAAAAAGAATTCACCTATTCAAGAGCATCTAGCTGTTCAAAACTTCATACACACTGTCATAAAACTTGGGAGGAATTTCTTTTGTGGGATGGGAAAGATAATCATAAGGAGACGAATATTTAGTTACACACGCAATTTTATAATAGAATAGCAAAAGAATGAACTATTTTTTTTCTTCGAATGAGATTTTTGAATTTAAGAAAGCAATTAGCATTTGAAGGGCAGTTCTACTAAAGAAATAAATGGATCATGTATACCTAATGTATGTTCAAAACATACTTCAAGTTTGTACATTGTAGCTTTAAGGTAAATTTTTTGATTATATGCAGTTTTTTTATTAAACTTTCAGAAGCTACCTCTATTTGTTAATGTGTGGTAAAACATTTAAATAAGCCGACGTACTGGCCTAATAGTGGTTAGAGCATCTGACTGCGAAGCCGTACGTCCGAGGTTCGAATCCCCGTTTGGCATGTATGTTAGTTTCATTCCTTGTGTGTGAGGAATGAATGTGGCCCCCCTGTAAAAAGGGGCTGTGCCTGTGTGAATGTGTGTGGCGTGGGCGAACAGTACTTCACCTCCGTGGCTTCGGTCCACAGGTGCCCACTGGGTAACGGGAAGAAAGTACTGATATCGGCATGACATGGGTTAATGAACAATGTTCAAAATTACCCTACATTAAAAAAAAAACATTTAAATAATTATTTATGATGATTTCGTTCGTAAACCGCGTATTTTTTTAATAAAATTACTTTTCTATCTTTTAGAATCATTCAAGACTTGTTAATCCAGAAAAAGTAAAAAAAAAAAATCTGTCCATTTCAAAGTTACCGTGTTACTCTATCCTAAAGCCAGCCTAGAAATGTAAAGCCAGCTATATAAAACCTACTTTACCTATATTATGTCCAGTCACAAAAAATACGGTCTCAAATGAAGCTTTTATGATAGTGCCCACTCTCTCAGAAAAATAAGACCTGTTCTGTGGAATAAAGCGAGATACAAATCTCCCTCAAAAGGCAAATATGTTCTGATATCCGTAAAATAGGCAGCACGAATACTTGAACCGGAACGGAAGTTTTTATTCCTGCGGTAAAATCTGGGATTCCTCTTTCGCAATCTGGGATGCATGGCATTCGGTTCCGAATAAAGCCAGTTGTGTATACACGGATTTATCTTCTGAAGCATCTTACGGGAGCACAAATTGACCAGCTGTGGAAATGGTTTTCTTCAGAATAAGCTTCTATGGGATTTTGTGTGACAACACTATTGGCATCAACTTTTTCACGGTAATGTTATTCAATGGGAAGAGATATCTGCTAGTAGTGGAAGGACATCAAGAAGATCTATATCGCTTTCAAAACTTTTAAAGTATCAAATCAAATGCATTTCTTTTCGAGTACTATAATAGTATGTTAGATGAAAAATTCTTCTAGTTTTTTTTATTAACTATTTTCGAGAAAAAGCATGCAAAAACTCTGTTATAGGGAAATAATAAAACATATTTTTCACACACAAGATCCTTTAAATAAAAGAAAACTTTAGACTAAAAGTTAAAAGCAAATTTATCTGCTTTTAAATGATAAAAACTTATTTTATACATGTTTACAATAGAGGTGCTAGAAGAAAGAAGAAACTAACCCCAATGAAAAGCTGTGGGAGAAATCATTGTTACTGCAAGCACCTCACTTCCTAGTTTTATCATATACATTATACACACATTCTATAAAAAATAAATCGTTTAATACAAAAAAATGTGTTTTGCTTAGGTTAGTACTATGAGAATAGCCATTAATTAAAGTAACGTAGAAAATATCTTGTAAGTAAAACACGACTATAAATTATGTTGATTGTAGAACTCACCATACACAATACCATGTAATACACTTATTAAAAAATAAGGAAGCTTGTTTGAATTATGTATTTAAAATTATAAATGGAATTATATGTTTAGTACCGTATAAAGTATTTAATTTTAAGACTCAGGTAACAAAAATAAGAATGCCCTCTGAATAATTATCTAAAACCCTTTTCAAATAAAAATAAAACAAAATTCTTTTATACTTACCTTTTTTATAGTAAACATTTTATGAGTAAAATTGAAATTGTAATTGAAAGTGAAATTCATAATCTACAATATTTTTTTTTCATTTTTAAAACTAGATTTTCGATTTAAAACTAAAGCCTTTTTTTATTTCTACCCCTTTTTTTAGTAGTTTGCTTTCTCTGCTTTTTTATCCATTTCACATTCTTAGAAACTTTTGTTGTTGGTCTTTTTTATACAGGGTATCTACTATCTACTCTTAAAGTGAACCAATAGCTAACTTCTAAAATGTGTTATAGATGCATCTAATAACCATAATTTGTAAATTTAAGTAAATGATCATGTTCGAAGGTTTTTTTGTTCAAAACAAACGCACTTAAAAAGTACGAAATTTAAATTTTTATATGGTCTTGAAAAATATTTTAAAACTGTGGTTACTATGGATATACTTTTTATACCGTTGTAATTTAAGAATAATTTTTATCTAGTGTAGGACCACCGAAAGTTAAAAACCTTTATATCTCAATTATTCTTGCTGTAAGATTTTGGAACTTTTTTTTCTGGGTTACAGTCAACTTAAAGTCACAACTTAATTATTATTACCACTTTTTTTTAAATCGCTTTCTTTCTTGATTATTACGTTGGGATTTCGAAATCAGTTTTAAATTTCCCAATGAACTAGATGCTTCAAGGTGGGATAAAATGCTTTTTAGTGATTTTTGTTAAATTTGCTTACCAGGGGGGCTTAAATGGTATACCGGTTTCAGGGCCTGCCACAGTCAAAAATTATTAAAATTCCTCGAAATTTCACACAAAGGATCCTTGCTATGGAATTTTAAAAAATTAATTAACTTATGTTGATAGTATTTAGAACTTTTCACCCTCTTAAGTAAAAAGTTCTTTTTTTGGCCGACTTGACAGTTGTTATGAATATCATGTTTAAAAATCAATTGGTTTTTTTTTCTACAGGAATTAATTAACAGGCTTTAAAGAAAGTATATTAAAAATCACAAAGAATATAAAATTTTGAATGCGAACTTTTATCTGACGGGCCGGCAGGGCCGTATCCAAAGGGGGGGTTTAGGGGTTCAACCCCCCCCCCCGAAAGTTTGACATCAATTTTTATACTGCTATTTTTCTTGAAAATTATGTCTCACAAGGAGCGATATCCTCTTCGGGTATAACCTCCAAAGGGTATCAAATTGTGTCAAAACCCTACTTTTAAGGGTAAAATTTCCAAAATTGTTTTGGGGGAGGACCCCCAAACCCCCTCGAAATTTTGAAATCTATTAAGTATACGGTTTTTCCTTCAAACTTGTGGGATTTACAAGGATTGGTCCTCTTTAATGTTACCCAATATGTCTCAAAATGAGTTAAAATGCCACTATTAGGGGAAAAATTCAAAAAAATTTCTGGAGTAGGAACCTAAAAACCCCCTTAACATTTCGCCATTTATTACAATATACCTTCTTTTTACCTTGAAAATTCGGCCGCTTACAATGAGTGGTGCTCTATGGTTGTAATCTAAAGGGTCTCAGAAATGAGCTAAAACACTCTTTTGAGGGGCAAATTTCCAAAACCCCCTTTTTACTTCGAATTCATATTGTTTAAACAATTTTGAAATGTAGTGCATCAAAATTTCAATCCAGTGTTGTCACCTAAAACTTAACATATAAAAGTACCCGTAAGGAGGTACCTCAGAAAATATTTGAGTCAACCCCCCCCCCCCCGAAACAAAAGTCTGGTTACGGCCCTGCGGGCCGGCTAAAAGTACGCAGACGTTAGGGCAAAAGTACGCGCACTGAAAAGTTGGCAGAAATCGCAAAAAAAAATATCCCACAACCTTCTTAATTGAAAGATTCCTCCCTCATGTCACCTCCCTTTAAGTATGATCCAAACAGAATTAAATCGTTTTGAAAAATCCCTGAAAAGACACAATGTTACTTTTCCAAGAATCATAACGTTAATTTTCCAAGATCAGCTAGTTTTCAGTTTCAAAGGGGTTGTAAGCTTTCAAATGTTAAATTAAGCATTTATTAATCAATTGTAGCACATAACTCTCATGTGCTAAAGAGTATACTGAATTATATGAGTTTTGCTATTTAAATCAATTATCTTGTCCGTGCGTACACTGTTAGAAAAAAAGTTCAACCTTTCACCTAAAAGTGGTTCAAAAAAAGCTGCAACCGAAATGTGGCGAAAAGTTGCACCAGGTTTTCGGTGCCCATCCTAGCACCACGGAATAGGTAGAAGTTTGAACCGAAATCGGCGATACGGAAAGAACCGAGTCCGCGGTGACAGGTTGAACCGAGATAGGCGATATGGGAAGCACCGGGAGTACGGTGAAAGTTTGAACCGAGATGGGCGATATCGGAAGAACCGGCTCTACATTGACAGAAAATAAGGTGTTTTTATTAGTATTAGGTATATTAGGATGCATTTACCTACTAGTTTTTTTTAAAATATTTTGTTCATATTCCTTAATACTCATTTTTTTACACAAAATTTCATTTATTTTCAATATGGTAATTCATATAAGCTGAAAAAGCGTTCTGTGCCAAATCTGTAAGGTAATACTGTAGGTTTGAAGTTCTTTTGAGATTTTTTTTTCAGGCAGTCAGACTATGTCTAATGTAGATTTATATTATAAAATTGAACTTTTTTCTTTAAATTATGTGTATAAGTATAACCTTATTATCTCTAAACCAAAGGAACCCAATTTTTTTCTCTAAGATAACAAGGAATAATAAATTTATTTTACCAACTTCTCAAACTTATAAAATGAATATAAAACATGAACAATATCAACAATTTTTTGGAAGAAATTAGATTTATTTTAAAAAAATCCATATCAAAATACCAATAATGTAAAGAGATTTTACCATTTTAACTATTTCAGATTCTTATAAGGAGTAACTTTAGTTCTGTACTCACTTTGAATTACAGAACATTCCTAAATTATTGCTACAATAACAAGATAGGTTTTAAAATATACATAAACAACTATTAATTAGCAAGAATTAGCAATTTATTAATGGGATAGAATCAGAACAGTTTGAATTTCCAACAGTTACATACATAAGATAAATGTATACACTAATAGACTGTATATTAGAAAATCGAAATACAAAGAAAATAGTTTAATTTCTAACTTAAAAAGTTGACGTGAGATTTTAATCGACCCCCCCTCCCCCCTTGGTGAGATTTGGTGAGATTTTTCAGAACCCCTCCCCCCCCTTTTTTGACCTCACGTAATTTATGGATGTCCCCTAATGAATTTTTAATAGGATTTTTTATAAATTAAAATATTTTAATAAATTTAAGAATTCGACTTTATGTTCCGGTTTGTTTTCAAGACTGGTATTCTTTGGGAATTCTTCAATTAAATGAAAGAAAGGGGACAAAGTAAAATAAAAAAGCACATCAAATGCGGATCCTGAAAAAACATTTTAAACTCACATCTTTATCATATAAATTATAATTTTTAAAGTGATGGAATGCAGTTATTCTTTTATTCCTTAAAGCAGGATAAACCTTTAATTTTTATTCATATTTTAATACACTCACTTGCTATCAGATAAAGAAATGAGCACATTGTTGTTACCTACCATTATTCATACAACAATGCAACAGATTAATAAATGGAAATAAAAGGGTGAAACTTCTGTAATAGTATACGGTCCCTTAAAGTAATTAAATTTATAATTATTTAATTTTCTCTATAACTGTTCATTAGAATTTCACTAAATTCTGGTTTTCCGTTTAAATAATTATTCTTAATTGAATGGTATAAACGATTTTAAAATTAATAATGATTAATTTTTTATCCCTTAATTAATTTCTAATTATTTTTTAATTAGACATGGAATATCTTAATAAAATAATTTTATTTGTCTTTGGAAACATTTCATTTATATATCCTCCAAATTTCGTGTTGATACAAAAAGTAGTTTTAGAGTAGGATAGAAAAGTTTAAACCCCATTTTTAAACCGAAATTTTCGAAATTCCGACCACCCCCGTTCCGCTAATTGGGGAGATATTGACACAAAACTTGGTATCTAGGGCAAATGAGGTGTGCCCTCTCCAAAAAGCGAATAAAATTTGGGGGTGTCCATAGATAAATCTGGACTTGGTATTGAATTTAATATGTAGACGACCCCCTAAGAAAATTTTGTATGTTCCCTTAAATAGAATTCGTTAAACCTTGAAGAACGGTACCTTGGTTGTCCCTTTACCACGAGCGGTTCGCCCACAATGAGAGGTGTCCCATTTTTTCCCCCACTGTACATACACTTATTAAAAAGTAAAGAAGCTTGTTTAAATTATGTATTTAAAATTATAAATGGAATTACATGTTTAGTACCGTATAAAATGTTTAATTTTAAGATTCAGATAACACAAATAAGAAGTTGAAAATTATAATCAAACATTCCATACCCTCTGAATAATAATCTAAAACCTTTTTCAGATAAAAATAAAACAAAATTATTTTGTACTTACCTTTTTTATAGTTCACATTTTATGAGTAAAATTGAAATTGTATGAAAAGTGAAATTCATAATCTACAATATTTTTTTTTCATTTTTAAAACTAGATTTATAGTAATAAATGTTGAAAGGATATTTTTTATGAAACAACATAATTTATTAAGTAATGGGAGATTAAATATAGTTCAAACATAAATTCTTTGACTAAAAAAATAAATAATTATATTGCTCTTTTTCTAAATATGAATATAAAAATGCTTTTTAAACTTGTGTCTTATGAAAGTCAACGGTTATAAAAGCTTTACATTCATCTATGTAACTTTAGAAGTTTTATTTTACCTTCGTATTTTTATTAAATATTCCAAGAAGCTTCACTTAGCTTTTTAAGTTACTATCTGTATTTCATTGATTTTATGACATACAAGAAACCTTTTACTATTTTCGTATATTTTTAGTTTTATACACTAAATAAAATTTTCCATTATATATTTTTCTTTAAAAACATTTTTTCATTCAAATTTGAAAATAAATATTATTTTATTTCAGTCATATCTATCTTTTAGGATGATGAAGAAGATTTAGTTTAAAAGAAATATTTTACGTTGTAAACCAAAATAATGTCCCTATTTCTCTTGAAAAATACGAAATTTCACTCTAGAAATTTTAAGGGTTCATCTTTTGTTTTAGTTGGATTTACAGAAAAAAAAGAAACCTGACCCTAATAATTCTTTGTAGTCTCTATTTGTACAGTATAGGAAATTCGAAGCTAACTGACCTATTTTTGAGAAGCCACAGAACAAAAGTACCAAAACCGAATCTTCGAAAACATACCCTGCAAATAGAACTCGCTTTCGCAAAAATGAAACCGTTTTTATTCATGCTGCATTTTCCATTCGCTCAACTTACCGAATCGAACGGAGCTATTATCTGAACCCAAACAAAATACCCGGCCGAAATTCCACTCTAGCCATAACAACAAGGGAAGCAGATTTTAACCAATACCCTTTTCTCTTTCTGCTGAGGAAAAAGAAATTCTTGCTGCCGCAGAATATCCCGCACGTGTTCCATGTTTTATCACTTCTGGTAGAAATACGAAGGAAGTAGTATCTTCCCTTTTCGGAGCCCAGAGCACGGACTTGGGAATGAATGCATGGCATTCAATCACGCTATGTTCACTTCATAGAAAAATCTCGGTGGAAAATATTCCGGGTCTTTTTTTTTTCTCTCGAGGCTTGAGTCAGTTGGGAAGAAGGACAGGCGATCGCTCAGAATTGGCTGTCACGATCCCGGTCTCGTTTGTCAACAGAATTACTGGGTAACGGTTCATTTAAGGTTGCCTCGCACAGGGTCGTTGTTGTGTGAACGACAATTCTGGGTCCGTTTGTTTGCAGCCAGAGGAGAAAGGAGGGAATGGGTATTTGGGTATTTATTATGAACGATTTGTGTGAGAAAATAGCTATAGTGTTGGCTAGTTGTATTGCAATGTTTCAAAATGAAGGTTGATCTTTGTGATGAATGCATCTGATTACACTTTGTTTTGTTCTCAGTTGTTTTGTTCTTGGCAACAGATCGAAAATTGTAACCGGAGAGCGACCGCCAACCGGGGGAGAGAGTCAGTGAGGAATAGAAACTCAATGTAGTCGTCGTAAACTTTAATCTTCTTAATAAAATTTGTAATTGTTAACCTAAAATGTGTTACGTCGTTCTTACAATCTTGATCATTGAAAAACATCTATTTTAAGGCCCTTACCTGTAACATTGCTCATAGAAAATGAATAAATATTTGATGGAATTCATTTTGGGAGATGAAGAAAATAATCAATCGGAGAAGAACAATGAGACTCTAACAGTTACGATTACCGCGAAACAATCGAATGGTAACACCCATACTTAAGCAGAAAAAAAAAACGTTCAAGTTTCGTGTAATTTTTGTCATCTATCAACAAATTTAGTTTACTTCTAGTTGCAGTTACGTAAATTTGACATATTTTGCATGAGCTGTGTTACTAGGATATTTTTCTGGGTAGTGAAAAAAACAAACAAATAATGTTAGAACGGTACTTGTAGCATGCAAACCCGTCCATAAACAAAGATTTGAGAATTCCATACAGCACAATGGTAGCACGTAAATAGCAGGCATTTTCCCCGCAGGTTTTTTTCATTTCTTAACTTCAATTTATTTGTAATGTCTCTCAATGTCACATACAAGGAATAGGGGATTGAGATGTATATTTTGACTCATCATATCAGCTCAGATTGATTTTTTTATACAGCGGAAAGTTACGTTAGGATAATTTGGTCCACAACACAACTATACAGTGGTGCAGCCTTGGTTTATAGATCCTAGTTTTTGTGTCACCCTCCTTGAATATAATTTTAAGCTTAGCCTTTATAAGCATAAATTTAATCTTTTAAAATTATATAATAGTTAAGTAGATTAATTATTTGGTTTGTTTTAGTTATTGATAGTTTTTGTTACAGTAAGCACTGGCATATAGTACTCATTAAGTAGAGTGGAGTTGAGTAGGCAATGTGATCGAATGTAAAGTATAGGTATGCCTTTTGATAAAAATATGCGGTCATGGTTATTCAAAGTAATAATTGTTAACAGATAAAAATAAAGATATATATTTAAATATTTCCATGATTACTTTACCTTAAAATTTTAATGTATCAAAAATATTTTATGGAGAAAGGTTGAAAAGTTTCTAAATATATTTCTAATACTATGTTATTATGTGGAATTGAAAAAAAGTTATTTGATAGTGATAATAAAGTATGAAGATAAGAAGATTTGAGATGATTTTATTAACTTTACAAGAATTGTAAAACTTTATAACATCAAAAAAGAAAACTTACGAGCTGAAAAGGTCAGAAAAAATGTGATTTAAAATAGAATAAGAATGTTTGGTTTATTTGGGTTTTAAAATCTGTGCAAGAACTAAATTCAAAAAGAAGTTTCATTAAACTTAATCTGAGCATCTTGCAGCTTAATGTATTTTACTTTGATTTAATCAAAAGAAAATGCATTTTCAGGAACTTCTTTTCTTTAAGCATTTCTTTTCCATTCACAGATTGAGGTATTTACAAGATTCTTTCATTAATTAGCAGTTGAGATTTTGTGGAGATGGTTTAAGAGCACATTTACATAAGTAAAAATACTTTACCACATTTTTCTATCACGATCTTATTGTACTTTCTTGTGGATACATATGTATCAAATGATTATCTAGCATTGTGAATTAAATAGCATGAGATAAAATACATTTATAAAAACTATGTGTTACTATAAAGAGTATAATATGTAGTTTAAAAAGGAATTTTCAGAGCATAATTTGACTTTAAAAAATTTACAACTTTGTGATAATTTCTCTAAATTTAAATAAAGAAAACATTATTATGTGAATATTCATTATAATAATTATTTTACATTGCATTATAATTTATTTCAAAGATGGGATGGGTTGTAATTATTATATATTCGATTAAATTTATAGAAACTACAAATTTAGTACTAGTCTAGTTGAAGTTTTTGATCTCGTTCACATGTGAAATACATAAATTATCAAAAGAATTCTAGTTATTAGTTCTCGTTGAATTTTAAAATGAAATTTTACTATCAGTAATTTATGCATACCAGATATAGAAAAAGAGAAGGGTTATACTTTTTATTGTTGAAGCACAAACCTTGAAATATTTCATTATTTTAAATAAATAAAATACCACAAAATCACATTAATAAATATAAAACTAAATTCAAAATCTTGTTCAAATAACTCGTCAATTTTTAAAATAAGTGTATACTATAATTACTTAAGTAAGATATTCTCAATAAACCTATTCATTATAAATATTATTCAGAGTATATCTACAGGCAGTAATACATTTGTATAAATAGTTTTTAAATGGGCACATTGTAAATCCTGTTTTCAAATTTATTTTGTAGAACAAAAATGAGGAAAGGATGTAAACATATATTTTGTGGTAAAGCAAGGGTCTTATTATTTTTAGGAGAGTTATTTTATCTTATTTTTCATTAATAATTATGTAGATTGACTTATAGATATAAGATTGATTTATAATTATGTTAGATTGTGACATTTTCCATTTGAAACTTAAATAAAAGTTGGGTAATTCTGTATGAGTTTCTATTCCTTCTCTCCTCAAAATTTAAATTTACTTAAGTTAATTATTGCAACAATGGCTTCCGTGGAATACACACCTGTCTAGGGAGGGTTCAGTCTAGGGAAGGTTTATTTGAATAGGAATTTCCGCAGGCTTGCCCCTGAAGTTTGTAGACCCACTCTGAATAAACTAATTTATACTAGTACTATATCTTCTATTAGAGAACTTCCAACGAATGTTTGAGTTTGAAGTTATGTGCGTAAGAATGCTTTCAGAAAGATGCTAGAGAAACGGTATTATCGCACACGTAACTTCCTATGAATAAATACACGTTGTTTTACGTTACGAATTGTTTTGCAAAGAATATGTTATAAGTATGAATTTCAAGATTACTTTTGAAGATATATATTTCCATTCTGTACATGATTTTGAAATTACCAAAAAAAATACATTACACTGAATGTACTGTGTTAACGAAACAAGTAAATAATTCAGTTAAGTTTAAAAATGTTTGTTACCTTAAAAATCTGCAAGTATTCACTACGAAAAAATATATTTTTCGAAAATTTTTACAAAATTTAAAAGAGAATAAAACAGTCTTGCACTAAGTTTTACTTAGAAGTTGTAGTAAGATTTATTTTAAATGTAGTACATAAAAGAGTTTCTAAATAGGTTAATAAAAAAAATAAACGTTGATGTAATTTTGTAGCAATTTTTCTTTGAAAATCAATCAATTTATCTTATAATTTCTAATTCTTTAGAAGCATTAAATTTTTTCTTCGTTAACCCACTAAGATGTGCGTGAAAATTATTCATTTGTATGCGTAATTGTGAATTTTTATTAACAATGAGAAGCAAATTAAAAATTTAATGCTATCTTTATGTTGCTATAAAATGTCTCCATACTACTAAACTCTTATTTTGTTTTTATTATTGTAGTACTTACGCATTTATTCACTTTGTATGATACATCTCGACAATCTAGACATCTCGAATTTTGCTCTGGAGAAGGTTCTTGACAGGAATGCACAATAACTAAAAATAAATTTTTCAATTACATATCATTGACTAGGTAATTATTTTCTTATATCATCTTCATTTAATTAAGGATTGGTAATTTAAAATAAATGGAAGTCTCATTTTTCTGATTAGTTTACAAGAAAATGTAGCTAATCTCTGGACTTAAAATATAAATAAATTCCTTACTGAAAGTAAAATTACTACTTTTACAAGAAAGGAGAAATCTTCCGTTAACTTGAAAGTTTCATAGTTACTCTTCTTAAGTATCAAATTTGTATGCCCACACTCTCTAAACCAGATTAAACTCCACACTTTCGCAATCTCGCAACCCTTGCGAAACAACGCCAAAAAGGACGATGATTTTTTTTTTTCGACATCCGGTATCGCAAGGTGGATCTTCTGTGTACCGGCGACATAAATCAAGGCCCAGAGCTCGGAAGTTTGGAGATAAGGTATGAGATAATAAATCTCGAAATTTGCTCGACTAATCTCAGTCTGGTCATGATACAGAAACGCTCGGATCAACTTTTATTCCGTGATGGATGACGTGATGATGGATGACAAGGCGGATGATGGAGGAAAGGAGGAGGTGCTCTGGGGAAATGGGATCAGTTTCGGCCATCAATGGATTGTTATTGGCTGAAAAAGTACTCTGTAATCGGATTCTTGGGTATGTTAATCGGGTTGGTTAATTCATCATTGCTATTTGGGTTGAGAAGAAGAGGGAATACTTTATGGGACTTTTATAGTTTTGCCGTGAGGACGTGAAGAGAATAATTACGATTACACTAAAATTAATTTAAAATTTAACGAAATGTATTTCAAGAGATTGGTCTAAGAAGGAGCTATGTGACAATTTCAGAAAGTTAGTTACTTATTATCATTATGGATTGGTAGAATAATATTTATTTACATTTTAGTGCAGACGCCATTTCTCTAGGAATCCTATTAACAGAGATATAAGATCCAAGAGATAGGTATTGTCGGTCTACCACAAGATAAGCTCTGGACTAGTTGCCTAGCTGTGGCGGTTGCTATAGAAACAATACTAAACAAATGGGTGTGAGAAATATAAACGACGAGAGCTCATCTTGTGATAGACAGACAGTATTTATTTTTTTAACAATACCTTGTTTAATAGAGATATAAGATCCAAGAGAGAGATATATGACTAGGGATATGTGATATATGAGGGATATGTGACTTAAAATTAAATGTATCTCTAAGAAGACCTAATGAAATATATAAAATTCCTCATTTCTCTAAAGAAATATTTCGGAAGCATTTTTACTTTTTAGCACCCAAAATCTACAACAATTTGCCTTCTTATCTTCAAAATATTAAGATATATTCAACATTTAAACGCGAGCTTTTTATTTTCCTAATAAATTTGGACGACATAGACCGTCATTTTCATATTTAAATTGAGGCAACTATACCTAAAATGACCAGCCTCTTGCCAATATTGTTTTATTATTAAACGTTTGTTATTTCATTTTAAATTTTTGTATATTGTTTTTGTATTGTATTGTTTGTTTTGCATTATTATAGTAATCTTATTAAATCTATCTGTCACCTGAACGGGACAAAAGTCCCCTTGGTGATAAATATATTACTTTGTCAGTTTTGTTGTAATTTTCGTTATGAAAATAATAAAGCTTATTATTATTATTATTATTATATATTTTTTTAACAATACCTTGTTTAATAGAGATATAAGATCCAAGAGAGGGATATATATTTTTTTAACAATACCTTTTTTAACAAAGATATATGATTCAAGAGAGGGAGGTATTTATTTTTTTAACAATACCTTGTTTAACAGAGATATAAGATCCAAGAGGAGGTATTTATTTTTTTTAACAATACCTTTTTTAACAAAGATATATGATTCAAGAGAGGGAGGTATTTATTTTTTTAACAATACCTTGTTTAACAGAGATATAAGATCCAAGAGGAGGTATTTATTTTTTTTAACAATACCTTTTTTAACAAAGATATATGATTCAAGAGAGGGAGGTATTTATTTTTTTAACAATACCTTGTTTAACAGAGATATAAGATCCAAGAGGAGGTATTTATTTTTTTTAACAATACCTTTTTTCGACAGAGATATAAGATCAAAGAGGGAGGTATGTGACCACAACAAAGTGTACTTCTGGTTGAAGAAGAAGGTGTGTAACATTGAGTTGTGTTACCTACCTCCGTCTACCACACCAATGAATTTAGTTTAGTTTTTAGATTAAAATAAAAAAATCAGAAATTTCCCAGTCCACCATACAATATTATTTTCATTCAGTGAAAACTATTGCTATATGCATACACATTAGGGTGGCCCTTAACAGTATGGGGATTTTTAAAAGTTAAAAATATGCTGCTCCCACCCCCTAACTTTGTGCCAATGGACAAAAAAATGATAATTGCAAAATTTAATCCAAATCTGATAATATTAAGGCGACCCCCAAACAGCCTAAAGTTTTGAGTTTTTCGCTATTTTTTTGAAAAAAAGACAAAAAACCCAAGATAAAATATTCACAATTTTTTACCAATTTTTATATGATGAACTAACCTTGTTAGAGATATAATGGCACAGGTTTGGTTTTTGTGTCACCCCTCATTTAGGAGTAATAAATTTTTTAGTGGTTGGAAATTGTTGTAAAGTTGTTTTTCCTGCATTTTGAAAACAACTGCTACTCTACAACCCCTTAACTTAAACACATGAAATTAGGCTCATTTTGTTCGTAATTTTAATGTCTTTATATTGATGGGCACTATGACTTACTTCCATTTTTTAAAAATTCAAAAATTTTGAAAAATTTGAAAAAAAAAAATTTAAAAATTTAAAAATAAAATTTTTGAAAAATGTTTGAAACAAAACATTTTAATGCTTTTTACCGTCTAATATATACATTTTTACCAAATATCAAGACAGAAATTGAATTGGATCACATTGGAAAAAAATGAAATTCACTGTACATTTGGTAGATTCCTTAATAACCATCTAATCAATAGAAAAATATTGATAAGCTCAAGAAAAATGGGTAAGATCTTCGAAAGGGTTCATATGATTCAAAGACATGCAAAAAATTCGACACACATTATTTAAAGAACATTTTTAAGCTAATTTTCTATAAAAATCTTATTTCCAGAATTGAGATGGAACCTTATTAAAGGAATTATTTTTATTTAAAATTCCTAAATATTGTTCTCATATTTTTTAGATCTTATGTTATTACAATTATTTCAAAAATGATAAATGTAAAATTGCAGCATAATCAGACAATTTGATGGTTCAAAAGTCTTGAAATTTTGTGATTTTGACCATAAAGTTATTCTTTTGAATTTAAAAAAAAAACTTTATATCTTTTCAATATTTTTCTCATCTGCTAATTGCTTCTAATTCCTTGCAAGACCCTTCTTATTGGAAAGATGATCCTTTCTACAAAAAATGAATTGAAAAACTTGGTAAAATTGTTGTTGTAAACGTTTCTGCAGAAAGGGGCATAAAACTGATTCATGATTATAATAACATTCTAGCAAAAAATGAAACTGATAAACAGTTTGTTTTGCAAATTGTTGCTGAAGACAGAAAGAAATACCCATCGGCAACTAAATCTTCTGTAAGAAAAAAATGTTAAATAGATTTGTTGTTTCAAATAATGTTTAAAAACTAAAGGTATTCATTTTTGGAATAAAAATTAAATTTCCTTAAAAATAGTTTAGTATTGAGGGAAATGTTATATTTTATATTGTTCACGATTTAAGGATTTTTCCAAGCTTCAAGGCATTTGAGGATTGCCTTGTAATTTTCCTATTCAACTGAAACTTTACCCAATCAGTTTTCGTTGATTGGAACAATATTATGGGTAGTTGTGTGATATATTTTAACTTTCTAAAAAATCTCATGAAACTAAGGGCCACCCTTAAAAACCAAGCCTAAAAGTAGAATTGATTAGAAAAAAGAGTTATGTTTTAAAGAAATAAAAATTAAAAATCACTTGAATTGTTCGAAAGTCTTCTAAAAATTCAAAAACTTGGAATTAAAATTACTTCATTCAATAGCAACACTATTTTTTTTAGAAAAACTCATTTTTGTTCATTTTGTATTGATATTTTAAGGAACAAAATATCATATTAAAGAACTAATTTAGTTTTAAACATAAATTAATAAGTAGGATTAAGGTTTTAAATTGTAAGAAGAGTTATATGAAAATAATTGTTACTATGGAATTTTAAATAGAAAATATTTCTTTCATAAGCATCTCAATTCTCGAAATAAGATTTTTATAGAAAATTAGCTTAAAAATGTTCTTTAAATAATGAATAATGTGTGTCGAATTTTTTGCATGTCTTTGAATCATATGAACCCTTTCGTAGATATTACCCATTTTTCTTGAGCTTATCATTATTTTTCTATTGATTAGGGGGATATTAAGGAATCTACCAAATGTACGGTGAATTTCATTTTTTCCAATGTGATCCAATTCAACTTCTATCTTGATATTTGGTAAAAATGTATAAAGGTAAAAGACGGTATAAAGGTGGACGGTAAAAAGCAATAAAATGTTTTGTTTCAAACATTTTTCAAAAATTTTATTTTTTAATTTTTTAAATTTTTTTTTCAAATTTTTCAAAATTTTTGAATTTTTAAAAAATGGAAGTAAGTCATAGTCCCCATCAATATAAAGACATTAAAATTACGAACAAAATGAGCCTAATTTAATGTGTTTAAGTTAAGGGGTTGTAGAGTAGCAGTTGTTTTCAAAATGCAGGAAAAACAACTTTACAACAATTTCCAACCACTAAAAAATTTATTACTCCTAAATGAGGGGTGACACAAAAACCAAACCTGTGCCATTATATCTCTAACAAGGTTAGTTCATCATATAAAAATTGGTAAAAAATTGTGAATATTTTATCTTGGGTTTTTTGTCTTTTTTTCAAAAAAATAGCGAAAAGCTCAAAACTTTAGGCCGTTTGGGGGTCGCCTTAATATTATCAGATTTGGATTAAATTTTGCAATTATCATTTTTTTGTCCATTGGCACAAAGTTAGGGGGTGGGAGCTAAACATTTCGAAAGTTTGAAAATAAGGGCCACCCTAATACACATACTACATTGTTATCAGCTAATCATTCCACAACAATACATTACATTCTAATCCCAAAGCACGCTGAACATTGCGATTCGACTTCAAAACTTTTTAACTCTCCTAACACACACACAAACAATCCCCATCGACCCAAACTCAAAAGTTACCCAGCACCATCGAAACTTCCTATCCCCACTTCTCAATTAGAGGAAATCCCCCCTCAATAAAATAGTCATCAACGCGGACCGTATCCCCCCTCGTGCATTGTCTACGGACGAACGATTAGAACCATAAAACTAGTCTCCTCATTTGTCTCTCGAGCACAGAGACTAGTGCAAGAGCAACAAAGGCCTTTTGTAAAAGGAGCAACAAAGATCTTGTTTTCGAGTGGCTCATATTGTGCTTTTGGTAAATAGAAATGGGTGTCGGTTTCCTCTTTTGGGAATCTGTTTGCTTTTGACGCCGACTGAAGGGATGTGGTTTGCTCGATGTTTCTAAAGGTTATTGTGTTGAATTTTTATGTGAAAGCTAATTTTTGAATGAGTCCCTCGAAAGTTGCAACGTTTCGTGTTTGTTTTGTGTGAAGTTCTCAGTCGCGTGATTCATGAGTGCTCATTAGAAATTCTTCTAGAGTGATCCAAAAAGATAGTGAAATGTGTAACATTTCATGTTTTAATTTCTATAGACTACACTTCTAATGACGTTTTATAGTTTGATCTATGTGTGTTTTGTTTGTAAGTAGATCCTAAATTTATAACATTTTTGATTCCTCTTAAAAAGACTCGGTTCTGAAAAAAACTCCAACTATTGATGTTGCTTCAAATAACGTACGTATATTTTAATAGAATGGTCAGTTGAAAAATATTTCTGGCCTCTTATATAACTTAACCACAATTTTGTAATCGTCTTCAAATATATCTCTATTTTTTTAGGATTTATAATATTTGGAGATAAGTTTTTTTTTCATATTCTTTTATTTATTTACACTTTAGGTACAATTCCGTTAGAGTACAATTCCGCTAAATATCACCAATATCCAAATCGCTAAATATATCCAAATATCAACAAATTTTTCTGACTTTTATTAATAAACTGAATAGTTATTGATTTAATTAAACACTTTAATTCAGGAGTTTGAAATTATTTATGAATATTTCTACTTTTTGTTGTCAAAAAGAACCGGGCGATATTTAGAGGGGACTCTAACGGAATTGAACCACACTTTATATTACATTCTCAATTTGTCGTTGAATGAAAATAAATAATTTAATTCTTAAATGATTGTTGAGTAATCTTTTAGTATTAAAAGTTTCTCTCATAAAAGGATATTAGAACCCTCTTTGAAGCATTAAAGCTTTCATAGGAAAAGTATGCTATTGCTTTAACTAACTGACCAATACTACCTCAGGATGCTTCACAGATATGATGATTCCGTTCCTAATAGAAATTGAAGCCAACTAAGTAAACTCATATAGTATGTTGTGTAGTCCAATATAACTAATTTTAGCTCTGCACATATGAGTACCTCAACTACCCTATATCATATGTCAGTAAGTTTACTACATATGATAGTGTGTAATGATTAAACGAGAAAAAGGAAACAGGAGAATAATCCTCTAAATTGTTAAAATATTTTACAATGACAAAAGAATTACAAATTAAAACATACAGTTTTTAAAAATATTAATTTGTCACTGAATATGAACAAGAAGCCATTTTACGCTGTTTTGGAATGTAATATTCATTTGAGCATTATTTTGAAGCTCTTCATTTTAAAGTTATATCATAGAAGAGTAGAAAACAAGTCTAAAAAGAAACTGCACAAATTTAAGGTATGTTGTTTTAGTACACTTTATACCGAACTAATTTTATTACATTTCTAACATTTTCATTCATGTAAAAATTAAATAGCCAAAAATAAGTATTGCAGGTACTAAATGTTGTAGGAAAAATATTAAAAGATTACTTAAATAGCATCATACTGCGAAACTTCTTTTGAGTAGTATTAAAGAGTTTGTGAGCTCCGGTAGAAAGTATAACCCAACCACCTCCTTAGTGAACGATTTAACCTCTTCTCAAGACACCTGTGCATATTTGCACTGGAAGAACGATCTTCCATCTCAAATATTAATTACATCAAATCCATCATACTGTACTTGCCTCAACTTCCCCTTTACTAAGGATCCGAAATATCTAATTAACTGCATCCGAATCCAATTGGGAATCCTTACTTCCGTGCGGCACAAAACAGAATCACACATATAGCTCTCAAACTCCTCCCGACCAGACCTTACATGCTTATTAATTAAATTTAATAACTGACAATTCCTAGTGCTTCATTGGAATCTTATTTACATATTTCCAGCTCTGCTCCAAAACCCTAAGCACCTCCTATTCCACCTCTCTAATTAGAAAATTAAAGTAGTAGAATGCCTATTAAAGAGCGTAATTACCAATGCAACATTTAATTACGAAATAAATACATGATGCGCTAATGACAAACCTTCTGTCTCTCTTCTTTAGGATAAATTACCAATTAAAAAGACAGTTCCCCATGCAGTTGAAGTCTCCCACCAGATGGCGCTTTTCATATGTATGTTATAATATTCTATTTCATGATCCGAATGTTAAGAGCGTATAAATTACGCATAGTTTCTTTAAGATTTGCTGTGCTGTAATTGAACTTCGAGAGGGAATGCGTTGTGAAGGCCTCAAAGTAATCTATTTTGCCTTGGGAATGGGAATCAATTTAAGTTGGGCTGTCCGGGAGTGAAATAGATTACCGCACAGCGTGCGGATTGTTCTGGATGTTTTCTCCCGGTACTTTCAAAACAGGAATGCTAATGAGATACAATCAGTTGGAATTCAGGAGATGGGATATCGGATATGGGGGAGATATGGACGGAGTCTGAATAAGGGAACGCGCCTAGCCTTTGTATGGATCGGTAAAATATGGTTAAGGGGGTTTGGAACTTTTGAGGCGGATATGTTTCGGAATGATTGTTTGTTTGTTCGGGTCTAACTTTTCTTCTCGATGTTACGTGAATAGCACAACAATTTTCACGTGTGAGACGTTGGTTTTTCTTCTAAAATCGTACTGGGAATATAAATTTAAAAACAAACATCTGGTTAAAATAAGCGTAACTTTTAGGAAAGAGTTTCTACTATTATTCTATACTTAAAAAAATATTTTCCAATAAAAATAGTTAGCTATGTGTTTCAATTGCAGCATGAATTTTTCAAACTGATTCAATTGATGATGTCACCCGAAGATGGTGACGAAACTTTTGTTGAAAGTTTACATGTACCACAGCCTACATGCCCGGCTGTAAAAGTCTTAAAGTCTATAGAATAATTATTGTTAGTAAAACATACTTTTAAAATATTTATTTTAAAATTTTCTATTCATATATAAGTACTATAAATTGAGTTATGTATGTTTGTTTCATGTGACATTAAAAATTTTAGCATTAGATTAATTATACTTTTTCAATCATATATTTAAATCAGCTATAGACATTTACAAGAAATATACAGGACATCATAGCTTATTCTTTAAAATGGCATTTATTTGTGAAAAAAGTCAACTATTTATTACAATAAAGCAATTTAAGGCTTAAGTTTTACGTTTTTTTTTTACGTAAGTTTTTACATAACAAATACCTATAGTTTTCGTAATATTTAATGTGAAGCAAAACATGGATAGGCACTGTCTTCTGTGCCAATCGGCATGTTTATAATCTTATTGATTTATTGATTAAAGATATGTCTTCAACTTTCAAAAACAAACTGTCTTAATACTTAAAAATTATTGCATATTCTTAAGATATTTAGTTTAGATGTAGTACCTACCTAAAAAATTTACACTTCAACAGCTTACTGTGTGAAAAAGGTTTAGATTTTGAAAAATCATTAAGATTATTTTCTTTCATATTTCTTGAAAAGGAAATGTCAGTTCCTTTTTGCATTAAAATCTCACTCCATATTCAAGCACCTCCTATTTGTCACTTAAAGCATTTATCAATTAGCCAGGGCATTATTGAGTAGTCAGATTTTGTTAAGTCATTTCCATTCGGAAGTAACGTCATTGGGTTGGATGCATATCAAACGTCAAAAAAAAAAAAAACATCCTTTTTTAAAAAACAGAATGACGGGAAAAAATAATTTTCTAAACGATTTACAACTACAGCCTACCATCCTCGTAAAAAAACTCAGGAAAAAATGTAAACCGAATGTCCAAAAAATAAAAACCCATGGCGTGTAATTAAACCCAAGTTTGATTTATGGCTGTTGTAATAATTTATCCTGGATATGACAAGACAGAGAGAGTTTATTTTTTGGATTCTTTCTGCTCAGTCTCCCTTTCACACAATTCTTTCTGCATTTATAATTTCCTTCTTCTTTCAAATAAGAGGCTTTGGTTGACGCTGATACAATGCTGGAGAATTGGGACAAGGGAAAACGGAGAAGACATTAAGATTAGCGACTGCGAATTTCCTTTTTTTTTTTCTCTTTCTCTAACCCGGAGTTTTCATTATTCTGGAGAGAATCTGGGGCTACCAAAAGGATTTGAGTTTTCATCATTAATGGAAAAGGCGGAATCCGAGGGAAAGTAATAGGCTACTTTTATAACAAATGTAATGCTTAGAAGGAAGGCTTTTTTAAATAATTTTTATCCTCTTTGTTTGGAACGATTCTTTTGTGAATGCTGCTGTCTTGAAAAATGTTCTTTGGTCTTTTTTTTTTTGGATGATTTTCCTTTGAATTTGTATTTGGGGCAATATCTAAAAAAAATATCGAAAACATTTATTTTTATTTAGTTACTTTTTTAAATTCAGTGTTTACTCCACTCGCTTAACTCTTATTCAATGAAATGATTATAGAAGATTAGTTTAAAAAGAAAATAATTGGGAGTAGATTCTTTTCTTTAAATAAACTTAAAGGAGTGCTAGCTATTGATATTTTAATGCACTCAAGTTAAATACTATTTTATATTGATTCCTTTCATTTAAACTTTTATTATGCATAAGTATTAATTTTCTTAATCAAAATTTAATTTAATGATATAAACTTTAAGTATGCATTTAGCACTATTTGATTGAAAATAAGTCTTTGTAACTGTTTTTGACTTGCTATATTCAATATCTTGTTGGTTATCACTGACTCTTTTAAATCTTAAAAGTTACAAACAAGTCATGTCCCATATACGTTTCTACAAGGCGGTCTATAGGCCAAGTAATTAACACTTATGTAGTAAAAAGAAAAAGTTGGAGTTATTAAATTTAGAGTTTCTAGTATAAATCTCTGTTATAGATATAGATTTAGAATACTACCTTTTTTAGTATAGAGTACGAGTTAGTTACTGTTTACCTTCCTTTCTTAGGTTTCAAGAAGTGTCTAATTTCTTTACTTATCTTATTCTTTACTTTACTTATATTATATTCTTTACTTTACTTATATTATATTCTTTACTTTACTTATATTATATTCTTTACTTTACTTATATTATGTTCTTTACTTAAAAATTGATAATATATTGATCATTTTCTAAGAAAACTTAAAAACTAATAGAATGCATTCATAAATAATTCAATCTAATTTCTTCTTACCTTTTAAGCATATCCCTTAACATTATCATAGCTAATTTCGTACCCTTTTAACTTTTAGTATGCTTAATATAGAATTTTGAATTCTTGAATAACTCTTAAAGTAAGAGGCTAATGAAAATGGGAGCACTAAAATATTTCTAAAACACATTAGGATCAAACATATTACATTTTTTAGAATCAGATCCATTCTCAGTAAAAGCTATTTGATATCATAATTCCTCTTAGAATTTACCTGAAAGTACCCACGTACAGAATGGGACTATTTCCAAGACTGCTGTGTGTTGAATCAACAATTCTAAGGGGTTTATGCAAGCTCAGGAAATAGCAGAGCTTAGTAAATGGGATGTTGCATAATGCATGTTCAAAGTATGATAAATGGAATGCTATTCATATTGAAGCAAAGAGCGTACTCGTGATTCATGATGTTTGTGGTTTAAAGGTGATAGTTCAATATGTTTGTCTCGTGAACTTGAGTAAACAAAAGAGTACTTCAATAAGAGGTCGGAGATTTGTGTATGGCTATTGATGCTAAAAAAACGAGTTGATTTTGAAATATTAAGAACTATACTTCTTAATGAAGAAGAAATGACTGAACAAAGCGAGTCTTGTCAGAAAATCCGCAACTGAGGTTATGTACTCAAAGTTATTTCTGAAACCTTCACCCCGATGAGAGTAAAAATAGCTACTTTATCCAACCCTTAGATTATTGATTATTTCCTCTTTCAAGCCGGTGTAATATTTTTGCTTCTAGCTAAATACTCTATTGCCCTATTCTTGTTAAAATATAACTGTTATATTATTAGTACTATATGGAAAAATCTAGTTTATCTGCATCATAACAAAATCTGAATTTATTTCCACCCAAAATTGCCAATGGACTCTAACCGCATATCTGGTTCGAGACTTCACCCGGAACCAACACGTGACCTACTGAGCTTGCAATTGGTTACCACAGATACTACACTAGTAGATCTACTAGTGTAGTATCTGTGGTAACCAATTGCAAGCTCAGTAGGTCACGTGTTGGTTCCGTTTGAAGTCTCGAACCAGATAGGCGGTTAGAGTCCATTCTAGTATTTTGATCCTTGTTTGCCAAAGATCTATCATTATTTTAACCACAGCTTACTAGATACTATACAGGCTAGCAGAGTTTTCAACAATGAAAACCATTTGGCAACTTTTCCCGCTTGGATCACCACAAGTCCTACCTATATCACCCACCGCCTTCAACACTGTGGATATGATTTGCCAGTTTGTCAAGTATTGCCATCTGGATTTTTAATGATTTCCGTACTCGGCTAGCCTGTATAGTATCTAGTAAGCCTTGTTTTAACAGTCAAAAAGGTGTCTATTGAGTGTTTTCAGGTGACGTCACAACCGGTTATTTTGTTTTAACTGTGTACCTTCTGTAGGGCTTTTAACTGTTGCTAAGGCGGTTTTTAGGTATGAGATCACGTGATTGCAAATGCTCCAATAGAAGAATTCCACGGCTAATCATTTTCTGTAACTGTTAACCTCTGCATGGCAAAAAACTGTAACATCTTTTGTTGCTAAGGCCGTTGTTAGGTCCGAGTCATGTGATTGAAAATGCTCTATATTGTGTTATAAGCTCCCTTGTCTCAAATGCTAATATGATTAATATTAAATATAACGAAGCAAAGTTTTATTTGATTTATTGGTCTCTTCGTGACACATAGCCATTCATTTGAAATTGGTGAAATCAAACTACATGACAGTAAATTTTTATACTGCATCCATTCCCACACATGATAGGAACTAAATTAGAAGAATGTGATATCGGAATTACACGGCAATCTATAAACAAACTGTTCCTCCACTTTTAACATTCTCAAAACAAACTTTAAAGGGTAACCCCTTAAGAATAACATATTGACATTTTGGAAAAGTTTAAGTGAGCTTTTCGAAAGCATTAACTAGATCATTCGACGACCTATAAACGTAAACGTCGGAAATTTAAATGGATGAAACCGTTACCTAACGTTTCCTTCTCCAGACCTTTTAGCAGGTCTTCACCATAAAAAGTGAAAACGGCATGGAAAGAGCGCACTACATTATTTAAAAACGGACCGGTTAATCTCCATTGCCTTGAATTTTTACTCACTTAAGGTAAAACCGAAACGATATAACAATAGATTAGAATTGATCATCAGAAATTTAAAGTGTTTGGAAATTCGGAGGAAGGGAAAAAGGTTTTATGGAAGCGCTTTGTATTTTTCAATTAACCTTTTTCGGTGGAGGTAGTAGGGACGAAAGAATTTCTCCTTCGTTAATCGAACTCTTTGTAATTGAATTGGAGGAAATTTTCCATTTAGCTTTCGTCAATAAAAGTGAAAATCCTATTAAAACAGCTATTTTCATTACGGGGAGTAATTTCGAACTGGAAGAAGAAATTTGATCTGGAATTAAAGCTTTAATAAATTTAGAGTACAAGATAAACACTACTTGAGATGATATTATATGACTATAGAATATGCGCTAAGTAATGGTAGCTCTCATTAGAAAAAAGGAGTTACACTTTTCCATTTTTAAGTATAATAAATTTTGCAATATCTATGTTATTTAAATAGTTTGTATGCAGATTAATTAACTTTTGTTGAAGTATTTATAGGTTTTTAGATACATGTAACATCCAATTCCAATAATTCCCTAGTTAATAACGCAAATAAAACAGATTAAAAATGTATCAGGGTGTATCAAATGTCCGTTCTACGGCTTTTATTTGTAATTAACGACGTTTTTTAGGGTCATGGACATGGAAGTAAGATGTACCCCTAGGTAGTGGTCATTATGAATTCATTGAGACGGCTCACAGCGCCGCAAGCGGTGAAATAAGAAGAGTAAAAAAATTACTAATATTTTTGCTTAATATATTCATTAAACTTTTTTCTGTGCGTTTGTTATGATATTTCAAACAATTTCGTTCTATCTCCTTTAGATTTTTATTTATTTTTTAACTTTCTAATTTTGCCGCTAGGTTCCCTCTAAACCGCCTCATGGAATTCAGCATGGTCACTCACCTATGTGGTACGCCTTACTATCATAACCCTAAGAAACATTGGTTCCAAATGAAAGCCGTGAAATGGACTTACTTTTAAAACAACACTGTATAAGAGACCAGTTTAAATTTTCCACTCGAAATTTCGTTTTGTTTTAATAAAGTGATCGGTAAGAAACTTTTAGTAAATAACGGAGATCCTGGCTGCAAAAAAAATATCGTTGAGAACAAATGCTGAAAGCATTTTACTCCTAACACCACGTTAATATTTTTTAAACCTTTAATGTTTTAAAAATGTTTTGTGATAAATATTTTAAACCTTTATAAAATAAAACAAAGAAGTACCTCAAGATTTTTTCCCATGAAATTTAATTTTAAATGTATTCATTACCAAAATACTGATAGCAGCGTTGAAGGTTAGTAAGATATGTTTCTTTATTAGTTTCTGAGTCATTCTAAGTCATTAACATTATTAATTTTAAATTAACTATTAACTAATATATTTTAATAAACTAATTGGTGTACATTAAAAAAAAGTTATTTTTAAAACTTAAAAAGCGATTTCTGATCAAGTTAGGCAACTTGTAAATTATTCATTCATTTATATTATTTTAATACCTAAATTTTACTAAAAAGGCATGTGCTTAATTTACATGAAGTTTTTTAATTGGTTCCGATATATGCAGGTTAGATTTGGTTAGTTTTATTAAAGCTAACCTATATTCATGTTTGTATAATAATTATGCTTTTATCTTAAGAAGTAAAAAAATGTAATTAAAACATTTGCATTCCCTTTTTGAATATTGAATAGTAAGCATGAACGAAAAGTGATTGAAAATTTTCTATAAAAAAACTCTTTTTTGAAAACTCTATTTGAATTTTTTGTGGGGTACTTTTTAAAACGTAAGAACTTTAATTAAAGATTTAATAATGCATTAATATTAACAAATAAGCTTGTTTGACATTCTAAATTTAGAACGAATTCTTAGTTTTGGGAGCCTTTCTTACGTTGAGCTCTGAGAAAAGCACTTAGAATCAAGAAGCTTTTAGGGTAAAAAAAAATTATTAGAAACCTCTTAACAATCCCTAATGCCATGAAAGATTGAATATGACTTTTTATGAGCTAAGATAAGCTTAAAATGACGCTTTTAAAAGATACTAGCTTTACATTACACTCTACATCCTTTTTACAATAGGTACTATGCTTCAGTGTCTGATGGGGTTTTAAGTAAAATTACTTTGAGATAATTCTTACAAAAGTAATGCTTATAGGTGACTATATTAAAACAACGAAAAATCTTAACGTTTCAGAATGTGTTTTCAGGTTCTACCGCTTGATCAACGGTTTTTTATCGTTCCATATGCAGTTAAAGAAAAGGGGGTTTTTTTCATCCCCTGAAAATTTAGGATGTAGAATCTTTAGGATAAAAGAATCTTTCTGAAAGCTTTTTTAATAGTTAAGTCTCATTACAAACACATTACAAAATGTAATTTAAAAACCTTGTAAAATCAATGCCTGTATAGTATTTGAATTGTTTTTTTTTTATTTCAATGAATTTGAAACTACCTTATGGGGAAGAGTAATTTTAGAAGAATGATCCGAAATTTTTTAGTGTAAATCTTTAATTTGTTTCCTTACGTCCCTCGTCTGCACATAACATAATTTTCCATAACCTTATCCATCATGGGAGGTATGGTTTTCATGGTTTTAATAAGAACGAATTCAAATGCTAAAGAAATTTAATTACTAATTTAAACATTTCAAAATAAAAAATTAAAACATTTAAATCATCAAACTATACTCTCTGATTTGAGAAATATCCTGGGTGTTTCAACAAGTCCGTCGAAACACTGCAGAGATTCCGTACGTCGAGTGCATAAAAATTTACCAAAAATTTACCTCCCTCAATTAAGAAGTGTATTTCTTAACAATGTGATATCATATCCGACAAACACATTATTTTTTCATTTACCAGCGCTTTTTAACATCTAAAACGTGGCAAATAAAATTTTTTATATGATTATGAGTTTTTCTCAGTCTCCATAATTATCAATTTCAAACCCAGCCTGCAAACATATCCAATAAAACATGTTCATGTGTCTCATAAAAACGTTTAACGTAAACTGGATATGACTTCATACCTTTTTCTGTACCAATTTTCTCGGACTCTTTGTCGTAGAGGTACAGTTTTTGATAGATTTTTTTTTTGTATTCCACACGAGGCATATGGCTGTGCAGAGAGTTTAGGTGGACTTGTTAAAACCTCCATTTATTACATTTACTTAATCTTGCTTCTTATAACTACTTTTTATCTACAAAAATGGGTCAAATTTTTCATAGCTAGGGAAGGTTAATTTTTCATAAAATTTATCCATTCTTCGAATTTTAAAAGTTCATTGTAATTCTCTTTGGTGAAATCATGGGCTTCTGAAATGAATAAGTGTGTAACTAGTACAATTGCGTGTGTTTTTAGCTTTCGGACACTTTCAACACGTGTTCCTAGATTGATTGTGCCGTAAAAAGAAATTTTTAATGGTTTTTAGTATTACAACACAAATTTTCTCCATAACTGAATCAAATTATTATTCTCTTACACTTACTGCACAAGCTAACACGACACAGAAATCAATCCAACACACCCATCCAATCCCAACGGCCCAATAGGGAATTAATTACAAGCAACACTCGTCATTCTACATTAATTTTGGTTATCTTCAAACCCTCCGAAGTATACGTCTAATCCTTTCTCTCCGGATGATAGCATATCAATCATGGTCAAGCATAGTTTTAAAGTCCCCAGATATTCGATAAACTGATTCCGATGTCGGCTCGGCGAATCCTTGTCACGCTAGCCCCCCTGCAATCAATGTTTCTGACAACTAAGCGCGCTTAAATTTGAAAATTGAATTATTGCGGACCACAATCCAACGGAACGGTTATTTCCATCCAATTCGAGGGTAGTTTGACTGGGATGCCGCTGAAACTTCGTGTCACAAAGGGGAATTTATCGGTTGCTGCCTCTTTGGAATGGAGAGATAGTAGAGTTCGTTTGCATAGTTTTGTTCAGTCTGCTTTGTGCATGCGTGTTTTAAATATGGGTTGGTTGATAGGGGATTTGTATTGCGGATTTGATTGACTGTAGTTGGAAATATCAATATGAAACTCATCTATGCGTGCCCTCTATGGATTTGATTCATATCGTACTATATCGAGTTATTCAAAGTATATTCAATCAAAATTGTTATCTTTGAGTTTATATTATGGTTAATACAGGTATAGTATTTGAAATTTCTGCGCTTGAAATTCATATAAACTTTCAGTTTCAACTTGTTTGTTCATACCAATATTTGAATTACATCTAGGCATACAAAATTCAATTGGTTCTATATCAACCAAGGGGATTGCTTTTATTGCCCTTACCAATATTGTGTCTTTGAAAAAGTAAGAATATAGAATTGTACATTATATTCACCTAGATATTTTTTACTTTCTTTAATTACAGAATTTGTTGAATTTTCTTTTTGATGTTGAAATTTCACTCGTAATGGAAATTAGCAAAAAAAATATATTTTCAAACAATAATTTGAACCAACGATGAAATGACCATAAGAACCAACAAAGAAAATGTCAATCGCTTCTTCAAATTTAACTACCTTTGAAAATCCACACTCAATTCTCAAGACCTCCCCGTTATGATCCGATGCAAATTCATTAAATGTCCCCCATCGCTCAATATTACAGCCAATCCATCATCATGCATCCCGAGGCCTTCCCTATTAAATAAAGATGTCTTTCCTCGCTAAACACACATCAAAGAAAAGCACTAGTCTGCCTCAAGGACATAATCTCTCCGCACCATATCAAGCATTGACTCTCGAAGCTTGCATCACAAGACAAAGCCTATTAAGACAAGTCCCTCATTTCCTGCCAATGGCTTTAATAACGTCGCTGCAGCAAATTTTCTTCTTCCGAAAACGCTTCCGTAATACCCCTTTCGCATACACATGTGGCCCTTGGGTTCCTGTTGAGACTTGGGAATCCCGGGTTCCGTGTACAGTGTAATCTGATCAGGACGTAGGATAATATGTATTAATGATCCGGCTGAACTAAAGGATATATATGACCTCTAATGTACTCACCGGGTTAGCATTTTCATTTGTTAGCTGCTCTTCTTTTCACTTGTGGAAGGGATTGAATAATTGAGATACGTTTTTCATGGTGTTGACTTAATGGTCTCTACTTGTGATGCCGGTTTACCCAACCATATACCTTGATGATAACTTTTTCTTTCATGCGTTAAAAAATGAAGGAAAATTTAAGTTAAGACCATAAAATGCTGATTTCGAAAGGGGGAAAATTATAAAAAATTAAAGTGCTAAACATATGATTACCTTAATTAAAGAATACTTTAAATACAACAGTTTTTAACATACAGAGTTTTTTTCAACAAGTTCCCCAAACTCTTCACAATTAGATTCCTATCGTGAAGAACATAAAAATTGCCTTAAAAAACGTACTACTACAACATACCATTTTCAGAAAATATGATGTCATATCTGATAAAATCTTATTATTCTAATCTACGGCACACGTATGCATGGGCAGTACCGGTTATGACAATATATTTGATGTGACAAATTTCTAGAAATCTAAGGGTCGTAGATGTACAGCTCTTTGGCATTTTTTTAGGTATACCGCGCAAGGTATGTTGTTTTGCAGATTTGTTGAAACACCTGGTGCATGTATGGGTTGTATCTCCTTAAGCGATGGAGTATACTTATATTTTACACAAAACGTGATTTAAACAGCATTATGCCTTCTTCTGATTCTTTATCTTTAAGTAGTGTCATGAATTACACAACCCAACTATTTTTTAACATGATTCTTAACATCTGATTAACATTCTGAAAGAAGACATTTTACATTTTTACTGGATATTATGCTAACTATCAATAAATCTAGAGAATTTACCAATAGATTTTCATACTTTGAATATTGACATTACATTTTAGATATGCTATTTAAAATATTAATCTGTTAAAAATCTTAAACTGTGATAAGATTTTGTCGATCATGTGTGTTCTACATAAAAGTTTAATTGACTATTTCCTTGTAAATCAAATAGTTTTCTAGATTAGCAGGCAGACTCATAACTTTTACATTAGAAGTTTAAAATCAAACTAATACTACCACTTCTCTCTACCTGAATATCGAAATAATGGCTATAATTACTTGCAATACAGACGTTCCAAACTTAATGACGTTCCAAGACTTTACAGAACCCCATAAAAGTTTAAAGAGCCATAAAGTACATAAAATTTGATTTACGAACAACTAAAACTTTTATAAATTTTTGAGTCAAACATGAAATCCTTACAGATGACAGAGTTGTTTACGAAGGGATATTTAATAAAAATTATTAAGTAAATAAACTTATTTGTGAATAAAAGAAGAACAAATAAAGTATTTACATTATTTTTTAAGGACCAGTGATTTACTATTTGAAATTTCACTATCTTGATATAAATAGACTGAAAATTCTTCAAGCTTGCAATGTATATTTCTTAACTAGCAGAAGATGCTAAATAATCAATATATTCCATTTTTGTTAAATTTAAACGCTTGAAAGATTTAAACCAGCTAGGTTATTCAAGTGCAGGAGATAACGTATAAAATACTTAAAAAGTGTTCTTTTCTTAGAGAAATTTACTCAACATTATTTGATTTTCTGAAGAACATCTTCGAGAAATGCATTAGAGTGAACCATGCGTTAAAGTTTAATAACATAGGAAAGTTTAGTGCATTTAAAGTTGTGTTTAAAATACTTTACTCTTTGAACTTTTATTCTTTTTTTGTAACTTTCTTGATGCTTGCAAAAACGTGAGGTGCATCGAAACTAGTTTTGATTTACTTACTCGTGTTTGAGATGTTTAGCTTTAGACATGGTTTAAATAAATTGGATTCCAATAACTCTATATACTTGTTACATGACTTCTCTCACTAAAGAAAATATATAAGAATATACTTATCAAATAGTATTAAAATTATTTTTATGAAAATCAACTAATAAAAAGAGAAGTATAAATAACGTTTCATTCTTTTGGAATAATATTTTTTTTACCCATGATATTAAATTTTATTTTAGTTTTATCAATTTACACACACAAATATCACATTTAAGAGTTGTCCAGCTTTTCATAATGAAAGTGTCTATTTGGACGACAAAAACGGCAGTTGGCCAATGCGCAGTACGTCTCGCGGTTACGTAGCAGTCCCGACGCTTAATGTGATCTCCAATCAGAACCGTTGCCGTGGAAATAAGAGTAGAGTTTAGTTGTATATTGTAAGTCCAAATAAACAGTTCCTTTCATAATTTGTAATGAAATATATTGCGTTTCATAATTGATTTTATACTCCATCAAAACTATTAGTTTTAACTTCATAAAAAATATATATGCACTTACTATTTATCTTTTTATTGCCAAATATAGGAGGGTAACACTATTGGGATGCTGATCTAACTTCAGTTTTAATCGGTATAGTATAGAAATCCAAATCTTATCATTTAACTAATTATTCCTATGAAAAAATCGTTTTTTCTGTTGCATTTGTATTTACAAGCCTATTTCAATTCGGTCCAGAAACCAATAAACCGTATATTAACCCTCAAACACTGAATCCATACCAATCTTTACCCTCAGAAACTCCCCCTATAGTCACCATCATTTAATTTCGCCGTTTAATTTAAGCACAAACAGGCCTCGCGGCATTACATAAAGGCCGATTTGATTAAAACGACATCTAAACCTCCTCACACCCATCCCCCCCCCCTGAACACATTAGGAGAACAGTGAGGGGAAGCCCCCTCAAACCCATATGCATGCACCAAATCCCTTAACTAGGGCCGGGCTTTAGGCCAGCGCCATTTGTCGAAGAACCGTCAGCTTAGAGCAGCCGAGGATTAGGCCGCCTAATAACACAGAGGCCCATGCCATTCGAGATAAGGGGCCCGACATTCTTCTGCAAATCGGGGACTCCATTGATAAGGACAAGAGCTTTTCACGTCTTCCCCAGCCTTAAATTGGTAAATAAGCATTTCTCGATCTTCCCGGGGAAGCCTGAGTGATTAGAGTTCTTAACGACTTTCGGAAGGTGCGTGTTTTTTTAGATCAAGATAGAGTGGGAAGATTTTTTTTTTGTTTTCTAACAAATAGCAATGTCTTCAGCTAGCAACTAGTGCTAGAAGGCCGTTATTTGTTTCAAGGAGTAATTACCTGGTCGGTTTGAGAATGATTTCTGTGTGCGGGGGAGAATTGGTTGAGTTAGCCCGACTTAAAGGAATCCGATAACCAAAACTGGTTAGGGTATCTGTTTTGAAGAAGTTAAAGTGAATATTGGGAAAAGGAGGGTATTAATTTTAATCCTGGGCTGGCATTTGAGAATCAGAAACTGGTTGTTTGTGTAATTTCTATTGGATAGTTGAAAATGTTGATTTAAAATGATTTCCAATGGTTAGTGCTAACTTTATATAACAGCTACAACATATTCTGAAATACTTACTATGTTCTTTGATGTTTATAGGTACATATTGAATTCAATAAGTAGAAGATGTCCATCATTAGAGGATAATATTCATGCAATAAAAACTAATCTAACAATTTTTAAGACCGCTGATGCGTAAAGGATTCAAAGAACTTCAAGTGTAATCATGTTGTATGCTCTTCGTAATAAAAAACTTCAAGTTATTTTTAAATTTTGTTAATTGGATAAACACTTAGTTTTCCATATTTTCTAAAATTTATTTTAAGAAACATCTCGAAAATGTGTTCTGGAAAATATTTCTTTCTCAGTTAAATTTATTTATAAAAAATTATACCCTTACATAAAAGGTGAGGTTGTGAAAAATAGGTTTGAAATCCCTTAAAAGCAAACTACAATATTGAATTTATTTTAATGAAACTTCAGATGTATTATGAACCCGTCGGATTCACATGAACCAAAATTTAAGTCATTCAATTTTAAAAGTTCATAAAGTAGTGGAATTAAACACTCTACAACAGTAAATTTTTTAAAAAAACAGCTAAAATTATCTGAAGTGCAGCAGAGTCCTCCATTAAAGTTCGCTCACTTTCTCTTGTGAAAAGACTTCTCAAAGAAAACTAAAGCTTCCCTAAGTTTTCTGCAATACCCAATGTTTCATCTTGGCGTTCTATAAGTAGGCAGATAAGAAAGACCGACGGAGGAGCTATCCATTACCCCTCACAACGTTGCCAAACACTCTATGTAAAAAGTTCTTTTCTTTGCGATACAGGATTTGTGAAAAGCTTAAGGATTAATCTCACAACGTTCCAACAATTGAGCTGTCGTTTCCAGCTACAGTTTACCAGTCCCTCCATAACTGTTTTTTACTTCAATTTTTTCTCCCCCTATCTGGGAGTGCTTATAAATTGGAAAGAAAGAAAGGAGAATTCGTTTATCTCCTTTTTCTTCTTCGCAAGAAACGAGAAAACCTTTTAAATGAATTGAACAGAATTCAATAAGCAATATCTAGTGACTTTTCTATTTGGTTGAGAATAGAACTATGGGCTTAGAGTGTTATGTTTTTTTTTTTTGAGAATTTCGTATAGGAAATTGCGATTGTGGTAGTTTGCAAGAAAGAACTTAAAAGTAAGCTTTTGTAATAGTTTTGTTTAAATGAAGTTCTAGCGTAAATACACTTAACTATATTTTCAGAAAGGGTATTGAAAGTACTTTTAATGATGTTGCGAAGTCTGTTTAGAATGAGGAAAGTAAATCCTGAACCTTTTGTTTTCAAAACTTTCAAATAGAGAACTTTATATGACCAAATTTAAATCGAAATATTCGGTGATGAAAATAATACATTTAACCTGTTTATTATTTGAAGCTTTTATCCCCAAATAAACTGTATATAAGATATGATTTATGAAACAAGACGGTGCTATATTTAATATTTTTATTGCCATAAATCTTATATTTCCATATCACTTTCATAGAAAGGATTTATTAATGTTAGTAATTTAAAATGAAGAGTATTTCTCACTTTTACTTTTGAGGTAACAAAAATACATTCAAAAGTTTCAAAACTAGTTCCAGCAGAAGTTTTGATTAAAGCTTTCACAAATGATAAAATATACGCAGCAGAGGTATCACTCAATTTTTTATACCTCATTACACCTTTCATATACAAATAAAAAAAAACCACGTTGAAAGCCTCCATTCTGTACTATCTGGAATAGATTGCTACACTCAGTTATGATCTATAGGTATACAAGAAAACACATTCATTTTATTGGATTGCACTTTGGCATTTAATGTTTATAAAAGCTTCCAAGTTTCAAAAAGCCAACGCGTATCTAAAAGTAATCATCGGCAGAAGTATGAAAACAGTTTTGGTGAGATATCAGAATTTCAACGCTGTAGGTTTGGTTTTATTGTGGAAGTAAAGTATTAATGTAAAAGAAAGCAAATCAATTTTCTTTTTCATTTGAATACAATCAGTTTACATAAATAGCTTTATATTTAAGAAAATCCGAAAACTATTTTAGGTATAAAGATCTGATTAAAGATTAGATTTAGATATACGATCACTCTAGGAAGTATTCGTACACCCAACAAATTTGCACTAGTATACCTCCTATTACGGCTAAATCACACGTGCAAAATCCATAGTATGTTATTCTTCATAATCTACCAAAAAAAGAGCGAAAAAATATCAAAACAGTTAGAAAAAAATTATTTAAAAAATTAAGTTACTTGAAAGCATTGGTATTATGAACATCAAGAAAAAAAATTGCATACACGTGCTTTTAAATTAGGATTAGGAACAAGATATGCGTTTCAGAAATGCAATGATCCCATGTTAAGTCTATTTCTGTACGAATATTTGTTTGGGCTTTCAAATCGCTTCATTTTTATTTAAATAATTTTTTTCTAACTGTTCTGTTTTATTTTTTTTTTTTTTTTTGCTCTTTTTTTGGTAGATGAATAGGTATGAAAGTATATGAAGAATAACATACTATGTTATGATAATTTTGTTTGGATTTGCACGTGGAATTTAGCCGTAATAGGTATACTAATACAGATCTGTTGGGTGTACGAATACTTTCTGGAGTGACTAAATATTTTTGCAATAATTTGGTTTACTTAATTTATTAAAATATTCTAGGAAAGTTTTAAGTTAAAAAGACATGCATAAAGCAAAATATTTTCACTATGCATTTAATGTGTTTGATAAAGTTAGAAGTTAACTCATTATTAGTAAAGTATTAGATATATCCATAAGGTAGACAAATTATAATGTTTCACTAGTTAGTTGCAAATCACAACGCTAAAGCTTTAACTTCCCTTACACATGTCGCATAATTACTTGTCAAAATGAACTTTAAATACCTTAATTACGGTAAATGTGAGCAACACTTGGGTCGAATTCTATTATTTAGGAACCGAATATATCGTAAGAATCATATTCTGAACTTAATGTTGGTGCTTGGGCTCGATATCCAAAATAAACGTAATTAGCGTTTTGTCAATGAAAAAAATCAAATTGCTGATTGATTGTCAACTAAATTTTAGCTTTGTTGCAGTGGTAATGACCAAAAGTTTGCTAAGTAGCTTTTAATCGGGAAATCTTTTATGAATTGCCTCCCCCCCTCCTTCATTCACAAACTGACATTTCATCTTTAGCAAGATTTCATAGGTGAAGTAATTGTATTTCACTTATGAATACTTCATGTAATTTATAAAAATATTGCAGAACTTCCTTTTATTATTCAGAGTATTTGAACAGTTAAGGAAACTGGATGTACCAATAGTAATAATAGAAACAGTAAAAAGAAACAAAATTAAATTTGTAATTAGATATGTAATTGCAATTGATATTTAATGTTTTATGTTTATCTAGATATGTTTAGGAAAACAGGATTTTAAGACTTTAATTGGAAAAAATACATTCATGCAGCATTTCCTATCGATAAAAAAATGGTAAAATGGTTGGTTAGAAAACTTTATTTTTATTTGATAACCTAAAGACCAGATACTGACATTTTTGCCCGTGGATGTTTATTAGGGGGGTTCAAGTTTACATTTATTTAAAACTTTAGCATTTGAGATAAACCTAAATAACTCGTATAAAAATATTACCTTGGATCACGGTTAATGTGCCAAAGTGAGATGAAAGACGGATGTATTTTGTGTTTATTTTTATCTACTGTATAGACGCCATTTATTTCTATGGATTCAGATAAATCCCTTGCGTATTTGGTCTATCTATCCAATGAGCAATTCTCTTTGTCTATGAGTAGTCTTTCATTATGTAATAGAATAGAGATCAAGTTTGTGTTGATCATTCTTCTGGTTCTGTCTATTTTCCTTCAGTAAATATTTGTATTTTATATGAACAGTTCATAGCGTGTATGCTTAAACTTTGATAATTATTGTTTCCAAACTTTATGTAAAGTTTCGTATGTTTTATTGTTCTAATTTTTAGTAATAAAGAACCACACGTATTCAATTAATTCACTGTTTGCGTCTTTGTATACTTACTGTTTTTCCCTCGGTATTAATCATATACATAATATCACAAAGCATTTGGAGGCAATACTGTTCTTTTGGAAATTTAAAACAATTAAACATCAAAGAGGAAAACAAAATGATTTTTTAAGTTTTCATAGTTTGAAAAGTATTCAATGAAAAATCAGTTCAGAACAATAAATTATTGCTCGTAGAATAGTAAGTAATTCTAGTTTTTGAATACTTATATTTATGCTCTTGATCCCTTTAAAAGATTTTTAGAATAAAACACGAGTAACTTTTCTTACTGTCGCTGTATTAAAATATTCAAAGAAATACACAATCCAAAACCCATATCTACGTAATATCCTGCTATTATACTTTCAATTTTTTTTTCAGAGGATCTCTATAATAACGAAGCATAAACAATTTTGCGCAAAATAATACGTCACCACATCTCTCCATCCACCCACATTTATTTATTTCAAAAGAAAGAACCTCAGCTACAATAACAACCCAAAAATAAATCATCTTCCATCGTTTAAGCCCCACAATCCTCCTTCTTACAACATCCTTAACTCAATCCGAATACCGCCGCCATCTTAACCCCAATGCACATTCCCTAGAAATATATGTAGCGTGCACTTTTATTATTTTTTTCCCCAGTAACGTATTGGACAGTCTCCTTAAGACAACATCCCTCCCTTTCTTTTCCCCAAAAGGAAAAACACCATCCGATATAAATTTTCCTCTGCAGCGCGAATATATCATTTTCAATGCCAAAGACCCTTGACACCAGATAGCGTATAGCCTACAAAAAAGCAACGACACTATCTCCGCGTGTCTCGTGCACGCGCTATCTCCCTCTCCAATCAATTTCAATCAAATATTACCATCCCCGCATAATGTATTCCCTTCCCCCTTCAGTAACAATCGCCTCGATTGCGAGATAACGCCAAAAATAACGCCAACCCGAAGGATATAAAACTGTTACAGTGTTAGGGCGGGGAAGGAAGGGATAACTGAAAAAAAATTATTCGGAGGAAACAAATTGGTTTTTCGCTTTCTTCTTATGTTTAGTTGTGTGCTCCCTTGAAAATCAATACTGTGGAAGTTTTATGTTATTGTTGCTTTACTTGGAGAACTCGCCTCTATCTTTTTCAGAAGTCTTGTAGGAGTCCGATAAAAAGCTTAGGAATATAACGTCATGGGAATTCTTTTTTTCGAAATTTAGTTGATGCTGGGGATGGCTTGGGCACGTATAAAAAGTTATGCGCCGAAAATCAAATTTGGGGTTTAAGAATGCAATGCTAGTTCTAAAAATGACTTCGGTTTTGATATTAAAACAGTTCACTACCCATCTTGGGCTTGTTAAAGAGGGAATCTTAAAAGACAAACTAGGTATTTTCTGCCCAATGTTCTATGTTTGAGTTTATACTTATGGATATAGAATATAGATGGATATTTGAGATTTATCATGTGCGATGCAGAAGTCTATGAAAGGGCTCTCTGGTTTCAAAATAAATTATATCGAGAACAAAAGTAAATAAAATATGAAAAAAAAACTGTATAATTATTTTGAAAACTTTAAAATTAAGTTTTTAATATCCTTTACATGTGGCGATTCATTTTCATATATATAGATTCTTGAGCTAACAAAGTCTTGTAAGAATGGATTTTTTGGATAAAATCTCCCTTAATATAAAAAAAAATCATTAAGTATGTTTAATTAAGATTCCACATAATCTATATTGATATCCTTATAATGCTTATATTTACTTATAAAATTCAAAACTACAGTTATGGATATATAAAATTAAGTAGGCAACATTTATTATCTTTATAATTCGGGGACACAAATTATCTATTTAATCATAATTGTGGTTTAAATTATCTTTTTAAAGTTAATGCAACATTTCTCTGTTTTTATAATACCTGGAAAAAATTTGTATTTTTATGTGGACTTACATCTTAATTTATTTCAATAGTGCTAATAAATCCTTTCTCTTTTATAATTGAAATATGGGAATCAAATCAGTTTTAGGTATTTGCATGGGAAGTAATTTTAAGAGTTTCAAGAAAAATTCATCTTTCAAATAGTGTTTTGGAATAACAAGTAAACATACTCGAGAGAAGTAAAGTGAAATGTTATCAAATTAACTACAAATTCGAGAATAGTTTATTCAGAATTTTTAACTCTGCTGAATTTAAACTGCCTCGAGGAAAACAGCTAAATAATACTCGTTTCATCTTCTGTCTTTGAAGTATTCATATTCCCCATTACTGATAAACGAGCAACAAAAAAAAGCAATTTACCATAATAACTTTTTAAAAGAAAGGTTTATACTGTTTTTATCATGATAGATAAAACTTTTGAAGGCTAAAAAAAATCAACTATTATATTTAATTAGATGGCCATAAGGAAAGTACTAAAAGAGAGCTTTAGAAATGTTCCACAAGGATTAATAATTGCATAGATTAGAAAAAAATACATCTTTCTTTCAGCAGGTAATGAACTAAATCGTAAAAAGTATCTCCAAGACTAACCACGTGGATTCTCTAATCCATGAAATATTCAAGGGAACAATTAAAATGAATGTTCGTCAAAATATCCTCGGCAGAATATGTCTTCGTGCAACCGCATAATTTACATCTAAACGAACATAATCTACCACCTTTCATCATTTACCCTCCACTGGAATCCCAAAGAATAATTAAAAGGCTAATTAATAGCGATATTCTCGGGAAAAAAAAATCTGCCTAGCACACACTTTTTTTACACTTCTTCCAGCTTTCGTCGTTAATTCTGTGATAAAAACAAAATTATAATACCGTCAGATAGTTTAATGAAATTAATAATGACTTTATTCATATCCCGCACTGGAAAAAACGCACGTCCCTTGATAGGGTCGCCATTCTTAAGGATTAGTATCTCCGCAAAATCTGGTGTAATTATACGGTACGACTGCAAAAACTCTTCCTAAGGGAGGAAAAGCTTGGAGATTTCTACTTAAATTGATGACTCTGGCTTCTCAGCAATTAAATTTAATAATGATTTGGGGTGCAATATTTCCGCCAGCACTGGAAGATTAAGCAAAATGTTTTCAGTTGCTGTTTTTCGGCGGTGCTTTCATGGGTTTTAATTAATGAGCGAGTATTGTTTGAAATGCAGAGGGGAAGGATGTTATTTTGAGATCTCAAGTGGGGGTTCCCGATTGCGGAAAAGAGGAGTTATCAGAGCTTTCGGCTTTTCCGTTATACCGAATAATGGCGTGCCGGTGAAGATTAATTTCGGACGGCGAAAGAAATCGCCATTCATTCGTTTTAATTTCCAGGAAAGCTGATGTTTGTGGGGAAGTTAAGAGGAACTTTCTGAGTTTCTTCCTTTTTTGGAGAGAGATGAGTAATTTTTTTTTAAGGTTGTGTCACGTTGAAGGTGGTGCCTGGAAATTATTTTTCGACGATGGCGTTTCGTTCTTCTAATGGTATTTCCAGGAAATTGCTTTGAATTAATTTGATTATTTTAAGTTGGATTTAATGAGTTTGTCTGTGCTTCTGTGTTGTTTTTATTTATTTTTTTTTGTTTTGAAAACATTTGGGAAATAAGTTTTTAGTGTGATTAAATGCGTCTGCGATGTTCGTAAAGATTTTTTTTAACAATGCGTAATAAAATTAGTAAAAACTCATAAAACTTGACTTTTCCTGACTTTACTTGGTATTCCGCTATCTATTCTGTTAAAAACAGCCAAGAATGAAGTCAAAGATTAAAAATAACACCGAAAATTTGAAACCAACCATCCGATTAAAATGAAGTTAAAATTGCTGAAATAATAAAAAATTATTAAATAATTAAATAATTGGTATAAATTTTTTTACCATCTATAAAATTGTACTATTTGACTTTATAGTCGTAGTTTGGAAATACTCTATCAACAAACTCAACTGTTATAAAGAAAATATTATTTGGAAGATAAAAAAATGTTTCGTAACACTTTTCTATCCTAAAATATCAAGAAAATCTAAAGAGATGTCATTTTAGCTTAATTCAAAAATAATTCCTACATTATTTTCAACTTTCATTCAAATAACAGATAAAAACTAAATCATACACCTCTCCATTTTTTTTTATTTTAAGAACATCCTGATTTGAATGGAGAAAAATAAATCAAATTACTTCTGCAATCATTTTGTCCAACCATCTAAATCATGGCATTGCTTTAAGAAAACACCACTTCCTACTCACAGACTTCATTTCTTGAAGAGAAAAAAAATTAAATAACTTACCAAGAAGCTGGAGGCCGTTTCCAAAAAGAGAAAATTGAAATTTCTGTTTCAGTAAATCTTTTCAGCGATCGGTGGAAGAGTTATCATCACATATTACGTTTTAAATTTTGTTTCCAGTGATAGATTTATGACAATTGACTTCGTAGAAAACTGGGTAATGACTTTTCACTTTAACGCAAAGCAAATTGTAAGTATTTTTACGATAATAGCGTAGCATAAAAGGATTCACGGAATTTGAAGGTGTGTGAATTCAACCTCCTTCTCGAAATCATCTTCCAACATTTCAAGCGTGAAAATCATTAAGAGTTGGACTTTAATAAAAAGCTCGACATTCATTTTAGCTTTCAAATTACATTCAGTATTTAGCTTTTTGAATTTGTTGAAGGAAATAGTTTAATATCAGTGCTTTGCATTAAGAAACTTTATATTCTGATTTCAAAATTAGTTTTCATTTATCAAGTAGGCTATATAAATTTATTCACCTAAAATAATTAATAATGCAATAAATTTAAGGAGTACACAGAGCTAAAATTATAATTTATTTACCAAGCTTATACCTTTAAATTTAACTATTCATTAGAATTCATAACATAAAGATTTGCTTAATCAGGTTTGTATGCAAGTTCTTTGATGTTATGTAACTAAAAGTCCTCACTTTTCTCCTGAAGAAAAGAAAAGTTTTCATCAAGTATTTAAGGTTCACATTATAGGTAATATAGTTAAGATGCATTGCGTATGTTACTCCCATTTTAAATGTTAAGAACTGCTTTATAAATTCAAAACTAAGGAGACACAACAAAATGATTGCTTCTGAATAACTAATACTGGTTATAATTAGTGAATTCCAAGTGTAATTTTAAAATATTGCACAAAATAAAAAAAAATAAGTTTCTATTTAGAGCTAAACTTTAAAAATCTACTTAGTCGTTGAACAACCAGGAAAGTTAAACAAAAGAAAATTAATTTATAACTTAAAAATTAGTTATGCTAAACTCTTAAATATTTCGCAAACTGCTTCAATGAATACAGGCACCAACTTTTAAATAACCAAAAGCAAACACTTTTTAGCTACAAAAGCATTTTCCCACTTTTGAATGCAGAATAGCGTGATTTAATGAAGTGGGCCAATAAAATTAAAACTAGTTATTAAAGTTTGTCTCTTCCTACTTGTTGGTTTAAACCATTTTACTGCACTTTAGCTAGGACATTATCGTTTGAAATTAAGCAAGATTGCTCCCTCGGGGGCTATTAACCTTAGGTCTCCACTTAGAATTAAGAGATTAGCTTTTCTCCTGATGCCTTAAGTGTCTCCAGTTCTTTGATATTCTTCAAGACTTCATTAAATTCCTGAAGGAAGGGAGATTACTTGGATCCTTTTTAAGAATCCCGGGTGAGAAGATGTTCCCCAACTTGCTGTGTGGGATGAACTTAATGTTAGTGATGAAGATGTCCCTTGAAGAGCGTTGGCTAATATAATTTGGTCTACACTGTAAAAAATTATTTCTTCAAATAAATGGTATTTACTGGAAGCACTGTTGCCGGTTAATTTCTATACTTTGAAAAAATATCAGTTTTTCCTTTTTCTGTCCAAAAAAAGAGGAACTTTCCGTTTATTTAAACATTCTCTAGGCATACGGAAATTTTTCGTTAAAATACAACTGAAAATTTAGTGTAAAAAGACGATTTTTTTACAGTGTACTACAGATTTAAAAAAGTTTTGTATGAATTTTAAATGTAACTATTCTTGTATGATGGAATAAATTTTAGCAAATCGAATTTTTTTACTTTCCATTTTTTTCTATTACTCTATAACAGGTGTTCTCAACCTGCGGTCCATGGGAAGTGCTGCAAATACTAGTGAAACTTATTGAACTAGACTAGTTTTTCAGTAGAACTAGTAATTTATATCAATTTTAATTATTTATTACCTTTAACTTTTAATTCGCTGACATTGTTTTAAATATTGTTTAGAACTTAAATAATGTAAATAGAACTGAAAATTGAGGGATTATAAATTGTGTAAAATAAATAGGTTGTTTTTAACTTACATATTCTTTTCGGTTAAATTAAGACACTATTCTTACCTACGATAGATAGATAGGTAGAAATAATTAAAAGACGTTTTCAGGTTGTTCTTCAGGTTGATGTATTTTCTTCCGGATTCTATTGTAACCAATTTCTATCTTTGGGTAATAAATCGGTTTTACCATGAAAGTATAGCAATCTCATTGATACCATGAAAGTATAGCAATCTCATCTAGATTCTCATCTTCAGTTGATAAAATGGAAGGGTGAAAATATTGAGGGTGTCAGTTGTTTTATAAAGGGGCAGTAAAAAATTTAAAATAATCTCCAATTTTATTATTCTATTTCATTGATGTTTGAATTCAAATTCGTTGAAATCTGTCGCCATACCATCGGCATCGGAGAATTTTCGATATTTGTGAACGTACCCTTTTTCAAGGTTCAAAAACTTCCATCGTTAATATCCTTGAATATTTAAAATAGTTTCATCAATAAAATCAATTAAAATAAATCATTTTCATATTACGGTTTCCTTCTATCTCATTTAGTCTTTTTATTAAGTTTTAACTTTTTTTTTTTATTTCACCGCTAAGGGATCTTCCAGTCGATCTCAATGGATTCGGCATGGTCACTTACCTAGAGGTGCACCTTACTTTCATGACCCAAGAAGACTTTGATTCCAAAAAAAGGCCGTGAAACGGACTTTTGAAAGACCCCATGTATCTTGATAACTTCTCTGTCCCTTTTATACATCTTTTAATTAGGAGAGGCATATCAAGGTCACGCAAAACAATGGAAAGGAGGGAGGTAGAGGGAAAAATAGTGGTCTAAAATCATGTAACCGTAATGCGACAATTCTAATTACCAAGATATAGTATAAATTAACGCATCTTCTAACTACAAGGAGTGTTAATTAACACCTTTATAATTACAAGGGGTTTAAATTAATTCCTATTCTAGTTATAAGAAGTACAACTTATGACACGCGATTTGGGGGGAATGATAAGGTTCTTATACGTACAAAAGTATTAATGTTACTTTCCCTTCCTGAGTTGAATCTTAATAACGTCTACACACTCAGGAATTATTTTCCCACTTTTCAGTTATTGATAGTAATATATATATATATATATATATATATATATATATATATATATATATATATATAATGAATTTTTATAAAAAAAAACCTAGCTCGTTTCACACTTTTATTTCAAAAAACAAATTAGAACATTGCAAATATCTTCAAATTGAGTCACACCAAAATTTAAAGCTCAAAATGTTGAATGTTATGATGATGGCTTTGACTCGTAGAGGAACCTATCCCCACATTTTCCTTCCACTGGGAGATCGAATGTCACAGTAAGGGTGCAGTTCTATGACGAAAGAGAAACATAAGTTAATCAGTTTCATTGGGTATATATTTTTTTCATTTATTATTATTCATGTAGTATTTATTATCTTATAACATATAAAAGAAATAATCGAAGATATCATTTAAACATTACGTCACACAATTTTAAGATGATTGCTACCCCTCCTCCTTCTTGTTAAAAGGTGTCACATTTCAATGACAAATTGTAAACATTTATTTCTTCAAATGACGAAAATTAACCGGCAGCGCTGTTGGCGGGTAATTTCTGTATTTTGTGTTAAATATATTTTGAATACCAGATGCCTGAATCGAACGATTTTGCTGATTTTAATCTAATTTTATAAAGTTACGTGGTAATTTCAACTGGAGGTTATACATTCTCCCATGCCAGCTTATAGAAACTCCTAGGTCGGAGTCTTTGACAGAAAAAACGGTTCCTCATGCAGTTACAGTGCATTGGGTCACATACAGAAATTGTTCTCGGAAAATAACAGTTTAAAAGCATGGCCACCTAAACTAATAAGGCCGTAGAAGCTTGAAATCTTGTGTGATGTCAGCCTTCTATTTCACGTCATCGACGCGTTTAAGACAACAGCGCAACTCCAGTCTGGAATCTTGATCGCCCCACCCTTTACAGCCTGATTGGTCTACTCAACTACGGTGAAAACGTCACTTGAATTAGCCACACCGACACACGTGTCGAATATTTCAGAAGTGAGAAAGTGAATTAGAGATCGCGAACCTCCGTCGTGAGTTCGATTCTCACCTCGCCCCTGGGTGTATTTTCCTTCTTTGTGCCAATAAAAATTCTGTTGTGTCTGTCTTACTTGACGAAGGTGTATAAGCGGATCCTTGAGATCAAGCACACATACCGGAAAATATATGTAACCAAAAACCAAACCAAAACCAAACCAGATCGCGAACCTCAAATTGATTCCGTGCTCAATTATAAACAATTTTATGTTGTGTAGTTTCGTTTTGCAGAACTAAAAAGTGGTTTCCCTTAAGACCTGAAAATGGTTTTAAGCAGAGTTAATTTTAATGATCATATTTGATCACTAAAATCTGGTTTAATGATTAAATTTTGGGAGTAAAATTGTACAAATCGGGCCTGGTTTAAAACCCATGATCGGACATATTTTAAGCCTTTAAATTTACGATTACAATGGAGGGGGGTTAAATATTAACTGGTGTTTCCTCTTTTCGATCAGTTTTATGTTATCATCAACAGAAAGATTTTGCTGGTTTTAGGTCCAATCTTAGGTGTCCAATCCAAGGATTGGGTGCAAATTTCAGATCAGGATTTATTCTGCTCATTAACCCCCTCTGTCATTGAGAGTAATTCTTAGCGATCCTAAGTCAAATCAATCCTAATTCAGATCAAACGTTTTTCCCATCTGAAATATTCGGCACGTGTGTCGGTGTGGCTAATTCAAGTGACGTTCGTTTTCACCGTAGTTGAGTAGACCAATCAGGCTGTAAAGGGTGGGGCGATCAAGATTCCAGACTGGAGTTGCGCTGTTGTTTTAAACGCGTCGATGACGTGAAATAGAAGGCATGACGTCACTCAAGATTTCAAGCTTCTACGGCCTTATTAGTTTAGGTGGCCATGTTAAAAGCCACTTGTTATGTTAACTATAGGTAGTGTATAAAAATTTTTGAACATGTAAAGAAATTGAATTTACTTTCTACTATTTAGTTTTAAAATCTGTTATATTTATATGGGAGACAACGAAAATACTTACAAAAGATGGAAACTCTTCATTAAATGCTGTCCTATTTGTAGTTCTTTCATACATGGTCTTAAAAAATCAAGAATAAATATAATGTGAAAATTTTGAAGAAAATACTGGAAACGGATTCATGTAAATAAAACGTAGAATATTCTGAAGTACCTAGTCTTAGATTTTGAACAAAAATGTATAAGACTAAAAAAGTGAATAAAATAAAAAAGTTTATTTTAATATTAAAATCATTAGCTCACTAAACATTTGTATTAAACTTTGTAAATTCATTTGTTAAACGACATAATTGGAAACTGGCTGACGATCAAAAATTATTTTAAAAGCACGTTTTCAATTAATAACCATTTTAGATTCAAAACTATGACTGGATTAAGCCCTTTTGCTTATTTTAATTTAAAAATCAAAATGAACTTCAAAACTTTAATTAAACAAAGAATTTCCATCGAAAAACATAACATCCTTAAAAGAATATCGTTTATTTTTTATTTTATATTTTTGCAACTTGGCAACACGTAAAAAACTATTGGTATCTAAAGAACGTTATCCCAGTTACTGATCTAAAAATTGAATTTTAACATAAAAATGTATTTAAAAATACAAAATTAAGTGCTGGAACTTCATATCTTTATCATATTTTAGATAATTTAGATTTAAGATTTAGTTGGATCATATTTTAGATTCCTTACAGGACTCCTAAAATGAAATGTTAGCTCTTACAAATTCAAATATGATGATAGATTACTATTTTATACTCACAGCAGCTTCAAAGTACTTGTCATGAATGTAGACGTACTGAAAGAAAGTAACATTTATCATTTTTATTTAAACTTAATTAATCTTTAAAGATGAGTAAAAAATTTTATTTTCCAAAATATTATTTGAAACCCGCATTTTAATCTCAAAAATTATATTGTTAAATACCCATTTTTTATTCAAAAAATGCTTTTCAAACTACACATGATAGTAACTTTCTACCACTCACAACAAGAAAATTTAAACTTTTTTAAAATAATAATCTAGTCTATATACAGAGTGTCCTAAGATAAGTGTCCCTCCCTTTAACTTTTGAACCCCTACAGATATAGTAATGAAAGTGGGGTCTAGGTACTATAGTAAAGTGACCATGCTCTATCTGATGAGACAACTTCCAGCACCCTCTAGTGGAAATGTTAGGAGTTATAATTTTTATTAGAAAAACTATTAGAGATTTGCTAAATTAGTCAAATACTAAGTTGTAGAGCAGCATCGATTTAGTACGAAAAGACACCTTGTGCAGAGAAATGCCTTGGATGAAACACCAATAACGCACGCTCAATTAGGTTGAATTTACGTAGTTTTTACGTCATGAGGTGAAAATGAGAAATTTTCATTTTTATGATCTAAAATTACTTTTAGTCATTTACCTGAATGACTTAACTATTTCCTTAGCTGCTGTTAACGTTGGTAACGCTGACGGCTGTGAACATGGCTGTTAGAAAACCAATGTGTAAAAAATGTAATATTTTTTTTTACCTGAGTGTTTAGGTCCATAGCACACAGTTCTTCTCTTGCGTCCTCAAACATCTTGCTTTCCTTTTCAGAAACCTCTGGAGCAACAGTTGACAATCGGTTCCAGTTTATACCGATACCTCCAGAGATACCTCCAAAGCTACCTCCGATGCTAGCTCCATCACTTCCGATGCTACCTCCGGTGTTACCTCCAGCGCCACCTCCAAAGTTACCTCCGATGCTGCCACGTATATAATTTTGCCAGAAGGGCTTAAAGAAAGACATTAATAAAAATTAAGAATTTTGATTTATAGAGCATTTTCAATCACATGACTCGGACCTAACAACGGCCTTAGCAACAGAAAATGACAGTTTTTTGCCCTATAGAAGGTTAACAGTTACAGAAAATGACTAGCCATGGAATTATTCTATTGGAGCATTTGCAATCACGTGATCCCATACCTAAAAACCGCCTTAGCAACAGATAAACAACGGCCTTGGCAACAGTTAAAAGCCCTACAGAAGGTACACAGTTAAAAGAAAATAACCGGTTGTGACGTCACCTGAAAACACTATAGATTATGATTTAAGGAAAGAGAGGGCTAATTAGTTAGGCGATATAGTATTGCCTCAGATGTTACCTACACAAAGTTACCATGGATATAATTTTGCCAGAAAGTTTTAAAGAAATACATTAATTGATAAATGAAAATTGATCATTTTATTTTAAAGATTATGATTTTTGGGAAAGGGCTAACTACAGTTATTCGATGAAGTATTCTTAAGATTAATATCTGAATGATTTGGTAAATTTATTTTAAATGTGTTTATCTATTTATAAAAATTATATATAATTTAAGGATGATGATGAATGTTTTGTATCGCTTAAAAACATTTTGTTCATGGTCTTGCAAACAATTTAAAAAAGTATCTTTTTTTATACACTTTCGATAATTTTCTAAGTTTTATCAAGAGAAGCAAAGATCCAAAAATTGTTAAGTTAAGAAATCCCTTTTACACAAAACTTTTTGAGCGGCTGGAAAAAAAAACTTGGTTTAAAAATTTAACATAATTTTCCCGACTTGCCAAAAGTTTCTTTTATACTAATTCGTTTCACCGAGATGGTCTGATACAGTGATACTGCCATCCAGTCAAATGTTATTGGTGATGGTTCAAACATAGGCGATTCTTAAATACTATTTCATGTATTTTAACGAGCATTTTTAAGGGAACTATTTTTCCTTGATAGTTTGTAATCAAAGAAAGTCTTAATAGTTTATACTCCTCAAAAAATGTTCTTACCCTTAATACTTCTTTTTCTTCCTCAAGTGTTTCTTCATCTGGAGCTACCTGAAATAAAACTAATTTTAAAAAGTACAATTCTAAAGAACAATGTAAAATCTTCTTAAATGCGTGATTTGAACTTTTCTTTTAAAAACTTTTCAAAAATATCAAAGCTGTAATTTAGTTTTGTTCATAACATTTATGTTATGTTATAAACTCTAATAAATAAAGGGTCTCTAAGGTAAACGCTTCAAATTAAAGATGAAGTAATTTAATTTTGTAAAAATAAAATAAAATTTCTGCAATTTTATTCTACTAAATGTAGAAAAATGTAAGTAAAATCATGCTACTTACAAGGTTGTCGCATACCCTCACCGGACTCACTGCTTCCGGTCCTTTAATAAAAATTAGTCATTAATAATTAATAATTCAGTTCAATTTAAACAATAAATTACTTAACATTCCAAATCGAAAATTTGCTGGTGCAGTTAATGTGACACCAAATTCAAGATATACGAGTTTTTTGGGGGGAATTCCGTTGGTGACGCCCCCTAGTTTTGTGTCACTATTTAAAATAATAATGTATGCATAATTTAAGCTCATTCGGATAATAATAACTCGTGCCGCAAAAGCCTTGAAGATTTAAAAAAATACTGATTTTTTTTACAAAACATCAAAAAAAACAACAAAGATTAAAACCTCCCATCTTCTTCTTGATTTTTTATGAGAATCTTATATAGTTTATAGTTATAATGTTCCAGATTCCATTCTTCTATCACCCCTTTTTCGGTAGTAAAAATTTTTTAAAGTAAAAATAACTCTTGTATAGTTGTTTTTCCTGCACTGTAAAACAGCTCTCTAAAATAACTCTAGAACTATACAACTTAAAAACCTGAAATTAGTGCCATTTTGTTTGTAATTTTCTTATCTTTGATTTGATGTGCAACATAACTGCCTTTCTTAAAAACAATTCTTAAAAATTAAAAAAAGGGGGGGAAAATTAAATAAAAACAAATTCTGCAAAACATTTTATTAAGTGAATTTAAAGTTTTTCAACTCCCAAAATAAACATTTCTGCCGAATTTCAAGTTGAAAATAAAATTTGATTATGTAGAAAAAAATAAAAATTTTCGAAATTTTGGCAAGTCCCTTAACATTCCATGTAATTTAACAAAAAAAAAGCGATTCACTGATGGGGAATTCAAAAACTCCCTTGAGGGTGTTCATACGATTTGTACCATGCAAAAACATTCACTTAAATTTCAGAAAATACAACTATTAGCCGATTCGGTACAAAATCTTACTAGAGAATTCATTTGTTACTTAAGTTTAAGTTTAAATATTGAGTCAACCTATTATTATTTGGAATTATAATTTGATTTTATTATTTTATCCTTCAAACACTTAATTTCCTTTGATTTGACATGTTGGAAGTGAAAAAATTACGTAAAAACTTAATTCTAAGGAAAATTCAGGTGAAATAAGGCACATTGAATTAAGTTGGAAACTAGCTGTGTAAGTTTTTGTACCGAATCGGCTAATAATTGTATTTTCTGAAATTTAAGTGAATTTTTTTGCATGGTACAAATCGTATGAACACCCTCAAGGGAGTTTTTGAATTCCCCATCAGTTAATCGCTTTTTCTTGTTAAATTACATGGAATGTTTAGGGACTTTTGCCAAATTTTCGAAAAATTTTATTTTTTTCTACATGATGGAATTTTATTTTCAACTTGAAATTTGGCTGAAATGTGTATTTTGGAAGTTTAAAAACTTTAAATTTACTTAATAAATTTTTCTTTCAGAATTTTTTTTTATTTAATTTTTTCCCATTTTTTTTTTTTTTAATTTTGAAAAATTGTTTTTAAGAAAGGCAGTTATGTTGCACATCAAATCAAATATAATAAAATTACAAACAAAGTTGCACTAATTTCAGATTTTTAAGTTCTAGAGTTATTAGCTGTTTTAAAATGCAAAGAAATAACTTTACAAGAGTTATTTTTACTTTAAAAATTTTTTACTACCGAAAGAGGGGTGATAGAAGAATGGAATCTGGAACATAATAACTATAACTATATTAGATTATCATAAAAATCAAGAAGAAGATGGGAGGTTTTAATCTTTGTTTGTTTGTTTTTGTAAAAAAAAATCAGTATTTTTTTTAAATAATCAGTAACTTTTTTTAAATTTTAACTTTTGCGGCACGGGTTAAAATTTTTTGATTCAGCTAAAATTTTGCAAAACTCAGGCGTCGCATAAAGATTTCCAAACTTTAAAAATTAGGACCACCCTAATATATATAGATTATAAAAACGTAGATTGAAATAAAAAATGAAGACTTACATGGATGGGTTCAATTATTCAGTATCAAGAGGAACAACACCTTGAAACACTAGCGCCGTTACAAATTATACTTATTTAATGACTCTAAAATATCCATTTGTAATCAGAAGAAGCTTTTTTCCGGAAAAAACTTCTAGCTAAAGCAATATAAAGCTAAAACGCAATATTGTATAGAAAAAAGTCTTACCTAGTTGGCATAGAAGATTGGCCATGCACGTGTAAAGTTGTACCGGCTGATAATTTCGCGATGCCCTAACTTCTGAATTTAATGTAACGTTAGTGGGAACACCTAACCAAAAGTTGAAGTCCATACTTTGAGCGATGCTCAAAATGCTCACGAAAATTGCGAGTTTGTGGAAAACTTGCATGTTTTGAGCAGTTGTTACAAGAGTCTTCTAAATTGTAAGATCTACTGTCACACGAACAATAATGGCCTTTTATTTCATGACTGTTGGTAAATAATAAAATAATAGTAGTAATAACTGTTAGTAAATAATTAAATTCATTTTATTTAAGCTGAATGACAAATGTATTTTCAGGCTAAGTCATGCAACTTGAGAGGGGGTGTACTTCATGGTCTTAATTATTCTAAATGGATATATTCTTTGGAAATCTCTCTTATTTATTTATTAATGGAATCCTTTTAAGCAATACAATACTTTTTGGAAACAATTAATTTAGTTTTTTTCTTTAGCTTATGAAGGAATTGCAATCCACCGACTACTGTGTGAAGCAATAGGGAAAGGTGCTTACACCTAAAATGCAAAAGCATTGTAAAATTACAAAAACTATGAAAAAAATTTAATTTATTCTAATTTTAGTGTTGTAAATGTCCTACTCTTTTGTTGAGGAGATGTATTTATTTTTTAAATCCGTAATTATGGGCAATCTTCCGGAAATATTTATTTTGAAATATATCTAATTACTGTTAAATAAAACAGTACACGTATAATTGCAACAAAAATTATCATTATTAAAATGAATCTTAATCGATTTAAATACACTGGGTGTTTTAACTAGTCCAAATAAACTCTGCACAACCATATTCTTTGAGTAGAACACGTAAAGTATGCCCAAAGATCTATAGATCTGCAACTCATAGTTTTTCTGAAAACCACAACAGAAAAGGTATGACGTCACGGTTAACGCTAAAAAGAGGTTTATGGAATACATGAACCTAATTATTCCATAGATTCGAGATTTCTCATACGTCATATCAATATAAATTTCCAGCAAGATATTCAAGGAAAGTTGTATTTTTAGATAATGCATGTGTAAAAAAAGGGTTAATTCAAAATATACTTCTAGAAAAAAGTTGTCGACTCTCCTTTGAAATATTTTATAGCCAATCTGTAGAGATTTTGTTCATGTAGCGTGTCATTAATTTTTAATAACTACGGTTTCATAAGACAAACACCTATTTATTTACAAACACACAAAACATATGATATACAAAAAACATCAATGATCCATCATGGCTAGGGTTTCTTTCCCGGGATCCCGGGAAATAGCTAAGTTTTCCTACATTTTGTAATCCCGGGAAATAATCTTATTTCCCGGGAATTCCCGGGAAATAAAAAAGAGTGAAAATCAATAGGAAGATTAATTTTTTATGGTAATATTACAAGGAAATAAAAATTTTGTTACATGTTTTTACTTTGGATAATCATTGGACTTCAAATTTATATTGAAGTTTACTGAGAAATATTAATATTTCAAATTTTATTAACCCGATTTAACGTTTCCCGCATTTAACGTCAGATTTCATTGGTCCCAAATGAGTATTACGTTACTGTCCTACTCCGATTGTACGTTTTCCCGCATTTAACGTTATTTTTCTTTGGTCCCTTGAAAGACGTTAAATCGGGGTTTCACTGTAAATATTATAAATGCATTCCCGGAAAAAAAAATATTATTAAATTCTCAATTTAAAACTATTCCCGGGAATTGCCAAAGTATTTTTCAGAGAAAAACAATTTCTGTGCTTGTGAAAAACTTGTATTCAATTATATTAGATTTTAATCCTTCCTGGAATCACGAAAAAATATTTTTTGTCTAAAACTAATTAATATAGCAATATTACTCAAATTGAATCCCTTTTTAAAGAAATATTTATGCTCCCTAAGGAACCTTCAAATAATTTTTATGTTTAAAAATAACTTAAAATGAAGAAGTTTAAAATTTTAATCAATTCCCGGGAATCCCGGGAATGATCTTGTTATTCCCGGGATTTCCCGGAGTTTCCCGGGAAGACAAAAACACCGGGAAATCAGAAACCCTAATCATGGCCCCGAGTGTGCCTTTTTTCTTCCCTCCTCTATTGCCTACGGAGCTCTCACTCTTATTTGATTTTTTTTTCAGAGGGTGGTGACAGTGGTGTCACCACACTATCCATAGCTATCATTGTGTACTTTTAAGTATCTGATACTTATAATCTACATTGAAATTGTGTGCAAAGTTTTTTATTTGAAAAAAAAACCCAATAAGTCTACAACACTCTAAAAAGTTGTTTTTTCAAACGACGGAAATTAACCAGCAGCAATGTTGCCGGTGAATTTCTGTACTTTGAGGAAATATCCGGGATTTTTTTTTTATTTTCCTGTCAAAGGAAAGAAACTATCCGTTATTTGAAGATTTCCGTTATTCGTTTTTTTATCTCCGTTAAAGGAGGCAATTTTTATAGCAATCACTACGAAATATAACTCATGTTATAGACCATAAATACTTGTTTTTAAAATTTATTCTTGGGGATTTTATTAAATCTAAATTCGTTTGTGGAATAATTCACCGTAGAAACTCGTTTTCTAGGCATACAAAGAATTTTCTTCAAAATACTACAGAAAATTTAGTGTTAAAAAGACGAATTTTTTAAAAATTTAACCTTCCAAATATATGAATACCGAAACATTCCCGATAATTCATTCCAAAGTATACGTGGCATTCCTATCTAAAGGGGAAATCAAACTCTGAAAATATGAAAACACCCGTTGATTACAGTACATCCACATGTTGAAATCATATCAGAACACCATGTGAATGAGCAGAAAAATTCAAAAGTCACCGTTAAGTACTTATGCGTTTGAATAATTCATGCCATAATATACGTATCATTACCATTTTTCATTTGTAAATAACTTTATTTCTTGTTAGTTTTGAATATATTAATAAATTAATATCGTTCCTTGAAATTTTTTATTATTTGGAATTTATTACCTTGGAAAGTAATAAAAAACAAACACTTTTTAGTAATTCAAACTACAAAAGCATGCGATTGTTGAAACAGTTGTTTTTTATGCTTTTGAGCATCATTTGACATGATTTTAACTTTTTGTTTGGAACTCCAGTTGATGTATAACATAAAGGGTGTCTCAAAAGGTCTTTGACAAAGCTTAAGGGGTGTAGAGTACCCAAAGACAACTTAGAATCACCCAGGGAAAGAGGATCTCAAGCACAGCCCTAAGCCACTATGAGTGTGAACAAAAGTAGTCATGAAAGATGTACTACTTTGGTAAACGACTGGGATAGAAAAAAATTGCAACGTCATATCATGCTTTAAATTGCTTATAAAAACTTGGGATTTTTTTTCCTTACGAGTCATCTTCAGAATGCGATAGTAAAAAATTGGTTACTTTTGCATTTTTAAAATTTTATGCACTTTTATTTTTGCAAATTTTGAACATGTCCCCGAAATAAAAATATGTTTTACTCAGTTTTTAAGTTATTTAAAGCATGATAATTGACACTAGAATTTTATTCCTACCCTCTAACTGCTTTCCCACCATAACCCATCTTTCACCTGCCAACTTTAGTACGCTCCCTAGCCCCTTAGGAGTGCGTTTCTAACCCAACTTTCACGTGTGTTTCTGCATTGCCTCACCTCAGAGAAGTCTTCACTTCACCCCTTAAAATTTAATTGCAATTTTTTTTTTTTCAGATACACTCTGTGCATGTCCTAACCACTTAATATTGCTCAACTTTCCTCGTAGTACTTCTCGTAGTACGTTCCTCTTTCCTACATAGTTTTCTACAGAGTAGCAAATTTTATAATTTCATTTCTTATTTTCTATTTAATATCTACTTCCATTTGAATAACAATAAGCTCAACATGATTTAAACATTTTTAAATTTGAAATAAGTGTTTGACAAAGAAGTTTTTATAAATTAATTTAAGAGCTCCAGGCTTTATGCCATAGGGATATCATTTGGGAAACTGGCTTGTTTTTCCAATTTTGGAAAATTCCTGTGTCTTTCCTAGGCCCGCTCTTGCTGTTACGTGTAATGCTACCGGTTGTTGTTACTCCAGTTTTTCTCTTGCTCAATAATTCTGGAACGCACATTGTAGGGTTACACTAACTGCCTTCCGAAAAAAAAAAGATAAGAAATATCCTCTTAATCTAATATAATAATCACGAATAATAAAGATCCGATTCTCAATTTCTGTAACTCATCTAACCCTTTTACAACAAGTTAACTTGGAGGGGTACTAATAGAGTGTTTACAGGTTACGTCAAGACCAGCTATTTTCTTTTAACTGTTAACCTTTTGTAGGGCTTTTAACTGTCGCTAAGGTGGTTGCTAGGTAACGAAGTATCTGTTGCTAAGGCGGTTTTTAGGTATGGGGTCACGTGATTGCAAATGCTTCAATAGAAGAATTCCACGGCCAGTCATTTTCTGTAACTGTTAACCTTCTGTAGGGCAAAAAACTGTAACCTTCTGTTGCTACGGTGGTTGTTAGGTCCGAGTCATGTGATTGAAAATGCTCTATTAAATGACTAGTAGTAAATGATCTGACTCCAGATCATAAGGTTGCGTGTTCAAGTTCGGGTCACTAGTTGTAGGGGTACTAATTAAATTACTAGTAGCTACAAACTCTACAGTGTTTTCAGGTGACGTCACAACCGGTTATTTTCTTTTAACTGTGTACCTTCTGTAGGGCTTTTAACTGTTGCTAAGGCGGTTTTTAAGTAAGGGGTCACGAGATTGCAAATGCTCCAATAGAAGAATTCCACGGCTAGTCATTTTCTGTAACTGTTAACCTCTGTAGGGCAAAAACTGTAACATTTCTGTTGCTAAGGCCGTTGTTAGGTCCGAATCATGTGATTGAAAATGCTCTCTTGTTATTCCCTTTAAAATGTGCTTATTATTTTCCCCACAACCGAAAACACTAGTTAACCAAACCAGAACCTCAGCCCTCCTTTTAAGTCCCAAGATGTATAACTCTCTAAGTATTTTCTCCAAAACTGCAAGATTAATACTCTGAGACACGATCGATAGCTGCCAGACATTCTAGAACTGAGCACTAGCAGATTTAACGCCTCCAAAAATCTAGTCTGAAAAATTTCCTTAACATAGAAGAATAAAATTTTTATGAAGCGTCCTGAGTAAAGACATTTTTGTGTCAAGGAGAGGAACCATAAGAGAGAAGAGTGCCAAAATTAGAGGCAAATTTATGTGCTATGCGTGCGAAGTTTCTAAATTATTTTTATTCGTTATTATGCAGTTCAATAGTTTTATATGTTACCTTTTTTTAAATTAAATAATGGGCAAATTACTCAGTGTATTTGATAGTATATTTACTAATAATTGAGAAAAGTAATTACTATTAACTAGTATGTAGAACTTTAATTTTCTTTCGTTCTTAAATTCCTACTTATAATAGAATTTAGAATTTTCGATACGCTGTCAAAGGCTGGGCATATTGGTGATACTATTTTTTTATATTAATAATATTTATTCAGAGTAATATTTATTCATTCATTCATTTACATATACAGGACCAACAACAAATGAAGAGAAAAAAATAATTGTACACTTCGGGGATTTACATCCCGTTCAAGTGCGTTTTAAATCTGTTTACTTAATACATATAATGAAGAAAAACAAGGAAAAAATACAAGATACATAGAAAATAATTAATTACAAAAAAATAAAATATTAATAAATAATTACAATTATAAGGACTGGCAAAGGTGTCGATTGCAATATAGATATAAATATAGGCCCGAAGTAGAAAACAAATCCATATTGACAATATTGAAGAAGTCCAATGAATTATAGCATTTGTATTAAATTATATGAAGAGCAATAAGTTTAAAGAATAACTAAAATTTCTGAATTAAATAAAAAATGCTTAAGGTTTTTTTTTGATTTCTTACATATTATTGATATTTTTATATTTCTTTAACAAATTTTGTTTTGATTTTCCCTGCGTGAATAAAAAGGTTATGCTTTGGATGTTATAGTGTAGAATTTTCAAAGTTTAAACTTAATAACAATCTTAAAAATAATAAATCATGTATTTGAAATGAGGAATATGGCTTTTTCATTTTCCATTCAAAGATAATTTATTTCTATGCCTCTCCTGAATACGATTATTTTGTATTATTTAATTAAACTTTCGTCTAAAATAAAACCTTATTTAATATTATGTAGCATCATATTCAAGCATTTTTATGCAACCCCACTACTAATATTTAATTACTTTTAGCTATAATAAAATCTTTGATTGTTGAGTTTACTAGCAGGTAAGAAAAATAGGTACTATTCGTTACCGATTCCGTTCAAAATGGACGCCAAAGATTGAAATAATTTCTCCAAATTATGGGTCCTTCCAAACTTTTACGACGGCCGGAGAAATGCCCCTTCGCCGAGTAGCGAGAGTCAGTTTATAGGCCCGGTTTCTTTTTGTGGTCAATTACAATAGTAACAACATACAACAACCGAACAATAGAAAACCCATCCTTGGACGGAGGTTTCTCCGGCCGTAATAAAAGTTTGGAAGGGCCCTATTGTTGTTACCATCGATAAAAGTGTACATTTAAATAGATGAAATGCTATATTTGGTGATATTTCTGATCTACAGAGTCCAAATAGATAGCTAATATTTTGGGAAAGATAACGGAATAGTACCAAAGAGTAACTACTTTTAAATATGTAAGTTAATTGAGAAACCGCTGTCTAAAATAATTAACATTATATTCCCAAAACACCCATTTTTCCACTATTAAATTTGCACCATTCTCAAAAATAACCAACCTTCAATAAAGGCTAAAACACATTCTCCGGAATAATGACTACCAACCACAAGTATCTGCCGACAATTCAACCCAAAACAAGCTACTTAATGCAAACAACTTTCACTTCTCACAACACTCCATACCACCACATTAAAAAAACAGCGATGTCGTAACATTACTTCATGGCATTCATTTTTACGACCGTTATACCGGGTAATAAAACAACCCCGAACCCGGGTCGCTTACCCTTATGGCTACACCTTTCGAAACCGGAGGGGCTTAAAATAGAATTAACGCGCACAAGCAAAAGGTGAGGAATAAATATTACTATTTCCCCTTTGCTTTTCTTTAAACATGGAAGATTCCTAAGGTCGGATAACGTTAAAATGATGACTAATGACTTAGAGCTAGTGTGGTAATTCCCTTGAGTTATGACCTACCCAACTTTCACTTTGCCTAGGCCGGGTTTAGAAGCTCCCGTCGTGGTATTTATTATTATATTTTTTTACCCTCACCTACCTTTTCTTGTCCCCGCGTAAATGTACTTGAACTGATAATTTTTCAAGAGGTTTTTTTCCTCGAGGATGGATATTTTTTTTTCTCGTGTGGGTACGCGCTCTCTTTTTAATCCCTTTTTTTTTCAACCCTAGATTTATTCTTTTTTTTCTTACCGTCATGGTTGCTTGTTCGTTTAAATCCGTAATTTCTTTTACTTTTGTGATCAATGTAAGCGCACGTCATGCGAGGAAAATTAAAAGTAAACTCCTTGGAAGTTAAAAAGTAAAGATGGATATAATGCAAAGGAATTAATTTTTTTTTCCCGCGCGGGAGGGGAAAAATTAATCTTGGGCTTTGTAAGGGCGTGTTTTTGTTCTCCGGCTGTTAAAATTTCAGAATGGGGACTAAAGTGAAATTCTTTTCGATACTTAGTAAAAAAAAATCTACTTCCTACGTTTTATCAGTATAATGTATTTTTCTTCTAATGGTCAACCTTATTTTCATGACATTTTCCAGGGGTACACTTTTTTCCTTTAAAAAACTTTGCTGAAGTACTTCATATAATGGGAGGTATCACCAGCGTCGGTATGAAGTAAATTTCTAAAACCACACTGTCCACTTTTAGTAATAATTCATGGAGGGGATTCATGGGGTTTCTATTTTAAAAACTTTTGTACAGTACCTATATTTCAACAATTTTAGTAGTAATTTCGTTTTTCTTATTTTAAAATTACCTGAAATTAATCGATATCATTAATACATACAATTATATCTGTATTTCTCTCTATCGATTCTTTGTACTTTTGTTGTAATATAGAGTGTTTTCAGGTGACGTCACGACCAGCTATTTTCTTTTAACTGTTAACCTTCTGTAAGGCTTTTAACTGTTGCTAAGGCGGTTTTTAGGTATGGGATCACGTGATTGCAAATGCTCCAATAGAATAATTCCACGGCTAGTCATTTTCTGTAACTTTAACCTTCTGTAGGGCAAAAAAACTGTAACCTTTTGTTGCTAAGGCCGTTGTTAGGTCCGAGTCATGTGATTGAAAATGCTCTATTGATTTATAAATAAGTTTTGAATTTGGAAAAAACGTATTAGATTCATCTTATATTTAACTAGAATATTTTGAATGCATGTATTTGAAAAATATTTTGAATTAGTTAGACATAAGAAGGTTTTTTTTCCTCAAAACTTGGCAAATTTAATGTTTAATCCATCATTTAATAAATTATACCACCTGGAGTAAAAGGGTTTTAAAAGTTCCAATAACTCTTACCCTTGAGAGTGGTAATTCTAAGAATTTGGGCAGATAAGTGGAGATTAGCGTTGTCAAAACATTAAACCCTTATAACCAATTCTTATCTAAGCAGCTTAAGTGACTTTAGTAAAGTAAAAGTTGAAGCTGCCGCTTGTTTCTTGGTTTAAGTCCAAGAATTCGTCCAAACTATTTGACTTTTTTTATTTTTCTTATTTTACTCTAAAGCAAAAAAAAAAATCGCTAAACCTTTATAAGTATAAATTAAAGGGGCAACCTTAAACTTAAGAGAATAGTTGAATAGAGATTTAGAAATGTTTTATCCTGTTTAATGTCCTTGCCTCCAAATTTTTGATTTATTGCTCCGTAGTCCATTAGATTTTAAAGAAATGAGCAAAATATCTTGTTCCACATAAAATTTATAGTTAAAGAAAAAAAAAAACATTTCACATTTTTTATTTTTAAATTAATTCCTTTTCATAATGAATAACAATTATAATATTTATTAGGAAAAAACTATTAAAATAAAATTTTAAGCAGTCCTTTTTCTAAAGTATTATGTGCCAACTTTAAAATGTTCATTTGTATTCATTATTTTAAATTGATTTTAAGTAATTCTCACAATTGCCTATTTCCAGAGAAAAACTTTTTAATTACTGATCAGTATAACACATTTTTGGTATCAAAACGTCCAGATACTTTTAAAGATTCTCTCTTCGATTTTTTTTTTTTTAAATCTCAATTTTAAAATGTTTCCAATTTTTTGGATTACAGAAAAGGTTTCAGTTACATAGCGCGCAACATTCAAACAAATTGCTATCCATCCAATCACAACGACCAATTGACGCCCTACTTCATAATGAAACAAATTTCTTTCACGTTTTAAAAATGAACTTTAAATTATTTTCCAAATTAAATATATTTCAAAGATTGATAAAAGTGTTCTAGAAACTTGGTTGTTTCAAATAGCGTGTAACAAAAAACAATTATTTACTAAAATATCCCTGGGGATATCTCTCTATATTAAAAAAAAGTAACAGTGACCGCCGCCGCTGCCGCTGCTTTTGAAAATTTTATTTTTGAACAATTTGAACTCTCACTACGCAAAAACTATTCCACAAAAATTTGTGAAATTTTAAACATTTCTAGACAAATGTATGAGGATCGTTTTCGTTCTAAAAGCTAATAGATGAGATAATTAGTTCTAGAGTTATTTAATGTCAAAGTCGAAAATTATTTTTTTCTGCTGCGAGTTCGCCCCCAGCAAAATCTATTAGCAGCAGAAATATGATATTTTGCAGACACATACTATTAGATGTGCAGTTTTGCACCACGTCACCCTTTTTTCGAATTTCGAATTAGTTTTGGAGTGATTAAATTTTAAAGTTTCGAAATTTTTGACGGTTTTTCTGTTTTTTTGTTATAAAAGCAAAACTAATCATAGTAGAACTATGATATTTTAAAGACACATACAAATATTTTTTATAAAAAGATTGGCTTTTTGTTTTTTCAAGAATTCTAATTAGTTTTGGAATTATTAAGATTCAAAGTTTTAATTTTTTCTTCTCTTTCTTGCCATTCACTAGAGAAACAGACCAGTTTTAAGCGTGTTTCATGATGAGTCTGATTTATTTTATTTTCAACAATGCTTTTTTCTTCAAACTGGTTGATGTTATTAGTAGACTTGCTGGATATTTTTTTAACCATTTCGATTAAATTATTCATAAGCTAGAAAAGAATATATTTCAACATGTTTTTCTCTTAATTTGGAGGAATGATCCGAATTAAATTATTTATGCAAGAGAGAGGTATTTTCGGTATTAATTAAGCTTAATTAATTAATTAGGATTAATTAAGCCAAGAGGGTGGTGCTGGATTGTTGAGATGAACAAGCGAGCTCTGCTCGCTAAGATCGCGAAGCGATCTGAAAAGAACTGCGAAGCAGTTACGGGGGTTGGTGAGCGATAGCGAGCAGGGGGCAGGCCCCCTAGTTTTAGTAAATAATTGTTTTTCCTATAGCTTTTGTTGTTGCCTATAGGCACATCCCCGAGACACATAATTCCAACCGCAAGTTTCCCTTTTAAGAGGTGAAAAATAAGATGATAATAGGTTCAACTGCATGGGGTTCTTCTTAAGGAAATGCATAAAATAAATTTTTATACGGCCCCATAGTTCTTATTTGCAAAATTTGCTTTATTATTTTCTGAGCGTCTATCTCAATATCTTCAAAACTCACTGATATCTGCGTGTTTAAATTATATTTCAGGGAGCGTACTTTTGGTCTCAGCTTACTATTACCCGCCACGTCGGGTAAAATTTTGAATGCGTACTTTTACCCGTCGTGGCGGGTAATAGTACGCATTCAAATTTTATTTCATTTCTGATTTTTAACATATTCTCATTAAAGATAAGACTTTCCTTTTTTGTGAGTCAGTAAACTTACACTCAGTAAATTTTTAAAACTTTTTGACCATTTTTGTGCGTACTCTTACCCTCCTTTCCCCTATACCAACTAGGCCAGCAAATTAAAACAACATTGAAGTGTAAATACTTTACTCTAAATTCCTGTCTTCTAAAGTCTCCAGAACAAGGGGATTAAACCTGAACCAAATTACCTCAAACAAAATCCCTTCCAAAATTACAGCCCTCCCTCCCTGGCTTTACAAGCCCTTTCCTGCATCTCCAATACCACCATTCCTCTGCAAGATAATTACAACTGCGGAGCAGCCGCATCCATAAGTGCGGAGTAGCGGTTTTACCACCAAAGCAAACACATTATGACCGTTGACAATGCTCACGACGTCCGTTTACGCGCGCTCGGATTATCCATCAGCCGCTGCTACGGGGTTCTCCTTTGTGAGCGGAGGGGGGAACTTGGAAATAATTTGCCAGAAACAACGTCTGGGAAGTCGTTTCGCGCTATTGTGCGGTGAATTATTGAGTTTCCGGAGCTGCGGTCGTTTGGTCCGGATATTAAAACGAGGGGGAGCCGAGTGTATCCGAAGTTTCCCGAATGACGACGCGGAGGAGTTAATAATTGTTTGTTTTGCTTTCGGAAAGATTGCCGGGTGACTTTGAAGAGACGGGTGTCGAGGTGGAATGGTTTGCTGTATTATAAAGAGATTGGGGCTCTGTCTCGGTGTTATTTATTATTTCCGCAATTACTCTCTGGTTCGGTGGTTTGTTCGTTGGAAAGGAATTAATATATTTGCGAGGGTTTCGAATTGTGAGGTTCCGTTATCTATCCCACTAAAACTGACAAGGTATTGGAATCAATAACAGTAAGAAGAAGAAGGGGAAGAAGAAGAACAAAATAATAATAATAGTAGGGGAGACCGGGGCTAGTTTTCCAACCTAAATGAATTTTGCTTCCTTACATTTTATTTTTACTTATTTTTGGGTAAACAAAATTTCATCATATTCCTCATACTGTTCTTTACAAAATGTAGCATTCAATTTTTATCAACATTATTAGTTTTTTTACAAAAAATGCTTAAAGGTGACCATGTCACGTTGGAAAATGTGCCCCGTATGTGGGGCATGTTTTCCAACAGTAAGGGGCAAGTTTTCCTACAGTACTACTATCTGCAGTTATACCGATTGCTGGCAAAAACTCTGATTGGTTAACCGGATGGATGCCATTCCTAACATTCCTTTCTCATTGGTTGGTGCCTCTTCTCTCTCTAAGCCCCAGAATACGATCTTGTGTGTTGGTTGTTTGATTGGTTGTCAGATATAACTAGATTTGTAGCTTTTCAGGTATTAGTTTGGAATAAATGTAGGAATGGAACGACAGTGCCGGTTAAATTAAAAGACTGGTCTTAAAGGGTTAAATCGTAAAACACATATGGTAAAATTTATTAATTATTGTATAATATGTATTTTTCATATGAAATCATTGTGTTGTAGCTGTGAACTTTACTTGCGTTATAGTAATCTCCAAAAATTAGTTTAGTACCTTAATTGTTTTGTTTATTTGTACAGTCGTGGAGAAAAAAAACTGGTACAGTTCGCATTGTGAGTGGACTACTGGGGGTAGATTGATAATTTTTGTGTCATTTTTCATGATTTTACGTCTTTTTGAAAATAATCTATAGTTTATGCCCTTAGGGAGCCGTCTACATATTAAACGAAGCACCAACTTTAGTTTTTCCTATGGGCGACATCAAAGATTATCCCCGATTCTAATAGAACCCCCCTAAAACCAAGTTTTGTAATGTCTGGCCCTCAAACAAAGCCAGGAGGGGGGTTTGAAAATTACGGGAACTTTGCTTCTAACAGGAAAGATTGGCAACAATTGTGAGGAAATTTAAAACAGATTTGGCAGCTTATCTATAGTATGGCACAATTCCCACAAAAGTTAAAACAGATTTGGCTATTTATCTATATTTTGGCGCAATTTTGTCTTTCAATTAGGATACCTAAAGTGGTAGCCTAGTTGGTAGAGTATCAAGCTCGTAATCACTAGGTTGCAGGTTCTGTCCCCGCAGTTGCCAAATCAGTTACTCATTGTTTTAGGTTAACCGATAGGATATAAGCAAACACAAAGCAGAATAGATGTTGGATACTTCTTCAAATTTAAAGCATTTGAAAAAATTTATACAATTAAATTTAATTTAGTTAATTATTTAATTCCTGTAAATAGGTAATAAAAATACCACGTATCACGTTAAATTATGAAATTGTTATATGGATTCGTATTACGTTAAGTTATTTTACTTCTTAAAAGTTTCTGTCAAAATACTTTAATACAGATATGTTTAGAGGTGTTTTTTTATTATTAATATTTAGAGAATGGTTCTAATAGAACTTTCCCACTTAATAAAAAAAAACATATTTTTCTTTAAAAATTAAAACACTTTCAAAGTTTAAAATTTGCTTATGCATCATATACTATGAATAAAAGAAAACTCAGATAAAATTTCAAATATGATTATTATGATTCTACGGTCGTGTTTTTAATGATTAATTGAGAGTTATGTATGTTTTATTATATTTCCAGAAACTGCCCATTTGAGGAAAAATGTTTTATTAGATTGGGTAGGGAGTTTTAATCATTTTTTTAACGAAAAACTAAGGAAGTTTCTGAACGTTGTGCTTGGAATAAAATACCAATATAAATATTAATTATGTTAAGAAGTTAAGCATCAAACATCAAATTTACTAAAATTGATTACATAAAATTAATTAACTTAAATCACATCAACGATTAGAAGCTTCTTGATATTTTAACTTATTAGGAGGTTAAGGAAAAATTTGAATCGTCGTGTGGTCATGATAAATTTGTAAAAAAATTTATTTCATTCTGTTTAAAATTTTTAATAATTTAGACACCCACCACACTGACAAAAATAATCCATAAAGTAAAGATTAAGAATATGTCTTTATAATTATGAGTGAATATATATATATATATATATTTTTTTTGGGGCGGGGGAATAATCGAGACCTTTTTTCACTGCCAAACATTTGATAATTCTTTATTGTGGAATACGCAAAGCATTGATCCATGGAAATAGTGGGATATCCAGAATAAAAATTGGAGATTGATATTGCAGTTTAATTTTAGGGGGAGTTTTTTTTTGTTGTTTTCTGAGGTGAAAGAGAATACTTTCAAGGTGTTTCATAGGGTTGTGTTATAGGGTAAGGTGGGGTAAAATGATTATAGCGGGCTAAAATAGATATAGGGATTTTAGCAGTTTTCGTATTTGTGAAACTAAAAGTTAATTGGCATGCTATTTTATCATAAGCCTCAATTAAAATCAGATCCCAATTAACATCGAATTTTATAAACTGTTAAAATCGTTATAAAATTTATACTCCACCCATGTCTTAAACATAATAAAAATCTTAGAAAACAGTTTTTAAACCCGATGCCGGCCCTATATCTTATTTAGAGCACATGCGGCTGGATCTGCTGTACTCCCCAGAGAGAGTATACGTCGGTAACGGGATACCAGCAGCGCAAGCTGCTCCTGCCCCGGGCTGTACTCCCCATTTAAAAGATTGATTATATATAAAAAAGAAAATAAAATTAAAAGTGGTAGCTAAATTTTAATTATATTTTTAATCTTTTCTTTTGTGTGGCCACCACTGTTTTATTTATAATAGTTTAATTATATATCAGTCCTCTACCAAATACTAGCATCGAGTGTTTAGTGTGCGTTAGATAATTCTGACATCATCGACCCTGCCTGACGTAGTAGGCTGTCGGTGCAACCCTGGGACGTCTTTATTACGCCTAAACAGAGTGTGTTTCGAGAGGGGGGGGATATCAATTTTAGCACTTTAGTTTTTTTTGCAAAGTTATTTCATTTAAGTTAACTAACATCTTGATGCGCCATCTTTACCCATAAGCTCAAATGATGACAACACTTAAGCATATTGCTGAGGGAGCTGTGGATAAACATGGCGGCTGGAGGACTCTTATCGAAGCTGTGCCCATCTTTATTATATTTAATAGATAATAAATGTAAGAAGGACACCGTTCTTATTAAGTGACGACTTTTCTAAAAGTTTGATTCATATGTAAAACCAAATTCCTTTGTGAGACCTATGTAGAGAAATAATCTTTTTATAGTAAAAAAAAATGAAAAAAAAAAATGGTTTAATCTTTGTTTTTTGTTTTGGATTTTTTATCATGTAATTCAAAAATACTTCTAATTTAATGCAGGTGAATTTTTCGTCGAATATTGTTAAGTATTGTTTCGGAATTTTTTCTTCTGAAAAAATGAGCAACAAGTAAAACATTTTACATACACATAAAAAATAGGTTAATATTTCCGTTTACTGAAATCAATAGTGTAAAAATAACTAATAACTACTTTATAAGTAGTTTAAATTTCAGGCATCTTCAAACTTTTAAAAATTAATCAATCATATGGCAGGTATGCCGATTCGAACCTGGTTCTGAAACTTAGCGACCAAGCACACTAATCGTTAGGCCACGCCGGCAGCGGTCAGCAAGTTTTAATAATAAATCTGACCAACTATCTGAGTTAGTATATCGTGTTATTGCGGGTTACAGTAATTTTCATAACCTGGCGATTTTCCTTCTAATCTTTGGCGATAAGAGTTTGGCGAAAATTTTCTAAATTAAATTTCCTACATTGTGCACGGGGTTAATGGCTGTAAGGATCAAAATCTATGAAAAACGAGGTTTCAACGTAAATTCGACAAACTTCAAACCATAACATTCTAATTTTCAAATTGCAAATCCTTCTAGTGGGTCTGTTTATCTGATTAAACTGTTTAACTGATTAAATGAATATTTGTAAAGGCTTTCATGGTCGTTTTCTTTAAATGTAAGTACTATAAGAACTATTATACACTTTAACAATAAGAACACCACCTTTTTTGAAAGAAATAGGAAAAAATTTAGAGGGATTCGAACAAACAACTCCTTTGGAATCGTTAGCCTGCGTTATGGATTGGTTGATTGCTTTGAGCTTGAGCCACACAAATGTTGGAATAAGTGCCCCGTCTACTTTTGGAAAACCTGCCCCAACTCACTTTTTGAACTTTGGGAGCCCCTCAACGAGTGGGGGTGTAATATTATTGAAAAACAAAAGCATAGTTTTGTAGAGGAAGAAATCCTCTATCAGAATATGCAATATCAGATTAGTCAGTTAAAATTAAAAGGGCTTAATCACATTTTTAATAAAAATCCAAAAGTTTACGCAAAGAGCAAAATATTGAAAAAAACGCTTTTCTGACGAAACTACAAGAGCTAAAATTCTGAAAGTACATCAGAATGTGTGTGAAGTCTTTCTTTTTCATCTAGTTCACTCGTTGGGTTGATCTAATTGCTCATTTAAAAATAAAGGGCGTTGGAAAATTTGCCCCAGTGGAAAACTAGCCCCGGTCTCCCCTACCTAATGATAGTAATAATAATAATAATAACAATAATAATAATAACAATAATAATAATAATAATAATAATAATAATAGTTATAATAATAATTATTATTATTACTATTATTATTATTATTATTATTATCATTATTATTGTTCTTGTTACTATTATTATTATTGTTATTATTATTATTTTTATTATTATTATTATTATTATTGTTATTGTTACTATTATTATTATTGTTATTATTATTATTTTTATTGTTATTATTATTGCTGTTATTATTATTGTTATTATTATTATTATTATTATTATTATTATTATTATTATTATTATTATTATTATTATTATTATTATTATTATTATTATTATTATTATTAATAGCAATGTCTCCATAAATAACAAATCAACTGACTATAATACAATTAACGTATAGATAAATTCTAACTGATATTATTATCAATTGGTTTGTTATTTTTGGCAACATTTCTAATCTTTTGAACGAATAAGTACAAAAAGTGTAAATGAAATAATGTATACTGTGTAAGGGGGGACATATTGTTAAAATATTTGAAAACCCATATCTGCTACCTGCATTTTAAACCACTAATAACCCATATCCATGATTATAATGTACTCTATACCAATTGTAGTAAAATAATTAGAAAAATTAATTGTGTGTATCGATATTATACCTGAAAATTAGCTTATTACAATAATTCCAGTACCTCTGTTATGCTACATGTTAAGAGAAGATTATTGTATTAAGGATTCATCAATTACGCAATAAAAGTGACATAATAGCTGTTTACATTCTTAAAAACAGAACAAGTTACCCTATAATTTGTCCAATTACTTTAATGGAAAAGAGTTAAAAGTAAACACACAAATTTTTTTATATGTTTTCCATTTTTTAAACTTGAATTTGGGATTTCCTCTCTTATCTGTAGCAAATAAAGATAAAAACAGTCTATACAACAAACGAAACCATAAATAAATATCAAAATACATTCTAATGAATTGCATTCCAAACTTTACTCAAAGAACAGAGTAACCAATCAAGAATACCGTTCGCCTAAAACAGACACTACAACAAAGCTAAAAAATCACAATATCTATTTGCAATCCAAACTTGAACGTCTACCTATTTAATGCAAAATATATTTCCCATTCAGTGATGCATAACTTTAAAGATTTCCGCACGTCAAAACAAATCCTAAAATTTATTATCCAAAATATATTTGCCTAAAATTGATAGGGATAAAAAATTGTTTTTAACCAATACACCATGAATGCAATCTTGTTTATTCCGCAAGAACTTGAACTCAGTTTAAAAGACTTTGGTGGCTTACAGTATATTCAACTTTTGCTATTTTTTTTCCTTTTCTTTCCGGTCCTGAGTTATTTCCGGATTTGTTTTTGAGCATTTTTTCAACGTCGATTCAAAAAGTCTTCGACAAAAGGGAGATAATCCAATTTCTCTTCGTTTTTTAAAAATGAAGTTTGGAGCTTTGGAACCATTTTAAAGATCAATCAATCTGTTACTTGCGTTCTTTGTAAAAAACCACTTAACAGTTTTTGTTTTTAAATTATAACCAATACTAATTTTTCGCAAACATAAGATAGTTATTTTTTACGTACTTATCTTTAAAATAAATAAAGTAATAAATCGTATTTCCAAATTTGTTTTTTTTTTCAAAGGGTAGAGTTTACGCATTTAGCTTTTAGGGATGTTGAAATATTCCGATTTTTTTAACATTTAAATACAAATTCACTATCGGTGTTTTCTTATTCACTCGTGTGACCGAAAAAATATTCTAAATATTCGCTTTGCCTCTTTCGTAACTTAAACCCTGTAATTCCTGACGGCCCGAATTTTCTATAGGATTTAATAGAAATTGTTGGCGGTCTAGGTTTAAAAGGGTTACCTAAGACTGAGAAAACTTAGTTGATAAAGATCTTGCATATTAGGATTGTAGATTCTTTTCTTATAATTTTTCCTGCATTTTGAAAATTTTTAATTTATTCTTTACAGATATTGTTACTTTTGTGTATTCTACATGGTTAAAAAAATTAAAATTGATTTTTGTAAAATCATGTTTTAGTAACAGCAACATCTGCTTTTTTTTATTACTGCTGGAAAATATTTAATTCGTTAGGATAAAATGTTTACTATCTAGCTTAAAAGGTAAAATATAAAACAAGATGATTCAAAAGAATATTTGAACTAGAATTTTAGGGAAAATGTTAATACATGTTTCATGTAAACAAACTGAGAAAAGTCGTTGTTTTCCTTTTCTCAAGTTATTAAAAGCAAAATAAATCAGATCCATTTATAAAAAAAAAATTAAAATTATAGTATGTATAAGCCGATGGAATTTCTCCCCAAGACCCTTTAAAACTCCCTCAATAAATTAATATCTTACATTGCCGGATGGAACCCTAGTGTCAAATTATGTGTATGTTGTGATTAATCGAACACGAACACTCCCGAGTTTCGATCAACTCCCATAGAACATCGGATTTGTAATATGGGGGGACTGGGCGCAATATAAAAAGTAATGATTTTTTTTGTTTAAAAAAAACCCTCAGGATAGTCCCTTCTGAATAGTCGAAAACTAATACATTTATCATACTATTGGTAATATTATATTATTTTAACACAATTAAACTTTACAATACTATGAAATAACCAGAGGGTTTTTTTTCAGGTTTTAACCCCTTTAAAGTAAGAAAGGATATTTCGGGCAAAGCGGAAAGATATCCACAATAGAAATTAGTGTGAAAATACTTTTATGATAGTGAGGTAGGTAACCTCAAACACTGGAGGATTTACGGGGGGGGGCAATGCCGATGCCGCCTTCTCCTGACTTTTTTAAGAATATTCCATTTTTTATTGTAAGAAATTTTTTCAGTTCAGTCAGGGATAGAATGCCCCACAAAAGTCTCTACCTTGACCCCCCAGGGTCTTTCTCCGAAATCCGTCCATGATCTCAACATTAGTTCTAAAAAAGATTAATTTGTGATAAGATAACTTTTCTTATTTGTGATAAGATAACTTGTGATTTGCACTACTCATTCGGAGTGCTTACCCGCTTTGCCTCAAACGGGTTGCCCGTTTTGGGCCACTTAAGTGGGGCAATAATTTTTTTTAAATAGATTTTTATTTTCAGTACTAAATCATACTTGGCACAATTCAACGCTATGGTGTACTTTATCTTATAGTTCGATAACTTACCTATCACATAAAATCAAATTTGTAATTACAATCAAACAATTTACAATTTGAGTTAGCATACCTGCCTTAGGCTACTTTACCTTAGTTTAATACTAATTCTGAATTCTTTAATTTTATATTTCGGTGCTAATTAATTTGTTTTTAAGTGTTACAAAATTAATCATTTAATAAAAAAATGCATTTCTTAAAATAAGGTAAAAGCATGAAAAATTAGTGGGGAAATATCAACAAATACAATCACAGATAGAAAGATAAAACTAACTTGACCTACCCTTCTTATCGACTGTCGAAAACAGATGTATTTTATTTATGTTCTGACCCTTGGGACAATTTTATCATGTTTGTCTAACGCTTGAAGCTTTTCTTACTTCAGCGAATAGATGAAGATATTTCCCAAGTAAAACTTCCATACGGTATTCTTAAGAAGACTGTTGCTATATGCCTACTTTCGAGGATTCTTTCGATATCAAACTGTTAATTAGTAAAGAAATTATTAATTTATAATTATTAATTACTTTATTATTATTTTAATCGATAATAAAGGAAAAGGTGAAAGAATATGTATTGAGATCAAATTTAGTTAATATTATTTAATTTAAAAGGAAGTAGGTAATGCAAAGTTTGGAAATCCTAATTTTTGTCTATAATCAAACCTTCGACCCCCCCTTTTTTTGGTACTTTTTTTGTATCTCCTAGTTTCTGAGATATAGATTTTTTGTTTGGGTGCGAAAACAATCACAAATCAAATCACATCCAATAAAAACCCGGTTTTTGATCACGTGAAAACAGTAACACAATGGTTTTCGTGCACTGTGACGTCACATCCAATTAAAGCCCGTTTTCTGATCATGGGACTTTTCTGGCGTTTTGGTAAAAATAAAATGAAATTTTAAAATATTTAAAACACATTTTTGAACTTCAAAATCAGAAATTCGGGAGTTTTAAACCATAATGCATCAAAGCAGTATAAAATTAAGCAAATCCCTCACTCATGCAAATACCTCATATAGATTCCTTCAATTTTAAAAAATGTGATTTTATAATAATTTAGTTTACGTTTGCCTCTTTTATTACAATTTTAACTATACATCTCATATATATTATCTGCATGCAGATAGAAGTTATGGGCTTAAGAATTTAATGCGTCAAGCACACAATTCTAATATTTTAGATATAAGCCTTATCTGCTTTACAGAGAAATTTTGAACACACATGCTGAAAGAGAAAAATTAAAATTACCCTTCTCGTTAACCATATTTACCAAAATTTTTATAAATAAAAATATTAAATTGCTACATTTAAAAACAATGTAGTGCGTATATGATTTAAAAGATTGTTTCTTAAATTATTAGGTACTTTGACTACGTTAATCAGATATACAATGAATTTATATCAATTCCTTTTAACAAAATAATATGAATTACCTAAGGACCGGTTTGGAAAATTCCAATTTTAAATTGTGATATTAGATATTATGGTAAAAATTGAGTATTCTTCTAATTCATTAATTATATTAGCTTAGAAATTTTTAATTTGCTTTCAAAATTACATTTTACTCTGTTACACACACGGTTAATACACATTTTCCAAATGGGTGGTTTTATTTTAATAATGTTTTTTAATTTAACTAATACTAGTTGAATATTAATAATAGAACTGTATAGAATAATAGAAATAGTTCAGGTCCAATTTATTCAAATTATTGGAATATTACATTATTTCGTAAAGACTATGGTTACATTATTGAACAAATGTAAAGATATCTTCAAATGGTTTTAGAAATTGAATTAGTAATTTTAATCATAAGAATTGAGATAGATAATGCTGAAATAAAATAATTTAATTTTGACCCTCTTCTACACCCTCTATGCTGAAAAATATTACTGTTAGATAAATATTAAATCCCTCCGTTCTAGTGTTTTTTTTTTTATTCTTATGTTATAAAACTTTTATCTAGTTACTTTAATTTATTCTTGATAAAAGTTTATTTATCTTTTAATTAAGTTAATTACTCTTAATTAACTAATTATCTAGTTAATTAACTCTTAAAGTTAATTTATCACTAACTTTTTTTGAGCATGAAAATTGACTCCTATAACTTACCGTATTTCAAATAAATTAAACCAATAATAATTGCTGACGTCTCTCTTCTACTCATTTTTTTCCAAATTATAAGTATTTCTTGCATTACAACCCAAATTTGAGAACTATTTAAGAATTTATTACAGCTATTAGATTCTTTGTCAGTAATTTTAGTTATAAAATCCAACTACTAGATGCAAAAATATGAAACCCAATCAAGTTACAAACTAGTTTTTAGAATCATTTTAGATGGCTATTCGTTCATAATATTTACATTATTTATTTTATTATGATTTTTATTTCATCATTGTCCCCTATTCCCCAAGTATAGTAACGGCGTACATTACGATAATTTTAAAAACAACAACTTTGTGATTTTAAATTTTCAAAACGTTTTTTTCACTTTAAGACAATTCTTTCATATGCCATAAGAAAGATATAAAACATGATTCTCTTTGGTATCTCGAACAGAGCATCATATCAAAAAGATTTATTTCTATCAAGCAGTAAATCCAGGGCTCAAACTGGGGTCCTTTATTTGATTTATCGCACCTCATAATGATCCAAGAGCCCAGTGTTATGAAAAGGCTAAACCGACCGAGAAAAGATCTAAGGTCAAGAACTCTTTCAATTCTATTTTATCCATCCAAGTGTGGTGAGTTAACGCTTTCCTGTGGTATGATAAGGATTGAATTCTTGAAAAAGCATAAATATATATGTACGATACTATAATAACGTTGAAATATATATCTTTAAGGCACTGATTAACAATGTCTGCATTATTAGATATTATACCTTGTTTATATACCTTGCGTTATTTATACCTCGGTTTTTCTTTTAATCCAGAATGGATGTTTGAAACACCATAAGTAATAATCTTAAAATAATATTTTGTTACAAATGACTTAATTCTATGTGTGTATTTCGTAAATTATGCAGCAATAATATAATGCCAAACATTTAATTAAATTTGTTGCACACTGGTTTATTTGCAGTTTATTCCTATCAATCCTAAGCCGCTCGAGCTTACAATTGAATCCAATGAGAAATTTGGGGCGACTAGGTGCAAAAGGGTTATTTTTGTACTGAAATTCGTAACATAATACATGTACTATGAGTATTATGAAGTAGAAAATGTATTCTAATTTAATAAAGAGTTGCTGTTATTGAATTTATATTTGGATTTGATGTTCATTCAGATTTTACTAAATACAACCAAAATGATCATAAGCATGATTATAAGACAATGAAGTTAAGATATATCTTACGTTTTACTTTGTTTGGGAAACAAGAATAAAAGCAAGTTAAATTAATGTTAGTGATTTTTTAGTACAAATTAAAAGAAATCTTACCATATATTTTAATTCATTTATACATAGAGTACCTACATAAAATTAAAATTAAACAGATAAGACAAATCCCTTAAAGTTGTCCACAGTTTGTAATGTTACATTAATAAATGTAGTTAAAATATTTTCACCAGAAACCCAGATTGCAGAGTTGTCCTATAAAATTTTCTTGAATATCTATTTAGTATCAAAACATTGAGATCAATTTTAAACAGTTATTAATACCCTAAATTATTCATTCTTTTTACATTTTTTATTTTCCTTTTTCTTTTACACTAGACTCATTTTTACACTCACTTCTCTTTTATTTTATACTTACGTTATAATAATCTTGTTAACTACATGTATAAACTTTATTACATTTTCAAGATGGCGCCTTCAGAGATGCTGTTAATTTTTTTAAAGAAAATATTATTTTTTAGAGAATTGGTTAAATGCATTACTTTAAATTTTTTTAGTACTAATTACCAACCTAAAAAATTTGTATATCATTTAAAAGTATAATAAGGTTTTATTGTTTATCTTTAATTTAATTTTACAAAATATGAATAAAGATATTTCTGATAGTTTATGCTTTTATCTTCATTATTGATAATGAAGCTTTCATTTGAGAAAATTTAATTATTTCTCTAAATTATTAAGTGTGATTCACGAAAGTATATAAGAATGGACTTCATTAGTTGAATTTCGTACTCTTTGTTTTGTTCACGTAAAATATTTTCTATAATAATGAGAATAATGCATTATTTTTAATCATTCAAAAAAAAATGTTGCATTTGTCTTCAGAGAGAAATTAATTAATTATTGGCACTTTAATTCAATACGTTCTTTTAACAAATTTAAAGTGCGGAAACAAACAAAAAACAAAAAACACGGTTGATTCATCATGAAAAACTAACGAACTCATTAATTTTTTACACCTCCACTATCACAATTTCACGTGTGTACATTTCAGAGCAATAATACGATCAATAGCTTACCCATTGTTCAGAGCAACCAGGATAAAAAAAAAGCTGACAAGAAAAGACAAAAAGGAAGCCGTACAAATAATGAACCAGCAATGGAATTCCATCAAGCCAATAAATCTTCACCCCTCCTCACCCCACGCCCATCTTGCATAAGAAAAAGAACGACAAAAAAGAACAAATTCCCATCAGAAAAGAAAACATCACGCCCTGCGGTCCCTATCTAGTTTTCGTGGGTCTGCAATAACACTTCCCCTCTGAAAATGCACAGATGTCGTGTTCGCAGGGGCTTTAGTCAACTCTAAAAGTCGCACGATAGCTACATCTCGTGAAAGTTCGTTAATGGCCACGAGATGAGGTTGGCTGCCCCTTTTTTTATTCCGGCAATTGTTATTATCGCCATTTTTGCTCTAAAAATGGCCGTCGTTTCCCGAAATTATTGGGATAAGGCGTGTGGGTTGACATATTTATATCCCGTTAAGTGTTTTTTTAACTGCCAGTCGCCGGTTAATTGTTTCCCAGAGGGAAGTTATAGTGAGATCGTACACAACTAATTAGACCGCCAAAGTGGTGGTTTGCAGATGGAGCCAAATGTCAAAGTGTTTTCATTTTTGGGGAAATAACTGTTTCTCCGGGGGAGGATTTTGGTGTTATTACGTGTCAGGGATAGATACTTAAGTTTTCTTATTGTGGGGTATTAAATGAGTTGAATAAAGTTTCAGGGGTTCACTTTAACCAACGTTACAAGGGATGGAATTTTTATATTTTAAAACATAATGAAACAAAAACATTTCTACACTAGTTATGACATTGTCATAAATACATGCAGAAACGCATTTTAACTTGTATATTACTTTAATAAAACTCATAAAAACTTATGAAATGTGTATTATCTCTTAAATAAAAAACAAACGAAGATGTTCGTAAATAAAACACAGTGCAATTCAAATGCTAAATAAAAAATGCAATGTGACTGTGCAAGAGGTTTTACAATATACTCGAGAGCATTGCATAAAATGTATTTAAAGAGTATTATTAGATACTTTTGAAATATTTTACAACATAACCTCATAGTATTATTGAATATTAATAACTGATGATTCACTAAAAGACAAAGTAAAAATCAGATAATCTAGAAAAGTTAATCAGATGGGGTTTTTAATTGATTTCAAAGACTGACCTAACTTTATCCTAATCATTCTTACAGATAAAAATAATAATTGGCATTGTACTTTGTTTGAGAGCATTACAAATGTTTTTTCTGATGTTTTAGTGAAATAATGGTTTTGAAACGAAACGAAAAGTGTAAGAGTACGTATGTTTTATTTGTGAAATAAAAACATCTATAGCGTAATTAACAACATTCCTAGATGCAATTATAACTTTACTTCGAATAGACTGATTTAAAATTTAAATTTTAATATCAACTGAAGTAAATATTAAAGATTAAAATCAAAAGCCCATATTTGACAAATATACCTCCACAACTTTACTAATTACTAAACAAGTTTAATAAACAGATGTTTATAAATTCCCTGCACAAACATTCAAGTTTTAGAACTTTAGTTTATCCCTTAACAAACATTTGTTAATAAAGGTTATTAACAAATTTCTTTCTTATAAAAATATTTTTTTGAATGTTTAATTCAATCAGTTAGGGTTTTTCCGTTTTCTAATAAGATCCCAAAAAAAACTTCTTTAACACAAACAACTAATTTTTCAGAAAACTTTAATCCAAACAAATGTTGTTTTTTTGTTCACTGTGTTTTTATATCGTTTTAACTTGCTTTACTTTCGGAGTTTTAAACATTCCGCTTTTATAAGTACGAATAATAAATATTTGATAAACTCAACTATATGTTTTGCTTTTTACCCGTTTAGGAGGTTTTAAATGATTATTTTTTACAAAATTTATTTGTTTAAATTTCAAATTCAGCTAATATGATTTAAACTTTTCCTTTAGAATGAACAAATAAAAATATAAAGAAGAATTACTTATCAAATTAAAAACTAGATTTATGGTATAGTATATTTTTTCATTCTCAATCGAAAAATATATTTTCCATTTTAAAACTTTAGCATTAGTCAGTATTCTCAGAACACATGTATTTTTAATAACTGAGCTATTTGATTCTCAGATTTAAAAAATAATAATCTAAAGTCATGAACTCTAATAGTATTTTTACATTTGTTAATTTACGAATTAATTTGTTTTAAAAACTTGAGTAAAATAAAATAAAATGAAACTAAATATTATTATGGGGTAAGTAGGTGCTTAATAAACATTCAACTCATCGAAATTTAATTGAAATACTCCCATGTACTGTTCTGAGATTGTATCGACACTAAAAGGAATGAAGCAAATGTTATGAGTAAAAAAAAGCTTGGACTCAGACTGACTAACCTTTAAAAGAAACTAAAATCCCTCCCCAACCTAGGAATTCTAAATTAATCCCAAGCTAACACAACAGTTACAAAGTGCAACAAAACAAAAGTTAGCTATGATACATAGTGTAAATTAAAACTGCAGAGCTCGATCGTACCAGAAGCTATACGCAATTGCTCCAAACCATTACAGCTACCGACTCCTATCAGTTTCTCCCCTGATCTTTAAAGCACATAGGCTTAACACTAGAAACGCATCGGTCTCGCTCAGTGAGTTTTTATAGAGCTCTCCCAGCATGGCCGACATCGTTTTCTCTTAAGATTATCCCTGTTTATAGACCATGAAGAGTGATAAATGCGAAGTGAGGTTTTTGTTGTTTGTAAACGTTTGGAGATAATGGTTGGGATTTTTAAAATACGGTGGTACTTCTGGAAGGGGTAAACATCCCTTCAATTAGTCATGTTTGGCGTTTGGATGGAGGACATTTTTCTGTGGGGATGAACTAGGGTGAAAATCCAAAAGATTTCGTGTGGAGGTTTGAAGTTGTTCTTGTTGGTTTGAGTTTGGCAAAGTTTAATCATGTGTATAGTTGTCCTAAGTCGCAATTTTGGTTACTAAAAGTAATCAGTGGCAGAGAAAGTAATATTTAGCATTGAGAGGTAATTTTTTTACTAGGAATCCTTTGGTTCCATCATATCAAAATATTTTGTGCATTCGCACGAAGTTGTAATTGCTTTTAGCTAAGCAAATTTTAATCAGTTCAAAGTAAACAGTAGGCGTAAAATGCAATTTGTGTAAATAAAAGTAACCAGTGTTGTAGGGTTTTCGTCTTTAGAGAGGATTCTTCACCCAAAACTCCTTTAGGTTTCGTTTTGTCAAAACTAAAAAGATCTTGTAAACAAAAATCTACAGTTAGTGGAATTTAAATTGGTTTTATCTCTTTTAACAAGTCGAGTGAGGTAAAAATAACACCCTTGATTATGTTAAATTATCAATTATACGGCCACGGTTGATATTATTAGAGGAATAACAATATCAACCGTGGCTGAAAAGAAGGTTTTAACAAGTAAATTTATCAAGGATCGAAAGCGCAACTAAAATCAGGATATGGCAGCCATGGAATGGAACAATAAGTAGAACCTAGTAATAATTTAAATATTTAAATTTAAAAGCTATATGAGGAGGGATAAAGGAGGGTTACAGGGTCTCTCTCAGAAACGTTAAATGAGAAGAAACCTCCAAAAATATGGCATAACAAAATTTCCTTTTAAAAACTGCAGTTTTTTATTGAAGTTTTTATATGCAAATAGCTTATGCCAACTTATCTCATAAGGTATGCTAAGTATCCCCTGGTGTGGGGCTAATTGGCATAGTCGAGATCTAATTTTTAAACTAGTTTTTAGGTTAATTAGACGTGTATTAAAATTATAAACCCGACGTATATTTTCCAAAAGTTATCTTGTCCATTACATAAAAAAATTGTCTCTAAGTATTTCAGAAAAAGAGTTATACAACAAAAAACAAAAACTATGGCAACTAACCCCGGTCTTCCTATATTATGTGCCAAGAGGTTTTTTTTATAATTTATTTTAAATGTTAATGGAAGCTAATTTTATATGAAGCATAAAAGCAAGATCTCTTAAATAAACGAAAATCTCCGGTATCAGGAAGAACTTATATTATTATACGTAGAAAATATTTTACTTTATTCTAAATAAGCATTAGTTTACTTGATAGTTTTCTTCCTTAGCCTATGTGGTATCAATACTCATTCCACCTGATTAACCAATAAGATCAAAGTTCTTATATCAGTCTAAAATCTTCAATAAAACCTTCTAGCTTTACTCTACCTTGAAGCTAATGAAACGTTAACGATGTAAGCAAATTGAGTCTGAAAGTAAATCAGTAGGTATTTACGCAAGACCAGATACTTGGTAAAACTCATAAAACAGTCTGGCTTTGGTTTTATGTGATTACAACGAACTTATCTTGGTTTAGCATATCGTTTTCTTATTGGATTACGTTACTATTTGAGTTTCTAACGGATCAGTTTCATCAATCTGTTCTTATTCTTAAGCTGAATTGAATTACGCTATTATGTATGGCTTTCAAAATAAAAAGTCTTAAACCGTGTGGTTGGTTCATTTATGTAAGAGAAATATTTGTGTTGCATTGTTTTTTTTTTCAAACGTTAAAACAAAATCGATGTGAAATCTAGTTAACTTAAAATCAGTTTTTGAATCCTCCTGTAAGCTTTTTAGAAATTATGCTTATTTCAGACATTTTTCTTTAATGATATATGCCTCCTTGATATGGGGTTAATTTCTAAAATATGCAGGAATGTTAGAAGTCACTGAGGAAAGTGGCATTATTATTTTTACCTTAAAGCGAGGGATTTCGTATGACGTGTATCCCCTATAGAATAATGTTAAACAGAATTATTCAGTACGGATATAACTAAAACAATTCTATCCCTAAATACTAACCAGTACAATTAATTAAGTTGCTAAAACTGTTTAAGTTTATCCCATTCTGAATTTTAGGAAATAGAATGGATGCTTTGTATTTCTCCTCTTTTAGAAAATAGTTGTGTTGTATAGTTGTATTTAATGAGGTTTCATTATTTTATATATACTGAGGTGATTAAATTCCACTTATACCGACTTTTAGTTAAAACGTACTAAATTAGTTGAATTTGATAGCATATTGTACTGTTTCAATTAATATCAAATTACATGAATGTACCATGCAATCCATAATACGATTTTAGATGCACTAAATCTGATTACCCTATAGCAATATGATACAAAATATTATAATACTAGACTTATACTTACTAAATATTCTGCGAAATCGTAAATTTAATCAGGCAGTAGTATAAGGATTATATTTGAAGGTTTTATAGTATTTTGTTGTGTACTTGTGAATGCAGACAATATTTTTTTTCTAATAAATAAGTTGTTTGAAAAGTTAATAATTTTTTTTCCACAGTCATTAATGATTTTGAATAATTCAATTCCTTTCTGAAAAAAATTTCGTTGACTCTCTTTTTAATGTCTGAATAAATGTGAAAAAATTAACCTCTGATGTTTAACCAATACATAAGTTTAAGTACATATTAAAATGCTTTATGTTTTTTGTCTAAGTACACGTTTATCTTTTTGAGCTGTTTAATTGTTTTTTCAAATAAATGGTTACTATATTTTAAAAGAACAAGTTCTTATTTATTTCCTAATGATCTGAAAGCACAAACAAGAAATGTATTAAGTTGTTCAACGGTATTTTTCAACATCTTGCTTTAATTTTGATTCAAAAAACTTCTGGAAAGACTACAACACTATTTAAAATTCGTTCAATAATTCGTTACTTTTTAATTTTTACATAATTTAGCTAAAATCTTCATTTCATATGTATATTCCATAAAAAATAACTATAACAAAATACAGTAATAATATTTGTTGGCTAAGCAAGAATATTAATTGAAAAGAACTGATTTATAAAACTTTCCATACCACAAAACAGATTTTTTTCCTTGTGGATAATTACCTTAAATATATTCAAAGCTATTACTGATTTCTTTAAACTCAAATATACCTTATTCTTCAAATTATACGAGACGCACTTTTAATAAAATAGAATTCAATTATTCAATAGCATTTAGAATTCCACAACCATAACTTCAAAAACTTTTTTCCTCTGCAGGTTAAAGTTCTTTAGCTTCTACTCCCAGACCACTATACAACCTGCAGTCACATCATACTAATGCATGAGATCATACGGTTCCCCTGACTATAAATCAAAGGAATGTGCACTATCGCACTCCCTTACTTCATTTCTATGCTGTCCGACGGATATAATCCATCTTGTACAAAACAGCATATTATAAAGTTTCACGTTAAAATGCTAAATGGCATTGATATGGAAATGTGAAGTTCCCCTTCCCGTGAAGTTAATGGTCTGTTTAAAGTATTCTCACATAATGCATTTTGAAGACCGCGTTTTTAACTGTTGGTTTAAAATTTGACTCGGGGCAGTCTTAATGTGCAGTATCGATGCTTTGCTGTCTAGACTTGATGCTTTGGAGCTATCCGAAAAACAGTGAAAAGTGGCGTTTAGATAGTTTAATGTATTGAAAACATTAAACTATTTCTCTTGTGTTTTCTGTCAGGGCAATTTAAAATGATGAAGTAGTTAAAGTATGAAGCCATGACACAAGTTTTTTTTATTTGAATTATTTAATTTACGGTTCTGGAATGCTCTTATGTAATTTATTTCATTTCAAGTTTCTAAGCCGTATATTACAAATTCTAACTTATTCAATACGCATTTGACGCGAGAAATAGTATATTCCTATCAGGAATAATGTGTTATAACTGTTTTTATCTAAATAATTAATATAACACCTAGGTTTACACTTTCCATTAAATAACCCATGCATGAATCTTTCACTCTTGAAATAGAATAATAGAAAATTCTTAATTTTTTCGTTAATGATGCTTCTTTACTTTTTATTACAAAGCTTATAAAATTAAATCAACGACCATTTTTTAATACATTTGGAAAAAAAGGCTTTTTTTTTCTCTTTTACGATGAAAACTAAGAAATTGTTAGAATATCTCTTCAACCTGTCTAAACTGAAAAGAAAAACTACCTGTTTAAAAACCAAAAATCATCAAGTGCTCTTTAAACACTTTTTTTACTACCATGACAGGGCGTCACAATCCATGCATTATTTTTACAGTCAGGTAAATAACGATCAACATTCTTCGGAAATAAAAGGAACTTATTTATGTGCAGAAACGGCACTTGACACTCCCACTAAAAGGGTTGAGGAAGTTCTTTGGATGGGTTTACATCCATCAGCGACTCCAACGACGCGACCGTTGCGACTGGTCGAAACTTTCCTGTAGATGATGACGTAGCTACTACGTCACAGCGCCAAGAACCAATGGAAGTACCAGATTGTAGATGGTTGAGGAAAACGATAGGGAATTTCATATTATTTCCCCTAGACGTTCCGACCGCGTCGCTCTAGTCGTTGCATGGAAACCCACCCTTACGGGGGAAATAAATGATTCCACAGATCAAACGCGCAACAAAACAACAAACTTTCTTTCTTTCCGCACTAATGGCTTGACAGCGCGGTTAAAAGCACAAGCGATGGAAGTATCGACGGACAAAAAAAAACAAGGGCAGCAACAGCTTCGGAACAATTATAAAGTAAGTAATGCATTTCTAGGGGGGCAATAAATGACGTTGACTTATTCTCCGTGACATTCCCTTTATATTTCGCCGCCGCCTCGGACACTCTCAACAATTTCATAAAGCGGCAGTAAATCAGACGTAACGCCTTCTCGGAAAGAGATGAAGAATTGTTTCTTTTTGGAGGTAAGAAGAAGAAAAACAGCAAAAACGAGATAACGGGAGCAATTTTTTCCTAAAATAGCCGTTAGCGGGTTTTATTGTTCATTCAATCGTTCATTTCGTAATATGAGTCTTCAAAAGAAGGCTTAAGAAAGTTGCGTGGCGGAAAAAGACGAAACCTCCTCTGTTGTATATGTATCTCTGTACCCTATTAGGAGATATATAGCGTTAACAAAGAAAATATTTTTCTTTTCAAAGGGGTATTTTATGTCAGGCATCGATTTCTCCCCTGTGAAAGATCAATGGGAACAAGTTTTGATAGCATGATTGTTATCACTGGGGTTTTTTGTTGGCGTTGATGCTCGTTGGATTTCATTCCTCATCGATCCGAGTTTATTGGTAACACTGCTCATCCGGTCTTTAGACTGGAAGAAATAAAAAGCTTCTCTCGTTCCAATTATCGGATGTTTTGGTACGTGTCAGGAAGAGCGAAATGATGGGCCATTCCTCAAAAGCGGGAGACGGAAAATTTGCTGCTTCGATTTCAAGAAGGGATACCCCCTGTGGAGTTGCACCAGAGTTTTCTATTCTGAGTTAAATCGATGTTAACAACAGCTCCAATGAAATCTGATCTAGATGTTTGTTGTTGCTTAAGTAATGAACTTCGTCCTATCAAAGTATGGATCACTAACAATTGCAGTAAATACGTATGTATTGTATATGGGATGTAATATACCTATAAAATTTCACTGAGATTGAAACACCGATCCTTTAAAATAAATATTTTCTTAGCCGTGTATGAGAGGAATAAATTCGCACACACTTAATTTGTATTTAAGTGTATACTACACTCGCGTCCAAAAAAAAAAGGGCAGTTTGTAATTTTAAGAATTGTTGTTGTTGTTGTTGTTGACTTATTCCTCATGGTCTAGCCGCAGGCTAGACCAAGTCCATGAGCCCAAACGTCCCCAAAAAATCATACACCAGAGATAAAAGGAAAAGAGGAACAGCTTCTGTAGATCATAGATCCGGAGCACCGAAAGGCAGAAGTCTGAGTTGGCTCCCATTAGAGAGGGTGGACCGCTCCTAACATGGAGATCAGACGTCCTAGCAGCCGATCTTAACCTAGATACAGACGCTGCGATGTGGAAGACTACTCCACAAGGCGAGTGCTTTATTTTAAATGGCGGCACTTACTCGCCATCGTCGAGTTGCCGTCTTAGAATATATGAGACATTTTGTAGGAATCAGTTTGCCGGGCTGATCCCGCCTCATTCTGCTAGCAAACTCCGCTGCCTGTCCGGGACCTGATGGCTAGCTCCTACTATCTAGGAGCCGTTCCCCTATCCGCAACCCGGGGACCCGCTCGGTGGCATGCAGCTTTGCCTCTGGGAAGTCACCCAGCCCGAGAAATGATACAAATCTCAGTTCCATATAAATGACATTCATGGCATAGACTGTTATGGGGTGGGTATATGCCTCAGGATCAAGTTACTCTAACAATAATTTAATGGAGGTTGGCCCTCGATTGATGTAATGGAGTTCAAGACACATTTTAAACACTAACAGAAATGCCCATGTCAGAACTATTAAGCAAAAAACATTCCATTTATTTGTAAAGAATATGATATTTTTGATATCCAGCATGCATGATTTTAAGTGCGTGGTATACTTGAAAATAGGATTTTCCGAATGTGTATGGTTTGGAGGGCATTTCTACCCCCCTAAACTATTATTAATGTAATCTGATCTCGGGCCAAATATGTCCACTCCTGGAATATTCAAAGACATAAATAACATTAATAAGGAACTGACATTTGTGTTATTATTCTTAAAATTACAAACAACTTATTTTTGGACACACATTTTCGTAAATTGATGGCATTGTTTACAGATGCAGAGTCCCTTTAGTATTAATATGTGTTGAATTCTTTTGAAGAAAGACACTGAATTCCTATTATTTCGTTATTTTTTTTTCTACCCATGATGCTCTCTTTACCCGAGGACGAAACGTATAAGTCTTACAGCCATAGACCTATTAGTATGCCAAACTATTTTGTCAACATTGTTCCTTTTGTACAAAATGTCTGGTAAACAGTCGTATTATTTCGTAGTTATATCTCATGCTTTACATATGATAAAGAGAAAGAAAAAGTTATACATATATAAAGTTTTTCTCTTGTGTATAGCTTTCATATCCATAAGTTATAATAATAAATAGGTTAAATATGTTAATAAATAATTTTATCAAATAAAAAATTACAAATTATAGTACCAAATATTTTATTTCCATTTAATTTTGTTAGAACACAGAAATATTAAGGGTTTTTTTTTACTTTTTATAGAAATACGCACTTTCTAATCGCAATAATAACTAAAAAGGTTTCGCAGGAAATCGTCTAATATCATTTTTAGTGTCGTATTTTTATTTAGATGTTGCAAAATTAATCAGTTATGAAATCTTTTCAGCAAGCCCAAATTAGAAATTTCCTATCACCGCCATCCTAAGGTTATCTAATTAGTAAGCGTTAACTGCACTTGAACAATTAGTTAACTTGAGAGTTCATTAAAGTAGTTAAAGTATGTTCTCCAAATCCAATTTTCAGTCATAATTATAAAACCAATCTATTTCCGTGAGCCGCCCTAGAAAGCGCATTGTTATTTTAATTAAAGTCTTTCATCACAGAAATTTATTTAACTTTTTCAGGAAATAAGAGAGATAATTTTCAATTCATTTCAATTTAAAACTTTAAAATTACGAAAAGATCCAAAAGAATTGTTTTTAAACCTAATTCTTGAATTGACCTTTATCAAATCGTATCCTTCATTAATTTAATTTTTGTAGACTAAAGTCTTTTTTGTACTTATTTAAGACGGCTAAATATAAAGCTAAAGAATATACGTGGATGAAATATTTTTAATAATAATCCATTAGAAATGTGCAATACTTTAAGTATGTTTTTATGAATTTTACCAAAAAATAAATATTTGTATGAAAATTTAAGTAAAGATTAAGTAAGTGTAAGATAAAGAAATTATAACACTTTGTGTATCAAAAAGTATTACTTATGAGAATATAAAAACACTATAATACAAACAGTAAAAATATGAGTGGCAGTAAAACTCAGTAAAGGATTTTTTTTTTTTTATTTATTTATTTATTTATAATAAAGAACAAATACAACAAATGTTTATAGTCACCTGGGATCATACTCGATCCATGTAGGTGACTGTATTATTACATATAGACATTTCACACATAAAGTTTAATTTATAAAAAAAGGAAAGGAAACAAAGAAATATAAAGAAGTGGTGTGGCAAACAGGGCGCCAATAAATTATAATTACTGCTGGCCATATGATTGCAGTACATAAAATATTTACTAGCAGATATATGAAATTAATTAAAAACAAACAAAAAAAAAAGACATTGACATATATTTGAGTAAATAAACAAACACTTTGAAAGGAAAATGATGAATAACTACAAAGAAAAGAAACTCTCGATGTTATCAATAGAAAACAAGAAATCCTTTAACCTCTTCTTAAATAAATATTTTGAAGGGCTGTTTTGTATGTCTGTAGGTAAGGCATTAAATAATTTAGGAGCTAAGTAACAAAAATTTTTGCAGAAGATGGTCTTTTTAGGTTTTGGTACTAGATAGATTACATTTGGTCTACGTGCATTAATATTGCTTCTTTTTATACATGCATTCGGATTTGAATATAAATAAAGACAAACTTTATAGAAAAAAAGATGACGAACTGGAAGAATATTTAAATATTTAAAATGATTAATATCAATTGAGTGAACATGATATATTAAAAACTTTAAAAACCTTTTTTGGTGTTTATCTATTCTGATTAGATTTGTTAAAAAATCTCCTCCCCAAATCATTAAACCATAATTTAGTTGAGAATGAACCCAGGAATAATAGAGATTAGTTAGTAGTCTTTTATTTACTTTTTGCTTTAAATGATAAAAGTTAAACAAAATGCTACTCAGTTTATCTGCAATATGTTTAGTATGAGATTTCCATTTTAGATTTGAGTCGATGTAAAGACCAAGATATTTAATTGAAGACACTTTATCGATGGATTTGCAATTGCAATTAATTAAACAATTACAATGGTCTTCATGATATTTTAGGGAGAGCTGGTTTGATACATTATGCTTTAAATCGAATAACATATATTTCGTTTTGTCTATGTTTAAGTTTAAGTTGTTTTGCAAAAACCAATTACGAATTTTGAGTAAGTCTTCATTTATTATTAAATTTAAATCTTCTATTGCATCAACTGAATAAAGTAAGACCGTGTCGTCGGCAAAGCTTATTATTTTACCATTTAGATTAAGGTTACATAGATCGTTGATAAAGATTAGGAATAATAGAGGGCCTAATGTAGAGCCTTGAAAAACACCGCAATTTATTGGAAGGCACCTACTTAAGGAATCTTTAACCTTAACAATCTGATACCGGTTAACTAAATAAGACTTCAAGAAATTATAAAATGGTCCTCTGATTCCCGCAGAAAAAATTTTGTGCAGCAAGATACAATGATTCACTGAATCAAATGCCTTAGAAATATCCAAGTAAACAGCAGCAGTTTTTTTGTTCATGTTCGCACTATTGTAGATAAAATTTGTGAACTCTAATAAAGCTTTTTCAGTGTTAGAATTCGGCAAAAAGCCATATTGATTATTTGAAAAAAAAATTATTGTGTTGAAATAAGAGAGTAGTCTATCTTTGATTATTTTCTCAAATATCTTTGAGAGTAAAGGTAAAACTGAAATAGGTCGATAGTTAGAGTATTCGTTCTTATTGCCTTTTTTGAAGATGGGGGTAATAATTGAAATTTTCAATGACCTTGGGAAAATACTTTCATTCACGAGGTCGTTGAATAACTTTGTTAAAATATGTATGTGGGTGAGTGATAGAATGTTTAATGTTTTTGCATCTATTCCATCCGAACCAGGACATTTTTTGGAGGATAAGCTACGAATACATCGTAGGATTTCAATATCTTCTATATCAAACCATGAAAAAGAATTGACAGTAGGTATTACATAATTTTTATAACCATCACCTGGATAACATGCACGATCATTAATTGAGGAAAAGTATAAATTTAGATCGTTAGCTAGTTGAGTGCTATCTGTATAATCTGGTAGTGTAGGATTTTTTCTTCCTTTGCCTAAAATGTCGTTCACCAGTTTCCACTGTTTTTTGCTTGAGTCGCATTCATTGAATTTTTTTTCGTAAAATTTACCCTTAGCTATTTTGATTTTATTTTTTAAAACTTTTACCGTTGTTTTATATGCTGTTTTGAAAAAAGTATCACCCGGGTAACGCAAGACCTTTTTGTAAAGTGCTTGCTTTGATTTTATAATTCTAAGTATGTCCGAGTTAAGCCATTCATATTTATTAAATCTTTCTTTATTCTTTGGTACAAAACTTAAGTTATTTTTTATTGCACATACTTTATCATGGAAATCTGAAAAGCATGATGGTGCATCATGACCTAAAATTTTAAAATCATAGTGTTTCAGAAATTCCTCAATTTTCTTATGGTTTGTTACTTTAGATTTTGTCTCAACAACAGTGTCAAAGCCAGAGGAATTTCGTGCTCGGTCAAATATTAATTTACATATTATAGGAAAATGATCAGACAAACTATTTATGAAACGAGCAGAATATATTTTGTTTATGTTTGATGAGCTATATCTAGAGAAAAGATGATCAACACAAGTACCAGATGATACACGAGTTATGTCAGTTATAAGAGATCTAAAACCATGTGCATTTAGAATATCCAAGTAATTGCTACACTTATTAGAATTTAATTATTTCTTTTTAATTAGAATTTCTTATTATTTTTCCATCAACACCTACTTTTAAATTTATATAAACCTTACTTAACTAAATAACTATTAATAATAGAAAAACAGCAAGTTTCCACATTTTCTCATAATTTTTAAAAGTAAATTACAAGGATTAAAAAAAAAATTGTACATTGCTTTCAATTAAATTTTTATTATTAGTTACTAATAATAAATGACTACTAACGGATGCTTTTCGAAATCATCTTACATTTAACTATTAATTTTAACTAGAACTAAAGATAGTGAATATTAATAAAAAAGGATTTGCATTCAATGCGTAGGTCGTCCAGTTTCGCAATCATCTTTCCGATAACCAGACATACAAATCTGATTAATACAAAAGTTTAAAAGAATTCTAATAAACTCTCCTGCTTCATTCAAAGAAAAATATCCACCTACACAATTTCGTATAACAAAGTTAGACAGACTCAATTCCCCTAACAGTTTTCCACCATCAGTCTAACCCGCTTTTCGAAATGTACTAATACTTCACCACCTATAAATCCTCCTCGGTGCTTACTTCATTTAAGTGTTCCCGATTTGCCATAGAGCCCTTATCAATTCAAGGGAGTTGCTTAATATATAGCGCTGGGGAAGCGTCTGTGTGGAGGAGGGTTAGCCGCTTAGCTATTTACGATCTCTCAATTTCATGCCTCGCATCAATCGGTGGTCGTATATATTCGGTGCACGGTGATGAAATGTTCAAAGTAATCTTTGCACTGGGGGTGGTTTCGGAAGGCAGTTGGTTGGATTGAATACTTGGACATTGTCGTTGCGGGGATGAGGTTGGAATAGTTTAACAAGGAAAGATTTGGGGTGCCCCGAGATTGTTGGTGTGGGAGATGTTATGGTGATGGAATGGTGTTGAGGTTTCGGGATGTGCGGATTGTATTGTTGAAGAGGTGGTTGTGCCTTGTTAATAAATTGGTAGGAATTTGGATGGGGAATGCATCATGAACAAAGCTTTGTAGACTGTTTTAGGAACGCAGTGAAAGGTGCAAAGTACGATTTTAAGAGCCAACTCTACCGTTTATTGATAATTTCTATTGTACATATTTTAAAAGGAGAAATTAAAAATTTTTCATTTTGTTTTGAGCCCAATTTCTAAAAAGCATACAAAAAATTTTTACCGGTCTTATCAGTCATAATTACTTAAAAGTTTCTCCCTCAGTTTGTTTATTTTTCTTATGTTTTTCTTAATTATTTAATTTTAAACTCAAATTATCAACTCGAATGAATATAAATATATTTATTTTCGAAGTATTAAACTTCTATAGTATAAAGTATTCAAAACAGGTAAGAATTATGATAAGAAGAAGACAATTCAAAAGATATGAAAGTTTTAGTAAAATTCACATTCAAATTTAATAACAAGAACAATAAAACACAAAAACAGTTCACTAACACGAATAAATACAAATACATATATGACACATACAAATCCCAAATTATTATAAGATGGCAATATCCCAAAGGGGCCAACACCCGTCCATGGGGTCGCCGAATATCTATAGACAAATATAATAGTGGACAAAAAACATAAAATAATAAGAAAATAATAAATTTAAAAAAAAATTTAAAAAATTTAAAAAAAAAATAAAAAAAAATAAAAAAAAATAATTATGGCTTCGCTGTTAAAACAAAACTATTTCAGGTGCTTATTGCGACTATACGCATTTACGGATACGAGATTCTTTATAGGAAAGTAATGATTTCTTTAAACTTTATGATCATAGATTACGTTTTATCAATAATAAAATACTATTACTTTTATTTCACCTAAACTATCAGAAACTTTTACAGATACCTTTTATGTCCTGGAAAGATATCAAAATAACCTTAATATCTTTCTCACATTTCTTTTTCCAAAAACTAACCAAAATTAATATCACCTACATAAAAATTCTAAGCTCAAAACAACCTCACCTGGAAATGATCCAAGAAGCCAAAACAGTCTCTCCTGATTCCCAGAGCAATCTAACTCCGTTCAGCTCATTGGTTGTGAAAGCTCTCTCTCTCCAGCCATGATAGATCATCTATTGCAGGGCATATAAAAGACTTGTAGATGTCACCCCAGCGATGTTCGGATTACAATTAGATGGCCCGAACCTCCCAGGGGACATTAGAGGCACAGGAGGAGTCGATGTCTGGGGTTAGGGTGGACACTAAATCAAATCTGATGATGTATGCGGTCTGTTTCGATGACACTACATGGCAGTTTAGAATGGAATGTGAAATCAATCTATTCCTTGCTATGTTATTTTTTTTTATTTCTTAAAAAGCATAGTGATTTGTAAATCTTTTAGGTTCTTAAGGATTATCCCCAGGCGCAATTCTCTAATGGAACTTTATCGGTAACGTTTTACAAACAATTAAAAGCAACACTGCTAGTTGTTAAGATATTTTGACTGCTTTTAATTATTTTGATAGTTGATTATTTTTGCTATTAATCAGAACACTTATCCCTTGCGCCTTGCTACTCCTTAAGTATCTTCATTTATTTTAATATGAAATTTTAATAGCGCATTAGAAAAGGGGGAAGATTTAAGATTCCTTTCTTTAGTGATTCTAAAAGATTCCTCTAGTGCTAACGTTATCAGTTCAATAAAGACTTGGGGATAGATCCCTAAGATCTTAAAATCATACTTTTCTACACAATTTATAGCGTATTTTAAATTATCCTCACTGATTTTTAACTAGCTTTTATAACTTAACTAGCTTAACTAGCTCAACGTTGAAATTGTTTCCCTATTTATTTTCACTTAACTCTCTAAACCACCTAAACAATATCTTGAAAAATTTTGTACTTCAAAATATATTTGTATTGAGTTTGAATACTTAATTAGTTTTGCAATTTCAATTCAATTTAACTTAATTTTAAAACTGAAAATGGAGTAGTATGCAGAATTACATAATCTCGTGTTTTCAATACCTAACTAACATTCATGACACGACGTAGATGCAAGCTTACAGTAACTAACTAACACATAAATTAATAAAGAAATAAAACAACAAACGCCGTCGTCTTCGCAATTACTTGTCCCAAAGAACACCAAAAGAATCCGGCAGAGTCAAGCAGTTACCTTTTAGGTAAATAAGTGAAGTACTCCCATCCCAACCGTGCTTGCTCTCTCTTCTGTTAAGTGTGTCACCACAAGTACCTCTTGATTGTTTATTTTCTTTATTTTCCCTGTTCAGGGGATATCCGATGGCCCTTTTTCCCTTTTTCCCCCACCAAAAAAACTGTCTTGATTAGGTGCCAAACCCAATACTTTTTTTTTGTAGTACCACCGCTTGTAATCATCAAACTCAGAGACTGGCTCATTTGTAATGGCATTAGGTGTTCCACCACTCCTGGCTGGCCTTGCCCCTTTTGCAGCGATAAGAAGAAGCACTTCTAGTAGATTTTTATTTATTTATTTTTTTGTAGTCATTACGTTTCTCTGCTGTATTTACAAGAATGATACGAAAGTACTTTCGTTAAAAATGGCTCCAGCAAAAAGTGCTTAGGGAAAAGTCCGGAGAATGTTCAGAGGGATGGATACAGATGAAAAAAAATGGACGAGCGTTCAAATATCTATTTTTCAGTAAGAAGCGGCAGGGGATTAGTATCTCTAAAAAAATGAGGTTTTTGAGACCTGAGGCGATGTAAGTTTTATTTGGAAAAAGCGAGCCCTGGTATTCAGAAAGGATCTGTGCTGCCCTCTGTATTATAGAGGGTAAACTAGGATTCTAGCTTTTGATTGATGAGAAATAAATGATAAAGTTTCGAGACTGGTAGTCTCTAAGATGAAATTTTCGCTAAAAAACACCATATTGTTGAACAAAGCATAAAATTTTTTCTCAAATAAAGAAGCATTGACTATAGTTTGAATAGAATAGTATAAAAGTTAGTTTTCCCTACGTTATGTTTTTTCTCTATTCTTTTTGTCATTGTCATAGACAAAAACATGTTTGCTTGATTTTGAAAGATGAAAGACCACATTTCTTTGAAAATTGCTTCAGTAACCATAATGATAAGTAAAAAATATCAACATAATATAAAACTATAGAATTTTATATTTTGAACCAAACATGAATTGATTTTTAAATTGAAAAAAAAAATATCGTTTTTTATTCCCTCTAACTTGTTTTCAGATATAAAACTTTTATAAATATTGTTTTTTAACTAGTTTTTATGAAAAGATTCTTTTATTAGAGTGTTTTTTCACAAGTGTGAAGTTTTCCTGTGCTATTTATATCGACAAAAAAAATTCTTGAAATGTTATTCACTCCCACACTATTCCATAGAAATTCTTCGAAACTTCAAGATATATGAAACTTCTTTCTCATCCATCCAACTCATCTATAACTCATTTCAGAATACTGCTGTTCCTTCGTCGAACATTACAAAACCACTGAAAGCCATTATTCTTAGCGAAATGCGTTTGCAAGCCGTGCTCGTCGACCTATAACACATGATTTAGACTACTGCACTTTTTCAACCCTATAACCTCAGAATGAAGACAAATCCAGCAGCCACGAACATCGTCTTTTTGATTGAAATGGCAATGGAATCAGTGCCCCGTGTACAATCAATGTACCCACACAGGCAGAGGTATCAATCAGTGGCCATGTTGCTTTGTGATATGGCTCATTGACGTTCTGGTACAAGCAAAGATCAGTAACCATAGAAACCATCCGACGTAGACAGGGCCTTATTCATCATGTCAAGGTTGCAATCAATAGCTACTATTGGGCCAAGATCAAAGGTATATCTTTGAGGGAAGATCAATTCGATAATACCTTTAGTGTCAGCGGGTCTGTATTGTGTCGGTATTCTTCCAGTGACGGCATGTGGTCAGAGGTCCCAGTATATATAAGAATTGTTCCTATTATTGTATTATTATTATTTTGTATTGAATGTTTCATTGTAAGAGATACTTTTTCTTAAATTTCATTGATATTGTGACCGAGCCTACTAAACTTACGACACTTTCAACATTAGATGTTTTTAATAAATAATAACTTGAAAAATTCACCGTGTGTAAATGGTAAAAAGGGAATGATTGATTTTAATCATTTTATATATCATGATCTAAACCTTTTTGTGTTATTTAATTCAATTATTGAAGAGATGTATTTCTAAAATACATTCATAAAGTTCTTAACAATAATATGAATAGTAAATTTAGTGATAACTCAGGTAAAATGTTTTTTATTCTTGATCAATCAACACTCTCTAACTCTAAATATTTATATTTATTTCAAGTTATTGTAAAAGTTAGCTTTAATAATTTAAATAAGCGAATAATTTAAAGTAATAATTTAAATTACTATTACATTTACTATTATCATAGTTTTGTCACATAAGATTGGTTTTTTTTAACCAATGGGCGGGTACTGGATAACATAACTTTGTAAGGATATAAGATTGTAAAACTGTGTTATTATATTTTCGTATTAAATTTAACTAATTGATGCATTGAAACATGCTTTAATTTTATTATAATAATACGTTATAATGTAAACGTGTTTATAAATATAAATATTTTATTTATATTGTACGCAATGGAATATTATGTCTTATAAAAATTATATGCAGCCTTTAATTGTGATTGTAAAGTTTGTATTTTGTATTTTTGAACGTGTATAAATAATTGAGTGTGTTTACTTTATTTATATTTTTATTATAACCCTTAGAAACTTAGTTAAATTAAATAAATTGGATTGAAATATTTTTTTTATTCGGTGGGCTTATTTTTTTTTGCCTATGCTATAAGGAATAAGTTTGATTTCTTATCTGGAAAAATATGTTAACTCAAAACGCAAAATAAATGTAAAATTCTTATAATTTTGCTTTAAAATTTCTCAAGAGAAAAAGAATGCCAAAGAAATTTTCCGAATTAGCAGTTTTATGTGTTATTTAATTTAATGTTAATGGAATGCAAATAAAGAAGCTTTCTTTACCATGCAACTTTATCTTTTTATTAAAGTTTTTTTTTTCCCAAATAAATATTTAAAGAGTTTAATCTTTTACTCCAAACATAATTTCTTTCTCAATTTTTTTTTCAAAATGTTTTGTTTTCTCTTTTTACTTGTGTGTATAGAAGAAATTCATTGCGTGCTAATTGCAGTAAATTGTTGAAAAACACTTTTTGGTAGATTATTCATTCTTTCCATAATAACACTTTCTCATTTTAATACTTAAATAAGCCCTAATTATACTTTTGATGGAATTATTTTAAACTGCACAGGTTTTTTAATCTTTTTTTATCATCGAATATTCTACAGCCGTATTTAAAAACATCTCATTAATCTGAATCATACGAAATAAATTATTAAAATAGTTTTATTCGCATTTGTAGAATAAACATAGTATTCTTAATCAAATAGAATTTTTAAAAAGAAAATTGTAGTTTCGAATGTAATCAAGTGAAAAAAATTGCTGCACCGAATTTTTATGATGGTACTACTTATGTTTTTTATTTCTCTGAACAAAACAAAAGTTTTCATTCTGTTCAATAGTTTTTGAGCATACCTTCAGAAAAAAAAATGTTTGGTTTCATTTCATTAGATGAAACACTATTATAAAATTAAGTGATGATTACTATTTGTATAATTAAATCCGTTAACCCATGGACGAGCTGTGGATCTTTTAGGATATTTTAATAATTCCCATCTTTGTGTTTACTTGTTTATTGTAGGGTTCTGTTAAAATATATGTTTATTGTACCATATATTGTATGTCAATTATATGTTTTATTTTTTTTTTCTTGTAGTCAATAAATTTGATTTTATTTGAATCTCTGTTACAGCAAAGAGCTGAATTAAATAACAATTTTGTTGTTTCAAATCCCCAAAATCGTGCAGGGCTTGACCAAATCTTTGAATTACAACCATCTGAGCTAGTCATGTTTATTATAATTGTTGATGGTTCTTATTAATAAATTATAATCTAAGAACTAATCTATGAAATTAGTTAATGAACTGAAATATGCTTGTTAAAAGTACCAAAAAATAAAAAAATAGTAAAGAACTTAATATGTGTTTCTACTAGTTTAATACTAATTACTAATTTGTATTAATTAAAAATATTTAAAGCATAGGAGGATAAAATAATATAATTAAAGAAACTACAAAACACCTATGAAATAAAAAAAATATCAGAAAAAATGACACAACGGAAAATGAGTGTAGTTTAAAGACTATATTTTTCATGCCTTAATATGTTACTTAATAGTGTTCCTTACTTGCCCAAATCAATATTTTTAGTAAAGGTATATAACAGCTCTTATTCAAAATTCAAACTCAAAATTGCGAGAAAAAAATTACAGTGTGAATATAACTTTTGGTAGAGTGACATAAAGAAGTATTAATATAAAATTCAAAGCTTTATGGATATATTGGGAAGTAAACTTTGAGTGAGTTGAGCTTTTGAGTTTAAAATTTAACGTATAATGGATGATAGTCAAAAGGATGCGTGATGTATTTGATGGGAAAATGACACTTGACAGTGTTGTCGGTACTTTTGGATGGGTTGAAGGCCTCTGGTTTCAAAAAGCTACTGTGATGTGACACAAGATAGACGCAAAAGATTCCACAGATAAGATATGCTCGGAGCGAAATCAATCCTTTGATGTAAACAAAAAAAAAACATTTTCATTGCAAATTTTACTGACTTAAATTCATGAGTGTAAAAACCAGTGCAAATGATAAGATCACTAAATATTAAGATCAGATATTAAAGGTAAGATAAATTTTGTTAATTATCGTAACCCTTCTTTCTTTACTCACCAATGAAAAGCATGTTTGCAATATACCGCTGGTAAATATTTAACCCCCTTATAACCCAACCTAGAAAATACTAGTTGAACTGAGAAAAGATGAAATATTAAGCTTATTCATGAAACATTTTGTCAAGCATAAACCTCTCTATTTCACCGAAAACAAAGTATATTTTGATTTTTTGAACCCAAAAAATATCGAAATTTTAACTGGATACTTAAGGAAAGGGAAAGCCCTAAAATTCTCCAACCCCCTCGGATCGATAACCCGAAAATGTCCTGCATGCTTAATCGTAATCGATTTCTAGTACTGCTCTCTCCTTAGGTTAGCTACTTTTTAAAGGGTAACTAAACTCACAATTTATATCTTACACATCTCTACGATAACTTTTCAGATCCATCATTCTCCAACATTTTTACGCTCTGAAATTCCTCAAAAAAAACTCTTCATTTTATATTTTTCCCCCAGAAGCAAAAAAAGGTCAAAATAGTATGTCCTCAGACAAACGTATTGTGCTCGGTAAATCTACTTCGGAAGCCTAAATATTGTTAGGTTCCCAGCAGCAATCAATCATAAATATTTTGCTCCCCACCTCCTCAGAGTGAGGAGTAAATAACTGAAAGCAAAGAGAGAGAGAAAGAGAGAGGAAGAGACCGTTTCTCCAATAACTTGGGAAGAGTGTTTTGCCCAGATGGGAAGAAACGATGATGTTAATCTATCTTCAAATTTTTTGGATGGAGCAGCATTCTTGAGACACTTCGGATAAGAACCTTAGCACTTTTTCCCCCTACCAAAAGATTCCTTATTGGTATATGAAAATAAGCTTGCAGGTTTTAAAAGAAATAAACTTGTTTTTATGGAGGATGTTTTTGAAGTTCGTATCCTAGCAGTTTACATATCTATGAATATACCGTAATATAAAAAATATATGGAATACACAAAGAAATACCATATTAAGTTTTTATTTTTGTAGGATATGTTTATCTTTTTTAACTTTATAAAAACCTCATGAATGAAAATTTTTGTTTGATGTTCTAAATTATACTTGACCCGAAGATAATTTTAGTCATTCAAAAATGTATGTAACCAAACAAAAAAATTCCAAGTTTAGACATTTGAAGGTCTTATTTTTGAAATAGGTTGGAAGAAAATACTTTTATTCAGAAGATGAACTGCTTTAATATAATAGACACGTGTAGTCGTTTATAGTAGGATCTTTGTTCCTACTTAAAAATGTGCTGTTGTTGTTATGTTATATCATATTTTAAATTTTCAACAAATTATCTCAATAGCATGGGACCTTTTTTTTTAATAGGCTCGTTCTTTAATGGATATCAAAAACATAATGGAATATTTATTTTCTAATTGAACTTAACTAACAAATATTTGCCTAAAATTTCATTTATATTCAGGGAAAACAAAGAAACAAAAGAAAATTTTAAAAAGTTCGTCTGTACATAGACAATAATACAATTTAAAACTTAATAATGGCACTGCATTTAACTGTATCATAACAGGTGAAAATATAAACTTAAATTATATTACCTTGAATCGAACCCAGAACCGCATGAAGACCACAATTGCATTCTAGAATTGTGATGAATTTCTATATATTGTAGATAACAGGGGAAAGCCTCTAACATGATTAATTTTCCCAGGGAAAAACAGATCCTAGTGTAATAGAAAGAATAATTATAATTTTGAATGGTGAATTGCTTATGATATTCATAAATCTCGCCATAAAAACTCACTGAATTGTACCTTGGAGTCAAGATATACTTTTGATCACCCGACTGCTTTCCCCAACAGAAGCTATTTCTGTGCTATCAAAGCATCCAAATCAATCCCCTTAAGAAAAGTGGTTATGGCTTCTCATACCATATGTACAAATTGCCAAGCCATAAAAACTTCTTTTCCAGATTAAGCGAAGGTACCTACAGAAAAATCCTATATTTGGATTTAGGAAAAAGCCGAAAACACACAAGCAGCAACACCGTGGCATCTTTCTGGCCAGAGGGGTAAAAACATCTTACGCTCAATACCCGCAGTAAACTAACACATTCTCGAAGATTCCATGCTTTTGGGTGTAAAAATAAAGGAACGTTGGTAAATAAGGCATAAAAACCCGCCTCTCTTTTTATGACGTCAAAAAATTACCCGGCGCCCCTCGTGATTTTATCGTGCAGAAAATGAGACGAAAAACTCCCTTTCGACGTATTTTTTCCTGCGAATAACACTCTTATAAAAGCAGGAATAAGGCAGTCTCGCAAACACCCCAAAAAAACAGGGGCGAACATTGTTTTTCCTTTTAAGAGGTTTCACGCCTTTTTTTGTCTGAGATATCTTTCTCACAAAGCGCTCTTTTTGTATAACTTTATCAATTTCAAAGGGTGTGGATTTTTTTTTTTTTTTTAATAAATCTCTCTACAAAGATGGGTCTTTCAGAAAAAAAAAGTTAATTTTGAACAATCTTGACATTTTAATGGATGAAAGAAATATTTTTTTAAATGTGTGGTGAATGAGTATTTTTTTAGTCTAAGCTTACCCCTTTCTTTTACATGGAGTTAACTAGATTACCTATTATGCTGAAGGAAGCTGTTTATAATCCCTCTTTTAATTTATCGCGTTAATTGTTAAAGTTTCTACAATGGTATTCATTTAGGCAGATTTAATTACATCTTTTAGTAATCATATTCTTAATTAAGGAGTTTGAGTTTAATAATTCCTTCTCCGGTTTTCTGTGTCTTTGATGTCTTAAATTATTAGATCCAAACAGAAAGTCTTAAATGCTTTTTTTGAAACGAAAAAAAATCTTCTTAATGTTTAAAACAATCAAACAAAATACACTTATCTTTAAAAACAGTACTTTCTTCTTAACCCAACTTGATTTCTATAACCTAACTAGTTAATTTCAATTGTAAATAGTTGAACAGTTTACAGTCAAAAAGTGCTGATTTTTTTAAAATTGCTTATAAATTAATTTATGATAATTCAATCAACTAACTCTTATATTTTTTATTAAATAGGCTCAGTTGTTTTAAAGAATTTGCATTTGTATTGTAAGATAATTTTAAAAAGGAGTAAATAACAAAGGGTTTTAAATTTAAAGAGTGTCTTCTCATTCACGTAGTGTCCCCAAAATGGGAATATTATGGTACTAATAAAAATATTTTTTGCAAGTGAAATAGGTGAATAAAAAAATGTCCTTAGGTGAATAGGTGTCCTTAGAATAAAAGGACATCTCTCTAAATATAAGGATAACTTATATCTCTTTGAAAACACAGGTATTCAGTAAAAAACTTACATACGTAAAATTTAAAAATGTATGTAATTTTGGTTTTTATTCTTACCACAAGTAAACATTATTCATTTTAAAAATTAATATTTATTTCGTTAAACCTCAAACTATAGCAAACTCATAGATGCAATCAATCATAAAAACAAAACGTATGACAAAATTATTTAATTCTTCTGTGTTAATGAGATATAACATAGTCGTATAAACTTGCTGTCGAATCTTTTAGCTATAAATTAAATTGAAAATTATAAACCTTAAGCCATTTTAAAATAAAACAATAGATAGTATTATTTTATAATATAAATGCTTAAATTACGCTAAATAGAATGTCTTCCATCAACTGAAATGATTTGTTAAAAAATTATGGACCTGCACTTCTATAACAGTATAGTTAAACTTATAAACTGTCAAACCTATCCTATCCTGCCTTCCTGGCGTCTTTTTATAGAATCGATTTTGAACGTTCAAACATGAAAAGACAACCCGCTTGTCGACAACTTAAGAAAGATGACAAGCGCTTTGAATAGGAATTCTCGATTCAGATGGGGAACTAAAGTCAAAAGGGCTTGTGTTAATGTCATTTGAATGACACTTGCTTCTTTTTTACCTCTTCAAAGTGGTGGATAAAGTTTAAATGTTTAAATCTTTTGGATATAGTATTAGTTAGATGAAATTATGAATTCACGCCTCCATAAAATTTGCTGCTGGTCTTTCCTTTTTATTTTTAATTGAATTTCTTAATATATATGATATTTTTGGGGAATAATTTATATGTAATATATAATTTGTTTCAAAGTCAACCGAATGATTGTTTCAGATTTTTTTCATTGAAATATATTTTTATTTTAATTTATGTAATTATGAAGGAAGATTCTGCCTTAATAAACCAGGTCTTACTTACAGATTAAAGTTTTTTACTGAATATGACGAAAATAAAAGATATTTTTATACTGACAGAAAAAAAATGTCTCCATTCTTTTGACAAATTCTTTTTAAAATTTTAAACTTTTTATTGAACCTTGCAAACAGCACAAATTACGCCATTAAAATCATAAAAAAATGCCAAAATCAAAGGAAGAACTTTTGTGTCGAAAGCAAAGATTTAAATGTGTTAAAATTCATAGAACTTATACTATGCTTTAGATATACATCAAAGTTAAAAAACTAATATACTTTGGAATACGTACTAAAACTAACCTATCTTACCGAATCATCAACAGTTTCTGTCAATCAATCGTAGCAAAAATTTCAAATCTAAAAACAGTAGAAAACTTTATTTTAAGTATCCCCACATTTATAAAACAAAATACTTAAAAGGTGATTGAATTTGAAATAATTAACAAGCGGGTTACCAACTTTTAATCAGCATATTTGCATTTCTCCTACGCTTATTTAACTCATTGAATTTCACAATAAATCTTCCCCAACCTGGTTTTGGCAAACCCTTTCAATACTTCCATCCTAATTTTCAATCTACTTCTGCGTGCATTAATATTCCTAGGCAATCCTAAAATAAGAACCGAATTCTTAATTAAATTAACCCTACTTGAATAAGCTTTCCTTAGGAACAAATCCGTACCACATAATTAAAGTTCGGCGAGATCCAATGGTTCATTATGTCTTACTCCTTACACGAAATATTTGGAGTTAATATTGGGAAAATTCTCATGGATTATACACTTAACGATCACAATTCGGTATAGAAATATTTGTCCAACTTAAAGCATATATATCTGGAAATGAAGTTAATTAATAGATTTGTTATGTTTGTATTTCATCTTAGTAGTTGAAGGGTGAGAACTTAATCCTCATCTTCGACGAATTTAGTTCAGTTATAGACTTAGGGTGTATAACTCCGTCATTAATGCCCAATGAAGCATTTTAAAAACAGGTTATTTGCTTATTATTTTAGAAAATAATATTTTTGAGGATTAAGTGTGTAATTTGATTATTTTTAAGTTTAATAGGTTTTATTCAAATAGGTAATTTTAAAAGTGGAAATTTAGGGCAAGAAGATCTAAGGTAGAAGGTAGGTGACCCAAAAGTTTTTATACCGTTTTAATGTACCAAAGCAAAAAAAAAAAAAAATGCAACTTAGGCTAGTAGACTTTTTTAGGAATTTATGATTATCTCTATTGATCATTTGAATTTTCTTCATTTAAATTTAAAGCATTTGTTCCTTTTATTTGCCCACTTATTCTTAAAAGGGCTGAATGTTTTAGAAATTAAAAAATTTTCCAGAAAACAAAAACCATAGCAGCTTAAAAGTGAATTTAATTAACGATACTTTGGAATGTTAGAATACTCGGAATGTTAATTAAGTCTTACAAGCTTATACAAGTAACTAATACAAGCTAGTCTTAGTTATTACTTTTACTATAAGGACGTATTTAGGAATATCAAATTATATGTAGAAGCACACAAGGCTTTTCTCAAACAAAACAAAGGAATTATTATAAAAAGAAATTTAAATTTAAGGATCATGTTGCCAGAAAACAATTAAAACCTAGCAAACTAAACATTTCTTCTTTAGATAACAAAAAAGTATGTTCCAACATAATAATCCATCCAGATTAATTGCGTTTTACACAGTTTAATGGCCGAACATTAAAAAAACTTAACATGGGGAGTTTTTCTCGGAATGTTTAAGCACTAAAATAGTCTACTTATCCAATTACAACACCTTTTTCAAACTCCAACGCGAGTTCAAACAAACTCATTTGAATCCCAAATGAAACTTAACACAGCAACTCCGACGCTTTTACAGGCTAGTTAAAAATGCAAATTCCAATCAAACTCCGCCAGAAGATAAAAGAAAAGGCGCAGTTTGACGGAATGAGCCAGAAGATTAAAAATTAAAAGGCGGGAATTAAATATTCCGAGCATTAAACTGAATTCTAAAATCCTCGGACCAGACAATTGTGCGGGTTAGCGCTTTTTTTCTAACCGTACCCGTCGCGACACTCTGATGTGATAGAATTTTTTACATACCCGATTTCGCCATCGCTAACTCGGTGTAGAAAAAGTTCTATTCGCTCCTGGAGATTGCGCTGCTCGACTTCTCATAGTTATTCAAATTCAGAGACAGGATTACGGGATGATTTAGGATTTCCAGGAAAATCCTTTCGAAAAAGCCTCGTCCAAACTAGCTAAGGAGAGACCCGATTTTTATTTCGTAACAACTTCCCGAGTTAGCTGGGATTTTTTTTTTTTTTTTTTTTAGCCTTATTCGATTTCTGGGGAAGGGAAAAATTGGGGCCTGTCCGATAAGTTTGGATCGTATTAAAAGAGTGGGATGTGGATAGAAACGAAGCTGTGGAGATATAGGTAGAGGGCTTTTTTAGAACGATAAGTACTGGTTGTTGTGTCGTTGATATGGATTGTGACTTGTGGAATTCGAAAATCGCGTTGTGAAGGAGACAGTTTTGTAAAATACACTGTTATTGAAAAAAAAACCCTTGATGTTTACACAATGATGTGATGAAAAAACTTTGACTTTCAAACGACTATAGAGAAAAATGTATAGAAAAATTTGCAAAGTGAAACACTATTGTGGCAAGTTACTTGTTTCAAAATCTCTTAACTTTCAGAAGATAAGACATTTTGAAACATTCTATGTAAGCATAATAAATGTCAAAGATAGTGTGAATTTGAAATCAGAAGTTTGAAAAATGTTCCTTAGAAGGGAAACACTATAGCTTGGTAATATTTTATTTTATTTTGAGAACTACTGTATAAGAAGCGTATAGCCACTATTTTTACACAGAACACACTTTTATATCGATAGCTAGATGGGACATTTTTTGAATTCTTATACTATACACCAGATAAATATGTTATAACCAACCTTTATGTCCTAAGTATTAAAAATTAAAACAAAATGGGGAAATGTCATAAGTCGATATAAAAAATCCGGGTAAATACCAAAATTATTTGCTTTTTGAGTTCCCATTATTTAGATTTTACCCAGGTCTTTCTACCACATCCCAATCTGAACAGACTTCGGGTGGTCGGGTCATAACATATTCCTCTTATGAATAAGATGTTAAGGACCTATAATGGGGCTTTGTTTTAAAACATATTTAAAACAAAATAATGAAATACATTAATTCTTAGTATAACAGGTAATAGTATCTATCTGTTATTTTTTTCTGTAATTTTTTTTAAATGTATGATCATATAAGGCTCAAAAATCAATGTCTTTACGTCCTGTCTCTTTTTGTTTAATATAGTACCTCTGAAACTCCATAATACCTATTATACTAAAACAAATATAATATTTTAAAAGTGCTTTTCTGGTCTTTCATGAGAAAACTATCATTAACTATTATATTATTAAAAATTTTAAAAATTTAAATAATAGTTTATTTCATTATTTTACTTTGCTACGTAAATAATCCAGCGCGCTTTTATATAAAACACATATTACAATGTTTTCTTTCCATTTACAAGATACTAAGAATGGTTTTTAAATCTTTGCTGTGATTACTAAAACAAAATTCAAAATATATATATACTGATGCTTTAGACATCTTCTCCAAATCCCTCAACTAAAATAACAGGTCCTTTCGCTTTTATAATATTGTTTACTAACATCTACCGAATGCAAACCAGATTAATGATTTCAATAAATTTTATTTCAGTTTGTAAGTTTAAAAAGTAATAAAATGTACCACAGAGTACTAGAACAGAGAGTCCACGGCCATAGGCCATAATGGAAATCGAAAATCATGACATCTTGTTACAGGTTGGGAGAATTGTGGCGCTGGGATCGCACTAAACTCACTAGCGTCTGGATCCAGTCTGAATCGTTCGCCGGCTGCCTATGGGAGAACGAAAACACCTTTTTGCGCATGCGCTGAGTTCTAATTTGGCGAGAGATTTAAGCGGCCGGCATACGTTTCAGATTCTAGTGTGGCGCCCTCACATCAGTAACGCATTTGAAAATAGCCTCGTGGACCCTCTGTTAGGATATTTCTCTGTGAAATGTACTATCTAAAAATTTTCTTCATTAAAGTTTGTTGTTTTATCACGACAAAAGCATTTTTCATCATTTCATTCGAATCAGATTATTCCCCGCATGGAATATTTCATTAAAACTATTTGGGCAAATCAAACACCCATTACGCAACAGTTTTACTGGATTCAAGCCAAATAAACAACGCCCTAACTTCAAAATCGTAGATGTATGGAAATAACACTAACTTAAAGGGGAATATTTTAAAAGATTAAAAAACCATCCAGGGCTATAACAAACAGGATTTCCATCCTGTAAGAACATTTTTACTTTGGAACGCGAACATTTATTTCTTTAAATGAACTAATGCGATTTCAGTGAGAAAAAATCCCCCGCCTTTCAGTATTTTGACAGTCACAATTATCTTTTTTACGTTTGAAAAAATAACTCGTATGCCTTAGAGACTATCGTTCGAAAACCATTTATTTTTAAAGCTAATTCAGAAAAGAAAGTGGGTAGCGCTGCTGAAATAAGAAATATATATGCGAATGAAAATGTAAAAAGGTAGGAAATTCTTTACCTTTCGAATCTTTTTCCAGCATGTTCTTTTTTCGTCCCTTTTTCAATTCTTTACGTAGTTTTGAGAGCTTAAGTGAAAAAGGTTCTTTTTTTTCCAGAAACATTAATGAACGTATTTCTAAATGAGTCTCCACTTAATTTGTTTTGAAAGAATGATATTTTTGGTGATTATTAACTTAGAAATGTAAGGTGCATAATAAGCTTCAGAAACCTTTGATGAAAATATTCTCTACGTCAAAAGCTTAACTGCTTTTTATGATGAACTGCTTATTCCGTTAGTTTCCCTTTGTTTTCTTTTCATATTACAGCACTGTGCGATTTTTTGTTTGAAGGTTACTCAACGCTCAAAACGAGAAAAGTAAACGTTCAATTAAATTGCTAGATATTTCTTTTAAATATACGAAATCTTAATTCGTCATGATGTAAAAGGTGATATTTATGATTAGTATATTCTTTTATTTTTAGCACTGAACTATTTTGGATTAATTCAATTCATAATACAGTCGACTTCGCTTAAGGCTGAGCGCGTACGGGCGACTTTTGTCACGGTGACAAAGACAAAATTGTTGCCTTGGCTATTGAAACAAAGAAAAATTGAAGGAGAGTGCACGCACTAGGCGACGTGACAGTTGGCCGATTGCCAAGAATTTCTTCATAGAGATTTATTGTTTTCTAGTGATATTTTGATACTATAGTAATCCTGGTCGCCGTGACTTTAGTCACTCGTGCGCGATCAGCCTAATGTGATAATTTTTGTCCAAGAGTGGAATGATAACAATATCCGATTGATAATAATAAGCGATTTGATACTAGACGGTTTCGAACAGATGTAACTCGATTGTTAGCTTTGAAATCACAAAAATGTAGTCCTAATTGAAGTATTTAAAACGATTCCCTAGTATGTATTTGCAACTTTTACATTCTTAAAGAAAAATATGAGAGTGGAATACACAAGACTAATAAATTCATTATTCATTTTGTGTGATTATGTATTAAAATTGGCCTCCAAATGGGGAAAAAGGAGGTTTTTAGGGGATTTGACCAGATTTTGATAACATTAAGTGATACATTGATCACATAAAATTATATAGTTTGCGCTAATTTAAATAGGAGTGATCGGCGTCGGTCCATTTTGATAACATTATCCGATTGATAACATTAACCGTGATCACAACAATAAGCGGAGTCGACTGTATCATTTTGTAATACAAAGTTCATTTTATAGTAATTTTATTAAGAACAAAACTAATTGGGTTAAATCTTTCTGTGGGGAATTCAATTATTTAATTCTTTCAAATAAAATATTAAAAATCTTATTCCACACTTCAAATCTTGTTGGGGTTTTTTTGCCATTTCTTTCCCTTAGAACAACTTAAGCTTCCAAAATATTTTGCATTTCTAAGCTAACTATAAAATTAATTTAACATACTAACTAATAAAAATTTCAAATACATAAAAAAAAACTTCAAGAGGTCACATTAACAAAGGTCATTTGCAGCTTCAGAAAAACGAACAATTTGAACTTATATCAAACCACTTCTTTACCGTACTAAAATAACTTATTTTCCTGAAGTTGCATTTGGTCCAAAAATGGGTGGGAAGGTCCTAGAGTGTCTTGCAGCCACCAATCAGTTGTCGAACCAACCGGTCATGACTATTGACCAACCAGCCCACCTGCCTACACCGAATAGGGGTTCTCTCAGACCCGTTTTGCAAATGGGCGGTCCCTCAGCTGGCCACTTGTGGACGTGAAGACGTTAAAATGGTGGGTGACCCCTGACATCACTTTTCTCTACTGACTGGTTAATGCCAGTGACGTGGCCATAAAACATTTCGGAGAGCACTTATCGGAATTTTGTGGGGGAAGTGTTGGATGTTTTCAGTTGTTTTCTATGTTCAAAAAAGGGAAGGTTTCTGGGGTATATCCCCCACTAAATTCTATGAAATTAGGCGTTAAGTAAAAGTAACAGCAGCGAAAACCAACATTAAAATAATAATCTTTGTAGTGAATGATATTCATATTTTACACTGATTTATATTCGTATAAAAACATATCTAAAAAAATTACGTTGAATAACTACTGTAATAAATTTCTTTGGGTGTAAGAACTCAATGTATATCTTACATAAAACTCCATATGCAAAACAATTGTAGTGTAATTTTTGTAACGTTTTATTCTTGCATGAAAATCCTAATTAATCCTTTAAAGTTTACTCTTGTTAATAAGATTTTTTATTATTTTATTGTCTAAAAGTGGTAATATTTTAAAGTGAAAAATTTGCTTCAATGTAATGGACAACATGCTTTTAATTGATAAGAAGCATCCCTTCCCCATAAAAACAATGTTAAAATCTTTATTTTTCCCATTTACAGTTGGACATGGTCCCTGAATTTTTTATGGGCTCATTCAAAAGTTATGGTCTATAGTAGCCTATGGTAGCCATAATGAATCTGATATAAGGTTTTAAATTAGGACACTTTTTTATTAAACTATTTTTCTAATTTTTTTTATACAATGATATTTATTCAAACACAGTAATGTATTAAATATACTTCTTTGCGCATCTCTTTTAGGGAAAATAATAATAACAATAATAACACTAACAAATAACAAATTTAAAAAATAAACTTTTAATGTCCGAAGGTGCCCCACTAGTGGTAGTGGTCCACCTTGGGACACTTACAATAACATCATAAATATTGTACTAAATGTTATTTTGAAAATACATATTAAACACTCATTTTTGAAAAATCTATGTTTAATAATCTTAAATTAAGCATCAAACATATTTACATTTAAAATTTTTCACTGATTTCCTCATTTTTATTCATGACGCAAATCACTGGAGTTTTTTTTCCTTTTCAGATTCCGAGTAAAACGAAAAAAATATGTAAATAATATTCATTTGAAATTAATTCAAAATCTTTTGGAATTGTTTTCAAAATAATATTCTTCATCTTTGAAGAAATTTTCTGATGTTTCAATGTATTTTGAGTCCACTCCCATCTTTCTCCCATCAACTGCTTTTCATCTCTTAGGTGCCGCCATCTATCAAATAAAGTTTACTCTAATCATATCACATTTTTACTTAATCTTTTATATAATTTAGTGCCATCCTGCGAACTAATAAAAAGAAACAATTCCTAAAATACATTCAGCTTGAAAAAATAAATTGTTTTCGAAAGTTTTAGACATTTATATTAATTGGAGAAAATTGGTTAAAATTTGGTTTTCCTGAATCTCTCATATTTAATAAATTAAATTATGAAAATCATCTATAATAAAAAATGAGAAAAGGGATGTTCAGAGAGAACAATTGAAATAATGTAATCATGTTGCTTTTTAAACAGGTGAAATTATAATTTTAAATCTTTCATTAAAAACTCCTACAATTTTAAATTGTTTGTGTCGCCATCTCTTAAATTAAAGTATAAATAAAGAATTTTTCCGTTATGAAAAGACATCGTAGGAAAACATTTACCATGATGATAGAATATTAGAATATGATTAAAATCTACACATCACCATTGAAAAATTGCAGTTCCTTAGAGCTTTTTAATTATGTTATATGTTTTGTGGTTCGCTGTAATTAAATAGGAAGACAGTAAAACTATTTTCCCTGATAATTTTAAAAGCCTTTTTAATCTCCATATAATGTATGTAAAATAGATTATCTGAATAAATTCAGTATTATACTGATTGAATGAAAGTTTAATTAAACCAGATAAATGGAAAATGACACTTTTTTGAGTGTATTTTATTTTTTATACAGTTATACCATTTTTTTATTCCTAGGACAATGGAAAGAAATTATAGTATAGAGTGATACTACAAAAATTCCTTTAGCAAAACAAACTAAAATTTAGGAAAAAGCTCTTTTGAAATTGGTGACATCGATGTCCATTCATTGAATTTTTTATTAAATTTGATATTTAAGTAAATTTGTCTTTCTTTTATTCTCCTTTGTGCTGTAAACTATAAGCTAAAATAAAATTTACTTTTAATTTGAAAGTGTTTTCACCTTTTTTTATCCCGTAAATACTATTTGACTTCTTTGATATTCACTTTACTCCATTGATAGTGCCTTATAATGACTCAGTTTCATAATAATTTTTAATTTTATTATATATATATATATATCTGTATTCTCTTTCTATTTTTCACTTTTGTGCTGTGAACTAAGCAGAGATAATTGTCGAATAAAGGGGTTTTTGTGATTTTTTTGTCAGCTCAAATTTCATAAGGTTGAAAAAGGGAACAGTACGTCAAATTTTTTCAACTGTAAAATTCTTTTGAATAAACTTACATTTTTTCGATGATTATATTCTAAATATGATCCTGAATTCCTAGCACTAATTTGGTTGTTATAAAACGAAAATTTCTTTACTAATACAGTTTTTTCGATTTTCTCAAAACTTGGTTTTTGGACTAATTCCCTTTTTCAAACCAAGTTTTCTTTCACATTTAAAAAAAAAAGCCACCATAGCGGAAACCCTGTTCCGTCGCAAACAGGCATTAAAAACGAACCTTCTTAATCCTCATCCATCGTTCTTGGAGCATTTATCCTAAAACCCAAGGTAAATACTTTACCATCTGCATCTCATTTTGAATAAGTCTCAGACACAAAATTCCCTCCCGATTCAAGAATCGATTCAACAGCTTAAATGACTCTATGTGTCAAACGTTAAGTACCATTCAGATGCAAGTTAACCAAACAAACTCAGATCGATGGCCTTTTGATTCAAAACGGTCGTTGGCGGTATTTGAGTCGTCAAGTTAAGATGAATGACTTCGAAGATATGCGAAGGAGATCGTTCAGTAAAAAAAAAGACAGCTTGTCTGTATCTCACTAAAACTTCTGAAGTTTTTCAACGTGTTTTAAAAAATCAAGAATAACAACTGTTTCATTCTTGCTTAATCCAGCGGTTCTCAACCTTTGGGGCACGTACCAAGGATCAGGCCCCTCCCAAAATCTGGACAAAGTAGACAAAAACGAATAAAACCCTCGTTCTTAAAGGTCAAATTTCCAAAAATTTTCTGGGGGAACCCCTTTTTACACTTGGAACTCTGTCTCGCCCACACTTTTTCTGTATCAACTTTAGAAAGATGCAAATCCTACCTTGAGATTTCTAAAAAGCTACACTTTTTAGGGCTTTGGAATAATTCATCCTTTCCATTCCTTGCGATATAAATTATTAAATCCGTACTGTCCAGCTCAAAAAAAATTCTTTACACGCCAATGGTGTGAGTATATCGAAAAAGTTACAATATTCAGTCAATGGAGGGTCCAGGGGTGCCATGTATCCCCGAGAATCTCCAAGAAATAACTTATAATCGCTTTTATCACACTAAAATTTTAAAAACTGGAAATCAATCCAGAATTATTTTTAAAATAGGAGGTAATTCTTCAACCTCCAATAAAAAATTTCCCAGCTGAGTCAATTATAGAAATAAATGAATGTTTCTAAAAACACATTGCTGAAACTCAAAACTTTGAGGTACAATGATACGTGATCAAATAAAAGGGATTAAATTTACAGACCCTTAAGATGATATTTTTATTAAGTAACAACCAAATCGTTAACAGGGACACAACGTAAAACGATATTTTAACAATCTAGACAAAGCAACTCTAACAGAACTCCAATTTCTATTAGATTGAAAGACGAACCTGCAAATTTCGTCTTCCCTCCAAAAGAAAGGGATCCTATTATTTTATTTCTGTTTCACTGGTAACAATCCTGACAAATCAACTTTTCTCTAGCAGTGAAAACAATTTATTCTTGGATAGACGCTTTCAACCAAAATAACATGATACGGCACAATACAATACCGCCAAATATCTCGCAAATCACTAACGCTCTACTCGTGGGCGTGTTATTTAATATATAGTACCTACATCACACAGATTCCTCAATGAAACAGCGTTTTTGTTTGCCGAGCAGCACCATAACACTGGAGATGACGAAACTCTAAAACCAGAGCAACAGCATATCATCAGTGTCAATCAGTTTGTTCCGACATGGGCTCTTTTATTTCCCTTTGACTTATTGTTTGTTTCAGCGTATTTTATTTCCGGGTGAAATTTGGTGACTTGTATTTTGTACTGTCACCAAATGTATAAAAAGAATGGCACCGTTGGATGAATAAATTAAATGAAATGATGGTTGTAAAAGAATTTTTTTTCTTAATTTAGATATTACAACATTACTGTTAATCACATTGGGTCATGCGTTGATGTTACATTTAAAAGGTTTTACCACTCGAAATCATTTAATTTAGATTCTTCTAAGATCATTTTTTTAATTAAAAAGGAGAGTGAATGAAGGATGTTTGAAAGAAAAAAATTGCTTTGAGGTGTTTAGCCTTAAAAGGTATTTATTTTTCCTGGTATTTTATGCATTTTTGTAACCGTATAAGAGTCTTACTGTTATTACATAGTGATTACTTTTTTCTCAAATAAGAAATATCTAGGGGCAAAAAAAACTATTTCGTTCATCTCCAAATACCTCCTTCATGGCATTTTTGTAGTTGGTGTCTGGGCTAAAAATATAGGACAAGACATATGTATACTCTCTTCATCCATTACCAGTAACTCCTTTCTCGAAAAATATCCCTTTCATCACTATACCTAATTTATCTACTCACTTCTTCAATTATTAAATTAAGCTAAATAAAATTATGAACCAGAAATATTTCAAACTTTATTAAACTTTGTACTTACTGTAGGTCTGTCTATCTGTAGGACAAACACAACAGTATTTGTAGTACGGTTCTGTGAAATTAATATTGCACACCTCGATTTATTTCAAAAAACTTGAAATGCAATAGTTTTATGAATTTTCTTGCTCTTATTCGTAGATATCTTGACTGCCTTTCTTTTACCATAAAAAGTTATTGAATACTATAAACCCTTATATCACTACTCTACTTGTTGAATTTAATGGCCAGCCGGTAAAAACAGAACAAGTTTATTGAAGACGCATAGTGAAGTACAGCACAGAGCAGAATAGCAAAACAATTACAAGTAGAACACGAAGTAAACATTCAATCGGTTAGAGTTACATATCATAAACGAACAATATTAAAGTGCGCAAATCCGTTGCTGGTTAGCATCTAAATATCTAACAGTTTCCCCTTCTTAATTAATTCCCCCTAAGTTAGAATAATTAAGTCGCTCAACAGGTTTTCTCTTCCTGGTGCTCCTCCTGCTAGGCTGAGAGTCAACAGTCCTCGACCTCGGAGGTTGTACCTTGACAGTTCCTGAACCTCGGTTCCGAAGATCAGCTGCCTCCGTATCTGGGTGATGTAAAACAGGGGTCTCGGCATCTTTTAGCTCTTGATCAGCATTCCCCGGATCTTGCTTCTTTTCATGATCAATTGGTTCATGATCAAAATTTGGTACATCCGTCTTTCCTTCTCCTTCGTCTGGTGGTCTGTACACATCTTTTCCTTCACTGGGGTCTGGGGGTTTCAAAGGTTCCATTAATTCCGGTGCGAAATCAGGTCCCTCTGAATCTGTGATGTCTCCACATTTTTGAAGCTGATTGATGTGCCTCTTCCACATTTGTCCCTCGACTGAAATCCAATAGACTAGACCCTCTCTTCTAACAACCTTTCCAACTTTCCATTTCTGTGGACTCGAGTAGTTTCTTGCTAGTACTGGACTTCCTACTTCAAAATATCTCTTCTGAGGGTTTCCTTTCTCGTCAATTTCTTTCAATGACGGTCTAACCAAATCAAGTCGGGTGCGTATGTCTCTTTTCAGCATCAATTCTGCTGGGCTAACTCCAGTGGTAGCGTTTGGCGTCTTTCTGTACTGAAGCAAAAAATTCGCCAATTTGGTACTCAGACTTCCTTGTCTTTCCAGTGTTTTCCTAAGTGCTTCTTTGATTGTTTGCACGAAACGCTCCACTTGGCCATTCGATGCAGGATGATATGGCGGTGTAAGTTTATGGTTAATTCCATTCTCCCGCATGAAGGTCTTGAATTCTCTTGAAGTAAAACAGGTACCGTTGTCGCTTACCAATCTCACTGGCAGGCCAAATCTTGAAAATATTTCTCGCAAAGCTTCAATGGTCTTCAGGCTTGTACTTGAGTTCAGGATGGTTACTTCAGGCCATTTTGAAAAAGCATCCACGACCAGTAGAAACATTTTTCCGCAGAAAGGTCCTGCATAGTCCACATGAACTCTCTGCCATGGTCCTTTAGGTACCTCCCAAGGGTGAACTTCAACCTTCGGTGCTTCTTTCCTTCTCAAACAACAAGCTTTGCAGTTTAACGTAACTGATTCGATGTCTGAATCTATTTTCGGCCACCAAATGTAAGACCTTGCCAGAGCCTTCATTTTAACGGTACCAATATGACCACTATGGAGATCAGTTAAAAGTCTTTTCCTTAGGCTTTCCGGAATTACGATTCTTGATCCTCTTGTAATACAGCCTTGCTCTAAAGAAAACTCGTGGTCCTTCTTCGCAAATCCTGGTGTTTCCAGTGGCTCGCCTATTTTCAATTGTTGTAGTATAGTTTTAAATAGGGGATCTTTAGCCGTTTCTTTTGCAATCTGATCATGGGTAACTGGTAGCTGTTCCACTGTATCTACTTGAAAACTCTGCGCCATTTCTTTAGTTCTTCCTACAGGACTTTTCTTGTTTAACGGCAGTCTAGATAACGCATCTGCATTCCCATGATTTTCCGAACGTCTGTACTTAATTTCGTAGTTAAATTCTTGGAGAAATTGCGCATAATGTAGTAATCTTTGAGCAGATAGTACTGGTAAATTCTTTTCAGGATGGAAAATTGACACAAGCGGCCTGTGATCAGTTATGAGAGTAAATTTCCTTCCGTACAGGTACATGAAAAATTTTTGTACTCCCCAGTAGATAGCTGTTGCTTCCTTATCAATCTGGCTGTAGTTCTTTTCAGCAGATGATAGACTTCTTGAAGCGTATGCACAAGGTCTCTCCATTCCATCTGGCATCATATGAGAAAGAATCGCGCTGATACCATATGGACTTGCATCCGTAGCCAAAGTCAATGGTAGCTTGGGGTTGTATGCAACCAACACTCTTTCTGACACTGCTTCCTTTTTGATCTCTTCAAAAGCTTCCTGTTGCTGCTTCCCCCATTCGAACTTCTTGCCAGCTTGTAACAGTTCATACAGCGGGTGCAATTTACTTGAGAGATGTTCGAAGAATTTCCCGTAGTAGTTGACCAAACCTAACCAACTTCTTAATTGGTTTACGTTTTCTGGTTTCGGTGCTTGCACAATTGCCTGTATCTTGTCTTGGGACTTAGAAATTCCATCAGCGCTCAGAATGTGTCCCAAATACTGCAGTGACTTCCTGCAAAACTGACATTTCTTTTTATTCACTCGCAGATTAACTTCTTTTAATCTTTGTAGAACTGTGGTGAGACGTTTCAAATGTTCTGACATATCTTTACCCTGCACTAGTATGTCATCGTAGAACACGCAAACCCCTGGTATATCACCAAGCAGTTGTGAAATATACTTTTGCCACATTGCAGGAGCTGTTTTGATTCCAAACATCAGTCTGTTTACCTTGTAAACACCTTTAGGGGTGCTAACTGCTTGAATTAAAGCACTCTCTTCGGTCATTTCCATATTTAAGTAAGCTTGTCGAATGTCCAAAGTTGAGAAGATTTTTCCTTCAGATAGGCTGGCAAACAACTGTTCTGCATACGGAATAGGGTACTTTTCCTCAGCAAGCTTAGAGTTCACTGTGCATTTGTAGTCAGCGCACAGTCTCACTGAACCATCTGGTTTCATTACTGGTACTAATGGTGTTCCCCAATCGCAGTGATTCACCTTTATAAAAACTCCCTTTTCTTCTAACCTATCTATTTCTTCAAAAACTTTGTCCTGGATTGCATATGGAATCTGTCGAGGTGGTCGGAAAACAGGAATCGCTCCTTCCTTCAACTGCAGCTTCCCTTTAAAATTTGGGATTTTTCCCAATCCATCTTCAAAAACCGGTTGGAACTTCTGTAAAACGTTTTGCAAGGTAGTATTTTCACTTAAAACATTCATCTGTCTGATCTCGGACCAATCGATCCGTAAATTCTGAAGCCATTCCCTTCCAAGCACTGCATCCACGTTAGCCGCAATCACGTATAAGTTTTCTTTTAGTACCTGGTCCTTGTACTGCATCTGCACGGTGGCGTATCCCAAAGGTGAAATTTCCTCGCCTGTGTAAGTTCGTAATCTGATGCATGTATCGTGCAAGTCTTTCTCTGGAAAAAGCGTCCTAAACTGTCTTTCTGACATTGACGTCACAGTGGCTCCCGTATCCAACTCGAAATCTACCTTCTTTCCGTCCAGCTTGCAAGCAATCGTAATTTTTGCTGGTTTCGTTTTGGTTTCCGGCAAAACCTCTTGCATCGAATTCATAAAAAAGTCTTTACTTTTAGTATCACTGTCATCCTTTTCTTCATGCGTAACCTGATTCTGTCTGCTTCCTCTGTTTTGATTCGGGGATCTGTCATTGTAACTTCTTCTAAACCCACTAAGGCATGCTCTAGCCAAATGACCGATTTTTTTGCATTTGTTGCACGTTGCATTACGGTGAACACATTGGTTGGCTAAATGAGATCTGTTACCGCATCTGTAACACTTTCGATCATCCTTTCTAGGTGAAACCTCAGTCTTACCCTGAAATTGGTTCCTTTTCACTTGATTCCCTTCAGTAGACATCTGAAAAGTTGCCTGCTGCCCTTGGATTTCTCTGCTTTCCTTCTGAGCTGTTTCCACAGCTAACGCCAAACTCACGCAATTATGGAACTTGTTGTCAGGTTTCCGGAGTTGTATAAGCCTTTCTAAAAGTCTTGTATCACGCACACCCGCAATAAATTGCTGCCTCAGGTGAACATCGACTGTAGATGCCGAACAGTGAGGGCAGCAAAAATCGCAGTCCTTGCTTAACTTCTTCAGATCGGCCACAAAACTTGAAATGCATTCACCCTCTCCTTGAACTCGCTTTGAGAAACGATTCTGCTCTGCAATCGCACTTGGCTTCGGTGATAGATATTCGGTTAAAACTTTGATCAGATCATCGTATGGCAATTCACTGGGCTCCTTGGGACTTGTGAGGTTACACAGTAGCTGTAGGGATTTTGTACCCAAAGTATGCAATAAAAGCTCACGTTGCTTCTTCTTGCAATCTTCAGTGACTCCACTCAGACCCTGTAATCCAAAATAATTTTCAAGTCTCTTGACGTAGATACTAAATGACTCCGCTTCATCATTGAAGTTTTCAAATTGTAGAACTGGTCCTGCGCTTCCACTCTGCAACGTCGATTTAAGCATTTCGCATAACTGCTGCAAGATTGCTTCGGCCATAATTCAAAAATAAACCCGTCGCCAGTGTTGAATTTAATGGCCAGCCGGTAAAAACAGAACAAGTTTATTGAAGACGCATAGTGAAGTACAGCACAGAGCAGAATAGCAAAACAATTACAAGTAGAACACGAAGTAAACATTCAATCGGTTAGAGTTACATATCATAAACGAACAATATTAAAGTGCGCAAATCCGTTGCTGGTTAGCATCTAAATATCTAACACTACTCTTCTTTCATTTCGTTTTTGTACACTATAATATACATTAGGGTGTATCGAAAAAAACTTTTTTTTTTATTTTGATAAAGTCCTAGTGCGGAAAAGTTGTCTAAGGTGGCAGAGAGTACCTGTGAATTTTTTCAGAATTTTCGGATAATTAATATCTAGGGGTGCCGCAAAGGCCCTGAAGGTTCCCCATGTTAATCCTATGGAGCGCGCAAGCCAAAAAGGCCGAAAATTGGTTTTTCGCCCCTCATTTCTACCCTAATCACACGACGAATGTCTTCACTCGAGTTATCGACCCTATATGAAGTGTACTACCCGACAAAACTTGAATAACAGCCTTAATAATATCTATATTACGTTTTTTTGTGTGCCCAAATTTACTCAAATTTCGTTGAAAATCGGGCATTTCCTTGTTCTAATAATCAATGAAGTATAGATATTTAGGCTATTATTCAAGTTTTGTAGGATAGCCTAGATCATATAGCCTAGTCGGATAGCCTAGATCATCATCCTCCCTGAAGGTCCCCCATGTTAATCCTATAGGATTAACATGGGGAACCTTCAGGGCCTTTGCGGCACCCCTAGATATTATCCGAAAATTCTGAAAAAATTCACAGGTACTCTCTGCCACCTTAGACAACTTTTCCGCACTAAGACTTTATCAAAATAAAAAAAAAAGTTTTTTCGATTACACCCTAATATACATACTCTGCAAACTCAATTCAATGATTCAGAAATCAAGATGACTTCACCAATGTGACTACCTCCATCTTCATTCCTATAGAAAAATTACAAAAAACACTAGCATTTCCCATTCCATATCTTGACAATAGCCCTTTCTACGACAAGCCTTTAATAGCTAAAAAGTGGAAAGCCATCATTTCACGCAACAACGCATATGTCCCTTGCTTTACATATCCGGAATACTTTTTTGATAACGTCGGGAATGTAGTAAATTTTCTTTTTTACACCAGACACCTATAATTTCACACCGTTCTTGTATTTTACCGGGCAAATGTGACATCTCGTCTAATACCGAAAGTGAAAGGAACGAGTGCAGAGAACCCTTTTGTCACTATTTCCTGGAAAGAGTTTTTGCACGACAACTGCTTTTTTTAATGATGTGACAGCGTGTCGTCTCTTCTAACCAATTAGCTGACATAAGACGACGGGAATAGCCGAGTAAGTTCCTTTTGAATGAAAAGAAAAGTAACGAGGGACATTTATGTTGAGTTATCAGGGGTTAAATTTGTTAAGAAAGAAAGAGTATCCGTTCTGGGGTAGTCCCTTTCTTAATTAGGTTCAAAAGCAAATTTTCTAAATCGGTTGAACTGAATCCCCTATTATACAACGTCACGGCATAAGCTAAATATTTCGAGTTAATTGGGAAAGCCTCATTATTTAACGTAAGTCAAACAAATAAGATTTAAATTTAGGTTTTTTTTTCTTATTTTGGAAACAACTAAACAAATATATTTGCTTTTTTATAAAAACTTTCATTAACGACGCAATTGTTTTTCATAAATCAAGAAGCTCTAAATAATAATTTACAATAAGTAGTTAGATAATCTGATTTTAGTTTCGCCTAGAATTTAATAGTTAAATAAAAATTTGTTTCAAGGATTCATTGCATGGTCTCTATATCTTTATGAAATCAATTCAAACGACAACACCAACCCTTAACTTGGTCCATTCTACAGTCGAACAAAAATGTAAGAAAGAATCAGAAGGTATACATTATACAATAATTCAATGATCCAGAATACTGAAATGAGTTTTTGACAAAATTTATTATTTATATAGTACTAGGGGGCCTGCCCCCTGCTCGCTATCGCTCACCAACCCCCGGAACTACTTCGCAGTTCTTTTTAGATCGCTTCGCGATCTCAGCGAGCAAAGCTCGCTTGTTTCATCTTACCAATCACCCCGCTGGTCGGCTTAATTAATGCTCCTTTACAACCGAAACTACTTATCACTCTTGCTGATAAATAATTTAATCCAAATCATCCCGAAAAAAACTATTGCTGAAATATTACTTTCCTAACTTAAATTGAAAATAAAAGAAATCACACATAGTGAGCTATCGCTCACCAACCCTCTGAACTGCTTCGCAGTTCTTCTCAGATCGCTTCGCGATCTTAGCGAGCAGAGCTCGCTTGTTCATCTCAACAATCCAGCAGAAGCCTTTTCTCCGAATAATTTAATTGAAATGTTAAAAAAATATTCAGCAAGTCTACTAATAACCATCAACCACTTTGTAGAAAAAAGCATTGTTGAAAATAAAAGAAATCAGACTCATCAATAAAACACGCATAAAACTCGTCTGTTTCTCTAGTGAACGGCGAGAAAGAGAAGAAAAAATTGAAACTTTGAATCTTAATAATTCTAAAACTAATTAGAATTTTTGAAAAAACAAAAAGCCAATATTTTTATAAAAATTATTTCTATGTGTCTTTAAAATATCATAGTTCTACTGTGATTAGTTTTGCTTTTATAACGAAAAAACAGAAAAATCTTCAAAATTTTCGAAACTTTAAAACTTAATTACTCCAAAACTAATTCGAAATTCGAAAAAAGGGCGACGTGGTGCAAAACTGCACATCTAAGAGTATGTGTCTGCAAAAAATCATATTTCTGCTGCTAATAGATTTTGCTGGGGGCGAACTCGCAACAGAAAAAAATAATTTTCGACTTTGACATTAAATAACTCTAGAACTAATTATCTCATCTATTAGCTTTTAGAACGAAAACGATTCTCATACACTTGAATAGAAATGTTTAAAATTTCACAAATTTCCGTGGAATAGTTTTTGCGTAGTGAGAGTTCAAAGTGTTCAAAAATAAAATTTTCAAAAGCAGCGGCGGCGGCCACGGCGGCGGCGGCCGCGGTCACTGTTACTTTTTTTTAATATAGAGAGATACTAACGTAACTTCAAGTATCTAGTGAAAAAAAAATTCAGTAAAAATTAAGAAAATCCAAGGAATGAAATAAAGTTTTATTTCGTATTGATACTTTAAAAAATTTAAGCATGCGAACGAAGTTCTTTATAGGCGTTACATCATTCAAAAAACATTAAAGGTTATAAATGCATTTTGAAAAATTTCGTACAACTACAATATTGCATTTGATGGCAAAATTGTACACGAACATTTTAAGAACGCTTACGTAAGATGGACTGGACAATTTCCCAAAGTGCTTTGGTGCTTCAAGAATATCCCAAAAAACAAGTCTTCGAATCAGACGAAATCCTTCAAGCTTTCTAAGTAAAAAAAGCACAGTCGGGACGAAGGAATAGTGCACATCTTCCCCGATCACATCTGCGCTTCCAGCTTTTTCTCTCTGCGGGAAAAAAAATTCTATTACTTTTCTCAAAAACCCTTCGAAGTTCAAAACAGAACAATAAGAAGCGTTCCCTCGCTATTTTCTTGAAGAAAAAGAATTCCTTCCAGCCGTAAAACTTACACGAAAAAACATTTGAGCTAATGCTTTTTGAAATATATGCCATATAAAATTTTCTACTCAAAGAACAAAGGTTTGGGATACATACAATTTGAAAGGAGCCTTTCAAGGATACGGCCTTTTAATGCAAAAATGATTTTTGAACAGAGTAAATTGTAATAACCCAGTTGTCCGGGATGTATTGAGCTTGTTGGATGTCAAAAATAATCTATTTTTGAAAAAGACATAAATTTTCTTTATCGAACGGTTTCCATTCTATTTTGGCTCTCTTATGACTTGTTCTACTTTCATTATATTATAGTTAACCATTATGATATTGTATGTCATTGCCTTAGTACCAAATATGTTACGGTTTATCGTTCAGATATTTTAAAAATTGTTCTGTACATATTTTCTTTTTATATCAAATGAAGATAAATAGATAGAGAGATGAGAGGAATAAATGATAATGATTATGAAACGAGCTAAAAGGGTGAATCAATGAGACTAATTTTTAGGGCAAATCCGTATATTTTTTATAAACTCTCGCAATCTCTCATTTTTTATTTGTGCTTTATTTTGAAAATGTGACAAATTAACATTTATTCCACTGATATCATATTTTCGATAAACCCAAGAAAGATATCCTTACATTCAAAATATATTATACAGTACACATTCTTATGTATTAAGAATAAACCATGTAATAACAGATACAATGAAATTGTACAAATGGTGGTAGTATATATGCATCACTTCCCCAGAAGCAGTAAATACAAGATAACTATCGAATGATTAGAAGCATCCTATTTGAAAAGTAAAGTAAAAATTTTCTTACTAATCAATATGATTAAATTAAAGATCTTCACACAAATATAATATTTATGAAATTAAAATTACCAATTTTTCATTGACGAGTTTAATGCATAAAAATTTTGACTGTGTTAATTTTTGAGATTTTAAATATTTTTCGAAATTAAAACAAAGCTGTTTTCTTCTGCTAATTTTAGATAATTTTTTATTAAAAATGATACCAAAGTTATAAAGTTGTATAAAATACCTACTTTAAACATAAATCCAAAAAGTACATTCAAAACCGATTTTTAAAACATAAAGTTTTCCTGATTTATTTTGTGGCTATAAATTATATTTATTTTGAATAATCCTTATTATTTAATGTAAAACTTTATAACTCAATAAGTTACACAGTTAGTTTTTAATCAAATTACTAGAACTCGAAGATCAATTTTAATATTTTGCACATAACTTCGGCATGACATTTAAACATAAATCATAAAGCATAATAACTATTATCTGATATTTCAGAAAAAAACATCAATTTCAAACCAACAAAGTACTTACTTTCTTTCATTCTTCAACCCACAAGCCCCTCATTTAAAAACCGATATACACAAGACCTTAAGCAGCACCCAGCTACAGAGAAATGAATTTTCAAAATTAATGACCTCTCAAGGTAATAAATCTCCCCAAAGACATTAATGACCAGAAACGCACAAAAGAAAAACTCCCCCCTTCGCTAGACAAATAAAAACCCTTGCAAAAAAATGTCAGACGCATGATATATCAGAAAGGAAATAGACCACTATATTCCTCTAAATGAGGCGGCCATTTTTCAATAAGGCCTCAGCACACTCTCTTCCTCATCTAATGTCCCTTAAATTGTACTTTCCTACGGAAAATAAGCATGCCGGGTCCCCTTGTTAACACTTCTATGGTAAGTGTTGAGGGGAAAAAAGCCTCTATGGGGTATCATAAAATTTTATTTTGGTGCAGTTGTTGCTCTTGTTGGATATATTAGTGAATGGGGAGTTAAGAGATTACAAAGACGCCATTATGGGAGGACATTATGTATGGCGCTCTGAGGTTTGAAAAAGTTGGCTTTGATGGTAGTGGCGTCCCGAGACTCGTGTAAAAATGTCGGAGGGGGTGGGAGTGAGGGTGAAAATAGTTTCGAAATGGGGTTGGTAATCTTGATTGCTTCCCTAGACCTCCCGGGGGCATGATAGTGAAAGTATTTAAAATCGCCGGATACCTTTTTGTTTGTCTATCTTTAGTCTGTTGCTCTTTTTTTAATTTTTACGGCCATTTTAGGTTTGGTTCGGTAGTAATTAATATTTTTCTTAATTTTAGGGAAGTGATTTTATATAAGGTGTGTCTTAATTCATCATTTGAACGCTTTATAGTAATTAGTTCGAAGTAAAAGAATTGATACTTTCAATACGTGTTACTATTAACGCAGGTTTCATCAGTACTAATTACTAATAATTAAATATGGTTCAAATCGGTTAAATTCTTTTACTTTATAGATAAATAGAAAATATTAAAGACAAAGTAAACAATACATTAACAAGAACTTTAGATTATTCTTTAGTTTTTAGTTCATTTTGTATATTTTTCTATTAGCATATAACACTGAGAATGTGAGGCGGCATAAAAGTGTTTAGTAAAAAACCTAATTAATTTTAACCTCTTAGTTATTAATTAATTACTAAATGCTATCTCCATCTTAATCATCAATCAAGTATTTAAGTGTGTGTCAAGTATTAAAAAGCAGCAGTCTGTATTTAATTTATTATGTTATTATTTAATTATTCATAATCATAACGTAATACTAACTCTAATACTTAGTCACTTTTAGCAGAGGTAATCACAGCAACATAAATACTAACAATAATTACTAAATGTAAATCTTGAAGTATTTGTTTCACTCCACAACTAATTATATTTTGTTACATTTATAAACATTAACTCTTTTTGTAACAGAAAAAAAGGTTTGAACATTTTTTAAGAAGTGTTTTCATACTTTTTTTCAGTTGATGTCCTCAAGCAATGTTAAGAAACTTCAATATCTTTAATTGATAGTTTCTAGGCAGGAATAAATTATAACTGATGTAAAAGTAAAAATGCTTAAGAATAATTCTTCGCTAATTCAAAGCATCGAAATATAATTAACCTTAAAACGTCTTTAAGCTGCCTCCGGTGTATGATATGCGCATACGCAACATCTATCAACCTTTACGCAAAGGTTACTAATAAAGTAAAAGTGAAAACGGCCATCAATTGAAACCGAAAACGAGTTTATCCATTTCGCCTTCTTTCTCAACTGGTATCTCAGTAATCTATCAGTAATTTTCCAGTTGGCTTTTGGTTCATCTGGATTTTTCTCATAGGTTCAATTATTTTCTGACATAGTTTATACAAAAAGAAGGAAATGCTATTTAGAAGTAATCTAAAATAGATCGTGTTTAAATTATATCTTAAATTGAGGTATTGTTATCACTAGTTAACTATAATTTAATAAATTGAACTAATTAATTCCTCGCATAAATATTGTTCCCAAAACTCTTTTTAACTTAAATTAAATACACTGGTGCAACTAAATTATTTTTTAAGGTTTTAAAAATAAAGTTATAAGTAGAATATTTTCGTTCATCCTAACCCTTAAATTCGCAGGCAATTCATTTTAATTATATTTTAAGAGCTGGTAAAATGCAAGCTCCATGACACCTAGACCGCTGAATAACATCAGGAGTAGTTCTAGAAAACCATTATGATAAATTAGTATAAATATATAAATATCGGGATTTCATTTTGCCTTCTGCAAATTCCATAGCTTTTATAGATGATGTTTCAGTAACTGAAACTCTGAATATTATTTCAAAACTAAAAAATACAAATACAAGTGGGTATGACAATTTAAATTCTAAGGTTTTCAAAATACTTGGCAAATATCATTGTCATTTCATACAATCTATTCTAAATCAATCTATTAAGGAAGGTAAATTTATTGAATCTCTTAAATTTTCTACTATTGTACCTATTTTAAAGTCTGGAAGTCCCGATGTTTTCACTAATTACCGACCCATCTCCTTGTTACCTGTCTTTTCTAAAATAGTGGAAGAAGTGGTTTCTACAAGAGTAAAAAATTTTTTGAACAAAAACAACTTCTTTGCCAACAATCAGTTTGGATTCCGGGATAACTTAAGTACTACTAATGCTCTAATAGAGTTCTCCTCTTTTATCACTAACAATCTTAATGATAATTTAAAAACTGCGGCAATATCTTTAGATATCAGCAAAGCATTCGATAGTGTTAACTATGAGATCCTTCTTTACAAATTATATGCTGCAGGCATTCGGGGCAACTGTTTAGAGTGGTTCCGATCGTACATCTTAAATCGAAAACAAAGAGTAAAAATGAATACTCTTTGCAGTCCGTTTATTCCTTCTAAAAAAGGAGTACCTCAGGGTTCACGACTTGGACCTCTTTTGTTTAACATATATATCAATGATTTATGTAAATTGAATCTCTTAGGTAAAGTAATAACTTTCGCTGATGACACAATAATTTTATATTCAGCTCCTTCATACAACATGTTAGAAAACATGATAAATCAAGATTTGGAATTAATTTTTATTTGGTTTTCAAGCAATGAGTTAAAGGTAAATATAAACAAAACGAGCTACATTATGTTTTCTTTAAGATCTAATGAAGAAACTAAGCTTAAATTATTCTTTTGTGATTGTAAAATAAAATCTTGTGATAATCATCTGCTTAAATACACCCCATCATTAAAATATCTAGGCATTTTATTTAATAAAAACTGGAAATTTAAAGATCAAATTAACTCAATTTGTAGTAAATTAAGATATATTCTGTTCAAATTCTACCACCTAAAAAAATTTTTTGATTCTGATTTACTTCTAAAATTGTATTTTGCTTGGGTTCAATCTCGAATACAATACGGTATAATAATCTGGGGTGGAGACTACACCTCCAATATTTTACCATTAATTAACTTACAAAAGAAATTTTTACGTTATTTTCCTGAGAATAATCATCTTTTAAATGTGCTTCAGTTATTTATGTTAAGTAGTCTACTCTTTTTAAAAAAATTCCCATCATGGGCAACTATAAACTCTAACACTTCATACACTCTCCGCAGTCAAAATTATTTCTTAGTGCCTACCCCTCGTAAAGAAATATACAAAAAACATTTTCAATATCTTTCTGTTATTTTATTTAACAAACTACCAAGCCAAATTCAAACAGAATCTAATATCAGATTATTTAAAAAACTTTGTATTGCTTTTATTTTAGACCAAAATAATGTTGAAACCCTAATTTAATTTGTCAGATTTACATGCAATCTATGTTCTCTTACTCTTCCTATTATATAAATTTAATTGCCGGCCAAGCCATTCTCGTTTTATTATTTTTTTACTTTCTAAGTAAAAAGAAATAAATTCTTCTCCAATTCTTCCACTGTTTTTTTTTTACCTGACTTAAATATACTAGATATGCCATTTGCCCATGGACGAGCAATTGCTCCTTTGGGATAGCCAAATATCAATGTTTATTATTATTTTCTTGTGTGTATGATTTTTTATGTGACTTTTTGAAATAAATTTGATTTGATTTGATTTGATTTGATTTGATTAGTTGAATTTTGTCTAATCCAGCGGCTACCAATTCGATTAAATTAATGGAACTCTTAGCCTTAATTAAGCCTTAATTCACGGACTCTTGGCATTTCTTTACCCTTCAGCAACCCTTTGCTTTTACTTAAACATATATTTGCTATTCAGGTGCTCTTTTACCTTTCTCTCCTCTCTAGCACCCTTTTGCTCTTGCACCTCCATCTCTGCTCTTAAGCATCCCTTTTGCTCTTGCACCTCCATCTCTGCTCTTAAGCATCCCTTTTGCTCTTGCACCTCCATCTCTGCTCTTAAGCATCCCTTTTTCCTAGCATCTCTTTTCTCTTGATCTTGAGCATCCCTTTACATTTCAATATCTCTTTGCTCTTCACCATCTCTGCTTTAGAGCGTTTTAGCCTGGATGCTTTTTGATATACTTTAATTTATTCCGATGCATAGCTCTCTATCTCGGGGAATAATTATTTTAATAATTGTTAATAATATCACTATAAAACTGAGAAATTATATGTTATATTTTTTTTTGTTTATAGGGTATTATTTTACTTTTAAATTTCTCTTTAGAATAAAATTAATTTACACAATATTAAACACAATATTAAATGAATTATAAATTTTAAAATTTCTACTTCGAAAACGTTATCGATTTTCTGTAAACAATTACAAATTTAAAATGAAAACAATCTAAGAAAAAGATATAATTTATATTTTAAATTCAATTTTCTATATCTTTTAAAATTGAAGAATTATCCAAGACTTGTAGTGCCTCAAATTGAGATTCGGGGGCTACATGAGGTACGCGGGCAGTATATTGTGCAGGCCTGCTCTACCCTATTTAGGAAATGTAGTAAATGTCGCCTAAAATAGGAAGAATAATTCAAATGCGATGGTAGAACAACATATAGAATATACAACAAATATTTGAATGATAACAGTTATATCTCCTTGTAGAATGTCATTGAAAGCCATAAATACTGCAGTTACCAGTGCATATTCAAATACGGGGTTCCCACTTCACATCCAAAAAACTTCCTTCGATATATTCAGAGCTTTCTGGAGCAGGAAAAAATGCATCACTCAAGTATCCGGCGGAGTAAAAGGAGCTGATAGCCGCCCAAAGTGAACGAGAGCCTCTAAAAATAGCCGCTCGTTTCACGTGCATATGTCAATCAACGGTTGTGTCGGCGGCTGCCCCATTACTTAACTTCGGCTCTCAGGCTCTTCTGGTCTTTCTTGCCGGTGGAAAGGTCTGGAGAACACTTTTTGAGGGTGAAGGAGATTAAATAAGACTAGTGTCTGGTCTGGTATATTGATTTTGGAGTCTCTACTAGTTCCTATCAATGTATCGATGCAGTTAGAATTATAATATTTTACTCTTTTCTTACCTCAATCAGAGCACATGACAATTTATTGTCTGTGTACTCCAAATGTATTCATGTAGTAGTAGTATTTTAATCTACCCTTATTTTTTTATGTGTCTCCAAATCCATGTACAATATCCATGTTGCTTCCAACAATAACCCTGTTTCTATAGATACAAACTGAAGGAACATATTTATTCCAAATATCCATTAAAATACACTCACAAGGAAAAAAGTTTTACCTCATTCATCTAGGTTTTTACGCATAAAAAATAATACTTTATTCTTAATCTTTACGAAAAAACTTTTATCTGCAATACGAAAAAACTACTTTTCATGTAAAATTTATTATCTCTTGGACTTAAACGTTTTAGGTAACGAAAAACTTTTAACGTATGTAAAAAAATAATAGAAAAAAACAGTATGTTGATTTGATTAATTAATAAACATATTAGCAATTATTAACAATAGAGAAAGATATAAATAAAGATTAAGACAAATTAATAGTATGAATTATTATTCTAAAGGTCATAAGAAAACTACGCCCTTTGCCTTATTTTTTTCTGTATATCAAACCACAAAGTACTAAACTGTATACCAATCCAAGCTCTAAATCAATGTTTCCCAACCTTTTTCGGTCCATGCCCCACCAGAGCCTTTCTAAATTTTCCATGCCCCCCATGTCCTTTATTTTTTTTTTTTTTTTTGAAAATCCTTCTTGAAAAGTAAATAAAACCTGGTGGTCCATGCCTCACCTTGGAGACAATTCAAATTGAAATTGAAAATTTTCAAATTGCCCCCCCCCTTGAAATTCATAATGCCCCCCCCGGTGGGGCCTGCACCCCACGTTGGGAAACACTGCTCTAAATGATCTAATCACCTCTAAATGCTCTAAATGATTAAAAACCTCCAATTACTGCTATTAGTGCAATGACGTTTTTTTATTGAATTTTCTTTTAACAAAATTTCTCTTTTTACAAATTACTATATGTACTCCAATAAAATCTTACGCCATGCGATGCCTCATAAGAAGATGTCATAACTTTTAGGTCATCCTAGTTATGTTTCCATTTACAATAGAGGCTCACTCGTTATGAGTCAGATCGCGGTTAAGCAAGCCCACTTTGGGGTGTCGTAAAAGCAAAATATCATAAACACGCTGTAAAAACTTTTATAAGGGGTTGCATTATCTTTACGAGAAGAGGAAGACCTTTGGCACATATAGGGATGGTTGGAATTGAGACATTGGCGTGCGCACTGCGCAGTATATCAGAGTTTTCTGATAAAATGTTCTCTTTTCAAATGGGTGTGGGTTTAATAGTGCTTTTTTTATCTGCAAAAAATATTGTACGTGTTTTGGTGAAACAGTCTAAAGAATGTAGCGGTAAAAATATATAGAATAATTCAGGTTTTTTTATTGAGGTTTCATTACTAGAGGTAAGAATCTTTTAAACTTCATTAATGGATTGCAAAGTCAAACCAAAATGTTGAAGAAAAATGTTAAAATTCTGAAAAGCGAATATATTAAGCCATATTTTTAAGAAATGTTTACATGAAATGAACAGATTTATACCCAACATTATTCAAAATCAATAACTAAGCACAATTGATTTCATATATTTCATTCGAAAATTAATCTTATGACACAGAAAACTAAGTACAAGCATTAAGAATATTTTAGTTGGAATGACTCTTACTTTTTCACAAGATTCTTAAAAATTATATATTATTCAATCCAAATAACTCTTTTATCATATTAACATTCATTTCTATAGTGTTGGGCACTAATCCAAACATTTTCTACTTACCTAAAAACTAACCCATCTTTTATATTACATAGAAATAAGGAAAATGTTATGAAATATATGATCGATAACCTCAAAAAGAAAATTAGTGTCAAATTTTAAGCTCCTATATAATCATCACCTCAAGAAAGACGTCTAGTAGATCTATTCTTGATGTTAAAGTCCAAAGTGATGATATGGCCCATCATTACCTAATTTACCGCTACTCTTCTTCTCAGTAGCTCAGTGTAAAAAAAAACTCCACTACAGAACCCATAAAAACCGTCTCCACTTATTGACCCTTGAATAACGAACTACTGAGGGTCACTGAGTCTGAAAAAAAAAGCTGAACATAAAGATAATCGTTTCTTCCGGAGATTCAACAAAAGAAAAGAAATAATAAAAAAACGCCGATTTGTGTTGTGAGCAGTTATTAGTGGGGTTGTGAAAAGGACCTCAGCACTACTGGCAATGAAAAAGGCTAGACGAGTTGACACTTAGTCACTTTCTGTAATTACATTAATGGACGGTCGGAGGAGACACAGAGTGGACTGAAAACGAAAGAGGAAGAGAGTGTGTCCAAGGGCAGATGACGTCAGCGATGACGAAAGCACTCGGAACTCTATTTCACTTCATTTCGCAAATGGAATGCCATTGTTGGAGGTGGCTGCGGGGAGAGAGCAAGCGATACCTTGTCTTCTCTTTCGAACTTTTTCCGAGGAATTTCGAAACTTTTGAATGGACGCGTGGGAGTATTGATGGTGATGGAAGCGTTTTATATCGTTTCATTGAAGCTTTCGGATGTTGTTTACAGCTTGCGGTCAATTTGACTCATGGAGTGACTCAAGGACATAAAGTCGGAGATTTCCCGATTTTATGATTTCTGTTATCCGGAGGACCGTCGCTCGCTGAGACTTTTAGTGGGAGTGACTCATTGGAGATGGAAATTGGAGGGAGAAAATTCCCCTTTTCAGACGGATGGGGAGGAGAATTTATTGTCCAGACTTTAATGTCTCTTAGTCAGTGACAATTTCTCATTTACATTCATATTTGAAAATGTAAAATGTCTTCATATAGGGTTTGTTCCTGCAACAAAACTTTTTTTTTCGTTAAGATCGATATTATCCGTTTTTAACGAGAACTAGAGAATCCCTTAAATTTTTGTATAAAGTACTTCAAAATGTTAATAAAATTTAATTGGACTTTAAAAATTAAATCTATAATCGAAAGCTCCGGCTTTTCTTATGTTTGGCTATCACAAGATCCCGAAGTTGCAATGAAGTTTCTGCCCCAAATCCTTCTAAGCTACATTGATCAATACAAACAGTTAGATATGATAAGTATGGAAAAAAGTCAACATTACCCTCACTATAAATTTATAAAACTAACCCCTTTCATAGAGGACTATATTACCTCAAGAATTGATGTTTCAATGAAGATAATTCTTTTCCAACTGAGATTAAATCAGGAGACCATTTTTTTCGAGGGAAAACTCTTTAAAATAAACCCCAAAGACAAATGCAAATATTGTAATATGGATGAACCAGAATCAAGGGAACACGTATTTTTATATTGTCCTATGTATCGTTTTTACAGATTAAAGTATCTTTCCCCTTTTATTGGGTATCAAAATAACTTTAATGGTTTCCTCACTTACAATCATAAGAATTTTTTTGCAATAGTAAATTTTATTAAATCAGCTCAAAAGTTGAACCAGTTCCTGTTGGCAAATTGTTCTTTAGACTCCTGAGGTTTTTTTTTTCTCTTTTTTTGGTAATTGTATTTTGGTTCTATTTATATGCTTTGTTTTTGTCTTGCATTTATTTGTATGATCTGATATTTTTGTATTTTGGTGTATGGGCCAGCTGGCCTTTTTTGCCAATAAAACTTAACTTAACTAACTTAACTTACTTCAAAATGTTATCTTTTTATGCTTTTTTAATAGCACCATGTCATGTATCTCTCATCTGATATAGGAAGGAAACTTGATATTTAGGGGTTTTATGGGTTGTTCTTTCAGAATCTGATATAAACACTGAATTCGTCCGTAAAAAATTTTATCATTTTGTTTGAATGAAGTCGGCCTCTTATGGACATAATTTTTGTTCGGTTTTACAAAACGTTAAACCATGAAAAATTAAATTAACATTTTAATTCTACTCCCATACCCCCAGTAGTTCGCTCACAATGCTTACTATTTCGATTTTGTTTCTACCACTGCACCCATCTTCACCATTGAATAGTTTAAATTTAAAATAAGGATTAAAGTTATTTTCTTTTGCATTTAATATTTCCAGATTCAATCCTTGTTTCCAAAGTTTTAAGTCTATTTTTAACAGCTACTTGTCTAGTTCCAAATGTTTTGAGCGTCATGCTGTAATATCGATGAAATGGTGAAGAGTTTTTAACCAATGAGCTTTCTTATATTTCTCTTTGTTTTTTCCAGGTTATTTCCCCGATTCCAAGAACAAGCATTTTCATCCTGCTAATAGTTTGTCTGGGCGATGACCTTTTGTATGCCGTTGGCGTTAAACTTTAAACAAAGTCATTTTTTATTGTACTAGCTTTAAACTTCTATTATCATGCAGATAATATGTTTGGTTTCTTTTTCTAGACTACTCAAACATTGTTATGGAAAACCTGGACACGAATCATTATAAAGGCTTGTTTAGTAAAAATACCCACCGAATAAATCTGTTACAAAATTTAAATTGTTAGGTACTTCAAATATTTTGTTCTTTGAGGTAATCTTTAAACATTAACTTTTTTATATTTATTGCCTTACGTTGGTTGAGTTGATCAAAATAGTAGAAATCAGTTTCCACAACACACTAAGTCAAATCTTCAGCAGAACAAAATACGTAGCACCTAAAAATAAATGTATTGCTTAAAGATGCTAGATTCAGATAAATTCAAAATTTCTATTCAAAGATTTATGAAAATATATTGTTTGAGAATGTTTAATAATTTTTATGGGGTTAATATCTATTATAAACCAAGAAATATCTTTAAAAAATAATTTTAATAGTTTTAACTGTTGTTCTTATTATGTGTTGAGGCCCTTTCAGCTGAGAGACGTGTTCCCCCCCCCCTTATTACCCCCAAACAAGATTGTAAGTATAAAATTCTAGTTAATTTCTTTGAGGTGAGTAACTTTTAAAAAGCATTCGATATATTTATTCAGAGATTCGTTCTATTTCTAGACCTTTGAAACAAATTTAGCAAATTTTCTTCGAAAGAAAAGTATTGATATTTCTGAAATAATTTTAAGAAATATTTCAACGGGTAAATCTGTCACCTGATGGACAGTTCTCTCTACATATAAAATTGTCGATATATCTCACTGTCTATAAAACGTCTCCTCTCCCTCGCTTTTCTCTAATATATCCACACTGTCGACCACATAATTTTAATGCAGCAAATGACTCAGACAACCATGAAATACCAACTTTTCTCGAGATGCAAAATGAAGAAAATTTCATAGGAAGAATTCTCCGCAGTTGTGCCTTACATAACCACATATCATCCGCCATCAAAACTTAATCTATTCCAACACACATAACCAACAATATCCCTCGATGAAACAAAATTGGCAAATAAATCTCACTGACAGACAGATAAAACGAAACTGCACACGCGACAAGACATAAATGAAATTCTTTTGATATGTCTTTCCGCCCATATATATAGTTATAGAGCTAAGCCCTTTCCGACCGCATCCAGATATGAGATGAACCATCATCGTCATCCGGGGGATCCTTCACCCTTCCTCATCTTCATCTTCCCAGAAAGGACATAATTGAAGACGGGGACAACCCAGAGAAATTGACTCGGGGAAGATTCATTTGGGTGATCACGTCTGCATCCCCCCCCCATCTTTCCCTTTTCCACCCCCCGGGGCAATAAAAATCGTCTGTCCTGATGGAAGGGATGGAAAGTGCAGAGGGGAACACCCTCCATTAGATGTGTTCTTTTTTTTTTCTTATATTATTATTATGCACTCTCTCCTCCCTTCGGGTGTTTTATTTTGGCCATTAAAAGAGGGGGCTTGAGTTTAATGGGTGTTGGGTGTTTCGCACGATTTAGTGCCGAAGTCGGAGGTATTAGCAGGGGTGCATGTAATTGAAATGGGAGAGACAGTTTTGGTTTTAATTTCGTGCCGTGTTCTTATTGGGCTGTTGCGAGGATTGTTCATTAATTTTCGCTTGTCGTTCGGATGGATTTTTTGTCTTTGCTATGTCCGTTAATTCTCTGAAATAATCGTGATGAGGTAATACGAAAACAACCAGTTTTATAGGTTTTAAACATGTTTTTAGAAAGATATGTTCTGAATACTTTAAAATTTGGTCAATATGTTCAAGCTGATCTAATTTACAATGATTCTTCTGAGGGTTGTTAAAGTAAATTTATTGAAAAAGAAATCTAATACTGAGAGGTAAAATTACTGATGTTGCTAGCTTAGTTTTGGCAATGGTTTGGAGTGCTTTTGTATAGAACTAATATTAATACAAATAATAACGAGGGGGCCGAGTGGCCTGGTTGTGTTACGTGCAGACAACCACGCTAGCAGTGTGTGCACAGTATCGACCGTAGGTTCGATTCCGGCCTTTGCCCTGGGTGTATTTTCTCTCTCTTTGTGTCAATAAAAATATTCTGTTGTGTCTGTCTTACTTGACAAAGGGGGACGGGATGGCCTGTTCGGTTTGCTCCTCTGCCTTTCACGCCAGCAGTCTGCGCACTGCCCCGTCGTGAGTTCGATTCTCACCTCGCCCCTGGGTGTATTTTCCTTCTTTGTGCCAGTAAAAATTCTGTTGTGTCTGTCTTACTAGACGAAGGTGTATAAGCGGATCCTTGAGATCAAGCACACATACCGGAAAATATATGTAACCAAAAAAACCAAACCTTACTTGACGAATGTTTATAAGCGAATCCTAGAGATCAAGAACACAGACCGGAAAATATATGTACCAAAAACCAAACCAACCAAACCAAATAATGAGTAAGTAGGGTTTAAGTTGAATTTTGCTATAAAATTATATTATCTATTAAATTAAATAAATAACTATTAATTTACTAATTCTTAAAACCTCCAATCACCTTATTTAAAAAAAATGTTTTGCGAATATATGAGAGGCACAAAATTTCCAAAAGTCCCGCATATTTGTAAGTGGTAAATAAGAGGCACGATATATTAGAGGCACAAAATTTCTAAAAGTGCCGCATATTTGCAAGTGGTACGTAAGAGGCACGACATATGAGAGGCACAAAATTTTCAAAAGTGCCGCATATTTGCAAGTGGTAAATAAGAGGCTCGCCGTATGTATAAGCGTCACTTTTGAACCAAAAGTGCTGCTTAGATGGACGGCACAGTTTTATGAGTGTATACAATACTACCACAACTGTTTTGCCGCCACAAAAATTCTTCTGCCACTCTGTGCTATGGCACTTGTTGCACATGCCTAAATGCAGGCATGTACCACATCTGATTAATTTTCTTCCGCAAACAACTGTCACCTCCGAGAAAAGCCACCAACGCACCTTTCGAAAAAAACAACACCACGTTCCTTCTAGAATAAAAGAATCCATCCCACCACCCTCGGCAGGTGTAAAACGAGTACTAGTAAAACTCGAGGCAGAGATCGAGCTTCACAAATTCCTTCTTCGTCACAGAATGAATGCTCGTGACATCATCCCACAAGTGCTCAACAAAGCGGCCATTTTCGCTTTTCGAGGAGAGTGAGGTCATTCATTCAAAGCGCTTGTGTCGTCCGCAATTTGTTGTAGTCTCTACCGGTCTTGGTCATAGGAAAGATATTTTCTTTGCAATTCCTCGCTCGGAAAGAGAATTGAACCTGCTTTTTGAGGTTAAAATTAATTTTTCCGTCGCTGGGGGGTACGGAAGTGACGGAGATGTTTTCTTTGAGGTTGAAGTTTCATCTTATGCAGTTAATTGTTTGTGAAATGTCAGGAACGCACTTTTTTTGCATACCTTTTTTTGGAATGTACCTTTCTGGTATGAATATGAAGTTTTGGAGATTGTCTCTCTAAAAGAGTTGTTACGGTTAAATTTTACTTTTAAAAATATCTTAGTAAGGAAGTATCTTAGTATACGGAATCAAATAAATATCCGTTTAGTGGACTTATGAACCTAACTAAACCAACATTATCCTTTATTAACCAAATTATTGAAAATCATATTAAATTTTACAAGAAAATACATGAAAGTTCCCATTTAAAACGTTTTTATCTAAAATCAGATTAGAGACAAACATTCAGTTTCTTGAGTCCTGATATGAAAATAGCCAAGCAAAATTTTTATTTAAATAAATGTAATTATCTTTTGAAAAAATTAGCAAGGATTGTTATCTTTAATTTTTATTATAAATCAGTCCGAGTATTAAAAACTTGTTTTCAAAAGATATTTTTATAATTTAGGCAAAATCCCCAACCCAAACAAAAATTTATATTTACTTTCAAAAAATATTTTTTTTATATATAATTTAAGCAAAATCCCCAACCATCATTTCAAACCAAAATATCTCATTATAAAAGTTTAAGTGCATTGATTTTACTGGCAAGGGGAGGGGGATTAAAATCACCTATAGCATGCTTTATACATATTTGTATGTCCCCTGTTAATTTCTCCAGCACCATCACCTTTACCTTTTGAGAAAAATGTCAAAATGTTAGGAAATTTCTAAAAACGTATCACTCAAGATCCCATTTTGGTACCGCTAGGGGGTATGGGGGTCCTCCCCCAGAAAAATTTTGAAATTTGAACTGTGTCGGGTTTTAACTCATTTTGAGTACTTTTTTTGGGTCCAAGGGGGGGGGCACTGTCCAGTGGATCCGCGCCTGGTATCCTCTAATCATTCATAAAAATCACTACAAGAATTTATTTCTACTTGATGAAACTCTTCAAGTTGAATTATCTTGTGAAATATAAGAGCACGAGTTTGTCCACCACCCATCCTACTCAACACAGGAGCTTCTCCACGAAATAAAAGAGCTCTCCGGAGAATCCGCGTCAAAACCTATACGCTATTTTCATCACCGGCCCTTAAATCTATCCTGTCAAGAGCGAAATCCTTTCCTTGGTCGGAAATTTTACGCCACCTTTTGTTCGATCGTCCGGACTTTTTGAATGCTAAGTAAATCACCCGCTTTCCAAATAACGGCGGCCTTCGAAATCATCGAAGGGCCGCCGTTAGATTATTATTTCGGCAGCGTTCGTTCTGGATTTCCCGGAGAAAAAAAATTCCTCTTGATGCTTTTGTCTTCGCGAGGAGTTTCGCAATCGTGTGTTGTTCGCAATCGCGTTTCCGTTTTCTTAATGCCGGATTCGGGAAAGATTTCTTGAGGATTTCTGGTTGAGACATATGTGGGGCGCTCTTGTTTGGAAATTTCGATTTCTTAAGTTGGATATGAATATTTTTTGTGAAAAAATTAAGTCAACAAGGGTTCTATTTAGTAGACAGAGTATTTTGACTCTAATCCTTTTGGGAAAATAGTGCCTAAACATGTTTAACATATACTGCAGTATATTTCTAGAATAATGCCTTTTTATTTAAAAAAAATGGAATATCAGTCATTCAATCGCTTTTTTTTATCAACTACATACTACAGGCCTACGCTTCTTACGGTCATCTTTTTGTATTCTTATATAAATAACAAAAGATTCAAAAAAAAAATATAAACATATTGAAGAAGTGTTTAATAAAAACATTCCTTTTTTATTGAGATTTGCTGAAGAATTCATCAATGGGTACTAAATTCAACTGTCGATTTAGCATATGTAGAATAAAATCCCTCCAGTAGAACGCAATTTACTAACCGATAATATTAAGTCGATTTATAATTTCATCACGATATAGGACAATATCGGTTAACTACTTGGGGAAATAAAAAGGGTGTCTCTCTATATTAAAAAAAAGTAACAGTCGCCGCCGCCGCCGCCGCTGCCGCCGCCGCTGTTTCAGAAAATCTTCACTTTGACAATTTTGAATTGTCACTATGCAAAAACTATGGAACGGAAATTATTGAAATTTTGACCATTTGTAGACAAATGTATGAGGGTCCTTTTCGTTTCAATAGCTAATTAATGAGATAATTAGTTCTGGAATTATTTAATGTCAAAGTCGAAAATAATTTTTTTCTGCTGCGAGTTCGCCCCCAGCAAAATCTATTCACAGCAGAAATATGATTTTTTGCAGCCGCATTCTCTTAAATGTGAAGTTTTGCACCTCGTCGCCCTTTTTTCGAATTTCGAATTAGTTTTGGAGGAATTAAGTTTTAAAGTTTCGAAATTTTTGACGGGTTTTCGGTTTTTTCGTTATAAAAGAAAAACTAATCACAGTAGAACTATGATATTTTAAACGCACATACAATTATTTTTTATAAAAATATTGGCGTTTTGTTTTTCAAAAAATTCTAATTAGTTTTAGAGTTATTAAGATTCAAAGTATTAATTTTTTCTTCTCTTTCTGTTGCCGTTCACTAGAGAAACAGGCGAGTTTTATGATGAGTCTAATTTCTTTTATTTTCAACAATGTTTTTTCTACAAAATGGTTGATGATTATTAGTAGACTTGCTGGATATTTCTTAACATTTCGATTAACCCTTTCAGGGCGACGGCGCCCGAAACTTTTTACTCCGGTTCAGGACGGCACGGGCGGTTTTTCGGGCGCTTGAGGGGGGTGGGTAGTTTGAAGTGTCCTGTCAAGCGAGTCTAATCAGGGGTAGGCTCGCCTGTCAAGAGTGATATATATCTATATATGCGTGGGATTATCGAGATAAGCATTTGTTTTTGTTGAGTCCTCGCAACTTGTGTTTGTTGAATTCGAGTGCTTGCTGTGTGCGATCTCAATGTTATAACTTCAAAAATTAAATTTATTTTTAATTAAATTTCTTAGGCACTTGTACCCCCAGAGATTGTAATTTGTTGAATTATACCTTTTAATATCAAAGTTTTAACTATATCCTAAAAAAGCTAGAAATTTCGCTGAATTAATTCTAAACCAATGAAAAGTATAACTTGTGATTGGTTTTCAACATCGTAATCATGCTAAAATTTTTTGCACTAGCAAATTTACATTAATATTATGACCACAATTTACTAACATTTACCACAATATTACAAACTCATGCTATAAACCAATTACTACTGGATAAATGGTTCGAATTTTGAAAAATAAATTTACTATATCGATTCGATATACATAAATTAATTTATACTCCAAAAACATTCTATAAAAATTTAAATTTAAGCAACCTTATTAATATGTTATCAACTAAACGGTGAAAAAACTTATTTGGATTTTATTGAAAAGAAACTAACACAGGGGACTGTGTATTGTTATCGGCCTAACATTACAACTTATATTTTATAGATTTTAATTAAGATTTCTTAATAATTTTGAATTGAATATCCTTTAGGTATTTCATGATTAGAATACTGAGAATGCTAATCTAACACTTTTTTACCTCTTCTTATTAAATTCCAACTATTATATAGTTCGCACTCTAGATACTTTATACTATACTTTTAATTCTAATTCTTTTTTTAATAATAAAAAAAATACTTTTTATTCATCCACTCAAGCTCAAATACATTTTTTTAAAACTTGTAGTAAATGGCACTTGATATGTTAATAAAGTTTTTTCAAATATTAACTCACAGATTTAATTTATTAATTTTTGTTTTATATGGGATTAACAGATATTTTCTTGAGGAGATCTAATACATTCATTAAAACGAAATTGAAGCAAAATATATTAATTTATACTTGACGAGTTCCTGATATTTTTTAGCCAATTTTTTTTGTATTTAGCTCCATATTTTTTAAGGATTTGAAAATCAAAAGATACTGTTAAGAATATTTAGTTATTAATTGCAATGGATAAAAAAATTGCATTACAATTTTGTAACTAGTTTTCAGATTTCGGGCTTTTCTGGATATATATCTAAGTTAAAAAAAGCAAAGCCTAAATTGCAGATCCTGAAATTTTCTGCTATGTGTAGTTTCATCACCCAAGACACCGGAAACCCTCCCGCCCCGGTTATAAATCATTCGGACAGCTCTCCCCCTTTTGCACCAGCAATCGACGGTGGCGATAAGTAAACAAACACACCGGACGAGTCCACTCGTGAAAATGAGCTCTGATTTTATCTCAGGCGCGAAAGACCTAGCTGCGCGGATCGAGGGCTGTCGTCCTGAAAGGGTTAAATTATTGATAAGCTAAAAAAGGAATGCATTTCAGCAACATTTTTGTTGTTAATTTAGGGGAATGATACGAATTAAATTATTTATAAGCAAGAGAGAGGTATTTTCGGTATTACAAGAGGCTTAATTAAGTCGAGAAGAGTGTTAGGCTGGATTGTTGAGATGAACAAGCGAGCTCTGCTCGCTAAGATCGCGAAGCGATCTGAAAAGAACTGCGAAGCAGTTACGGGGGTTGGTGAGCGATAGCGAGCAGGGGGCAGGCCCCCTAGTTTATATACAAAAAAACTGTTACTGCCAAAAATATTAATTTTATTGAAACACTATTTATTATAACGCACAATTTTACATTTTTTTATTTTTTTTAACATACACTCATGACAATATATTACCCACTTTCTCTATTATTTATTTATTCATTCATCCACCCATACAAATTAAAAAGAAATCCCTTTACATGGTAGGAGTATACAATATATAAAATACACTGACACACACACATACAAACACAAATTAAAGATAAATATAAATTGAAAGAAATCCTTTTTAAGTTTAAAAAAAAATATCATAGAAAATATCGGTGTGATCCGGTAAGCTATTTACTATTTCAATAAACTGGGTTATGGATTGATTTTCTAAACATTGTTTTGAATAAAAAGGTTTAAATAATATATTTTTTTCTTGTATTACAATAGGCGACTTGTAAACTTATATTTGTTGTAGTACAGTAGAGCAATCGATATTAAAAATCTTACTTAAAACTTCTCTTTATTCCATGTATGATAAAAGGAATTTCAAAGACGACACAATATTAAAGTTGTGTTGGCCTGACCAATCATCTTCAACCAAAGCAACTTTTCATGAAGCTCCCTTTAACACCACTCCCCCATTCCCACCCAGAGAAAGCTAATCTCTCCAACACCTAATTGCCCCCTCAAAGCCATCGACATCCCAAACGTCGCCTTCGACCTAATCATATTTCCGCCCAAAGAGGTGCCCAACGGGTATTATCCCAAAGGAACTGATTCACTGGAGAGGCTTCTGGACCAAAATTCGGGTCAATCCTATTAAGGACCTCACTCGTACGATGAATACCTCCCTTTCACTCTGGATGGGGGAGGGAGAAGGAGTTATTAAGGGGTTATTCGAGCTTCGGAAGGCCTCGCCTGAGGTCTCCATCGAAGCTTTTTGTTGGAAGATGTACAGCTGCGCACTTGACTCACAGAAGTGTGTACTTGAGAGGAGGGGTTTTTTTTGTGGAGTATAAAGTGAGGTTTGGTATTGTTTGAGGGATGTGTTTATGTTGTTACGGGGTGTAATGTTCGCTTGGGCCATTGAAGGGAATGAAAGGGGGTGTGTTTTTGAGGTTTTGATCCCGATGGAGGAATTTTTCAAGAAGACAGTTTTGATTCCTGGAATTTTGATATGTAGTAAGTATTACTTTGAAAGCACTATGAGATGACTGTTGTTCGAATCAACCACAGTTGAAGAGGGTAGCTTGAAATTTTTAAGTACCCTGAAATTTTACCCGAAAATTAAAATTTTTGCATATTTTCGTGACAATGTACCCTCTCTGAAATTATTTTCTACCACTGCCATAGAATGGGATATTTTTAAAATAAATCTCTAGATAAACTACTCAGTTCGAATATGAACGATTTTGTCAATCCAGTCATTCATCGAGAGAAAACTCATGATTCTTTTTGAAAAAATATCAAATTTCTTATTATTTATACATACAGTTTACCTCTTACAGGTTCTTCCGTCTAATTTCCATAAAGGATTAAGATAATTTTTTTAGAGGATACAGAAAACTAATCCGCACAAGAAAAACCGTACAATTAAAACGTTCTAGAAGAGTTACTATCAATTTAGTATTAAAATATCAAATCAAATGAAATCAAAGTTTATTCCCAACAATATACAAAACAATACATACAATAATACAAACAATTTAAGTAGGGAAACAAATTACAAGGGGGGAAACACAAAAAGCAAAAGGGAAAAAAATCATTGAATTGTTATTAAATCCCAAAGGAGCTAAAAGCCCTTCTATGGGTTGACGGATTTCTAAGTAAAGAGTACATGGAAACAAAAACGAAGTGAAATAAAATCAAAGAAGGAAATATATAGGAAATATATTTAAATATATTTAAATATACATATAAAATACTCTGTAATCCCCTTATTTTTGTCAATTCAATTTACACTCTCCCAAAAACAGATTCATTACATTTTGAATTCACTTTTAATGATTAAAACCTTTTTTTGTCAAAGAATCCAACCGTTTTTGATAGTAAAAATAAGTTCATTACTAAAATTCCAAATGAACTCGCATCAAAAACAAGACCACCAACCCCTATCCCAACCTATCACAAACCACACCTCCACAACTCTTTATTTCACGGAGAAGACTCATTCCCACAAGCTATAAGGTCACCACAGATGACTTAGAAAGACAAGGCCACATTTTTAAGGAGAAAAAAAAGAAGAATCGCAATAATCATAAAAACAACCATCTCAAACATGACACCCCGGCGTGCGTGTTTGTACACAAACGCTCCCACAAATCAAAAAACCGAAATACGGGTTTCGAAACAGCCTGGCATTGGAAGCTTGCCATCGGATTCCGAACCGCCTGTCCCCTTAAAATATTTATGATGCCTCAGGTGAGACCAAGGCCGATTCGGAAACAACGGAGCGATATCGGACAGAAAATTGTTCGATACCCGGTGGTTTCCTGTTTTCGATTCGACTGCGTTTCGGACCTCACCCATCCATGCATTGAGGTATCCGCATTCTTTTGTGGGATGAGTGGGGGTGTTAAGTATTAGTTATGAATGGTTAGAGTAATAGTATTCGTTGAAGATGTTGGGATGAAGTCCAATTTTGTCGTTTTCTTTCAGCTGTAGGAGAAACTATTGTTTTATAACCCTTTCAGTCCTGGTTTGGATTGAAAGGGTTAAAAGTATTAATTTAAGCATTATACCATTTTTTGAATTTTATCTATCTAGACGATGAAGCGTCAGTTTTCATAAAATAATTGAATTTTATTTTAGTACGTTACGTTATAATTGCCTAGTGTTCGGCACTAGTTAACTAGAACTAGTTGCAACTAGTTGTTAACTACCAATCAACTACTAGTTAACTAGTAGTTTAACTACTTTTAGTTTAAAGTAGTTCAACTATTAGTTTAACTACTTTTTTAATTAACTAATACTAGTTAAAACTACTTTCAAATTTTCAACTACTTCAAAAAAAAATTTTTTAAAATTTAAAATGATATTTAAAATTTTTATCAAAGGTAGAGTACTCAAATACCATAACCAGAAATAAAGACAATTTTTGCGCGAAATATAAACGTTTTTTGTGACATAGATAAGAAAGATGTATTAGAATTTTGCCAAAAAGTAGGTTATGAAATTAAATAGACTAGTTAACTAGTAGATAACTACTTTGGGAAATAGTTAACTACTAGTTGCAACTAGTCCCAGGAAAAAATAGTTAACTACTAGTTGCAACTAGATTTTCCCAGACTAGTTAGTAGTTGGTAGTTAACTATTTTTTGACCACTAGTTGCCGAACACTATAATTGTCTATTTCTATTTATTTCGATACATAACCAAGTTTTAATACTTGCAAGAGAAGTTTACTTACTGATCAAATATGAAGTTAATAATAAAAATGTGCCTTAGTTTCGTATTTACAAAACATCCTGAGGATGGTATAAAGATAAAGAGTTGCTACTTAAATTAGATTAATTATAAAAAGAAGTAGAAGTTTAAACTATAAAAGTGTCAAACATCGTATAATGAAGTAAACTTTTTAACCCTACTATTTTTAACAAAAGATTAATTAAAAAATCCTTTTGATAAAAAATAACACTTAATTTGATAGTTTATTTCAGTTTTCACTTTCCCTAAATGCTTTTAAGCCCAGGGTGATGAAGCATTTAGTACTTATAGGGTAAAAAAAGAAATTTAATTTGCTTGAAAGTTAAACATATGGCATTGAAAGAGAAATTTTTATATAATTTATATCCTTTTAAAACTCTTCTTTAACTGTTTAACATCCCCATATACCTTTTCTTTTACAGAAAACTACTACAAACATATGTTACGGGCAATGTGATAAATCAGTCATTATTAATAATGCCCGAAATTGAGGTGGGCAATGTGATAAATTCAATGACATTTATCAAAGAGTATTTATCACCTTGCCCAAAATACGCAGGCATTGTTAATAATGCCCGGATTTATCACATTGCCCGTAACTATACATAAACATGATGGTAACTTTTTTTTTAATTTCAGATTCACTGTAGGACATTCACTGTACTCTCTTAGCTTAATTCTTTTAAGGGAAACAAGAAACAAGATGTTGAGAGAACAAGTTTCTACTCAAATCGAGGAAACAACTTAAAGACATTCCTGGCGACAAATAAAAATTTTATTTCACTCCTTCCCACCTTGCTAAAACTAAATATTTACTTTGTAACTTGATCCCTTTAATAAAGGAAACATGTTGCTTTGGATCAAGATAGATTCGTTTTACTTACACGGTGGTAATATGGATAGGTATCCCTAAATAAAAAAGATAGGTTAATGTTATGTTCAATACTAATTCAGAAAACTAAAATAATCTTAATTGGAGTTTAAATTATCATACTGCAGTTAAAATCCCTGTGTTTTTCCGGTTTACATTTTAAACTATTAGTTATTATTACCTATTTCAATTTTTAATTATTACGTAGACTTATTATTAATTAGAAATTGCTCCATAAATTACACATTTGTGAGTTTAAAAATATTCTATAGCATAAAATATTGAATTATTTTCCCAGACAGATGTTTATCGATTCATCTCCAAAAATATTTCATACTATTCAAAGGGGTAGTTTTTTCTTCATGTTCATAACATCACTTATATAAAATTTTTTTGAAGTGCACCAATGCGTCGAATTTTCTTTACCAGGGAGCGCACTGAGAGTTTGGAAATAAATAAACCAAACCGTTGAATAGTTTTTCCAAGGCCTCGCGACAAATAAATATAAAATTTTCTTCTCTTCGTCTGAGAAAATGTATTTCGTATTCTCTTGTTTTTATGAGATTCTCCTCGGTACCTCAACTAGTGACAAGTGACATGAAAGTAAGTAAATCACACGCCAAGGCTTTGAGAAGTAGAACCAGAATTCGTTTCGAGGTGTATTTTGAATCAAGTTTTAGAGATACATTGAATTTTAAGATTTATTAATATTAGACATTTATTCTTACATTAAATCTTACATTACATTTATCTTATCTTATATTAGACATTAGAAAGATAATTATTTTGAATTGCATCATTAAAATATTGCATTGATGTAAGTGTGAAAGTTTTCTTTTTTTATATATGCGTAAAAGATCTCTCGGCTTCTATTCCCCCATGTATGAAAATATTAGCATAAAATACTTTCTCCTTTTAAAACGAAAAAAGTAATGATGAATAATTTTGTTCTATTAATGAAAAGTAACAACTGAATATACTGTTCTTTTTTGCTGTTTTACTGTTCTCTTTACAATTACCTAAAAAAGTAATTTATGCTATGTTGATAGCCAAAAAATTAAATTGAATACATGTTATACTAGACAGCAACTTAAGTTGACCCTAGCTTAACTCTTTTAGAAAATGTCGAACACGATTCCGCATGCTTTTATTATTACTTTCAGTATGAAATTGATTAATTTCAGCTATAAGATTAACTTACCAAAACTATCGAATGTATTTTTAAATAAGTTATTTAAAATCATAAGGGAAGAATTCGTTTTTAAAACTAGAGTATCTAATATTTAAACATGGAATATAATGAATAGTCATGTAGGTTTAATAAAAAAAGTCCTCAAACAAGAAAATTTTCATATTTTTCCACAAAGGTTTTAAATAAATGAAAGTTAACATCACATTCGGAACTTTTTTCGTTGGAGAAAAAAGTGTCTAAATCCGATTATAAATGCAATCGGTGTGGTTCTGTCTGTTTAAATGTAAAGCTGTGTTATTTAAAACGCACCTCTTATTAAATATTGATCTTTCTCAAAAGCTCTCTTCCAAAAGTAAGAGTTACTCTACGGAAGTTTGAAATAATCTTCTACTTCTTGGATTTATTTCACCGTGCTTATAAGTTTGCTCAACCTTTTTTCCCCTTCCGTAACTTTTTTTTACATAAATATGTATATTCTTCAACACTTGATTTAATATTTCTAAACCCCTGTCCATACAGATTATTTTTAAAAAAATTTTCACTGTATTTTTTTAAAGTATTATGACAGAAATTATTAGTCTTTTGCAGTCTTTTGTGACCGAAAGGTATTTTCATCCTAGAAATAATTATCTTTCTACTATATTGATAGACTATTGAATGTTTTTAATAAAATAAGAATTTATCTCATAAATAAATTATAATTACATGTTATAAGAAAAATAGGCTTGTAAATGTTAAAGCCAGTTTTTATACCATTGATATTTTTGAACCATATTTGAAGATATTATCTAAAAAAAGCTTATTCAATAGAATAAATATTATGTTTTAAAAAACTTTTTGATCATATAATATTAATCAAATATATGATTTAGATATAAAACATAGCACATTAATTAATAATATCAATACTTAAAATTATTACAGTATTTCAATAAATTAGGATAAATTTTTGTATGAAATACCTCTTTTCAGTTCCTTTGAAAATATGTGCTGGGAAAGCTTTTTTCTCTACTTCTATGTAAAATTCATTTCATATTTTTATAAAGCAAAATAATGCATTAAAACACTCTTAAATTCTATATTGCATGATAAAGTTCATCGAATTGAGAGTTTTTATAATTTAATTAATTAAGTTCTACCTACTATTAATGATACAATTAAGTAGGTAATAAGAAATTTCTGAACTATTCCTTAACTTATCTCTCATTTAAGAAAGTTAGTAGAATTTTACCTAAGAAAGTGTAATTTGTTTTTTAATTAGTGTACAAAAGTTATAGTTATAGTTAAAGTTAAGTTTGAAAAACCTACGGAATTTTATAGTTAAATGAATTATAATACATTATTAAAATAAAGAGAAAATTTCATCTAAAGTTAGTATTGATTGTGTACATTTTATTACATTTATAGGGTGCATAAAAATACCTACATATCATAGTTTTCTAAACCACCATTTTTTCTACATTAATTATTTTTATAAAATTAATTGGAATTAATAATTTTATTGTTGTACTAGCTGATATGTATTGATATGTATGATTTTAGCACTAGTTTTAATGGGCCTTGCACATGGGCTTTACAACATAATCCCCGTTAAAAAATATAAAAACGTTCACCCATGGACTACTCAAAATATTCTCATTTAGAGCCCTTCCTTAATTATATCTTCAGGATTTTAATTGATTTTTTCGTTGAAATTATTCAATAACTAAGCATATTCTATTTGGTAATTCAAGAAAACAAAATCAATCTTTTATAGTTGAAAGGTATCTAACATTTTCAATAGTTTTTGGTTTGTTAACCAACTATTTTAACAATGTTATTCCATGAAACTCTTTACTTAAATGTTAGATAAACTCTCAAATAAAAATACCCTTTTTAAATTATACTTGCCAGTTTTAAATTTTAAATTTGGTGGAAACAGATTTTTAGATTATTGGTATGATTTTTAAATAGATTTAATATCTAGTTTTTCTTTTAAAAACTTGTTATTTTGCGTTATGATATTTTTTGTAGCAATGGGGTTAGCATATATCTCCCTGATGATAAAGCTATTTCAGCAAAATTGCCATAAAAAGGATTAAATAATTTTGGTTTGCGTTTTGGATTTTCAAAACATTTCGAATGTATTTCATTAGATTTTTTATGTATGTATACCACGTTTGGTGCAGATAGGAAGAAAGCACACATTGACTTTTATTATATTAGATGTTCTTCATACACAGTAATTTATTTTAATCGAGTTGACAAACTATAATCTAATTGATAACAACCAATTAATACTTTCATCTCAATATTTTCCTTCATAAATTTTCCAGCTTGTTTTACATGAATCTCGACATAAATATCTGAATAATATTTTTTTAATTAAAAAAAAAGTTTTTTAACGTTTCCGGTATAAAACACATTTTGAAATATTTATAATAACATAGAAACACTAGTGTCAAATTAAAAACAGTTTAAATGCATCTCTTAATTTCTTTTGAATGGCATTTTAAAATAAGTAATAATATGTAAACTATACTAGACAGCAACTTAAGTTGACCCTAAGACGTCACTAAACAAAGTAGTTCCCATCGCGGTGTCTGAATTTTGAGTGAAATGAAGAACGTCAATTTAAAACTATGATTATTTTGTTATACTTATGTATATATAGTGCTTTTCAATCACGATTTGCGTACCGAAGCTCCTCCTATCAACACAACAGGCTTTGTGTTTACCGGTTTCTCCTTCCGTATTTGTGACGTGTACTGGGTTCAAGAAACGTTGCAGTCGAGTATAGTAACACTAAACTGGAATAGTTTATTTACAATAGTTACCATTACCACAGGATATCGATCAATCTGAGATAAAGTATCGTATATACTTGTTTAAATAGATTAAAGTGGTTCCTTGATAACGAGGAGAAGTGTTAAGTCCTTTGAACAAACACAGGAACGCATTTTTTTTCTTACTTCCACGAATCTGATGAGTTTATAAGCTATATTATTCCTTTTTAAACGAAAATCAGGGGCTTAGAAACCTTACATGCTTTAGAAAGCTTTGTAATACGTGTGGCAGTGCTGGGGGTGTAATTTTTATTTATATATTCTTGGGGAACCTAATCATTTTCAAAATAATCAAAACAGTACATCAGTTGATTACCGTTTACATTTTAGGTATTTAAAAATTACAAATAGTTTACATTTGACTGCTGATAGAATAAGATGGGTTTAGCTCTCTATATCCTTTACTTGCATTACATAATATATTTTACGTATCGGTGAGTCTAAAAAGAAATGAATGTTTATCACCTGCTAGTGCCTTAGTCATTATTTTATCCCAATGATTTTGAACGATTGAATGAACAAATTTAAAGATAAGGGGGGTTAATAAATCTTGTTGAGAGAAAAAATAAATTTTATTAGAAATATTTTGAATCTTTATGTTTTAACGTGCTAAAAAAATTGTTACAAAAAAGAGCAAAATTAATTTTCCTCAATTTTAATAACACCTATTATTTATTGCATTATCTTTTTATCATTTACACTTATTCTTCCTTTAACTTAAAACCCAAATATTAATTTCAACAAAAGAGATTTCCAAACACAACTTTAATACACTTTACAACACAATAATTTTTCCCATACTTGATAACTTCTAAAGTAGAAAGGAATATAATTTCGAAAAAAAAAACACAAATGCACTTGTGTGGTAATGCTAATTATTTGAAATATCTCGGATTCCATTGTGTCCGAGAAATATTTCCCTTAAAATTCTCATACAATGGAAATTTTTTGACACAGTCTCTCATTATCATATTATGAAGAGGAATAACTAAACCTTATCTTAAGCGCGTAGGAAGAACATGGATTCTTTCCTTTTTAACTAGTTTCGCTTACCAAGCATACATCACGTTTAATTATAGACTGGTTTTGAAAGTTAGAGAAAAGTGAAACATTGCAAAAGTCGCCAAACTGGCTCTTTATTTGGCTACTACGTCCTCTTATTGACTCAGGAAGAATGACAATACAATCGGCAAATGCTATATGACTAAGGTGATAGATATTTGCTCTAAGGTCAGATTTGTGTTAACTACACAAAGCGCACGTGCTACCTTTCGCGTCAGACATTTCGTTACGCGTGTTAAAGGGATTCGCTTTCTAACTTTCTATAATCAGATTTGAAATAGGTTTTAAAAAAAAAAGCGACTTGTAAAAAAGGATGTAAGTTGAATGGCAATACTATAAAGAGGATAAAGGAGACAGTATTATCCCCATACTCTTTCTGAACTATGAAAAAGCTTTAAAAAGTATCTTATTAACTAGATTTAGTAAAGCGTTATTGAAATATTTTTTTAAAAAAAGTTGACGTGATCAATTTGTTCTCAATCAGCTATGTTAACTTTAAAAAATAGGTACTACTAATTTATTTAATAGAAATAAAAGTATAGTTTTAAGTAAATACGAAGCTTAATGTATCAAAAAATTTTGTTTGTATATAGGAAGTATAGAAAGACCTCTTCTATATCACCTTTATATAAACTTTTCATATTTTCTTCTTATAACTCTCACCTCTACATAAACTTTTTATATTTTCCTCTTAAGACAGAAAAGAATGAGATGGAAATTCTTATGAATTACTTAGAATTTAACGCATTGACAGCGCTTGAAATATTTAAGTTGCATTTTCGTTAAAATTTTGAGTATGTAGTAAAAACACTCTGAAGAAAGGTTTTCTTTAAGCGTAAGCTTATCTTTTCTAGAAGAGTGCGTAAAGCTTTATTAAGTTCAATCCATTAAAATGACGTTGCTGCCTTCTTTAAGTGTATCGATTCTAGAAGTGTAAAAAGCATTCTAGAAAAGGTGCCCTCTTTCAAATAGAACATTTTTCTTTTGTTTTATAATGATTTAATTATCACATTTCAAAAATCGGCATATGACAGCCATTTCTTTTAATTAAAAAGCTTTTTTAGATTACTTTTAACTTGTTTTTGTTAATTCTTCAAAATACGCATATTTTGCTGATATTATTTCCATTTCATTCATGTTTTCGTGGTGGACGAACTAATCATTTGTATTAATAATTTAATACTTAGAGAAGCTCCCCTAATATGGTAAATAATTTACTATTAACACATTTTTAAATTTTAAATTTAACTGTCAATTTATTTACTGTTCAATGTGTGTTATTGTTATTTCTATTGCTGCTGGTGTGGGAAAGTATAACCAAGGTACAAGATACCAAGCCTCAAAGTTCAGTGTGTTAATATTATTAAAAGGGAGATATAATTAAAAAATTCCAGGTTTAAAAAGCTAAAAGAAAGGGTTCAATGGTGTTTTCAAAAAATTAAGTTTAATTTATTTTAATTTAATTTGTTTTAAGAATATGTAAACCTAAGCCATTAAAAATAAATGTGAAAACTTAAAAAACTTAACATCTGCCTTCCAAACAGTAAATAACTCAATTTTAAACAGATAAGTATAAACATTTGTTTGGTTAAAGAACATATTTTAGTGTTCGAAAACTGTAACAACAAAAAACTTTTTCGATGAAATTAATTCTTTTTTAATTTTGTAATCAAAATCCACCCAAAATTCCCTCTAAAAATATTTAATGCACATAATGTGGAAACTATACTAGGGGTTTTAATATTTGACGTAAGTGAATTAATTGAAAAATAATCTTAAAGAAATCTAATTTTTTACATAGTCTAAATATAGATCTAGTCATGCTAAATTACAATTTTTTACTGCCTTTCATAAAGTCGATGCCAATCATGTTTTATGAATTAAAAGTATCATTATACTAAGTGAAGAGAAAATGAGTTTTTGATTGCATTAGTTAGACAGAGTGGAAGACGATGCTAGATAAGTTCTCTTGTTCTCTCTCCCAGTAACCTATTTAACTTCCTCCTACGCAATTGAGACTAATTTCCATAAAGGGCAAGGACGAATGAAACTCAAGAGTATCTTAATTCCTTCTAAACTAATTTTGGAATATGAATTGAAAATCTTAGTTATTAGGGTTAAATTGTTAGGACGTAGGATTCATTACTTTCAATATATGCAATTACCTCTTAAGTATTTCAATAAATTGAAATTAATATACATAAGACAGCAAAGCACTCTTTTATCGATAAAATTAATATAATTATATTTTATCCTATTTAATAATTTAGTATAATATATATCATCATTGTAAAATATTCATAAAAGAAATGTTGCAGTATTAGTTTATTTACTTTTTAATTAAGTAGGCTATTTTCTTTAACTGTTTCTTAAATTCTCCAAAAATAAACTACATGCAAGTTAGATCAGGTAGGAGAAACTAATTTATACTCAAAAGTAAAATGGAGAAGGTTTTTTCAAGAGTTTAACAAGATTAAAGAGTTATGTCTAACAATAAGGGATAAACATCATCAATATTTATGTTCCTAACAATTCTGGATAAAATTCATAAATCAGCATTTTCCCAAAATAATTCGGTAACTATAAATTCAAAAATAATTTCCAATTTCATTTGAAAATATAGTTTTTCAATATTTTTGATATATTTTTAAGTCTAGAAATATTTTTCAATTGTGAAAGAAAATAAATACAAAACCCAGTAAAATTTAATGTATATATTATTGAAATTTTATAACTTATTTGCTAAGCAACTGTAAATCAATGACATTAAAATTAAACTTTAGGTGTGTATAAAATTTGGGAAAAAGAAACCCATATATTTCAAAAAATATTGTAAAAATACAGTACCTAAGTAAAAGTTTTTTATTATAAACATGAAAGTGTTGATAAGATGTTGCAAGTTTTGATTTAAGTGAAGATCCATATCTTAAAATAAAAAAAAACACGCATTTCGTAAAATAATGGGAAAATATCTTTAAAACCACACTATCTATTCATTTTATTTAAAAAAAGTATGATGATTAAATATTTTTAATACATTATACAATGCTTTTTATGAAATTCAACCAGCCTCATATTTTCTTAGCTGTAGTAGTACCTATTCAACAACAAAACACTTTCTTTTTCCGAGACTATCTTGGGAATCCACCCTTTCATTCTATCTGCTTTCAGTAAGGCCATCTTACCTTCCAGAAAATGCCAACCTGTAATTTCATAGGAGGCTCAAATTGAATAAAAAAAAGTCAAGAGAACCACCCACTAAAGCTACCGTTGTAGAAAAATGTCTGCAGAATATGATTATATCTCCTGTAAGTGCATCCTGTATCCTTTTTTCTTAGAAGAATATTTTATTCTCCTGTGTGTAATCCATATAGTTAGTTCAAAAATGTGCGACAAGGAACTAGTGTAATTTAAAGGGGAACTTAATATTACTAGACTGGAGGAAATTCAAAAACTTTTTGGCAGACATTATATTGGAGCTGAGTTTAAAATGACTTTGGTAAAGTTCATTTCAAATTCTAAACTACCGTTATTAAAATGTTGGAACCTTTTAACGTTGCAACTGAAACACATAACTTGCAATACTTCTTTACCTGCGTTTACAAATTGAAGTTGAAGTTATTTCTTTTTTAAACATTTGGTTTTAGAAGGCTTTGACCGGGAAAAAGGTATGATAGAGACAATTTTTCTTTAATATAGTCAATTTTTGAGTTTTTTCTTTATAAAAACATAAAAAATAGCTGGCATTTTACTGCACTGTAGAAGTTTGATTTTGATTTGATTAAACGTATAAAAAATATAAATTTTATTTACAGTCAACATTCCAAAAATAATTTGAATTGTTTGAAATTTTATAATAATAAAATAATGATTTTTGTATTAGTAATGCAGGTCATTAATCATCAGAAAATCATTAGGTTTTTTCATGTTTTTTTTTTAATATTTTTATCATTTAAACCTAAAAAATGCTTATACTTTATTACAATAAAATTCTATAGTTTTATTTGAGAAAAATATATCATGTTTTTTCACTATACTTATATCACGAATTATATCATTAGTTCATTATTCGAAATATGACTAAACCCAATAATTGATTAAATTTAGATTCTCTTTTATAGAATTTAAAACTTAATCGAAAGTTATTTTTTATTGCAAAGTATAATTAAGGAAGAGAAAGAAAGAATAAGACAAATTTAAACTTTAGTTCATGCTTTGGTAAAGTCTGTCTGTCCTAGCAAGGCACGAGTGGCAAACCTAAAATCAGTACCCACAGCAGAAAAAACAGTGGCGAAAAAGCCATAAAGATGGTTATCTCACTTCTATTAGATACCCGATACCCTGCACTCGCCACTGCTTTTTCTGCTGTGGGTACTGATTTTAGGTTTGCCACTCGTGCCTTGCTAAGGCAGACAGACTTTATACTTCCAAACTATAAAGATACATCTGTACCACAAAACACAAAGTACCCAAAGTAAGTTGTTTTTTGGTTTAGAAAGAACTTTCAAAACATTCATTTTTGAGTCAGGGTCTGCCTGTAGAATGTACACTCATTTTCAACTGAAAGCATCAATAAAAGTAATACCTCTGAATCATGTTTCTGGGAAGATGGAATTACTTTAATCCTGTCTGGATCAGATAAATTACTGATCCAGACAGTAATTCATTACTGATTGCAGCTTATAGAAAATTATATCACGCCATCATTGAAGTTAAAGTTTTAAATAAAGACAAATACCTGAAGCTTTTAAGATTCTTAGGGTTTTCACACCACCCTTAAAGTAATTTCAACACATAGGATTCATAAATACATATTTACACTCAATAGGCAATTAATGTAATTAGATTTTGATAACATTAAAACCTCATATTCAAGTATAATGTTCTTCTATGCAATTTTATTATATTTTGCATCAAACATATGTAAATGTATGTTTAAATAAAAGGGTATGCTATAGATAGGTATTTTTAACTTTTATTCTTTTTTTTGTATGACTTTCTACAATCCTTTGAAAAGGTTTTTATTTTACTTACAGTTTATAATCCTCCAGTAAATTAATTTAAAAAACTACACACCACAGGAATGTAATGTATTGTTTTCACGATTGTAGGATCAATTCAATTATTCCATTTTTTTAGTAAAATAAATATTTAAATCTTCCCTTTCCATTACTAATTTTTTTTTAAATATAATTTATTATTTTTAAATCTAAATTATGGAAATTAACCGTGAAATTATTTTCTCCCAAGCAGACGATTTTAAATATTCTGTCTAGCCACTTTGAGAGTTGTAATTGCCTCTTAAATTATATTTTTCTTTACTTCCTTTTTTCACTTTATTATAATTTGATTTTCTATTCCACTGATGTTCTATCGAAAATTATGTTTAGTTAGACGGTTTAGACCACAGAGTATAGAGCTTTGACTAGCAAGAATGACTTACAGAGATGAACAAGAGCAGTGAAAATCAATATACTCTTTAAAAGGTAACAAATTTGCATTGTTATTATTATAACAACTAATTTTTTCTGCGTTCTTGACCAGTTTAGGAAAAAAATTAATGATAAAAATTATTTAAAACTAAGAAATCTCGTATTCGTTAGATTTCCTTAAAGTCCCAAGTTCTCTTTAAAAATTAAAAATTTATTATTTATAAATTTACATTACGAAATAGAGTCAACGAAAATTTGTTAACTAACACCCAATAGAAATTATATTGAATGGGTCCTGTTTAGGAATAACATTTTCACCTTTTCAATACCTTTATTTTTTCTTCTGGTGGATGAGGGTTCATTCATTTTATCATAGGGTACAGGGTAATTATTTAAAATATAGTTTTAAATTAAAAAAGTGGAAAATTTGGAATATATTAGGACGACACTATTTAAAAAACAACTAAAGAAAATTAAATTGTGAGTAAATGTAACTTAACATTACATATCGTATATTTCTGAAATTTAAGTTTTATATTATTTTAATTAAAAAGTTAAATTAATTTTTAAAGCTATAAAATATTTAATGATAGATTTTATTACTGTGATAAAAAAAACCTTCTGTTGAATTTTTCCTTACTTTGAATCTTCATTAATCATCTAAAAAACTAATTTACAATGTATTGATTTCATTTAATTGGAATACGAATTTTATTCTTTCATTTACAGTTCATACTTTTCCCCAATACAATTTTTATTTCAATTCTTTCACATCCTTTTCCTTTATACGATTTTTAAGGAGATAAATATCCCAGCTTAAAATAACAATCAGAGGTTTGAAAAAAAACCTACGCCATTTTATTATTAGCAGCGTATTTTTACATTAACTTTTATCTTTTATCGAAAATTAAAAACCATCATCAACCATACAAAAGACAGACAATAAAACAAAAGGATAAAAAAAAAACTCTGAAAAACGTTTAACCGGGGGAAAAATCAATTGATCCAGCGACAGACAGCAGGTAAAAAAGAGCGATACCTCGCCAAACCGATCGCCAAATTCAAATTTGGCGAGGCGGCTTGGCGGCCTCCGCTCTGCGCACGGCAACCCCGCTCTCTCCGTAAACGCTCCGTGTAGAAGCGTCTTCAACGGACCTCACTGCCTCATGTGTGTGTAGTGCGCGATGAGCGGACTCCGCTGCTGAAAAACTATGGATATCTATCGCGACAGCATTTTCAGTGAACTGCAGTCCGTCCATGAAACAGGGTATTACAACGCACAGCTATCGCTGGAAGACCGATGGCTTAAGGTAAGTCTTTTTTGTTATAATTATTCTTCTGATGCGAGTCGGTGTATGTGTGTGTGCTGGAGCGCGCCGGTCGTTCTTTCGCGCGCGGTTGTTGGAAGCCGCGAATTTAGGGGTTCGTTTCTCTGTTGTGATGAGGGGGAGGAGGGATCTCGGGGAGAGAGTAGGGGTCGAGGGATGTGATCTTGAGCTTCCCTCTGGTCAAGGGATGGATGGGTCATTACTGCGGACACTGGGCTGCGCTTTGATGCCAACTGGTAATAGCATAAAATGATGGAAAATCGCTTAATATTATCAGAGACAAGTGTAAGGCTGGTTTTGAATAGTATATGAGAAAATTTTATTTCTTTTTATCAATTTCTCAGTTTCTCTTCTTCTTAGATATATTCTTTCTCTTCTTCATATTTGTAAAGATTTTAACTGAATTGTCAATAATTCGAGGCCAATTAAATTTTAAGGATATGTTTTATAGTGTCAAATTATGTTTTTAACTTATTTTACTTTCTGACACAAAATGAAGTTCCTTAAATCATTATTTTATCATAGAAATTAAAATTTCTAATTTTCAGTTTTATTTTTTTACTACGTTTACGTATTGAATTCCGTGCTTTTGTATATTTATAACAAATTTAAAATTGACTTTTTTTTTGTTTAATTTTTAATTATTTATTTTTTATCGCAACTGAAATACTGATGTATATTCAGGATATTATTTAGATACTCGACTTAAATCCAATATAAAATATTCATTGAGAGTATGGATTACAAAACCATTCACTCAAAGATGTCCCATTTACCAAAATTTAAATAGTTTTTCATTAAATTATTTAATTTGTCAATTAAAGTAATAAATTCAAAATCTAAAACGAGGAATTTATTGTAGCTCATTAAGTATGGTATTATTCAAGTGATGGTTATTAATCCGATCTGTAGAGAGGATACAAATTGGCCAACAGCTTATGAATAGTCAAACAGAACCTGAAAAATTTAGCTCATAAAAAAAGTGAAAACAGCCATTCATCATGGTAGAATCCAGCTTCACAAATTATCATTTTCAAATAGAAAAAGTCTGCGAGAATCACGAATACCGGTGGAGAAAGGAGATTACGAAAAGGCAGCCGATTTTTTCTCTCTCTGGAATAAAACCTACTGATGTTGATGGATTGGATTGGAATTCCTGCGCAGCGGCTTCTGCGCATAGTTCCTTCATAAGAAAGTATTTCCTTTATGAACCTTTACGTCAGACGGGGAGAGTAGGCCGGTTCTGTCATTCGAACGTGTGCTTCGAGTTGATTAATTTGATATTTTAATATCGTGTTGCCGGTGGAGACAGCCTTTAAACTTATAATTTTATGTCACGCTTTATTTTGATGAAAGAGGAATACTTTTGGGAAAAATTTAAATTTTATATTCATAGTTATTTTTGCGCACATAATATCAATTAATTATTTTTAAAATGAAAAAACTTTTGCTGACAAATACGCATTATTAGCTATATTTCATGTAAACATAGTGGTTATGATTGTAAAAACTTACACTACTATATCCATTTTCTTCATAAAAAAATAACGATTTAGTAATCAATGAGTAAATTAAGTTACATTTTAGCTTAGTTTCAGAAATTTATCAAATCTTAATTGCTCATAGTAGTTGCTATATTTGCATGACTGATGAACATAATAAGAAAAATCAATTCACTCGTGGGAAAAGAGTTAACCGGATTTTCCAATTAAAGTTTATGATGTTTTTTTCTCGTCAGTTCATTAATTCGTATTTTCTTCGATTTCTAATAGCTATCTTCCGACTTTTCTTTTCCATCGCAGTGAACGAATTCTGTCCTATTTTATTCAGTTTCCAAGAAAACACAAATTGCCTTGTCAGTTTTACTAAATAAAGTATCAACCTTTCGAAGTAATTATAGAGAAATAATATTTTTTCATTTGATGTAATAAATATTCGAACAGTTTTAAAATAGCATTCCCGGTAATCCAAACGTTTTCGATGAAAACTACAAATGAATTCGATTCCACGATTTTATTTTTATTTATTTTAACGGAGGTTTTTTTTTTTGGAAAAGTTCATATTTTTAGTTTTGATATCTTTAATTTTACATTTGATAAAATCACACATATTATGCTCCTAACCATTTTTCTCTGTTGCAATATATTGGAGTCCTCTTTTTGATAGTCCTCTTTTCATTATTTCCCATTGATTAGGTAACAAACGCAGTCCCTGTCTCACTAAGAAAATGTAATTATTAACCCAATGAATGAATGCAAGAAAATTAAACATTATCTCTGTTGGTTCTGTCTACGCGTACTAAGGTAAAGGGGAAAAGAGAAACATTTTTCCAACTTAACGATACCATCTTTCGTCGTTAATCATTAAAGTCAAGCATTTTCCCAAGGACAGTCTTCTCGGAGATAACTTTCGGCATCAGAGAATGTACTCGTGTTTTTATCTCGTCATCTTAGTCTTCAAATAAATCACGGATACACTTGAAGCCGGCGTGTTAGCTGCTGAAAATATGTACTGAAAAGGAGCTCTATCCTACGTGATCGAGACACCTTGTGGGAAGTTTAAGTACATGTTCATTAATATTAAAGGGAAAATAATAAATTGTTTAGGAAAATAGTAGTTGTATTATTAACAATATACTTACAATGAAATGTCATTGATGTTTTTAATCCTCAAGAAAAAATATTATAAAAACGCGGGGTGTTATTGTTTTGACAGGGAGAATTGTATTTACATTCAGTTAAGTAGTTTTATTATAGAAATGGAACAGGTTTTCTTTAAAAAACCATACAGTAATAATTATGATAGTAATTATTGATCTCGTATGAAGCTCATTATTTTTAAGAGAAGAAAAAGAAAGATAACGAATCATATCCATCAAAGAATTGTGTTTGTCTCTAGTTCCCTTTACTATAATATGAGACCGAGTACTTTTACTTTAACAAAAGGAATTTATATTTAGTAATTTAATATTTTAGTCTTATTAAAAAAAAAAACTGATATTTTTTCTGTGCGGAGATACCGAGGCAATCAGTGACCTAAAATAATAACCAAATTTGAATTCCATTCAAAATTACAACTTTATCGGAGAATAATTTTTTTATGCTAGTTTACTAAACTGAAAAATGTTACTAAATCTCTTACTGTCTTAAAAAATCTTAAATTTACAAAAAAAAAAAAAAAAAAAAAAAAAAAAAAAAAAAAACTGTAAGCGAGAAAACCAATGTATTCCATTTATTTTTCATTAACTCTCTGTATTTTTTAGAGACTTTGTTTTTCAACAGTAGACATCCGTTATTTAAAAAACTGTTAAATTCTCATATACTTTGACGTTACTGTTAAAAACAGAAAGTCTGTAAAATAATTACAGGAAAAATATGTTTAGTAAATTGTAATCGTGGTTGGCATCAGTCTATGCTATTTTCACAGTGCACAGGTTACAGAATTAATGTATCCCAGCCCCCCCAAAAAAACCCTTAATTATTTTATCTTCTTTCACATGCTCACGAACCCAAAATCCTCCCGCAGGTTCTCAACCGTGGTAATAAAATCCGACTTCAACCATGACTCAACACAGAGAGAGAAAGTAAAACAGCAACCCGACCGCTTCTTCACACACTTATTCAAATTACAATGAGGCCCAGTCATAAAAAAGATCCTTCTCTCTCAGCAAACGTCAATTCCCTTTTAATGAATATCCTATCTTGACCCGAGTGAGGCATCCTCTGATTCCAATTCAGATTTATGCCGTCTGGCCGCCAAGGTCGAATAGACGGCCATCAGGAAAGGATGGGAAGACCAGCAAATGCAGTGGTGACTCAACTGCCCGATAGGGGAAGAGTTTTCTGTTTTCTGTATAGTGGTAACTCACATTTTTGTGGGTATGTATTAATAAGTTATTTAATTTTCTCTGGAGGACAAATCTTATGGTTCTTATTCATGGGCAATTGGGAAATCATCAGCTATGCATTGCTAAGAACTTTCTCCCATTCTGCACTAATCTGAACTGATTTTTTGTTATACTAGTACAGTCGACTCCGCTTAATGTGATCACTTTTTGTCCAAGAGTAGAATGATAACAATATCCGATTGATGAAAATAAGCGATTTGATACTTGTTTGCTTCAAAATCACAACTATGTAGTCCTAATTGAAGTACTTAATGCGCTTACCTAGAATGTATTCAATAATTTTTACATTCTTTAAGAAAAAAATGAGAGTGGAACATATAACACTAATAAATTAATGACTCCGTTTGTATGATTATGTATTAATATCGGCCTTCAAACGATAAATAAAGGATTTTTTTAGGGGATTTCACCAGATTTTAATAAGATTAAGCGATATATTGATCACATAAATCATAAATCGATACATTTTGGGGTGATCAGGACCACAGTTGACTGTATTTATTTCTATTTGTTTAGCAGACCCCAAAAATACTAATGTTATGTTCTTTCTATTAACAAAAATACCCATGTCTAAGATCGGCTTTTTCACGTACGATGCTGATTTCTTCAACCAAACTAATGATTCATTCAAATGTAGAAAATTATTCCTAACTTCATAATTATAGTAGTATATTTCACATGAAAATAAACCATCTTTGTAAAGCCAAGAAATTCGAACAATTTATTGGCGCCTAATTCCTAGAAAACTATTTTCGAGGCTTATTTTAATAATTTTTTTTTGATGTTTTGGAATGTTAAGAAGAGGGATTATTTTATGAAATAGGAAAAATTTCTTTCTTCTACATTGAAATTATTATAATTAAATTCTCCTAACTGAGAATTCAAAATATAGAGATGCTCAAATTGTTGACTGATTTACCAAGAAGTGTCTTCTATAACTCCCCCGCAAAATTTCCAACCGGAGAGGAAACTCCATAACTCATCGTTAAACAATGAACACATCATTTAAATATCCGTCAATGCGGAGCTGCATTTCTAAATCTCAGAACTTTCAAAATTGCGACATTTCTGTTGACGAAGAAGAGAGCGATTTTTGCAGATGTGTGTCCCACAGACGAGTGGTGTTTAGTCACCGTTCAGAGATCTTCTCCCGAGCGTCGTCGTCTACTCTTTGGTGCAAGCACAGTGGTGTTGTGTGTGTTGGACACTTGCCAGTTGGGAGTTGAGTGTACTACTTGCCGCGTTTCCTTCTGTTTCTCCGTGATTTCCTGTTTGCTACATACATACAATGCCTGGGCAGAAATTTCAAACGCCTTTGCTGCTTTTACTCGGCTCAGAGTTTTCGGTTTCGTCCTTTAGGTTTCTGTTTCGGTTATGAAAATGAAAGCTAAGCGTGCGTTATTGTAGTGTGGAAGGAAATCCATTTCCTATTCGCCTGGGATGAGCTAGCTGTGTTCTCAGTTATTAAATTTCTCTCATTTTATTTATTTATTCAGTTGAGTAGATACTGTATACTAAGGCAATTACTTTGGTGGAATTTTTATTGCGAAACAGAGATGGAGGTTTGTTGTTTCACCTTTTGAATATGGTCATTAGATTTATTTATACCGTTTCACTCCTTGAAGACGATTTAGTTCCTTTTAGATTTTCACACCAACTTTCGGAGACTCCACTAAAATAGAAATTGCCCTCCACCTAAACCCTAATCTTCTATAGTCCATGTGTATGATTTATTTCACATGATCTAGCAGCATGCTATACCAAGTCCAAAAAGCCAAGGATATTATGGTATATGCCAAATGTTTGTGTCATCTCTGTCAATCAATGGTCGTGTCATACCTGCCAACACGCCTAACCCTCAACAACTGGCCTGCTTAGAGTTAGTTGCGTTTGGACAACTCAAAAAGGGTTTCTGTCCCCACTTATGCTATGGAGTTAGCTAAGTTAGCTACATGCAAGACTGGTAGACTAGTAGACGACTGTATCATCCTTAATGTTAATTGAACTCGTTGCCAACACTATCCTCCATAAATCATGTCGTATAACTGCACAACGACAAGGATAAGCAATGAATTCCACAGCGTTTTAACATTATTAAATTCCAATAAATATAATAGACCTAAATCCCCCCCTACTGATTTATTCTATTAACAATTTTAATTAGTAATTTTTTAGAGATGTATTTGGAGATTATTATTATTAGTGCCTAAAATATGTTTGAAACTTTACATTTTTGCCCAAAATTCATAAATAAGAACATTTATTAATACTTATATAATAATATTCTTTTAATTTTAGAATAATGAATTAGCCGTGGTTTCGAGTGACCTAACCCTTAATATTGGCTGGTTTCTCAATCTACCTCCTCAATATACCAAACAGCCAAATCGGTTTTTTTTTCTTTAATTCATGAATCTCCCATCATTAATACTACTTCATCCACAAGGCTTCTAGACACTTTCCCAACACAACAAAACTTTCGCTCACGACCCTAAACAAAACCTCTCCAACAGCGAATTATATCCCACCAAACGAAAATCATCAATAACCCTCCAGAAATAATAATTATCATTATATAGCAAGATAAAAAAAAAACTCATCGCTGTTGAGCCCGCCAAAAAAGAAAGACAAAAAGACAACGTCACAACAACCGTGGCCCGAGGCCTTCTGTCATGCACGGCCGACTCTGGGCCAGTGTCGTTCGGCTCACGTGAGCTCGTGTGTGTGGAATCGGATATAATGACTTTTTTGAAAAAGAGGCCGCTGCTTTATCGAATTGAGAATCGCACGCCGACGGAGGGACGCCCGTGGAATCGATCTTTTTGGCTGGACGCTGACCATCAGGAGTCGCTTGGACCTTGGAGATCCGTCTGGGGTGTTGGGAATTGCAAGCAGGTGGTGGGCCCTGTCGATTTCGATTTGGTCAAGGTGTTTTTTTGATCGTACTGTGTGTCCTTCGGTTGGGTTACTCGAGTTTTTTGTACATGGGTGCCTGTTGACAGTCCGTGGTGGTGGAGATCCTGTTGATCAGTGATTTTTTGGAATAAATGCATGCTTTCTGTCTTTTTGTGCTCATGCAGACCATTGGATGCGTTGCGTAATAATGTTAACTAAAGTGCAAATTCTTGCATTAACTGTTCCCTCATTCAAAAAGATACTGAAACTATTGGTGACTTTCTATTGAAAAAGTGACTTTCTAGTATTTCTAGTGACTTTTTATTGAAACTATTGGTGACTATTGGTTCACTTTCTAGTGATTATTTCAAATAAAAATGTTCAACGGTTTTGGAGCTACTAAAGGGGTAGTAGGGATATTATGTTCAGTCATGGACGGAATAGAATATCCTTTGCTATTATTCTTGAGGTACTTTAGAATCATTCAATTTTATCTATGACTGGACCTGTTAGTTTTCCTATGGCTTAATATCTATAGTATAATGTCACACCCTTTTAAAATGTTAAAAGGAATTCCTTGTTTCATAACATGAATTTAAATAAATTTGAACTTAGTTGTCCAATTTGACTCAACAGGCCCAAGATTTAACCCACAAAATATCGTTCTTTAATACACAATTATGTGCACAATTACTAAAGCCAGCTCTTTTGTAGATTACTGAGAAAATGATATTTAATAAAATGAAGATCTATGTGTGTGAACCTAAAAAAACTGTCGTTCAAAAAATATCAACGTTTAGTTTTTATACGATCATACTGGTTCATACCATGTACTCCTTTTAAAGTTACTTTTAAAAAGCAACGAAACAGAACTCCCAATCACTTTTTAATGCGGCTTTTACCCTTGCGAATAACGCTCATTTGCGAACTAATCAGAGCCTAATGGTGTCCAAAATCGCCATGAATGCAATATTAACTTCACTGGGAGAAGATTCTAAAGCCCGCCGCCGCGTAGCGATTATGCTCCAGTCCCTGTCGAAAGTACCAGCAATCTGATCGGGTATCACGTGAATATTGATTTTGCAAGGCTTAGCGTGTGATATCGTTATCTTAATGAGCCCGGGTTTATGTTTCAAAATATACGATATTTCTAAAATATTTGCCCTCCACTTGATTTTAAATGCGGCGATTTGGATGTCATTAACCTCCTTCGCCGGGAGCGATTATAAATTTCGCAGACGGTTGTCATTTTCAGGCGCTTTGCTCTTTTCTCATTTGAATATCGGACTAATGTAGCGTCGCATTTTGTAAGTGTGCTTGCTGATGACTGATTGAACTGTGATTACCCGCGTTTGTTGAGAGGTTGTCTTTTTGAGCTCTTTAAAGCATCAAACTGCTGGAGAATTTAAATTTCCTAGATAATACGTCATTGCTCAGGGGTTGATCCAGGTTTTGTTTTTTGCGGCCCATTTTTGTGAAGAAAACATTTTTTATGAGAAAGAAATTGTTTTTGTGAAAAATTGAAATCAAATTACATTTTTTTTTTCAAATTATCGTAAAAAAAATATTTGAAACAAACAATATTTTGTGAATGTTTTCTTGCAAATAATCATTAAGGTTACTAATTTTAATTTTGTAAAAGGGTCGTTCTTATGAACTTGAATTTTGTGAAAAGGCAGCACAAAGAGCCCCAATTTTCGGCTCGATTGATCCGTGTTGAGGTTTGATCAGTTTAAGTAAGATAAAATTAATTTTTTGTAGTTTATTACACTTATTAACTACAAAAAGAGGAACTATGTTAAAATTGATGTTATTTTAATTTTTTTAAATTTTATCTTTTTTTTCTATTTTATTTCTTCTGACAAATTTAAGTTTTGCAAGGTTAAGGGAGTACACATAATTACTATTTAAAAATAAAAAAACAAACCTAACATTTTCATTCATTTTGTATAAAAATAACGTAATCTTTTGAAACATATTAGGAATAAATTATTTCTATAAAGTTATTTAATTCTGAAGGTATAACACATCAATTCTAGGAGGTGTTCATTGATTTTTTGTTTGTAGAACTAATTTTTATTCATTGATTAATTTATTTTATTTTTAGAAGATTCATGAGAAAAGTTTCCATTTTTCAAAAAAAAATCGATTTGAACCGATTTTTCTCTTTGAAGGCTTGAAGATCCACTTTTTACGTACTTTCAAATTACTTCTAATGTCCCAAACATGAATTACTAGAAAGTTACTATTTTAACGCACTTTTGACCTTCGATATCAATTCATTCCCTTGAAAGAATTTTCTCTTGACTCTAATCTCCACCACACAGAGAATTATGATCGAACTTGACCCATAAAACCGGGGGAATCGTCCTGCTCGAGTGACTCATAATTCCGCTGAGTCTTTCTAATTTTGCTGAGGGAGTCTGGATCAGAAGTAAACAAACCACCAGAGAGAGCCAGCAGATTAAACAGTGTTGCGTCTAACCGCCTGTGTGAGTCATGGAACATTTCTTTCGACCAATGAATGGCCTCTTTATTCTTAAGCAGCGGAAAGTAAATGCATTGGAACATGATCTCTCGTTGGATTAGTAGAAGCTTGTCGGGGATCATTCATTAATTTAGCCTCACTCAAAAAAGGGTTAGCTTGTCACGTACGGGGCATTTTATATTAGTTAGAAATTTAAATATTCTTTAAAAGGAGTATTGGTATCCTTGATAGTTTACGTCTATTTTTAGTGTCTTCATTTCGCCAAATGTTGCTTGTATAGTGAGCATTACTGTATGTTCCCTGTAGGCATTATTGCTCATGTGTTCTAGCGTTTTAAAGAGTGTACGACACGTGTCACTGAAATAGTATCAAGTATCAAAGTCAAGGAAGTCACTGGATAAATTTTTATGCTACGAAGAATTTCCTAGGATATACACTGCAAAAAATAATCGTAAAAAAAAAAACAGAAAAGCTCTGGCAGCAAAAGTTGCCAGAGCTTTCCTTTCCACGGAGTTTCTCTGTAGACTGGACTTTTTCTGTATGCTAACAATTGTTTCGCAACTTGAGGGAACTTATCCATTGGAAATATTCTATTTTTTTTAACTACATATTGTCCCTCTACAGACTGGTGTCTCATTTTTTTCCTAACTTAGGAAATTTTAGGGGGTTATATTCCTAAATATGTTCGCAGAAAAAGTCGTTCATACAGAACAAGCTCAGTCAACAGAGAAATTCCGTGGAAAGGAAAGCTCTGGCAACTTTTGCTGCCAGAGCTTTTCTGTTTTTTTACGATTATTTTTTGCAGTGTACTAATTTATGTGTCAAAAGGGGATCCGTTCATTTGCCCATATTTTTCATTTTTGGTACCATACAACGAATATTATTTGGGGGCACATATTACCATGGTAACATCTTGCATATGAACTGTTATTTTATTAAAATCTGCTTTTGTTCTTATGGACCCAAGCGTTTTTCCTTCCATTGTCCATGACCATGACCTTGACAAAAACGCTGTTTACCTTCCGCGTACCGGATAAAAACTGCAGTTACCAAATAAATTTTTTCTCTTACCCAGCACTGAATTTGTATTGAATGACTTCCCACAAAGGGAATCAAACATCCGTCCAAAACAAAGGTCAGCCCAAATTATTTATACTACTACCAACAGAGCTGGCTAAACAAGGCGTCCAGTCAGCAGGTCACACAGCAAGCTCCCTGGCCATGGTTAAACAGAAGCATGGTTCTTTCTTTTGTTGCAAGATATGAGGTCATGATGCGATAGACACGTGTTGCTGGGATCTAATTCGAAGTCATTATCATTCATTGTTCTTTGGGAGTAGAAACTTCAGTACTTTCCTCGAAGGTAGTAGCTTTTGTCCAGTGCATTAATCTATTTGAATTGAACAATGGTTTTAAGGGACTTTCTATAATTTTTCAAGACTTTTTAGATTTCCTTTTATAAAGTAATTTTTAGTTTAATCTATAATTGAAATAGCAGTCTGCTACATTTAATTTTTCGTACCTTATCGACTGTAACCTTGACCTTGGCAGATTCTTTAGAGAATGTTTTGTGAAATTTCCAAAGTTATTTAGTTTTAAAATTATACCATCTGTTTTTTGTGCTTAGAGAGTATAGACTACTAGAATATAATTGCATAAAAATATTAAAAGATCTTTAAATATATCTTCTGATATTTGATCATATGCCATTTTAAATAGATAAACTTTCAGCAGCCCTTTAGAATACTATTTAGCTGCCTCATCAATAGTTTCTTTCAAGGGAGTACCTCTTATTGTCTTTTTAATCAAAAACTTACTTTTTAGTAGTATTTTAGTTCTTAGTCTTTTTAACTACTACTTTTATTAATGAAACGTAACGAACAGTTCTTATATTTAACCTGCTTATTTATTTATCATTCCAATCAATACACCTTTCCAGCAAACATGCAGTAATATCAAGTTTTATTTTGAACTTCGAAAATGAGCATCGAATCTTATGATAAGAGATAAGAAAGTTTCAAATAAAATATGATATTGTTTAGATAAATGGCAATAGGAGACTAAGATAAACACCACTGACTCGTGCCTCTGAAGTAATGTAATTAAAACCGGACACCGCCATATCAGTTCTCTGATCATACCGCTATTGTATCGCGAAGATTGAAGATTTTATAATTGCGCGAAGGAAGCTAATAGTAACTACTGTTGCCATGATCTGTTGCATTTTATGTCTGTTATTTACACGGATTTCAGAATTTCAAAGCAATAGAAATTGCTTTAGAAACTGAACATTGGTCAGAAATAAAGAGAAACAAACCATTGTAATATCGTCTAAAATTTGGTGATAAATATCCAGATGTGTCCCTTGAAACTTATTTCATTATAACGCGTGCTGAGAATTTCCTTGTCCTGAGGATATTTTGGGTTCCGTGGTCGGCAAGAAGGATTATTTGAGGAATAATTTGGTCTTGTGAGATTGTAGTTTTCTTTCCTTTTGTTTTTTTATCGCACATTTAATGAAATTAGTGTATTTTATACTCGTTACAGGTTGTCTTGTGATTTTAATTTGTGTATCAAGAGTAAGATCACTCTTTGTAGTTTAAAAGATTCGTTTGATTTTAAACTAAGGTGTTGTTTTCTGGTTGAAATTTAGATTGACTAGCTGGCGTCTGCTATACATTGCTTTATTCCCTGGATATAAGATACAACAAGAAATAATGTTTTCTACCCTATTAAATTACCATGCAAGAATGTTTAGCATTCGAAATGCATTGCCTTTAGATTATTTATTGAAATATTGCTTCAAAATTCAATTCTCTCCCGAAAATAGATGTTTCTCATTTCTTACCAAATCACAAAAAGAAGAATCAGTTCATTTGCTCCAACCCACACACCCTATCTGCATTCGAAATGGATCAATCCCTCCCCAGTGACATTTCCCGTCACACCATCCCTTCCATAACCCAATAAAATTGTCCCCAAACCTCATTACACCTCGTGGAATCGTTCAGACAAACGTTCTCGGGACCGGAATCATATTATTCTCCTCTTTAGATATCACGATAGACTCCCCCAACCCCAATTTAAAAACTCTCTCCTCCCTAGGCATCAACACTCCCCAGTCGTGCCAAAGGAGTTGGGTAGGGGACTTTTCCTATTAAAAAAGCATCCCATGCTTTTGATGGCTTTCTTTCCCTTCCTTCGCTAGGTCGATGACTGGTACACTCCCCTAGATTTGGTGGCCGTTGCCATGGAGACCTGGACGTCTGTTCTCCGTCTGGACTCCAGCCCCTTTTCTTTGGAGAGAGAGAGGGAGGCTTACGAGATCGATGGGTCTTTTCCCCCCAATTCCAGGTTTTCCCGAAAATTTAGGACAACATGTGGTCGGTGGAGTAGTGGTCAGAATTGGGGAAGACGTGGAAATGGGATCTCGGGAGGGTGATACATTGTTGGCTGCTGGAGGAGGAGATTCGGGAGTCGTCTTCTTTATGTATTGCGTTTGGGAGATTTCGATTGGGATGGAAGAATCGAAATCGGTCTTTGTGTCGATGGGTTTGAGATTACTTTCATTGCAGGTTTCACATGACGGATGGGTTGTCACCAGGACTTCCATTAAATGTTCAAAATGTTTCTACTGATTTTATATTTGGATAGGATGTGTATCAAATCGAATTTCTGTATGTCTTGAGATGATAGGAAAGTTCATAATGTGTGTGACTCCGTATGCATCATCGTAGGAGATAATTCCATCACCGTCAGGGTAACTAAATAAGTCTCATAAAAGTTTAGAGAATGAAAGTCAGGATTTAAATTTTAGGTGTGTATGTGATTTGTTAGATCTATTTGCGACGATGCAATAGAGTGTGGAATCTCGTCGAACTCGATTTGAAACGTAGTACGAGTAATAGTGATGATGAAATTTTTCACTGAAGAGATTTCGTTATGATTATATTTATGTTTTAAATTAACAAGTCCTACTTACAAAAAGTAGACGATCATTTCTAATTATACTGGACTTTGTCAAACTTAAAAATACTTTTTAGAGGGTAATAAATTTCAAAAGATGGTTTTTAAGATTTTTATTCTCATTTATTTTGGTTAAAATAAATATTTCTTTAAAAAAATGGAAATTAATTTGCTATATATTTACGAAAATAAAATTTGCTGATGTAATGATTGACCTTGTAAGCGAATGAATGTGGAACGACTCAGTTCTTGTGTAAAGCCCTGCTATCTGCCCTTCACGGAGACATTTTAAATTTACATGTACTTTTGTAGTATTTTCCATCTAAGAGGATTCATGGCATGACTAGAAAAAAAATATTCCGTGGAAACTTTTTACTTGTTGTAATATAATAAATAAACTTTTCCATTTTCTGCGAAGATACGAGCATTGAAATTGACACCTTTTAAAACAAAGCAAGGCATTAACCGACATTTCAATCCAGACGTTTTACAGCAGTTGAGTCCCACCAAAACAATCCTCTTCTCCAATCAGCAGCGTCCAAAGAGAGAACATCCTCAGGGCTTTTATAGAGTCGTTTTTATCTCATTGAGCGAAACTCCTTCCTCGAATTCCAATCATTCGGCTTCGCAATTCAACACCAATTCTCTCCTCCGCTCAATTGCCGCCAACAGTTTTTCCAGAGAAATCTATTATCTTTCCCATGGATCGTTTTCATTGTGGTTCCAGCCGCATCTTTCGCCTCGGGGCCCCGCGTGTAGAGAGAGAGGGGTTGGTGCGAGCGGGGGGTTATTAAGATAGGGACCGACTAACTTCTTTACGACCGGAAATCTCATTAAGCATGCCCGCAATGGGCATCTCGCATGCTGGGCTTGATGTGTCTTTTCTCCCCGGGTTTGATTTATTTTTTTTATAACGTAACTACCTTTGCAATGATTGTTAGTTGTTTGGAGGGGGAGTTATGGAAGGTTAATAAATGGAAAGGGTATTAAAGTTGCGTGTGATAAGGGTTTTGTGGGTTTCTCTCGACGTTTTGGCTTTCAGACAAGTATAACATGCAAACTTATTGTTCAATTTGGAAAATAATTTTACTTGGATTTATCTTTATGGGGTTCAGTGTGAATCAACAACTTCGTCATATCAACAAATGCAGTGTGAATAACGACTGTACTAACTTGTTACATATTAAAACTTTGTGCATCATTATAAAAACTGATTTTGTAGATCAGCTAAGGAACATAGGAGCATAGTCAAAGGGAGTGATTTCGAGAGGTATCCCTCCCCGAAAATAAGAAATTTATATATTTTGAAATGATTGATTAGGAAAGGACGAAAATTACTCCGTATCCCCTAAATTCCTATACCCCCCTCAGAAATTTTTCTGGCTACGCCGCTAAAATAACATCTAAATTTTCTCTTCTTCAAAAGCACAAGTCTTTTACAGGCCAAGGCAGACTCGCAGATTCTCCTCGATCTGGCCCTGTCTGGTGCGACGGCCAGCCATCGATTTTAACTCCCCAATTTTCTCTTACTTAATAATTATACTTCAGACCTACTTTACGAAGTTTTGTTTGGAATCCATATTTTTATCCTATAGACTACAGCTTTATGCTGGATAGTGAATAATGTATAGAGCTGAGAAGAATGTTCTTCTCGTTTTACCCGTCCGTCACTTCATTCACTTAGAAACATTATTATATGATGCAACAGCTGATATAACCAACCTGTTTTCATCATTCAAAAGATTCCTTCACAACGAGCTTGCGTTTCTTGCTCCACCACAAAAAATTTCCCATGGAAATGCCTATTTCTCACCATCTCCTCATCTTCGGAATATTCATGAGCAGCTCGGTTTTTTCATCTCATTCCGCAACTTCCTCCTCTCAAAACTTCGATGTTGCCAATCCACGGCGTCTTAATTAAGTCCGGAACCATCGATAGAGCACGCGGCTATTAATAGCGGCAGCACATCACGTGCAGAGGCTTTTTCGTTATCGTTTGGGAAACCCGGGCGGAAGCTTGAAAATACCCCAAAAAAGAGGCCACTTGGTAATCGCTTAGTTAGCCTTGTTTCGTTCTGCCCGAGCAGGCCACCCGCTTGCCATGTGTCCCTCGTAAACGCCTGAGCCGGGCATTAAATAAGTTAATTAGTTTGAAAGTATCGCTTTAGTGGCAACACTCAGGTGATTTGCTTGTTGTTCGGTTTTACCTATTGATTGGTGGTTTTAGCAGTGGTTATGTTGATTGGTTGCTTTACGGCCATTTTTTTTATTGATCAGTATAGTAAGGTGTGAAATAATTTTTCGAGATCATTGGGGTAACTTATTAGTATTACAGCAAAGGGAATTGGAATCTGATTGTTCAGTTTGAAGTTTTCTCAAAATGCTAGTGACCTTAAGTTCAGGTAAAGTTAGGAGATAATAATATGATTAATTAATTTTTTTAAAGTATAAAATTTAATTTAATCCATAAGAAAATCGACGAAAATCCCTCGTTGGAAAAAATTTTATTTGCTCAATAAGTACAATTTTTAATTTTTGTGGCTAAAAAATATTGCTTTCTGTCAATTATTAATTTTTTTAATCATAATCATCAAACTGTGGATGTTTTCTTTAAAAAAAAACTTTTATTTATACTCAGCATAATAGTATTATATTTAATAAAGTATTTGTGATACTATATCAAGAAATTCTTATAACATTTTCTTTCTTAAAAAGGAACGAAATTGTATCATGATACTTTCTACTATTAAAAATAATTTAATGAAAGTCAAATTAATTTTTTTACAAATCACTCAGTTTCTATCTACTTATAGGAAAATTTTGTTACATCAAGTCATCTTCTATACCCATTTTTTTTATCAATTTTTATCGTTTAAATAAAATAAACAGCTAATTATTCTATTAAATATTTTTAGGTTATTAGATTCCATACTATCTCAATACTGCATTCAAATTAATACATGAAAGCCTTACACATAGATTTTTCCGAAATTTAAACTAACTGAAACTTACACAATCGAAACTCCTGATCTCACAGATGTAAATAATAAATTTCTTCACGGCCCTTTACACATCTCGCCTCCAACAAAACACAACGAAAAGGGGCTTTTGAATGTCTCGCGATCTATTATTTTACTTCACGCACCATCTGTTCTGGCCACTGGGGAACAAGTGCCGCATCCTTATCTTTTGCAGCAGGGGCTGGAAACAGAAGCCCGTGGTACGCTTCGCCCACGCTTTTGCTTTAGGATCCAGCCATAGTGGTGGGCCTTTCTTGATGAACGACCGGAGCCTTTTATAAGCGCTAGACGGCGTGGGAAGGCTGAATTTTGCCGAGTTTGAATGGTTGTGGAACAGGGTCTTAACCTACGCTTTTAGGTTAGGTCTATTTTTGGTTTAGTTGAGTGGTGAAATAGATTGGTGGAATGCTTTTTGAGTTTGTGTGGAATGGTAATAGGCTTTCTCTAACACTTTTACTTGTAGAAAAATGGAAAGCATTTTTCATGTGGGTTTATCCCGCCTTTAAATTCAAATACTTTTACTACTTCAAAACCAACATAATTTTGTGTTATATTTCTTGGAGCAAAAATATTTTACTGACCAAAATATGTATTTTTCTCCCAAAATCATATTTTACCTTTTTATACATGCTAATTATAAAAATATCATTATACTAATTTAATCAAGTGTTAATATTTTTTTAAGTGATACAATACTTATTTGTGTCTACTTATCGTTACTTATATTTGTATTATTGTTAGTAGTATTGCTGATGTAGTTAATTTTCTGTTACTTTAATAAATGAACTCATTTTTATGTTTAATTAAATATATGAATATTATCACATGGAATTAAATTATGACCTAGATCAGAATATGTAACACCAGCTGCTTTGAATATGTTTTAATTTTTCTCTTCGTTTACTTATGACACCAAAATCAGTTGGTCTTTAGAGAGAGTTAATTGATTGAAAAAGAAGCTATTATAAGAACCTATTTTGATCCAAAAGCTGGTATTCCCTATTCTTAGAAATGATTTTTTAACATGATAAGAACCATTCTGTATAAAAACTTAAATTGGAATTTGCATACGACTGTATTTGATATTGTCAGTTTGAGTGTGTGGTTTCCTATTTGTGTGTAACAGGGAAGTTTGCCTCCAGTCAATCAGCTCTCTCATATTGTCTCTTCGACAGAATATTTTTTATTCTTTCCTCTGGTTTCTTGCTTCCTGAATCTTCTCTCTTTACTCCTTAGTAAAACAGTCTGAATATTTCATTTTTGTGTTAATGTTACCAGCTTATGCTTAATATGCTCTTTACTATATAAATCAGTGATAAGAATATTGTAACTGATCCTTTGCTTGAGAGATGAAATCCAAGTAGTTTGTACACAAGAGGATCATGTGTACAAAAATATTCCCATTATTCAAAATGACATAGAAAAACGTTCTTTTTTTTAAATGCATTTCAAAACATTTTATGAAAATATTTCATCCAATAAAGAGGTCATTGCTCCTCGCTCAACTATAAGAATGGGAGATTAAAAGACGCCGCATTACACACTTGCTCGTTGTTGGTCTAGTGCCGACGTATGCGTTGGCCCTGGTTCAAATGCCATCTTAGTTTAATGAATGGTTGTTTGACACAATCGGAAACAGATACGACTCGGCGACATCTTCGGGGATAAGTGGGTTCATCGGAACACATGTCAGTGTCTGTGAATGAATGACTGCTCAAAGCATGGGAAGAATACGTTGTGTTTGGATTACATTAGATTATACCTAATTGATAGTGTTGGTTAGTGTGGTTTAGATAAATCAGGGTTATTGAATATAAGTGATGATTACTGAGTCTTGATATCATTCCGATTCATTGCTGTAAATCGTAAAGTATTTCGAAGTATGTCAAAGAAAAGGTAAAACCTAAGCTGCACTCCCCTAATGACAAAATGGAAGTGGGGGAAAGGAGGTTTTATATTTTTATGTAACTAAATCTTGATCGAGACCTTAATAATGAAAACGTTTTGTTAGCAACTCCTAAGATATGCATCTATTTAACTAGTTTTTGTAGTCACTGCGTTGATGTTTGAAGAAAATTCCATCTTCTCTAATAAAAAAACAAAAAATTTTGAGGATGTTGCAATCTTTGTTTTTAAGTGCAATAAACTTCTTAGGATATAAATATAAGTTTTTATGTCAATGTATTAATTATACGTACTAAAGATGAATTGTATTTTTAATTGCTACAAAAATGTAGATTAGGTTGAACTTGAAAAATATTCCGCTGAAATTGTATTGATAGACGGTGACTTCAACATACAGATAGAAAGAGAGCGATGTTAAAAGTGAAATAAATGTATTTTGAGACATGTAGAGAGCTTTTTCTCTATAAAGGACAATTTAGTTCTGCGTAGAGGTACATAAAAAGCTATAAATGCATTTCGAGGCATCTAAGAAACTTTTCTCTGTAAAGGACAATTTTATTCTACCTGCTTGTAACACCGAATGTTGAAATTTCAAGCTAGGGAAAACCCGAAAGCGTTTGGTAAAATTGTCTTTATGCGAATGCTTTTACTTTTTCCCATTATCTGCTATTAAAAATTCATATCAGGGCACACCAAAAAAATGTTAAGCATGATATGGTTTAAAAGCATGTTCTTAGAGTGACAATTTTTTACGTATTTCTTACGTTCAGTAGGGAAAAAACTCGCTTCATAGTGGATTCCTTCATGGTTTTTGAATAATTTTACACCTTTTCTTTTTCTACTTTATGAGTCACGTGCAAGCGGTTTACGTTTTAAATTAGAAACTTGAATACTATTCATTTTTATTAAATTTACTGATGATTTGTCTTACTTGATTTAATGAAATTCTATAATAAACTCTAATTCTAATAAACTAACATGATTTAATAAAATATAAATATTTAAATTATAGGTAAAACTATAAATGTATGTGTAAAACTGAGTTCCCTAAATTGCATTGTGCTTTTGGACCAATATTCCTGCATTCTGAATTAGAGTTTATTCTTAAATTTTAATTAATGGGTACCAGATACTATACAGGCTAGCTGAGTTTTGAATAATGAAAACCATTTGACAACTTTTCCCGCTAGGATCGCCTCGTATCCTACCTAAACGTACCATACGTATTAGATTTAGTGCTTTGCCAGATGACAGTTATTGCCATCTACATTTTTAATTATTTCCGTATCTCGACTAGCCTGTATAGTATCTAGTAAGCCGTGGTTATACTTCTCACGAATACAAAAGTGTGGGTGTATTTATTTGTCCATGACTTGACGTCAATGCTTGGCCCAGTGTTACTACACTTTCCCCAGTGTTTCTACACTCCTTCCCAACTCCTTTCCGCCTCGTTTGGCGGCTGCAAATCTTGCGTCGTTGCAAAAATAATGACGATGGGGCCGCGCACACATTCAGCCATCTCTTGCTATCTTTCTCAACTCTGTAGAAATGTTTTTTTCTCCTCTCTCGATTTTTTGGGGTTCTGCCGCTACAGTAACAGTTGAATGAAAGCATAAACAGTGCCACGCCGTATGGGTTTTCGCTCCCCTACCCGACTTCTTAATGATTATGTGAGGGAAGTCATTATGTAGAATATCTGGGTCATAAACATTGGGCTGGGAGGTTTTTTCTATAGCTGAGTAGGGAGATTCTCCCCTCTAATTTTCCTAAGTTTCAGTCCAGGGCTGAAAAAAAAATTATTTTTTTGTGTGTAATTTAGAAATTTTTCTCGAATAAAGTTTTTGTGCAGAGTGATTTAGAATTTTATGAGGGGATTTGTAGCTGACTCTTGGGGGTAAACTATTGCACTTGTCGTGTCACAAGTTTTATGGATAACAAGATAAATCTTCCAAGCTAAACTCATAGAAATTGTCAAAAAAAAGTTACAGGATTTACAAGAAATCTGAAAATACGTATACTGTGTAAACTAACTGTGGTATTGCTACTTCAAAGCTACAAAAATTAATACCAATGAAAATATTTAATGCCTAACGAAACCTTACTTGGTGAGGATGATGATTATGAGAAAGGGATGATGCTTCCCATTTGGATATTATGAAATTTTAAAAAGTTGTTTTGTAACTTCCAAGTAACTTTTTCAAAAAAAAAAATATCTTATAGTACTTCTTTACGTGTTTAGTCTTTAGCTTTCACACTTTTATGAATGTAGCTATACTATTATTTTTTTAAAAGGAATTGTGTATCACGTTTGTAAAAAAAATAGAATTAAAAATGTTTATAGAGTTTTTTATGAACAACCTACTATTTAAACATAATTTTTTTCAACGTTGTGATATCAATTTATTTTGAATTTCTGTGAAGAGATCTTATTCAGTGTGTTTTTTGTTGAAGTTGGTGGGGGTTTTTTTTCGAAATAAGCCGTATTAACTCCATCCGCGATGCAATTGAAGAAGCAAATTTATATTTCCCACCTAGCCGTATTGATCACCCGAAATGGTTCTAAGTCCAAAAATATCCCCCATACGCGAAAATCCTCGACAATTCTCACTTCGATTCGTGTCGTTCGAATAAGAACCGCGACGAAAACGTGTACTTTTCCCGAACTTTGTGAGATACAAATGTTCCATTGTACCGGCAATCGAAAACCAATTCCCACCATAACGTAGTAGTAGTAGCAGTAGGATTTTCCTCGGGAATCCTTGCCGGCTTTTGGCACGCAGCCAAGAAGGCCGTTGCCATGCCAACAAGCGAGTTGAGTTCTCTCCCTCCTCCTCCTCCTCTCACTCATCTCTCTGACTTATTCCGAGGGATCTTGTAGTATTTCGCCTTCAATCGCTGGAGGAGAGAAAAACTTTTTTCCCGAATCTGGTCACGTGGATCGCCATTTTTTTCCCCGTTCCCTTCTTCTGCCTTTCGCAGGTTTGTTTTGTCTGACGAGAGGTTCTGCCTTTTGAATGAGGGTCAGAAATCATCATGACCTCGTTACGGTTCTTTGGTTCCACACAATGCGCTCGGATCCGAACTTAACACTGAACGGAAGGTGCCTTTTGCTAGTGAAAGTTTAGACAGGTAGTTTTTAGTGCTGCGCGCGCGTGTTGTTTTTGTTCGGAGGAAGTGGCATCCTCGCTGCTCCTTTGGTTTCATTTTCCGTAACGTTCTTTAAAGACCTTTTGGTTCAAGGAAATCAAACTAAATCGAAAATAGAAGCAATATTTCATTAATATTTTAATTTATTTCTCAAATTCTTTAGATTTTTTTTAAATATATATTACAACTTCAGAATTCAATTAAGTCTATTTATACAAATGCCATTTATCCAAATTAATTTCTCCTACATATTCATCTTTTTATTCCATTAAGTCGTATAGAAACTTTACTACTACGTTTTTAGAATGTAGTACTTTATTCTTTTAATGAGTATGTTCAAGTCATTCAGATCTTTTGGAAACTGTTTTCCCCATAGGAAAAATCAAAATCAAAATTCTCAAAATCAAAAGTTTGTTTTCGCTTCAATGAAGGAATATTTTTAAAAAGAAATCCCTTTAAATTTGTTCTTTTGTTTGCTTGTTTATTTGCCATGTGGACTATCATATTTGGCTCATATTCAAACACATTTATAAAAACCCTTATTTCTGTAGCCAATATTTCCCCAAAATGTTTCTCGGAACACGATAAAACCCCGTCACACAAAAAACTTCTTGTCCCACTTAGCCTCGCAACTTACTCTAAAGAAACCGAACAAAAAAAAAGAGAACTTTCTCCTCCATACTTACTTAACTCCAAAACGGAAGATAAAACCTTATCAATCCCTTTCCCCAACACCATTTAATTACGTGTAAAATAATTTTCCCACGATTAGAACACCCGCCCCCACTCTTTATTCCATGTTGAGCCCTCCATCGCAGCAGCCTTAAAAAACGTTCCTTTTCGGCGGGGCGGCTGGAGGGCGAACTGATAGGACTTCTCTTTATTAAATAAACACTCAATGGAGTGTGAGAGAAAGAGGAAATGAGCTGATATGCCCGATTTTAGATGGCGAAGGTCAATAGGAGATCTTTTGAAAGCTCTCGGGTCGACAGAGGTCGAACAGTGGCTTCTGTATGAAACTGGTGGGAAATTCAATTTTTTTTATGGGGACTGTTGTGTTTTAATTTCTCCCATGTTTGGGGTTATCGAATAGTTTAATTTGGAATGAACCTGTGAACAAATTCAGCTTTGATATCAATTTACTTTAGTTTTTGTGTGTTAAAAATTGGTTCATGATTGAAATTATTTGTTTTAATGAAGCTCCAATTACTGTGACCTAGAATGAGGATGTGATAGATGAAATTTATTAATTAAAATTTTGATTCTGTTAAAATACATCATACTAAAAAAATGAGAGCATCAAAATTGTACACTACTGTTTATTTTCTGACAATTGTATTCCTAAACCAGTAAATTGTGTGATATGTAATCTAATAATTCATAATTAAAATATTTCGTGCAAGAATCAATGAAATTTTAAAATTTATTGAAAGTTCATATTGAACAAAGGGGGATAACGCCAGGAAAGTAATTTTTTTGACTCGGTTTATACAGCAAAAATGCTTTAGTTTTCTAGAATATTAGTAAGAAAAACGTGTAAAAAACATAAAATTATGGATATGCTCAAAATAATAGTGTTTTTGGTAAGTGTAGGAAATAAGCGTTTGGAAAATATCAATGCATATTAAAAATTATATATCCTCCTATCTTGTCAACACAGTCAAATTTTGGCGGCATGACCTAATGTAAGTTATTTTCTAATTCCATTTTCATTGAAGCCACGTTCTTTCTAAAAAAGGGGATGTTAAGAAAAAAAAACAGACTGAGTGATTTAGCACTCCCCTGATGGTTTCACCACTACAAGTCAATACCATCATTTACAATGTAAAAAAAAAATCCCCAAATCCACTACATTACATCTCTTTCCATGTTCACTTCATAAACTCTCTCTACGGTCATGAGCCCCGACACAACGAGCGACACACACTTCATGTAGAATAAAAAACGAGTTCCATTGTGCGGTCCTTCCCCGTGCTCAACCGCCGTTTTGTCCACATCGTGCATTACACCTGTGCCGCAGGTATAGAGAACCTCGTCAGGTGTGGGCTTTCTCTCCTTTTGAATGAATCCATGGGATAAAAAGTGATTTTCTCCCCACTTTTTTTAATACTCTTCAACTTTCTTCTTTCTTTTAATCTACGTCTTAATTTAACTCTTTACAAGAAATTGATGTAGCAGTACGATTAGTTGGACTCTGAAGAGTTTGTGTTTCCTCGGATTTTCAAATTTTACAGGGGTAAATGAAGTGTTCTTCGGTAAGGGGCCATTCATTAATTACGTAAGGATGAATTTGGCAATTTTGGACCCCCCCCCTACCCCCATGTTAGGGTACGTAAGATTTTTCAAACCCCTCCCCCCCCTATTCTTACGTAAGATTCCATTTCGTTTTTCAAAATAATAAAATGTTAAAAAAGGATCAGTTACACAAAATCTCTCAGTTTGACGTAAATCAAAGATTTTTATTTTTCAACAGATAAGTAATATTCTTGCTGTTAACTGCATATTACCATTATAATTATTATCACTAGTCTTTAGAATACCATTTATCAGTAATTATTAACTTGGAAAATCTTACGTAAGAATGGGCTTGACCCCCCCCTACCCCCAAGTAAAGGTATGTAGAGATTTTTCCAACCCCCCCCCCTCCCCCTCGGGACCCTTACGTAATTAATGAATGGCCCCTAATCACACACAACACTTTTTATTACCGTTTTTATTTCATGAAACAAAAATTGATAATTATATTTTATTTTGGATTAAAAACTGAGAATCAGGGAGGTTGCCGCCCCTTAGATTCGCTCCCACGAATGATGATAAAATTTTCTCAATAATTTAGTTGTTTGGAATGAAAGTGATGTTGTAAGTCCACCAAATATAATTTTGAGTGAAGGAATGTTTTCTGCTATTGTGCCTGTATTGTTCGTAAAGAAGCTATTTTAGATTTAAGCCACTTTCAAAACTCAATCGTTTCAATCTATTAGTATATGGAGTTTTTTTTTGTTATGATAGAAAATAAGATTGTTTAGGTGTGTTGGGTTTAAAATTTAAATATCCTGAATATTGAATATAATAACTTGGTGTTATCTAGTTCTGAGTGTATTTATTTTTAAAAGCTTTTATCCCATGTTTCGTACAACGTGTTTCCTTTGTTGTGAAGCAAAACAGATATTAATAATATGAGAAATCGGCTCAAAATACAAATGTGAATTTGCAGTACTTTTTCTTTCTGAATTTCACTGTAAAAAATTACCCGACTTTTTTTTTACCTGTGTAGTGTAAACGAAAAAAAATCTTTGTATTGAAGACAACACCCGTAATAATAATGTTATTTCTTAGCTTTTAATTAAGATAAACACAAATTTTTGGTATTAAAACTGGAAGAGTACCAAAATTACGATGAGAGTAATATACATTCATTAATTAAGAAATCAAATGTTAAAGGATGCTTTGGAGAAAGGAAAAGTAAATCCCCCAGGGAAACCTAAAACTTAATGTTTTAATTAATTGGTTGATGCATAGAAAGCTTATGAGCATGGTTAATTTATTCGCCAGTATGGGGGAAAGTAAATTTCGGAGATGAAACTATCGCCTGTGGGGAGGGATTTAATTGAGGGCTGAGGAGACTGGAACGTTGTTTTCATTGAAGCTTCTACGTAATTGGTTTTTGGGGGGGGCAATGTCTTTAATCAAAGAGAAAATCGATTTAATTTTTGAAGAGTTTTGCTCTTTGAATGGTGAAATCTCATAAACTCTGATGATATTTTAATTAAACATTATTTATGTTTCTTATTCCTTTTTAGCTTTATATATTGTTTATATTAATGTATTTTATAAAGAAAACTTCTGAAAAGCAAATTTGCTGGTTGAACGTGAAAGTTTAAATAAGTAAAACACACAGTTAAAATTGTTCATGTTCATGTCAATAATAAGTAACACCTATCTATCTATATGTATTTAGATACACTATCATTTTAGGGATTACTATATCTAGGGATTACGACACCATAGTTAGTAATTAAAATCCCCAACTGATACACTCAAAAATATAAAATAGACACGATTGTATTACAACATGAGTATTTAATTTGCCCGATTTGTGGTGTAAGAATTACACAAAACTTTGTTTGGGCTGAAAAACTTCAAGCTTTGTGTAATAAAAGAAATGTTATGTAGGTTCGTAGGTATCATTTAAAAATATTAGTATAATTAAGGTATTTTTTCTTACTTATTTATACTTTTCTTCGTGATGTATGTGTCAGCACTACGTGTTCTTGCTCAATGATAATTGGTTGCTTCTCCACATAGGAAACGGATGTCAGATATGAATGCCCTCTTTTCCTATATAGTGTGAATCAGAAAAGGGATGACGTTCGTTAGTTTCTTTTTATACGGAACTTAAAGAAGTAGTTTGAATCTGGTTTTGCCTATGAGTAACACACGGGTCCTTAAAATACTTTTTTTTTTTCAGTTATCAAACTTGCGACCATAGAGGGTAATGTGTAATGATTAGATTATTAACTGGTTTTAACACCTTAATAACTGCTTCTAATATGCCACCATATCTAAAGTTAAACAGTAAGGTAACTTGTTTCTGATAAGTGATAATATGATAAAAGTGGTTTTCCTTAGAAACTATCTTAGCAATGCGAAAGCTTCTATGAAAGATCTATGAATATTCTTCTATTCTTCTTGAAAAAGTTTTAATAATATAACCATCTCTAAAACGATTTTTAATATCACTATATATGAAACCTCTTTGTTTAAAAATCTTTTAAGTTAAAAACACGAACGTATTTTAAAAATATAAACTAATTAAAACATACGGAATCCTCAAGAAGACGATTGATAAATCGAAATAATATATTATGCTTTCATAAAATGTTCAATTTCCTTTGTACGTAGTTGTTACCGTAAAAAAAATTTTTTACGATAAAATACCAAACTAATGCAGTCCAATTTCTATTCATATCCCCCCCTAGTGTCTGATACAGACTAAAAGTAAATTTTCCTCTCTGAGTTCGTGTGTATATAGTTCTATCTCCCGATATCTATCGACAATTTGATAGAAATCCCTATTGGTATAAATATCCGTACTTTTCCCATGAGAAGGGATGAATCACTGGTATTTCTATGCAAGTGGTGGGGATAGTCATGGGGCGAAACGGTGATGTCAAACTTCCATTCATCCCACACCAATCTCAATGTAAAACGCTGCCCTTGATGAGGAGTGAATCCCGCATGAATGTCCTCTTTTAACATCATTACGAAGTCCCGTTACCCAAAGACTGTTTGATTCTTATCTCATTGGTCGTAACCTCCCGCTTGCTTCTTGCTATTGTACGAGGCACGTCTGGCTAAATTTTAAATTATCACCACACTACGCAGCGAACAATGCGCGAAGTGCAGTTAAAAACTCAACAGGGAAAGTTTAATAATGAAGGGGTGGGAGAGTGTGGTCGGATATGACGTTCCATTTATTGAATGTTCGTTAAATGGAGCATTCTTTGTGTGGAGTTAGGATGACCTTTTAAGGAGACATTTAACTTAAGTTTTAAAGGGCATACGACTTTTCCCTGTTTTCCTTTAAGTGCACTTTTTAACCCAAGACATAAGTTCCTTTTCGTAGTGTATTTTGAATGACAGGGAAATAAAATATTGGAACTTACGAAGAATGTTAATTTTTTTTTATAAAATATCTTGTCATAAAAGCTTTAAAATGCATCTTATGAGTTTTGTTAACCCTTCAAATATTTAATTTCTAATTGGGTTTTTAAATTAATCAGAACAATAAATACATAGTTTTTATTTTATCTTTCTTCTTTAGTGTATAAATTCTAAATATTCTTCCTATTTTCAGTCGTAAATCTGCCCATTATTTCTCCACTCTAAATTTCTTAACCTTTCAAAAGATCTTTTCTTTATTTTGTTCTCCCGACAATAATCCTACATCGTCTCTGTAAAAAAAAAATCTTCTCATAAGTGTTCTATTTATTAAATCGTCTGGACGTTCTAAATGAGGCATCCACAAGCTTTATACACATTTAATGATTTGCTACATAAAATTACATTACTTAACATTGTTACACTCTAGGAAACCACCCAAGCAAGTTACATCCCATAACCACTCACTGGACCAAAACTGCATTCATTATTAGCATTCCCCATTCAAAACCCAACTCCCCATTTACCCACAAATGACTCCCCAAAAACCCAAACATTCTCCCCTTTTGTCGTCTGCTCCCCTTTCATTATTAGTCATCTAATGAAATCGAAACCGCATCTGCAAAACTCGCTTGACCCCCGCTGGTCAGCGAACTTCCCCAAACACAAAACAATCCTCACAGCAGCAATGGGGAAGACCATCAAAAAAGTACCCAGACGCCCGGGCGACCGCGTATAGTGAATCACTCGATGAGGGCAGACAGACCTAGCGGCGCCTCTTCCATATTTCCAGTCTGGGACCTGCAGAAAAGATCCAGCATTTTTCCGAGCAATTTAACTCCGGCTCTGTTAGATTGTTATAAATAGAGGTACTTCTGGACTCCTTGATTCGGTTAGCGAGTGGAGAGGAGTCCTTCTGTGTGTCTGGGTAATTTTGTTTGGGGTGATTTGTTATGGGGGTGTCTGGGCGGTGTGACATTTGTTGAAGTTCACTGTCCGGTTTGGAATTAGGACTGGTAGACGCCTTTTAGCACTTACACGAAGTCGGTAATTATTTTGTATCTGTTAACTTAAGCTCCTTAGAAGTAGAGAAGTGTGTCTGTGTATATAAAAACATATTGTTGTAGAAGGATTTATGAAGAGACTAAAGATTTAAAGTATGTTTCAATTTAAAATTCAAATAATTGAATTTAAATTTTATTGACGAAAAAGAAAACGTTACATGAAACACATAATAAATTAACAGAACGAAAAAAAGTCTTAATAATCCCATAGAAGTAACAGCTTATCTATAAGTATACGTACACCTAAATTAGAAAATGAAAAGAGCTAGGTTAGGGATACGCTGTCAAAGAAAATTTTTTATTTAAAATAGTACCGAAAAAAAAATATTGATAATTTTTCTTGAATATCTGTAGTCTTCTTTGATGTAAGGATGTTTTATATAATTTGTAATGCCAATTCTTACAAAAATAGTTATTTGATGTAGAGAAGACTACCCAAACACACCGACAAATTAATAAATAACTTTTCTATCCATTTTAGTGATGGGCATAAAAAAAAGAGAAACTTAATTATATAATACTTTACTTTCAGTTTAAAACATTTATTTTTCCGAAATATTAGTTTATTTCCATCATTAAAAATTTTTACTTTTAAAACTAACTTTTAAATATTTTTTTTGTAATTATCTATGCGATTTTCAGCAAGGCTTTATCATAATTTCAGCAACTATTTCTTAAACCATTTTTGAAATGTGGTAAAAAAAAGTGTTTGACCGTGAGGTACAGGCAAAATTAACTATGCCTTATCTTCGTGGAACCGTATCATTAACTGTATACCTTTGTCATTATGATAATAACAACAACAGGACATTGCCCTTTGGGTCTGAAAGTAATCCATAAAATAGTCAATCGTTCTCGTCCCAGAAATGCCATCGATTTCTTGATGCTCATTTGTCTGCTTCCAGGAATCGTTACCATTCTGGAAACAGTTAAGCAAACCTTAGCTTTATTTTTAAGTGTCGCTTGGACTACCTGAACAAACAGCAGTAGTTGTGACTCTGGCGTTGGCTGAGGTAGTACATGATATGGGGTTAGTTTAAAACCATTTTCGTTACTTTTCAAAAATAAAGTTAAGTCCGTGTTGAAATTCAAATGAGGAAGTAAATTTTTACCTTTTACGTGTCGTTTGTTTTGGAAACTTACTTTGGTGTAGGTGTTATTTTTCCATGTGTTTTTTTTTAAATTTTGCAATGGATATTAGTAAAATATTAATTGAAATGCGCTGTTACAAATCATGAGACAATTTTTTTTATCTTACATTTCCTCTTTTCACCTCTCTTTCCTTCATCAACAAAATCTTTTAAGTTTTTACTGAACATATCAATAAACGTTTAACACTATTTAAATACTTTAATCAATGAAGTACATTACATTCTACTACGTGTTTTTTCACCTGCGGCAAAAGATTACCAACTCTGGTGCAAAAGATACCTGATTATCTCTTCTCACAAATATTAGTAACGCATCACTCTCTAATAAATGTTCATAAAGAAGATTTATAATTTTTTAAACGCCCTGTAAAACACTTTTATAAACCAATTCATACAATTTTCGTTCGTTCAAGCACGGATTTTCCCCAGATGACCTCATCTTTATTTTTATGTTGTGAATAAGAATAAGTATCAACTCTTCTTTAACCAAAGTGTCTCTAGCACATGCGAGAACCCTTATACGATTTTCTCCTTTTTCAAAAGAAATATAATTTTTCACGGACGTATTATCTTTTTCTCCGCAGCACTTACGGGCCACTAGTTACCTCATATAAGCGAACCCGCGCACAGTTTTCAATAGGAGTAAACGACCGACCATCTAAACGGCCTTTATCATCATCCCAACCGCCATTATTGTTATCATCATTATTGTTGTTATTATTATTATTATTCTCCATCACCCCAACACCTTTCTTTTTACGCTCCGGAGAAGCGCGTTGATCGCTTTTCATAGTAATCAATTTCTTCTTCTTCTTCTTCTTCTCACCTCACTTTCTCCTTCTTCCTATTCCCCCTTCTCTCTTCTCCTCTTTTTTTTTCTCTTTCGAATTATTCCGAGGAGGGAACCGGTTCATTAATGGGGACACGGGAGGAAATCTGCGGATGGAATTTTTCTAACGGTCGTCCGTCGCTGTGTCGAGGAAGAATGGGTGATATAGAAGTTGAAGAAAAAAAAATGGAGTTCTTTACGTTGTTCTTGACTGGTAACAGGGTTATTAAGATACTCCATAGTTTTTGAACTCGTTTGCGTTTTGAAAGTCAAGGACATTGAGATCACGTGTACCCGATAGGCCATTTCTGTTTGAGCACACGCATATGTGTATGGGTTCGTCAGAGTTTTTAGTACCTCATATCTCTTCTCTTTATTGCATAGAGTAATAATCCTTGAAAAGGAAGATAATTCAAGTATTTTGAAACTGGTAGTTTAATTGTGTTTTTAAAAATTATTATTAATTAAAATGCGTTTTTAAATGTTTTAGTGGATATAGATAGTTGTGTCGTATTTCACTCGCACATTTTTCCATGAGTTACAGTTTCTAGTTATTTTTTTCCTCAATCCAATTTAGTTTATCCTCGTATTTTATAACAATAACTCACGAAATTCATATGCAAAAATGATTATTATTTTATAACATTCCACCACCAGGTCATTTAGAACATGATGATCAGAAAAATGTACACTACGCGCGAGAATACCCTTAAAAATAAAACTAGGTAAAAAGGCGTTGAACTTAAAGTACCTATTGTTTTTACATACTTCCAAAGATATGGAAGAAGAACATACATCAAATGGGGAAAAGTTGATGAAGATGAGGACTTAAACCACACTATTTGAAATATACAAGTGGGAAAACATTGCTAATCCTCAGTTTGTGTTATTTTGAACTCACCTAATTCAAGTAATTTTCATTACATTATTAATCAAGAGTGTAAACCCATCTCTATTTAAGATGTTGTGGTAACCATGCTCACCAACCAGTAACATAGCAGTTAGCATTTCTGTCTTCTGACATCATATAAGCCAACTTAAGATATACGTATATTTTGAATGATACCTATAGGCTGTGCTTGCACCAAACAGTTCATTGTCTCGATCTCCATAAAATGTTGATGAAAACTTATAAACCTCATCACAGATATCCTCTATATGCAATTCTTTTCTCCTCTCACTCTCTCCATCATCCTATCACCCCTCTATTTCATAATCCCACTCGATCAACAAAACAATGAACTCTACCAATGAACTACCCCAATATACGTGTGATGAGAAGCTAATTCTCATCATTAGTTTTCAAGGAGTTTTATTCCGCGCGTCTTCAAAGGAACAAGCAGGGGAGAGTGACCAGAAGGGACCATACAATAGAGGCATCTAATAGTGGCATGTTTATGAGTGTTTTTGTGGAGTTCGGACGGCTGCGAGGTCCGAGCGGTTCTTTGATCAGGGATAGGAGACGCGGGGTTATTGTTGAGCTTTTCTTATATCCGGCGGAATAATATAAAGGGTAACGTCAGAGAGCAAAGAAGGAATTGTGTGGGGACTAAATTACGAGGTGGTTCTACATCTTGGCGGGAAACCTCTTACATATTTCCAGGCCAGGTCCAGGTGCAAATTTAGGTATTGCAGAATTAGATAAAAGGCGCGTTCTCGGCAAAAAGGAGCCGCAATCGGGGGAAATAGAAAATTATGAGACAGTTCCTATAGAATTTAAAAGTTGATCTGATTTGACCAAAGGGGGAGATATAACCAGTGGGAATCCAGAAGGGTGGAGTTAGGACCCTAGGTAGGCGGTAAAAACCCCAGGATTGGAGATTTTAGGACAATGGGAAAAAGTTTATAAAAGTCCTGGGAGAAGGAAAAATTGTGACCTTTTGGGAGATTTTAAAATGATAAAATGATAACCTTCAGTAGATTCTAAAATGGTGAAAATACGACCGATAAATAGAACGAAAGAACAGTTCGAATGACGTCAGTGCCTTGGAAATAAACGTTAATTATGTGAGTCTATAAAAAGTATATTAGGACTTAAAATGGATACCTTGGCCAACAAAAGGGGCGACAACGATTGGGGTAAGTCGTCGACTGTATTGTCTCTAGTATCTCTCTCTCAACTTTATTCTCTAAACTCATACTATAATTGTTAAGATTAATGTAATAAATTATTTATAAACATATGATGATATGGCCAGGCTTCGTGATCGAGTTCCTTAAAGAATTTGAGTTGTAGCTAATTGAATGAGAAATGCATTGTGTTGAAATGTTATAGGATGTTTGGAAAACTTAAATGAATTAATAAAATTTGGAAAAGCTACATTTTATAAATAATGAAATGACGAAGATCTGGCTAACTCATTATATGAATACAAATGTATGACTATTAAGTTAAGATTAATATACAATAATATTTCAGTAAGATTCAAAATTTAACTTAATGAGACCTATTCATCTGTACATATCACATTCTTAATTTGTGTAAATATATATATTTAACTTCAATAAATAGTGTTTGTTATATTTATTCGTGTCAGTATTCATTAGTGTAAGGAAGGGTCTAGGTCCTGGGTTATTATTGTTATTGAGTTATTATTATTATTGTCAGATTTTATAAACACAACGCAAATAACCAAAATCACAATGGAAATCATATGGGATAAAGTAAACATTAAACTAGGGGAATAACTGATGCCCATCTATTATTACATAAAAAACAATATTAAAATAATAGACAAAGTGGCCCCCCAGCAATGGTGCCGTTTAAATTAGAGGATGATCCTATACATTTTCCTGATTACTGATGAATTGACACGTTTATTATTTGCATGTCCAGTATGAAATAGTGATTTTGAAAGTTGATATTATAGTGATTATTTGAAAGTATAATTGAATGTTTTAGAGTATATAATACTTGTATTTGGTATCATTTAAGTGTCATAGTATAACACACACAATCAAAGTCTTTTAATTAGTATCATATTTTGATTACTCTTTCCCAAATTAAAATAGTCACGAATATGGCTTTTTCTAAATTATCAGGGATCCAATCGTTCTTACCACAATTTGATGGTGAAAGTATAATAACTGCTAAATACTTTTTAAATACATTCGAATCTGTTTGTGATCATGCTACTTGTACTCCTAATGAAAAATTAACAGTACTTAAATCAAAACTGCGCGGAAACGCGCTTTCTCACATAATCAAAAATCCCCAATTTAATAATGAAACGAACTATGATAAATTCAAAGCAAAATTTTTAAGTTTCTTCGAAAAGAAACCCACATCATTATTCCAACTGAATATATTCTTAAATTTAAAATGGATGCCCAATGAGACTATAAGGCAATTTGCAAGTAGAGTGGAGGCAGCCACGATAGAATTTTTAGACCAAAATAATGGACAAGAAAGTGAAGAAATCAAAATATTAATTGAAAAAACTAAATTAAATAGATTTATTCAGGAAATTTCTCCGAATGAAAGGAATCTTATATTAATTAAAGATCCTAAAAATCTCACAGAAGCGGTTGAATTTTTGGAATTAATAGAAGATAATAAGGCAGAAGGCTATTCGGTAAACCGCGTTAATAATCCTGAGATAGAATCACAAAATATGTTAGAATTGAGGAATAATAAAATTAATGAGACTTTGTCTGAATTAAGCTATAGGGTACAAAACTTAAATTTACAAATTCATGACGGAAGGGAAAGACAACCGTCAAATATTAGGATAGTGTGCCAGATTTGTTCTAAAAATCATAGTGCTTCAAATTGTTATCATTATTTGAGCGTTATACAGCAAAATAACTTCGAGAATGAAAGTAATGTCGATGATAGAAGCAGGACATGGTCACAATATAACTATCCTTACATGAGATCGTATAAAAGGCCGTTCAACCCCCACGGCAATAACTTAACCTCACCCCATGTAAGATACCCCTCAAGGGACATGAATACGTACCCCTACAGGGGTAGGAATGGTAAACCCTCTGGTAGCATGTATATGTATAGGGAGTGTTCTCAAAGAAGGGGTCCACGCTTGATAGAAGACGGATATTTTCAGGGTCAGTATACCTATGGTAATTGGGTACAAGATTCTTCCCCCGTAGTCAATTTTACGACCTCACAGAATACCACACAAATTCGGGGTAATAATAGCACTGATTCAAAAGGAATATTAGAAGGGTTTGGGAGTTGCAAATCGGAAATTAGCAGTCCCCCACATTTTGAGGCCAATAAACACTACATAATTAACACCCAAACAAACGAATCTGCCCCATTTTATCTCCCAGTGGTAAAAGTTAAGATTGCTGGAAGTATGCAATACATATTGATAGATACAGGAGCCTGTTTGAGCTTAATCCAAAAAGAATTCTTTGACAAAATAAAAGGAGACCCCTTAATTAAGAAAATAGATTCCACACCGACAGTAAGCTCACTTACAGGGCAGGCATTGAGTATTGTAGGCAGCTATAATTTTCCAATTACTATTGGAAATAAAAATGTGAATCATAATCTACTAATTGTTGACCAAAGACTAAATTCATCTTATGTAGGCATTTTCGGAATTGATTTTCTACAAAAATTTAAATTTCAAATTGATCTCTGTAATAATATGCTGGTTTCCGGAAATACGGAAATTCCAATAAGGGATGCAAATGGCATACATAAAATTAATAGCATAAAATATGATTTTGTAAAATTGTCTAACAAGTGTATATTAAGTCCAAATGAAAATAAATTACATACTTTATCAATAGATGCACAGGCTAAAACGGGTGACACAGTTAAAATTTCTAAATTACCTCACTTATATAACATAGAGATAAAGGAAGAAAATGCTATTGTATCCTCTAACAAAACAGTACAGCTCACAATATCTAACTTAACTAATGATAGGGTAGTCTTGAACAAACTCACTAAATTGGGAACTGTAGAGAAGATTTCAGATGGTAGAGATATGGAATTGATTAAAGAACTTAGGAGAAAACAATTTAATATTAATGAATTTAGTTTGAGCCATTTGCAAGGAAATGTAAAACATAAATTAGTTAAACTGCTAGAAGAATTTTCAGATATTTTCAGCAGCAATTTGGAAACTATTGGCCAAACTGATCAATTAACACCAGAAATTACTGTAGACAGGTCAAAGTTACAAACATCAAGACATTATCAAGTCCCATATGCCTTAAGAGACGAACTTAAATCCCAGATAGATTCATTGTTACGGGCAGACATCATACAAAAAACAAATACACATATATCCCATCCTGTAATTCTGGTCAAGAAAAAACCCACTGAAGGTAAAATTAACTATCGTATTGTTTCTGATTACAGAGAGACAAACAAACTAATTAAATTTAATAGACACCCCTTACCCTTAATTAATGACTTATTAGATAATTTGAAAGGGTCTGAATATTATTCCACGATTGACTTGCAATCAAGTTTCTTCCAAGTAAAACTAAAACCAACGGATAGGGAAATAACTGCTTTTAATACAATCTTTGGCTCATTTGAGTACAAATCTATGTCCCAAGGCCTTTCCTTTGCCCCACAAGTTTTGCAAGCTTTGACAGACAAACTGTTATCCCCTATTAAAGATTTGAAAATTAGTAATTACATTGATGATTTTGCGGTATCATCAACAAATGTAGAATCCATGCTATTTAAGTTGAGAAAATTGTTTGAAAGACTACGTCTCTTTGGTTTAACAGTCAACCCGAAAAAATGTACATTTTTTGTTAATACTGTGACATTTTTAGGGCATAAAGTTGATAAGCATGGTACTCAACCAATTGAAGTAAATATTAGGAAAATTCAAGAATTCAAACCACCTCGAACTCAACGTCAAACAAGACGATTCCTTGGCTTATGCTCATATTACCGCAAATACATAAAAAATTACTCAGAGATAAGCTTGCCTCTCACTGACTTAACAAAAAAACGGCAGAAGTTTATTTGGACGCCGGAAGCTCAAACTGCTTTCGAAATACTAAAAACTAAGTTATCAGAGCCTCCCGTACTAATTCACCCAGATCATGAAAAACAATTTATTCTGACTACAGACGCAAGCACACACACTGTGTCTGCATATCTCGGTCAGAAAGATAATTTAGGCATAATTCGTCCCATCTCCTTTTATTCTAGAAAACTTTCCCAAGCAGAGAAAAACTATCCCATCCATCAAAAAGAATTTTTGGCCATAATTGACTCCGTTAAAGCATACAAAAATTACTTATATGGTAGGTATTTCACAATAAGATGTGATAATGCGGCGATACGATCAATTAGAAAATTAGAAAATCCCGCAGACCGAGTTGCACGATGGGTTCTTTACTTACAACAATATGACTACACATTTGAGCATATCCCTGGCTCAGAAAACTATGTTGCAGACACCCTTAGTAGAGACTTCCATCAAATTAATGCTATTATACAACAACTACCTACTGTCCCTGAAATAGCAATTGAACAACAAAATGACCCATATTTAATGGAAATAATACATAAATTAGAATCTAGAACATCAGACCTTAAACCCTCAGAACAAAACTATTTTTTTAGACATGGGATTCTTATGCATGCAACTGAAGTCAAAAGATCAGTGGGCCCTAATTTTGTTGAGCAAATAGTTATACCAGAAAAATTAAAACCTGTAATTATCAAATTAGGTCATGCAGCTCATTTTGGTTTAACAAAAACATATGACAATATAAGGATAAATTACTATTGGGAAAATATGTATTCGGATGTCAAAAATTATATAAGTAGCTGTACGGATTGCATAGGTTATCGAAATCCGAATAGGTTAGCTCCATTGCCCTTACAAAGAAACCATATTCCCAGTGGCCCTGGAGAATTAGTATCTCTAGATTATGTAGGGAAATTACCCACTACTGCGAAAGGGAATTCATACATTTTGTGTTTTATAGATCATTTCACCAAATTTATGCGTTTATACGCAACCCCAAATATGACAGCGGAGACAACCGCTGATAAGTTGTATGACTATGTTTGCCTAATGGGCACGCCAAATACATTACTTAGTGACTTAGGCAGGAATTTTACATCAGATCTTTTTAGGCTAGTTGCAAAACGGTTAGGAACAGAGAAAATTTACACAACAGCCTATCACCCCCAAACAAATGGTGCCAACGAAGTCACCCATAGATCTCTAAAGACATCTCTCTCAATTTTGGCTAGGGAAACCAAACAGTGGGATGACGCTTTACCATTTTACGAGCTCTCATATAATACTTCATATCACTCAGTTATTGGTGACAGACCTAGCTATCTTGTCCATGGTTATGACATTACAGTTCCCTTAACCCCAGTATCCCCTAATACACAACAAAATCCTAATTACTCAAATCTATACCCTACATACATTGAGAAAAGATCAAAACAATTTCAAAAAGCAACTCAAATAGTAAGAGATAATTTGCTAAAAGCTACTGAGAAAATGGAAGAATATCAGCATAAATCAGCTAAAGATAGAGATTTCTATGAAGGACAACTAGTATTTTTATTGGCCCCTGAAATGGACAGAAATCAACACTTACCAAAACGGAGGAATTATCAGGGTCCATATCGAGTAATAAAAAAACACAATGCTGTAAATTATACTATCAAAGACACTAAAAATAAGGAGAAAACAATGAAGGTTCATGCATCTAGATTAATTCCGTTTACTGAAAGGAGACAAAATTTAGAGTTAATGGAAGAAAGGGAAACGAAAACTGAACCTGATCAAACTATTCCAAAATCCTTCCCCCCAGCTAAATTCGATGACGACGATTCGGAAGAGGATATTCCATTAGCGTTATGGGTTTCTCTCCAAAACCAGAGAGTAGCTAACCGACAAGCCCAAAGTTCTTGTTCAGAGGTTGCTACCAATGATGCAGAGGACTCACAATCCTCAGGAGACGAGACAATAATTTATAACGCTGAGGAATCGAATGAACAAAGGGAAGACGTTTCTTTAACTTTAGGGGCCTCGTCACAAAATCAATTTGACCCTCAATCCCAAAATTCTTGCACAGAGGATATTAACGTAACAGAGAATAATTCGGAAGTTCAGGTCAATGAGACTCAAAGTAAGGAATTAAAAGATGTGGATAATAATGATCCTGTAAGTGTGCCAAAACCGCGTAAGAAATTTCGAATTGAACCGCGTGATTTCAACCTAAGGTCCAAAGATAAGGGACCAGTTAGCGTGATAACCACACAGAACTCTGAGGGAACCGAAATTTGTAGTACCCAGAATAGTTGTAGTAGCGCTGGTGCACCTAATGATGAGGTAGATAATCGCGGCAATTCAATGGTAGAGAATAATCCCGGCAATTCAACGGTAGAGAATAATCCCGGTAATTCATTGGTAGAGGATAATTTACGTGTAGAAAGTGAAATTGAATCTGATGCACCCAATCACACTAATCAAAATGCTGAAATTCAAGACCCACAACAAAACGCAGAACCTCCAAATGATCTTTTAACTTGGGCACTTAATATAACAGCTCCTTCAGACCCAAACGAACCATCACGGGTACTTCAATTTTTAGATAGATTAGCAGATTCCTTGAGATAATATATAATAAAAACAAAATAAACTACCTGACAAATTAAATAGAGGATCTAACCTAGAATAAATTTGAGGGAAAGTATATCAAGAATAATGTTAAAGATTGAAAAAAAAAATTTAAACAATTTACCTTGTATCCCCTAACTCAATCTTTTGGGGTACTCGAAAAATTAAGACAAATATAAAGATAGATGGAAAAAAAAAACCTTCTCCTCTTATAATTTTTTTTTACATACATAATTAATTGTGTTATTCTTTAATAAAATTAGTGTTTGCGAAGTGGATAATATCATACAACAAATGCTTTTGTTAACAGGCTTGTGGATAATTCTTGCCGCAGTAACAAATAGCATAGGATGACACACAATCATCTATAAAAATGATATGTACCCAAAATCAAACACTGTCATTTTATGAGGATAGAATTGAGATATTTCGGAGTTATTTAGTATAGTAAATGTGTATAAAAATCTTGTACTTGATTGGGCAGAAAATTGAGAAAAATGAAATTGAAAAAAAAAAAAAAGAGGATTTACTTATAACTTAGCACAATTCTTGAAAGAACATGCATAATTTGTGTAACATTAAAATAGTAACAATAATTAAATAATTGACAACTAGCTCACCAAAATCAATTAAACAATAACAATTTTTTTGTATATGTATTTGTATATATATTCTAATTTTTTTTTTTCTTAATTTGATAATTATTAAGCCTAAATATTTGGAAATGCACTTAATAATCCCTAACGAGTAATGATTCAAAAAAAAAAAATATATAGCATAAATTAGGTATTGATTGCATTGCAAAATCTGGATGTTGAAAAAAAAATATCAAATATAACAGTGAAAGTATATGTAGTTCAAAATTGGATATTGATATTCACAGAATTGCTACTTTAAGAAAAACTAATTTGATTGAGAATGGCATGAATTAGTCCACGTATAGGGATGCATAGTACATGATTTACTTATCATAAATATAATTTGAAAGTTAAAATAGATATTGATAATTTATATTCGGGGCCTGATCAACCTTGAATATTAAATTTCGGTCTCTTATCAAATAAATTTAATTTAGTTCTTTCACTCATCTTGTGTTTCATCAGCATATGGCCAAATGTTGTGAATCACAGGGTGGGGGAATATATTAATGTAACATTACAATAGTTTTAATAAAATACAATTATTTTAATTTAAATTTCAAATAGTCACATAATTATAATTCAAGTAATTTCATAAAAAAAAAAAATATTAATAGGAAACTTAACATCTCTCTTAGGAACTGATAATTATAGCTTCCCAGATTTACTAATTACAACATTAAATTAAAGTTAATTAAACCTTGATATCCAATTCTGACTGCAAAAATAAAATAATGTGAGAATACGAAAGGAAATATATTAATTAGCAATGATATATAAAAATATTAGTGAAACGAGAAAAATTATGGAAAATAATGAATGGATGAAGTGATGCTAAGTATAAATTGATAAATGGAAATTATGCAAGATTACAAAGGTTATATGGAATTGTTTTACTTTAAGGTTGTATTTAATTAGGTTTACAAAATAATTTGAGGCATAGTTTTATTTGGGGTTAGATGTGAAAATTTTTTATTAATTAGATAAGGTTGTATACTATAAAATATGAGAAATTTTTCCCTTGAAGGTTGAGAATATGTAAAAATAAATCAAAAATATTTCCAAAAAAAATTATGAAAGTTTATCCTGACTAGGAAAAGGAAAAAAAACGGGAAATCACGTAGACGATTTTTTTTTTGTATGTTTTGAGAATCAATGAGGTATTCCCTGAAATGAATTGGAAAGTATAGATTGATTGGAGCACATTTGAGAATTATAGAACGATATATATATTTCAGAACATATTAGTTGCGAATTTCTGCGTTATGGAAAATGATTTTTAGAGTGAACTTTTGTTGTATTGAAGGCGAGTTCATTATTACTGGGTATTTAATGATTGTGTGAGAAATAAAAAAAAAATCAAACCATGTATGAAGAAAGTCTAAAGTTGTAGAGATTGGAAAATTAGAGAGAATGGCTAGTTTAAGTAGACTGTCACAAATGATTTTATTAGCCATGTGTTAAGTTTTTTTTGTTGTATATAAATGTAAAACATTGGATGGACGATAAAAGAAAATTCGCTCAGGAAATAAAACTTTCGAATAAGGAAATATAATGAGCGAAAATTTTGTATACTATGAGATACAATTAGTAGTATTCAAGAAAAATTCAGATGAAAGCCTTAATTTTGATTCTTGTGTGTTGTTAATTGAATGATATTGATATAAGAATGAAAAGAATAACATTATTTTCTTTTAGTTGTATGTTTTATTTCGCTCTCATTAGAAAAACTAGTTAATGAATACATGTTGATAATGTGAACTAGATTTAAGAATGGTATCGTTATTGGATAAGGATTATACTTTAGTTAATGTGTGAATTTCTTAAGTTATGGCTCTAGTTATTGATTAGACATATAGTATAATTTTAATATTTGGAGAGAGATAATAAGAGATGTGTTGATGACTGTTGATAACCCCTTTTCGTTACGCCAAACGTTGGTCTTAAAAGTACTGCATCAGTTCTTTATTTGCCGAAAACGATCGGCTCCTGGCTTCCATAATGTCCCAGCCATGATGTTCCAAGGTCCTTATGGCAATAAGGGCCCACCGTTGCCAAAGATGGGCAACCACTCTTCTGAGCTCCACCACCTCCCACACCCAGCCAGGGTGACACAATGGGAACCCCTTCCCGTTGCTTCCTGATCCCCAACAAAGACTGTGACTGCGCCTAGAGGCAGGGATTCCCTTCCCTTGCCAGCTCTTATCGGTTGTTGTGGTTCCCTAGTGATGAGACTGCCGTAAACTGTTCGAGGAGAGCAGGTTCCCCATCCACCTCCATTACCCAACTATGGGAACCTCTCCTCATCAACACGGACTTTGACAACCACGTTCTATGCGAGGCAGAAGCGGGCTTCTTACCTTGCTAATCTCATAGCCTTTAGCAGCAACAAGGCTGGGGATCTAGGGACTACGACCGAAACTTTCCCCTTGTCAAGTGGAGAAGAGGGTGAAATTCAGGCTTCGAGCCTTCATTTTCACGCCCTCCCTTTTGCAAACTTACTGAAGGTTGGTGAAATCATAAACTTTTCGTCAGAGCCAGGAGGATCTATTGACGATAATGTGAGAACCGGAATAACATTATTTCCAAAAGCCAAAAAGGACATATATCGACGATGATGTTAGAGTAATTGACTCATAATGAAAATACATTACTATAGCTCTTTGAACTGAGAATATTTTACAAATTAAAATTGAGTGGACATGAAATTATTATCACGTGAAAGGAAAAAATATGTTGACTATGAACAATTTGAACTTACAACGAGTTTTAATGCGAATACTCAATCAGAAATCCGGATAATTCTATGACGTCATGTTTAAGTGTTTATTTGTGTTTTATATATGTATGTTTTATGTTTTTGTGTTTAATTTAATTATTGTGCATCATGTTATTAATAATTTTCTTTTTAGTTATCAAATTTACATTGCCAAATTTGCATGCTTAACCCTTTTATTACTATACAAACTGTTTTGATTTCTTAAGGACAATTTAAGAAAATTTAATAATTATGAATTCTTATAAAATATTATTGATAAATATTTGAAATATAGTGAAAATCTAAGAATTAACTTGTAATCTAGTTTGGAGAGTGAAAATTTTTGTGTATAGTTGAGAGAGAGATGGAGAGAGTGACTTAGTTCCCTGGAGGAGAGTGAAGATGATGAGAAGCTAATTCTCATCATTAGTTTTCAAGGAGTTTTATTCCGCGCGTCTTCAAAGGAACAAGCAGGGGAGAGTGACCAGAAGGGACCATACAATAGAGGCATCTAATAGTGGCATGTTTATGAGTGTTTTTGTGGAGTTCGGACGGCTGCGAGGTCCGAGCGGTTCTTTGATCAGGGATAGGAGACGCGGGGTTATTGTTGAGCTTTTCTTATATCCGGCGGAATAATATAAAGGGTAACGTCAGAGAGCAAAGAAGGAATTGTGTGGGGACTAAATTACGAGGTGGTTCTACATCTTGGCGGGAAACCTCTTACATATTTCCAGGCCAGGTCCAGGTGCAAATTTAGGTATTGCAGAATTAGATAAAAGGCGCGTTCTCGGCAAAAAGGAGCCGCAATCGGGGGAAATAGAAAATTATGAGACAGTTCCTATAGAATTTAAAAGTTGATCTGATTTGACCAAAGGGGGAGATATAACCAGTGGGAATCCAGAAGGGTGGAGTTAGGACCCTAGGTAGGCGGTAAAAACCCCAGGATTGGAGATTTTAGGACAATGGGAAAAAGTTTATAAAAGTCCTGGGAGAAGGAAAAATTGTGACCTTTTGGGAGATTTTAAAATGATAAAATGATAACCTTCAGTAGATTCTAAAATGGTGAAAATACGACCGATAAATAGAACGAAAGAACAGTTCGAATGACGTCAGTGCCTTGGAAATAAACGTTAATTATGTGAGTCTATAAAAAGTATATTAGGACTTAAAATGGATACCTTGGCCAACAAAAGGGGCGACAACGATTGGGGTAAGTCGTCGACTGTATTGTCTCTAGTATCTCTCTCTCAACTTTATTCTCTAAACTCATACTATAATTGTTAAGATTAATGTAATAAATTATTTATAAACATATGATGATATGGCCAGGCTTCGTGATCGAGTTCCTTAAAGAATTTGAGTTGTAGCTAATTGAATGAGAAATGCATTGTGTTGAAATGTTATAGGATGTTTGGAAAACTTAAATGAATTAATAAAATTTGGAAAAGCTACATTTTATAAATAATGAAATGACGAAGATCTGGCTAACTCATTATATGAATACAAATGTATGACTATTAAGTTAAGATTAATATACAATAATATTTCAGTAAGATTCAAAATTTAACTTAATGAGACCTATTCATCTGTACATATCACATTCTTAATTTGTGTAAATATATATATTTAACTTCAATAAATAGTGTTTGTTATATTTATTCGTGTCAGTATTCATTAGTGTAAGGAAGGGTCTAGGTCCTGGGTTATTATTGTTATTGAGTTATTATTATTATTGTCAGATTTTATAAACACAACGCAAATAACCAAAATCACAATGGAAATCATATGGGATAAAGTAAACATTAAACTAGGGGAATAACTGATGCCCATCTATTATTACATAAAAAACAATATTAAAATAATAGACAAAGTGGCCCCCCAGCAGTGTAATAGAGTATCCTTTCCCTCACTCATTCACTCTAAAACAACCACTCCTCCGGAAACCCCCATAAACCCCCTCATATGGCATTACGCAATCTCACGCCTGCAATCGACAGGCATATGACTCAAAACACCGCTTTCCACTCATGTATTTATTAATAACAATTAAGGGAGTGCGGGGGTCCCCCACACCTGTCCTCCGTTCTGCCTGATGCGTGTCCCGGGGTCGTTAGTTCGATCCCGGCGACAGTCGGCCCGGGGGGCGTGTGCCGGCGATCGAAGTCGTCCGCACGCACACCCCCCGCGATCGTTTGCAGGGTGACGGGGGGCGTTGTGGTCCGAAAAGTGCACTTTGTGACCGGTGATGGGATTGGGTTAGATGGGATTTTTTTTCTTTCTGGAAATGAGATGAAGTCAGGTTGGGTGTTTTGGGGTTGCTTTCCAAGGGGATTTATTTTGTTGCAAGCAAAAAAGTTGATTGGCGGGATATTTTTAATGAATTTTATATCTGTTGTGTCTACTGTGATATCTGATGTTTTTAAGAAATTATTTTTAAACATATATCCACGCACACAATTTTTTTCTTTTCTATCAATTTTAAAATATGCAATTGCAAAATGTTTGAGTAAAATATACTTTATTTAAAATAGAACAGTTATTTTAAAAATTGAAAGTTAGTAAAAATAAATATTTTTATTAGAGAATGATGCATTGTTCTATCTCTACTCCCAAGACCTTCTTATGACTTGTTTTGTGTTAAAAAAGCATTTGTAAATATTCATCTTTTAAGATTTGCATTAGTTGTATAAATTGTAACAAACTTTTGATCTAGGGTCACTTGGGGTAAGTGGGTCTCTGGGGTAAGTGGTCACCCCCCTCAAACTAAACTATGTAAAGGACATTTCACACTTATTCACATTGATCATGTTCCATTTTGTCACACTGATGGGTTTTGCATATATTAGAGTTTTGTGTCATTTCTTTTTAAGATTATAGAACTATTGTAAGAAAATTTCCATAATTTTTTTTTTTGGAGAGTTCAAGATGCATTTTTCCAAGAAGTGTTTCCAGGAAAGTTTTCACTATATTTTAATATTTTTTGAACTGTTGTGCCAGGTTTGACTTAAAATACATACTGCAATTTGAATTTTCACAAAATCTCTTATTGAAAAATTTTTAAGAGGGGGGTCCCACTTACCCCGTTATTTAAGCAAAGTAGGGGTAAGTGGGTCCCCTCATTATGGGGTAAGTGGGACACCCTAGATTCACCATTTTAATGTTTATTGAAACATTTATTGAAATTTTACATTAATTTTGCGTTTTAATATAAGCTGTGGTAAGTAAAGAAAACTATTAAGTTGGGTTTTTTTTATTCACGTTGCCGAAAAATTAATTTAAACACACAGTGGGGTGGGGGAATAGTTTCGAGGGTTTCTTTATAAGTCTCCCGAACCATTCGAACCTGAAGAAAACATTCTGTAATTGTAGTGTTCCAAAAAGGGGTCCCACTTACCCCAACCAACCCTATTAATTTAAATGTGAGTAGATATCTCGTACATGGATTAAGTTACAATAAAATATTTTGTACCTAAAACTTCTATACTTTATCAAGTAAGACCCACTTACTCCCTCTTAAGTTTTGCTTGCTTTCAATCAAAATAAAAAGGGGGTGACCCACTTACCCCTTCCTATGGGGTAAGTGGGACCCCCGTCTCATTTTTTACAAAAAGACCAGTTAAGAAAAATGTAGAACATTATTTTAGAACCTAATTATAAATTTTTGTTTATTAATAGTGTCTTAAATAGAATATGTCATCAAGTTCAAATTGAACCTCTTCAAAAAATTTTTATGAACCTTCAAAAATGTACTGTTCCAAAAAGGGGTCCCACTTACCCCAAGTGACCCTAATAGAAATATAATTTGAACTTTTTTTAACTTATTACATATATCATTGTACTAAAACATTTTCTTTTATTTTAGGTAAGAATCACTATTCATACTATGTGTTTCAACTAACATTCCATCCAGATGGAAACACCAAGGTAATGCAGTAAAGCAATCTTTAAGAGTTTTCAAACTATGATTTAAACAAATATTACTTACTATTTTGACTTGAGAAAAATTTATATGAGTAATCAGCTTAAAATTATTATCAAAAGTACTTTCATCATAGCAGCATCCTGTTTGTTTTGTGGTTACAATACCGAGTGTATCAACAATTCCTTTTAAGGATGTGAGCGGTTTTGACAAGGAACATAATAGAATTTCTTGGGAGCGAAAGAACTATCTCTCTGCTTGTTGATTTTAAGTCACTAGGCATTAAGACACTCCTGTTCCTCAATAGATATCATTTGTTTGACTTGACTCGAAGCCCTTTATTTTATCAGCCAAAAATTTAATAAAAAATAAAACGTTGATATGTTTTTGGTAATACAGTAGACTTGATAAACCATACAGTGGAGCCTCGTTCCTGATATACGAATAATAGAATTTATACAAACTTTGTTTTAAAACGTTGTATAATGTATAATTAATATACTTTATAGCAGGTTTAATGTAATTAATTTGCACACTCTCTTTGAGGGCGGATTAATCGTGAGTTTATTATAACGTCATTTTGGAATGAATGCGTAATGAAGATTGAATTTAAAATGCCATCGCTGTAATCACTTAAACTCTTTCGAAGAAAAAGTTAACCCACTTATTCCATTATTGAAAACTAATATTACTCTTGAATGGAGTTTAAATTTGAATTTAACGATGTATTGCGAAAGCTGATCCTCCTCATGTTTCTAAAGAACGTGTTTAAAAGCGCTTTTAACTCCAAAAGACCGTGATCTCTTGACCTCTTTATTAACTCCCATCAGCTTTCACTAACTTTCTAACGCCCCTTTTCGCGTGGAAAATGTGTCAAGTGTTTTTCTTTATTTCTCCTAAAACTCCCCAACCGGAAATGTGTCAAGAATCTCTAGTTATATTATTATAACATTATTATTACCTCACATAGCCTTGTATTTACTTAGAACAACCAAATATTCCATTATTTGGTCACTTGAGGTGACTGGAGACTGTTTTGTCTGCGGAAAATGCTGTCATTTCTCGACTTGTGTCGGTGATGTCTATCACTTCAGTGTTGGTAAACTTCGCTCAATTGTTAAGTCGGGACAAACGTCAACATACTTTTCCATCGGTTTACTAGACAAAACGTAACCTTGTCTCTCCACAAAACATCTCAATTCGCACCATAATACACCCCTATCTGTCAACGACACGCCATGTGGAAGTCCATTGTGGAATACTGTGACTCCGAGATGTTTGTGTACTGCTTGTCACAAGGTGGTCGGTTCAATTATGTGATTACCAAAGAGCACAAAGGAGAGAATTGGGGAGTAATTATGACGTCCTTGCTTTGTCAGTGCTTCCTGTCATTAGAGGAATTCATGCCTATTGTGAGAAGTGGGTATCTAGTAGTAGGAAGTGAGGGGAGTTTTTGAATGACAACTCGTGTGCTCGCCCATATATATACTTTAAGTTACTTCTCAAGGACGGTCTAAAGAATTTTATGAGTGTAATATTTATGCATTTAACTGCATGCAAATTCAGAGAAATTATAATTTTATTATTTAAAATTAAGGTAAATTAATACACCAAAATTTAAACCAATTTTTTGTGTAAAAAAGAACTTAAAAATTCAACTCGATCGTATTAACTCGATGAAGCTTTTTCTCCTAAATTATATAAGCTTTTGAACTTTTTCAATTAAAAAAAAATAGTATTACTATAAGAATTTCTTTGGGGTATATAAAACTGCATTTCATTACTAATCCAATTCAATTACCGTTTAGCAGGAACGTTTTAACTAAGTCTTACGATTACTTTCTATTCTAATTGACATTGACATCGTTTCCGATAATGAATTTTTGTTGTTTCTAATTCAATGACATGAAGAGTTGAGAGAGAATGACTGAACGCAAATTTAGCTATCCTGTTTGTCTTTAGATATCGTAGTTTAGTTATCTTGTGGATGTTGATACACTATTTGCTTGAATAATTCTTTATTTCTTTTTTCTAACATTTTCATCATATTGTAAACCAGTTTCTAATCAGAATAAATCGTCCATTCCTCTCCCACTTTAAGTTTTAAATAAATGTAATACCTACTCTTCGAATATTTTAATGTTTCCTGTCTGTTGGAGAAATGTCCCCAAATGAAAATTCAATCTCAGTCACAACCATGCTATAGCTATATCGATCACCAAAAAGCTAATTATCGACATTCATACCTCAAACGCATTCCTTTGAAACACGTCCCCCAAAGATTCCCCCTTTCGATATTAAAATCCAGCCATTATTCACAAACCCCGTCCCTCGACAAGCTTTTCATTCCAACAATAACGACCTCATTAATGGCGACTTCAAAAACTTGCAACAAACGATAAAACGCGAGACGACGTCGTCTGTCGCCACCTGCGCCACCCATCCATTCACTACAACCCCTTCATTAAAATCCCCCCTCAAACAATAACCCACTTTCCAACGGAACCGGGAGCAGTTGACCTTTCCATGGAGAAGAATCGATTCCGTCGTCTCGGTCATTCACCGGATCGATCTTTCCCTCCTCTTCCACGGGGATGCTCTTCCTCTTCCACCTGTTCTCCCTCTCTCCCTCTCCTCTTCTTCTTCACTCGCTTTTTCTCGTCTGCCGTGGAGGGTGATCGTCTGGTTGTGGAAGTGCGCTCGCACCGGTGTGTGTTTAGGTCTGGATGACATGTCGTCTGCCGAAGGAGTTTAATTTGGGAGATGTGTTTTTGGGTTTGTTTTGGATTAGTGAAGACAGACGGGTTGAGGGGAGTGATGTAAGACGTTTGCACCATTAACGAAATGGGCTGTTTTATATACATAGAGATGTTTTCGTGTTATTATACAAAGGTGCATTTCCGCTAAATTCATCTTTTATATATTGTTAAATAGTTGAACTACATTTAATATGTTCCAATGGTGAAGCTGAAAACATTTCGGGGAGTATTATAATTTCTGGGGGATATGGAGTCATTTTCACTATGATAAAAAAGGGAAATGTCTGACTTTCAGTAGGGCTATATCCGTAAATCTCCTTCTTGATATGTTCTACCCCTGATATGTTTTATAGATTAATTTTATAGTTAGAATGAAATAAATTTTTGGAAATGTTTGAATCCTCACTGGATTTTTTTAAACAGGTAAAAGTAATAAAATTTTTAATTAAACGATTAAGCATAATCTTTCGATTTTGCAAAGTTGTATTGCGTGTAATGTATCATTAATATAAAAATTATTGTTCTATTTTATGTAATAAAGCAATAAATAATCATTTAATATAAACTGACTTGAGGTTTAAAACTCTTGTCTGTTCTCTAGATATAGATATACAATATACATAAATTAAGAAGAATTTATCTAACATTGAAAACAGTCCATATAGAAATGAAACAATATCCGCTTAACAAATGAGTTGAAAATAATAGAATTGTTCAGAAATAATGTAATTAGTACCTCAAAGTTCTTAATGAAATCGTATAAGGATATATTTAGCTTTATAAGCGTCTTTGTAAAAGTTCTTTGCCCTTCGAAATTCATTTTTAAAGTAAACTAAAACCAACGTCTAAAAAAGTTCATATATTGAGGATTTAGTTCTTCAGTAGAAATCTAAATATATACTATCTTAGGAAAAATTCTTCCGTGTAATTGTGTCGGTATTAAAACGCCTTTTAGTGTTTTCTCTTCTCTTATACCTTTCTTAGAACAAAGATAAGTAAAACATAAAAGCTAGAGGATAATTACATTTTTATTCTTCAAGATGACGCACTTCTCTGAGCGAGGAATAATTTGGCCCAGTTCTCTAATCTTTATGCGAGCTTTACACTTCTCACTGTTAGTTTGTTTTCTTAGCCCCTAAAACCCAAAGCTTTATTTCCACCAGAAGAATTTATTTAAGATCACATCTTAATCCATTTTCTAAAAAAGCGCAACAAACATTTTTGCCATCGCGAGATTTCACTCAGCTTACGAGAACTTATCTTTTAAAAACTCCCTATACGCATATTTTAAAAGAAAAGACGATGATTTTAATCTGGAGGTCCCCCAAAATGAAAAGAATAAGAAAAGAATTCCACTGTGGGTGTATTAGAACGAGCGAGGGGTGCAAAGAATAGGATTTTCACACTTCACTTCATCTCTCCTTTATTCGCATCGATGTATTTTCTCAAGCAAAAATCGTCTGACATTGAGTCACGAGGCTTAAGTGAGTCACGCTGGTGGCTGTGTGGGGTATGGATTGCTCTTCTTTTTTTTTTCTCTCTCTCTCGAATGTATGGGCTGATTTTTAATATGGCGAGAATGCATCGGAATGCGAAGAGTATTGATTGTGTCGTAGTATGATTTTCGAATGAAATAGAAGCGCGTGGGATTGGTTTTTCAGTTGGGGTGAGAGGAGGAAACAGAATGGGATTACTATAGTAGAGATTGGTGGATGAATCGTGATCTTTTGGGAGTTCTTGGGATACGTTTTCCTAAAATTTCCTTACATGAAAGAAATATTACATTTCTCTTTCTACTCAGTTGTGATAATAAATGAAGACATCGCAAAAGCGATAACCTTATTGTATAGCTAAAAGATTGCATATTTATGTTTTCGTAAAGTCTAAATATTGCTTACATATTTCGAAACGAGAAACTTGTTGCGTAGCATTGTTTATACTTACTACCATTTTCCTACATGACCAGATTGAAATTTTTGAATAAGTATTAATTATTTAGTACCTTTGTTTTTGTGAGAAAAAATGATAATTATAAAAGTTTTAGGCTGGATTTTGCATATTTAGGCAATTAATTATTTATAGTTTTATATCATATAACTGAAATGGAGTCATTTCAAATTAACTCAATGGGTTATTTAGACAACATCTGTTGTCAAATGTGAACTTCACACATAAAAAAGGATAGCAAAATAAAAATTGTGTCATTCTTTATAAAAAAAAGCATTAAAATATTATTTTACCTTGTGTTCTAAAATTACACCTAACAATCCTGAGCCAAATAAGTTATAAAAATTGCTGGAAAGAATTAAAAAGTTTTTACAGCTACTTATATTTTTTTGTTAACAAACAAGAGAGGTTCTTAGATCACAGATTCTTATAATACTTATTCTTACTTCATATTCCCACCCTTTTATACTTACTCTTATTCATACTTTTACCTGTTCAATGAGGGTTTTTTTTTTCGATATTCCTCCACTTCATTTTATTAAAGAGTAATGTTACTACTAGAAAAAAATATTAAAACTTACCTTCTTATCTTACTAATGCTCCCCATAACCAAGAAAAAATATCCAACAGAAAGTAAAACCTCTCAGGTTTGTGTACTCGATCACCTGATCCACATACCTTTCCCAATCTCTCCTTTATTGTTTCTCTTTTTTTTCTCTTTCTCTCCTTTAACTTCTCCCGAACCCTGATAAGGCATTAGGGTGGAACTGCGTCTGGAAGACTTCCTCTGGGCTTACTCACCTAGAAGAAGGCGGCTTTTGCCTGTGTTGGAAGTTTGTTATTTTTTTAGCGAAGGTATAATCCTTCGTGCCGCCTCCTTGCCATGCTTTCTTTTTTTCTCTTCTTCGTATTTCTACCCGGCTTCGGAAAATATTTGGTTAAGGTTGGTTGGAATGCCGAGAGATTGAATGCTAATGAGGGAACGTCTGGAAATGAACGAGGTGGTTTGGATGTAATGGAATAAGTTTTCCAACAACTGTCAAAAAAAAAAAAAGCGTCGTGTTGTGAAGTATTGTTTAAAAACTTGATTTATTCCTTTTCCAAATTTGAAGACTATTATACTAACACTACAATAAGAACAGTTTGATTTCTATCGATGTGTCCCATTATTAGAGTACCCCACAGGAAAATGTATCATAGTCTATATTTGAATAAAAACCTGTATTTAAAAAAATAGGCAATGATTATATAAAATTTAAGTATATCCTTTAGTGCTAACTAGAATAAACTTGCTTTTGGTATTTCCAGATCTCTGTATTCAAAATTTACTTTTAGAAATTTTTCTCAAAAAATTAACAGTTTCTTTCATTAAGATTAAAAGACTTACTTCGGAGCTTAACGGTTTCATAGGTAATGTTTACATTACATGGAAAGGAAACTTTTTCTGAAAATACGACCTAAATAACCTTGATATATTTTGAGATACCAAATGCGTATCAATGTCCCCCATGTATCAAATTGCCATGTTTTCCCCTACATTAAGTATTTTTGAACCTTGTCTCCAAGTTTAGTTTACATCAAATCAATGCTTTATGTATGTAGCCATTTGTCACCTTAAGTAACTCAATTGCAGCGTATTCTTCAGGGCACACAGAACATAAAACGGTTCAAATTTTCGATTTTTCAATTTTGTTCGTAAAAAATAAAGCAATTTAAGACGATTTCAAAAATATATAGTTTGTGTAGGTTTCAAAAATTTAATTACCTTAAAATCCGGTTTGAATGTTTGTTAACAAGCATGACACGCCCACCACGCGTTTGCCCAGATGCTTTCTGCTTACAAATAAACCGATCTAAACCTTATTAACTGGACTAAAACTTTAGATTTTCTTACTCTGTGACTAAATATATACTTATTTCACCTATGTGGCAACATTATTTTTTCCCAAGCTGTGTAACTTTAGTTTAAAGAATGTGAATGCATTGTTGACGTCGTGTTATTGTTGTAGAATGAACTTGTGGCCGATATTTTCCCCTCTAAAACAATCCAAAGAATTAAAATTAAGTTATTTGTTAATCATAAATATAATATCCAATGAATATATTTTGCAAATTTTAATTTTGTTTAATATTTTTTGACTTAATGAGAAAAAATGCGAAATTCTGCGAAACGACTCGTAAAGGCTATCTTGGTAAACATTTTTGGATTTAGTTAATTCTAGAATTAAATTACACCTTTTAAGTAATAAAATAATGTTTTCTAAATGTTTTTTTGCGTTTTTAGTAATGTTTGGTTGTTTAAAGTTTCAAAAGAGGGGAAAATAACTGACCGCAGGATGTTACGTCTTCGAAGTGTCACGCAGTATTTTCCATTTTATATAAGAATAATTCATGTTATTTAACTTCAATTCTAACAATCTAAGACAAACATTAAACAATCTAACATTTTATAACATAAATTAGTGTTTATAATAATAACAGGCCATTTTAAGTTGCATTTTGGTACTGTAATGCAACGACTGCCTTCGTCTTCGAAAAGCTGTATTTCTCATTCCAAACCCCCTATATCAACACAAATTAAATAAAAACTTGTTAAATATGTTAAATGTAATGCTGAAATAAGATATAAAGCACACTCTAGTCCTGAGATGTATTATAAAATAACATTTATAGCAGGTTTGTGCCATTTTTCTGTTTTTTCCATTTTTCTCGAAACATGATTTTCATGCCTTTAGGTACACATTTTTAAAAAACTATTTCAGGTACACTCTTCAAACTTTCCACAATTATTGAACTACCTATTTTCTTTAATAATAAGAAGGATATAAGACATGCCTGTTGTAGAATTTATGTTATTAACCAAAATGTGTTGTAAAAGTTACTTGTTTTTTAAACATCTCACAAGTTTTTTTTTTAAATTTTTTTTATTTGATCCATGATTAAACCCCTTCTTATTATTGTTCATTGACATGTTATTTATGATCACACCAAGTTTTGGAAAGATATATTCAATAGTTTTCTTAAAATGTGTACCAAACTGACATATAGTGTCGAGCATTCAAAAATTTTCAATTTTTTTAAAATGGCTATAATTTATTAAATTTTTGACTATTTTGAAAAATTTTGTTATAACTGTATAAAAAAATATGTGTTTTAGCTTGTGTATGAAAACTTTAAAAAAATCTAAATTTGAAAGTGAAACGCACGCACCTAAACTATGCTTTACTTTTGCCATGTTTTGGCCATCGAGGTGTTCCGTGTGCCCTTCAATATATCCTTTTCCCTTATCCCTATAAACTAATTTCCTACTGTAATTGTATTGGTTTAAAAGTCATGTTATAGGATCGTAATAAACCATTAATTTTATAAACGATTCACAAAGTTTAAAATTTCAAGTAAATTGTCACACACACAGTATTACATAAAATACATTGAAATGACAACACAAAAGAAAAACAAATATTAAACATAAAAAGACAAATGTTATAAAAAAATTTTTATTTGTGTGATACCAAAAAGGCAAAATTATGCCCGTATATAGTATCAACAATGATATCTACTACAATATTTTCACTGGCAACAGTTGTTTATTATTTAACTATTGTAAAGAGAATTTCTATTGATTCTTGCGCCTCGATAAATTCATAATCATCAATCAATTAAACATCATATTTAATCAAGTCTCTATCACAAACTCTAACACTCTAACTCTAAACTATCACAAGTCTTAAAACAAGTCTCTATCTTTACTTAAACTCAGAAATATGCAAAAGGCGATACGTAATAAACCCTCGAAGACCCAATATAGTATATGATATACCTAAACCTGAAAAAACTATTTTTTGTAAACATTTCTTTTATTTAGCTCCTAAGTTCTTTAATTTACTACCTTTAGAAATACAAAATAGTTCATCCAAACATGTATTTAAAAAGAAATTAAAAGAGTTTTTGTTTTCTATAGAAAATATTGAAATTTTTCTTGCTTAAATTTTATATTATTGTATAATATCAACTATCCTCATTTTTTATGCACCACCCCCTTATGACAGATATTAAACCCGTAAATTAAGACACCCTGTTTGCCACCCCTGTTTATACATTTATATTTATACTGTTCCTATATTATTTTTATGTATTGTTCTCTTTAGTTCATAACTTCACGTTTTAGTTTTTTGTAATTATTCTATGCATGTTTTGTTCACCTACATGGATCGCTGCGATCCCAGGTGATATGGATATTTTTCTTGTTTTGTTCGTTTTGACTGTAATTTTTTGAAATAAATAATAAATGATGTAAAAAAAAATTCTGTAAAATTATGTTAAAAAAACGAATTTGCAAAGATAAAAATTTAATTTCTGAATAACACGTTATACGTAACCAATTTATTCCTTTCCCACAAAGCCTCCATACTAAATTCCCTCCACCTAGCGTAATCGAATCAGTAATTACCACGAAATCCGTTCATTTATTTCATACATTCGTCTCCCATTTCTCCGATCCCGAAATTTATAACCCTAAACAAACAGGCGAAACGATGCATTTTTCATGCGCCGGCTCCGTTGTTTTCAACACAGGGGCATTATTCGAGATTCCCTGCTCATCCATAGCCTTCTAGAACGAGACAGGCCTGGCCACTTGCGCATCTCCGGAGCGATGAGTCATCCTAGCCGTCGATTGATTCTCAAGGTCTGAGCTGTGTGCGTACGCGGGAACTTGGAGCAAGCGCTTTTGTCTCTGCTTTGTCCCATGTTTCCCTTGCTCTTTTTGCATCCAGGCCTTTATAATGCCGGACCATTGCTGTGTCCCAGGATGCAAGGGTAATTATACAAAAGGTGCCAGCAATGTAAGTGTGTTTTCCTTCCCTAAAGATGCAGAAAGAAAGAAGTTATGGCTTCGGAAAATACCGAGAGCTCAATTCGCTCCTTCTGAGCATTCCGTGGTTTGCATCAAGCACTTTCGGAGCGACATGGTTATTCGGGAGGATCTTTTACCCGACAAGGAGGGGAAAATCGTGGCTGTTCCACGAAAAAGGCAATTTTTTGACATTTAAAAATATAGTTTGATTTAAAAAAATATTGAGGTTAACATCTTTTACAGATCACGTGAAAGCTTTTAACTTATTTATTAATACACATAGTAAGACAAATATGTTTTTCTAAAATAAAAGTTTGTGGGGTATTATCTTGCCTCCCAAAAATAAAATTTTTTTAATAGATATTAATAATTTAATTAAATGTTATGCTTATAACTTATTGGATCAGTTATTTGCGTTTCATGTTTTTACCTTTTAAAAGTTTATAAATAAGTACACTTTATTGACTGAAAATGGAAATCCTATTTATTCATTTCAAATATTAGATTATTCATATATAAAGGAAAAAGGAAATAAACCTCAAGATATATTATAGTACCAGAAAGAGAGAGCGGCTGATTTTGAATACTCACTTGATATTTAAATCCTACTTAAAGTTACAAGGCGGGGGTTAATATGGTTAATATTTATCTGTGTAAGGATTAAAAATATTAAGATAGGACATGATCTATTAGTTGTTAAAATAAAGACAGGATTTTTGTTATTATAAAACAGAAATATTTTATTTAAAACGTCGCCCGGTTCAGCTAGCTTCGAATCTCAACTAAACAGCAAATTTTCGAATGTTAATATTGGTTTGAATGACTCAAAAACGAATACAATCTAACCAAAAATGTTGATTTTATAATGCAAGTAGTAATTTAACTGAAATTATGCCGAATCTAATCTAATAAAGCTTGTGAAAGTCGATCGTACTCGGAACAAGGTTTTTTTAAAAATCCCATCTATCAAAATATTTCCCCGATAATGTAAACATTTTCACTCAGAATCATTAGTATTGGTTTCCTACATCACACACAGGTCTTTTTTTCTTTTTCCGATCATTTGTTTATGATTTATAGCGATTTTTCCCCTCCAAAATCGACGCGTCAATGGAAACTCAATGGTAGCGTTCGTCGGAAAGGATGACTCATCATTCTTCTGTCCCGGCCTTCTCGCTCTCGAAGGCTATGGCTCATCCCGGCATCATTTCTCATTCTCAAATGTTTTGGCCGCCAGCCAGCGCCGGCTTCTCCCCCTCTTGCGTTTTTTTGCTAATTTATTTGAATTGTCTGTCAACGATTTTCTATTCTGCGGACGTAATTGCGGTCCCGAAAATGTTACTTATGCCGCGCCGATGGAATTTATGCCGCTTCCGAACCGTAAATCGCGTCGGCTTTTTCGGACGTAATTTAAATACAAAAGAACGGCTTTAATTAGCTGTGGGGAGATTTCTATTGGTGTGGTGGGTGTTGGGAAATGTGAGATTAAATTTGAAGGAATTTTTTTCTTTGGGATTTCGGATAACGCTCATACGCTGATTTCAATATGCTATGAATTTGATTGCTTTCAAAACTTTTTTCATGAGAAAGGTAATATTTTAAAATGCATACCAAGGCTCTATCATTTCTGTGTCTGGCTTATATTTTGGTAATTATTTCTTCCATTATTTTCTATGTTTTCTTACCACTTTTATACAATAAACGGTTTTCTTACCCCTCCTATCCCTCTGATAGAAGTACATTTTCTTTTCTTTATTTAATGTATGGAAGAAACTAAACATATAGAAGAATATTATAATATTGATTGCTGAGTCAGGGCCGATAAAAAGGTCCATTCCATAAACTTCAAAGTTTCCTATTTCTAATGGGTCTCATCTGCACTCACCAAACAATAAAACAGTATGAAATTTAACTACTTATTTTAATAGTATAGATTATTTAATAATCTTAAACGTTTCATTCCGCTATGTGAGTTTTTAGTGTAACTAGCATAAACATATAATGTCAGATATCCAAATTTGCACCGGTCTGATTTTTCAAATGAGTTCACTACTTGTTTAATTCCTTATTATAAAAAAATCGTATAAATTGTGAATTTTCATAAAGGGAAAATTTTGCATCTGCGTGTAAAATGGAGTCTTTATTTTTCACGTCTGATTCGAAATCTAGGGAGTCTGAACAGTTAGGGGAGCACGGAGAGTGAAGATCTATAAATCATGTTAAAATCCCAAATCTGTCCGGACCATAAAAGTGCACCCTCACCCTGCTAAACAGCTGTCACGTAATCCTAGACAAACTATCTCCCTCAAGTTCTAGCATAAAAATCAAATCCTAACAACATCCTACTATACTTTAACCTTATCTCACCCGACCAAAGCACCTGGCTAAGTAAGACCATCTCCCATACGCTCACGCGGGGATGGACTGGAACAAGATGGAACATCCAGATACCCAGTCAGGAACCGTTAACCAATCTTGTCAACGACCATCTCCCATTCCGATCATCATCGCCATCGCGACAGCGGGTAACACTCGCTGCCATCCCCGCCGCTCAGCAGGATGCACCTGCCACGCGACTGATAAGAGGGCGGGAAGGAAGCTCCTCCGATCCTCCGCATCCCTTTCCTCTCTCGGAATAAGCGCGCGGAGCACGAAGATGATGGCCGAGAGCTGCCGAGTGATGAGTATATTCACAAATCCTACTCGGTAAGTTTCTTAAGGGCCAATCAGAGCGACTGGCAATCCCATATTAGGAATGATATTCTTCCGGCAAGCCAATCAGAGCTCTCGCCAGCTTCTTACCGAGTAGGATTTGTAATATCTCGGTTATTTAGACTTAGGGAGAGATGGGTCCGTGCTGTGGTGAGTGAGTGGTTGGGCTTGTTTCCTGTTGGAGAGGGATGTGTTTGTATATACGGGGCATGTGTTGGCAGGCCAGGGTTTTTTATGTAAGTATTTCATGGAAAGGTATATTGTGATAGATAGGTACTTGAATTAGATAGCGGATGTTACTTGAAATAGCCCTAGAAGATAGGAGGATGTTTTTTTATGGAGGTTGGGGGTGGGGGGTTCCAGCTATATCTGGAAGTTTGGATGTAAGTGGAGCATCATATTTTAATGTTTATGATGCTAAAAATCTGGTATTAAATTTTTTTCTGGGCTAGTTAACTAGATGATGTCGTGTCGATGAGAAATATATTTATTATATCGGGACATAGACAAAAGTTCCAATTTATGCTATCTCTACGATGTTTTTTTGGTGCAGGTATACTTCTGACTTGTTAAAGAATAATTTGTAAATTTGTTTATCTTAATAGAAGGGAAACGAAATATAGACAATACAGCAATAAATTATAAGCTGGCAAAGTTAGATGGTACGGATTTCTTTAAGTTTTTAACTGTGTATTAAAATGTTTCTGTCTGTCAATTAACTTGTACTACTTGCATGTTTCCTATACAAGTTGTACTTGTTTCCAAGTGAATTGACAATTAACAAAAACACTGGCACATATTATAAATTACTAACTAATCTTTACAAATTGAGGGTAAAATGAAAACTCTTTAGAACTTTTTGGTTTTTTTCTGAATTATCAGGTTTATCCTTCTCTTAATGTTATTAAAAGAGCTTCATTGACTGCCAATTAAATATCGTGATCAAAACCTGTCAATCAAACACAATTGCCCAACATCTTTCTATTTAATATTGTAAACCGATATACGCAATTCTCACGTCGTAAATAAACCCTCAAAGAAATCCTCCATCTCAATGCACAGTTAACGCTGACATCCACACTTCTTCAAACAAACAGACCAACTTTCCTTATATGAAAAAAAGCTCGAGCCACGAGCGTAAAAAAATCTCCATCGACGGAAAGAAAAAAACGTTTTATTTGCTTAAGCGGGGATGAAGTGGCATTTTTTGCGACACGCAACGGGATTGTTCGAAAGAAAAGAATGTGTGGGGGCCTTGAGGAAGCTTCTGCGAGCGCCCTTGGAGACGAGGAATGTCTTCGTCCCTCGTTCTTTTCCTGCTTCCTCCCTTGCATTTGTGATAGATTTTGAAAGATTCTCAGTTTCTTAACCCTCTTTCCCCCTCCCATTCTTAAAGTCTTATGACTCTGAATTTTAAAAGTACGAATTGCTTTTGTGTGGTACGGTGTGTCTTAGCCTGTGGGTTTATTTTTATTGCATTGATTTTTTAGAATTAATAATGCGTGTGGGGGTTATCTTGGTAAAAATTGTGGAATTAAATTGCATACAAAAATATTTTGATGTCCTCTGTAGCTTCGGTAGTACCACTGGGTAACGCTAAGTAATCGGTATGGAGTAATCGGTGTATGGAGGGTCATAGTGTTAGAACTAAAACATATTTTTAATCTCTTGCAAATTATTATCTGAAGATTTATATTTTTTAAAAGTCGTTTGGTTCTTTCTTTAACTAACTTTTTCGGTTGAGGTGTGGAAAACGCTAAAATGGGCCACATATATCTAAAATTCTAGAAATTACTCTTTACCTCCAATTTGTATCTTTTTGTGTATCCATATCCCTATCTAATTACTTAAAACTAAAAGTTCCATATGAATATGATCATGAAGAGTATAATCCTTAAGTTGAAATATTTTTTTAAAAGACCCAGGCGTCCTCAAAAATGCCTATAGGGGTCTCTGTCTACCAATGGCTGGCTCATCAGTATCCCATTTCCTTGTTTTTATTGGTAGAAGTTTTATATGAAGTAAAATATCGTTGCTATTAAATCAAATATTATCTTTATAGTCTTCAATTATAGGGGAAAAACAAAAAACAAAGTTATTTTTCCTGTTTGTTTTAACCTTCGCATGACTAATGATTACTTACAATAAAGTACTTAGCTTTGCATGTCTACTGTCTATGAAGTTAAACCTTCGCAGTTACTTCATGACTCTTAATTTCTACAGCATTAAATAAGCCGGGGAATCGTTTTTCAAAAACGTTAACTGAGACAAAGGACTTGCGTTATCCAACTAACTTAAAACCAAACTATTATATCTTTCATTTCGGAATACTAGTAACTAGTATACAGTCAGCTATTTCTCAATTCTCTAACATTTAAACCCATTAGAGCAGATGACACTATCTACATTCACAGACTTGTCTACCTTACTGGGCGAAATGGAGACATTTGTATTCGGTAGTAATTTCCTCCTCCATAACATCCCCACCAAAACGAGCAGTTTATATTCCGAAACTCCCAATTTAAACATCAACTCCTACATCCAACCTTTCTCAACACCGAGGCGCATGAATCAACATAAAACGATGACTTAGCTTTCCAGACCTTTCATTCAATATTATACCTACCTACAATCGGATATTTGAATCCGATAGTAAATAACCGCCATTCCATCATCACCACGCAACTCTTTTGCGAAAATCTAATGAATGGAGAGAACTTTCTGGCAAGCATTGCGTTCGCTCCGAATCTGGAACTGACGTAACCATTATCTTCTACTGTAGTATTTTAATACACACAACCAAACCTGTCTCAGTCAGAGCTAGTTGTTTTTTCTGTCGCAACGTGAGTTTTTTTTTTTCTTTCGGTTTCCCGCGCGCGCGCGTGTGGATGTCGTTGCGACATTGGAACGATGCCTGAGCGATGCCCGCATCGGGCGGTTGGTTGATGATTGGAACTAGTGGTCCGTCACGCCCTTGATTTGCGTAATCTGATTTACTACGGCGGAGGTTCAAGTTCACTGTGCCCGCCGATGGACGATTGATTAGAAGCCGTGGTGTCGAAGAACTTCGTTAAGCGATAAAACTACATCTATAGTTCAATGGGATTCCTTTTCTGGGTCTCGTTGAACACAATACTTAATAGATCCTTTGCACTGAAGAAACGAGGTGGTTGAATAGATGTAAAAGGCCGGTTATACCTAAAAATTACCTTTGATTATTTTCGTTAAAAAAATTTAAGATAATTTTTGGTAAATAAATATTTTTTCGATTTTATTTATGTCACTTTTGTAGAAAAAGTTAAAGGGACCGCCATAAATGAAAAAATTTTAGTGACAATAAATTATTATTTTATAATTAAATTTGTTTTCTTCTTGTTGTAAATAGTGAACAAGCTACGTTTTTTAAATTAATGAGTCCATCCTTAAAATATTTGTTTTTTAAGTGTCTAATTTGATTGACAGCAAATTTACTGTAGCTTTAAAAAGTAGTTTTTGCACTGAAGTACTCGGTCATTTTTTTAACGTAATTCTTCATTCCTAGTGGTTGAAGAATAAGTTTCATATTACAGACAAAAGTAACATCTTGTATACTTTTTTTACGAGCAATATGTTGTAAGCGCTCTGGTCAGTTTTTTAATGCATGAAAGAGCCTTCATAACACGATATTCAAAAAGAAATTCCATAAAATAGGAAACTGAAGAAACATTTTACTAATTTCAAAGCCCCTTTGAAATGTAATAAAAGTTCCAACTTTTATTAAAGAACAGAAAATTCGTAAAAAAAATTGTTTGCCGGTAATCCCACATAAAATTTTCATAAACTTGTTCATTGCTTTAAAAGAGAAATTAAGAATTTCAAGTTAAATTGAAAAACTTGTGTGAAAAATTCCATAACAGGTGTGATACACGTGTGGGAACCTCATGTTTTCTTGAAGCCATCCGGGATTGGATTGACCTAGTTTCTTTCAAGTTATGGCTGTACTTAATACCACAATATATTGAATGAATGTAAACACAAAAACAGCTGAGAATACAACTGAATGTGTTAAACGGATACACATTTTCCCTCCTGACTTCCTACTTACCAGCGTCATTTGATGACTTTCACTTATACTTAAATCTGATACTTCATTTTAACGGAAGTTAAGGTTTTGCAACTCAGTTCTAAACACATCTAGTCTTTTTGGGGGGGGGGGAAAACAAGGGATTTTACTTAACATAAAATTCCTTTATATTCTAGAATTAAGCGGATCAATTAAACTGTCAAATGTTATACCTACGGTTCTTTGAAAAGTTTAGCTTTTCCTATTTTTAATCAAAATGAATAATATAATTCTGATAGTAGATGTATTAATACTAAATATTTAATGTTATTGTATACCCCACTCACTAAGAAATGTTCCAATGCTACGTACCCTTTGGATTTGGGGAAGAATAAACCTAGCGTTCTTTCTACGCATCTTTTGTTTAAAATTGATCACAGAACTGAACGCTTTGTACTCTGATTTGAGCCTGGTGCCATAATAATCCAAAAAAAACGCCAATCAACCACAGTACTGAATGCTCCTTCATTTGTTATCCTTAATTCCTATTTAGTGCATCACAACTTATGAAAAAAAGACCGCTCTGAGTGCTATTAGTTCACACTATCAAAAATATGTTAATATTCTTTAGTTTTTTAATTTTTCTGTCCTAATTTGTGTTACACCGAAGATTATCGCCGAAAATGTAAAATATTCACTGGATGGAATAACTCCTGAAGTAATATTTCCGAAAATATTATACTTATTGTGGTCACATTAGTATATCCTGAAATTGAGAGTAGGTGAGCTGTATTAGTCTAGACTCCGTGACCTCCTAAAAAAATCATATTTTATTTATACTTAACTATTGTTAGTTTATCCTAAAAATTCTGCATAGCGTGCACACGTGCCCTGTGGTTGATTAACTATTTTTGGTTCTTCTAATATTCATAACACCTCACTCCTTTACATTGCGAAGACACGGATTGAGGGAATACTGCTCTTTTAGATAGTTTATTTTTAAATTGTACTTGTTAAGAAAAGTATAAAATGTTTTTTTGTAGAGAAATTTAAAATATCCTTATAACTATACCCAATGTGTATCAGTTGGGTATACTATTAAATAGTCAATCCTAAACGCTATACCAAGCATATTTAGACCACGGCTTACTAGATACTATACAGGCTAGCCGAGTACGGAAATCATTAAAAATCCAGATGGCAATACTTGACAAACTGGCAAAGCATATCCACAGTGTTGAAGGCGTTGGGTGATACAGGTAGGACTTGTGGCGATCCAAGCAGGAAAAGAAAAGTTGTCAAATGGTTTTCATTGTTCAAAACTCGGCTAGCCTGTATAGTATCTAGTAAGCCGTGTTTAGACCACCAAAAAGAAATATTAAAAGTCTACACTATTAGATTTCCCAACTCAACTACAATAATAGGAAATTCCATCAAAAACACTGGGTGGCTTTCAAACTCGATATAATTTACTATAATAGCTCTGTAAATCTGCACTAGTACTTCCATATCTCCTGAAATTCACTAGGCTCTTATATTAATTTGTCACATCCACAAATAACCCCTCCTACCCTCCCATAGATGTCAGAAGGGGTACAGAGGCGTCACCATCAATGTCAGTCAACCCTCTCCCATCGTCCACAGAGGATCCGTCCAGAAATATCCCCGCCGCTTTTATTTCTGTCCACTCCTCTCCCTTATGTTTACCATCCTAATAGACAGTCATTTGTGGCTTTCCCCTTTCCACATCACACGCGCTATGTTTTTTTCTCGGGTGCACAGAGGGCGTATTCCTCTCTCACACACTACTTCCGCAGGAAATCTTTGTGGGTGCTTTCTATTAATATGCCCTCTTTGTCCCTATCACGCTTGCTGCTGCTGAGATCCCTTGCTATCCCTTTGGGTAGTCTTGCTGAGCCCGCAATTGTTCTAGTCGAGCTAAAATACTCTCCGTTTTTATTGTAGGGTAAACATGGCGGAGTGCTGGCTGGCACAATGGCTGTTTTTTTTATGTTGGAGAAGGGATGATTTTTTTTATTGCGGTTGGTTTTGATGCGTTTTTTTATGCGCCCATAAGCTAAATGGAGTAATTTAAGCTCTCTGGTGTGTGGGCGTAGTGTGTTTTAATAGATGTTTTATGGGTGCTGTTGCGGAGGGGGATTCTTAGCTTTTATGTTTCGTCTGATACCATGTTTAAATATGAGAGACTTTGTTCGTCGGTCATCCGCGTCTTTATATGCTCTCCCTATCTGTTAGGAAGGTTCAAAGGGACTTGGTTTCAAAATTTAATGTATTTTCAGTTTAAAGAGAACATAGCTAAAATTCGGATGTAAATAGACTATCTTATATGTCCTCTTGATCTGATCGTTTTATTACTTCAAATTTCATTCCTTAAAAATTACCCCTTGTGGTCTTTTTAGACTCTTACAGCCGTATTCACAGCCATCAGAGTCGGTGTTAACCAACATCTAAAGAAAGAAAAATTAGCTTTTCGCTGACTCTGATTGGTGGAATCCTTCTTTGATCTAGGATTTAACACTGACGCTGATGGCTATGAATATGGCCGTTACAGCCATATTCACAGCCATCAGCGTCAGCGTTAAATCCTCGGTCAAAGAAGAATTCCACCAATCAGAGTCAACGGAAAGCTACTTTTTCTTTCTTTAACCGCTGGTTAACCTCGACGCTGATGGCTATGAATATGGCTGTTAGACCTTCATTCATTTTACTTATTATCTTTTATTTTTATTAATATTTAAAAACGTCTGACGGTATCTTAAGTGTGATCATGGAGTGTCAAACTGGGCTAAAGCAGGTTTTACAAAATATTATGGAAGTGTTGAAATTGTTGACATGATTTAACTGTCTATTACTTTCTTTAGTTCTCTAAAAATCCCATGTGCATCCTTTCCCAAAGTGTGAAAAGCCCTTCGAGATCTTCAGGGTATATATTGCTGATACTTTAATGCACTAAAATTTCCTCCCATTAAATAGTTATTAGCTCCCCTTAGATCATCTTGGTTTCATAAACTCTTGAATTAAAAAAAAAGCGTTTTGGTACCACTGTTCTTGATGATAAAACTTGAATGAAAAAAAGTTTTGAACCACTGTTTTTAGTGATAAAATCTAACTGATAAAGTTTTGGGAATCACTGTTCTTGATTTTAAAAAATGATTGAAAATGGTTTGGAACCACTGTTCTTGATGATAAATGGTGAATGAAATTTTAGGAACCACTATTCTTGATGATAAAGGTTGAATGAAAAAAGCTTGGAACTACTGATAAAAATTAAATGGTAAAGGTTTGGTAACCACTGTTCTTGATGATAAAAAGTTAAATGGAAAAGGGGGAGGGTTGGTAACCACCTGTTCTCAATGATAAAGTTCAATGAAAAACAGTTTTGGGGAACCACTGTTCTTGATGATAAAGGTTGAATGAAAAAGCTTGGAACAACTGTTCTTATGATGAAAGTTAAATGGTAAAGGTTTGGTAACCACTATTCTTGATGATAAAAATTGAAAGAAAACCACCCACCCCTCACCAAACTCCCTTTAAAATTCAAACCACATCACCTCATTTTTATACAACACCCACTTCTCCAAAAAATCAGCATTGTTTCTTCTCCATCTCCTACCTAATCTCACTACACACACAAAAAACTCCTCTCACCTAACTGATGCACTTGTCCCCAATCCCCCCACCGAAGGTTGGTGGTAGGGGTGGTAGGGCCACAACAACAATGCCACGGTGTGGGAGGCAGAACAGAAAGTCCCGTGACAGGTGTTGGGGACCTTGGCAGGGAAAGCCAGCAGCTTCCGGCTGAGGTATACACAATGGACGACGAGGAAGTAGCGTTGCGAAGGAAACGGAGTCCGATCTGCCAGATAATGCTACAGAGAGTTCACGGCGGCTCGCGTTTCCAAGGAAGAGGAGGGGAGTTCGATGTTCTTGATCCTCCTGGATAATGAAAATTAATGGCCGATTATGTGGAAGGCTTGTTAGGGAGTTTTGTGTGTTCGGAGGTAATTAAGAAATGTCTTATGGGAGGTGATTTGGGTTTTTTGTGAGGGTTTGTGTTTTTTGGAGGGATTAATTAGTTTACTGGTTCTGGAGAAAAGGTTACTCTCGTGTTGCCGTTAAATGTATTGAGTTAAACGTATGTTTATTTTGTGTAAGTAGGTTAGGTAAACGTATGTTTACATTTTACAATTAAAGTTTTTACTTAATTTAAATCATGTATGGAAATACATATTTTACCCCTTTTATTTTTTTTTAATTTGAATATAGTGGATATAGCATTAAAATATTTAGTGATATTATTTTAAGGTTAAGGTATGGTTAAGGAAGGGTATTTCAAGTGGCACACGACAATAACAACATTACAATTGGTTTCCCATACATGATTCATTAAATTTGTTGGGTCTGTAAAATGGTAATAGATAAAAGGTCTGGTTTAATAGAACACATAAAGTTTATTGTGTATCTAGATATTTTTCAGCCATAACTGCATTCCGATATATTTTTTAAGCCTTTTTGTTTTTTCTTTCATGCGTCCTTATATTTGTACCAAAATAATAGTATATCATGATTAAAGTTTTCGTTATTCCATAAATATTTCGATATTCGTTTGTAAATTGTTTTTTAAATCCTGAAAATTTCTTTCCATAAATTTCTTCTGGTTACAATCATCGAATCCCTAATGAATATTTAGGTTTTCTTTTTAAATACAAATGATGTTTCAAAAATAAAATAACGACTGATTCATAATTTCCAGATTAAAATTCCTAAGCCTACTTAATAATTTAATCACTACGTAACGAAAAGCATTAAAGTTTTGGATGGTAGAAACCATCTATTGAGTTTCCAATCCTCCATACCTCACCTTTGTCGTATTTTCGTGGGCAAACGGGTTCCCTACAGCGAATTTAATGAATTTTTCGTGTGTACCATGTCAAAAAGCTACAAAACTGAAACAAGCACATTTCAACACACCAAACACAAACACCTGTAGAGTTTTTACATCTAACCCCATGATGTGTTTTTTAATCCCTCGCCGTGACGTCCGCAATACGTTGTTAAAAGATTAAAACTTGAAATACGTGACTGGATTTACAAATCCCCCGCGTGACAACAATTAAAGAAGCCCCTCACGTGGTATAGTCACGCAGTTTGGAACCCCTTTAGAAATCCGAAGCCGAAACGTGATTGTTTGTGTTTACCGAATGTTCTCTAAATATCGATCATTATCTTATTCGTGAAATGGGGTTGTGAAATAATTATCGAGTAGCAATTAGTAGAGAATCATCCAGATTTATCTTTATTTTTATTGGTTCGTTTTTGTTGTAAACCGATTGATGTTAATCCCTTGTGATTGGTACGCTTTCTGTAGATTTTTTTTTCAGGTTAAATGACCGACAAAGGATCTTGTTTAATTTTGCAAACGTGTATTTATTTCATTAGAACAGTAGATTGTATCAATATCTATGTAGTATGGCAAATTGATTATTATTGTTATTTATATTGCTCACTTCAAAATTTGCACTAATATAACTGACATTGTTTAGTTTTATTCGTTTAATTAAGAGGTAATTCAGTTTTGAATATTAGCTGTAAGAAAGTTACATTAAGAAAAAGATTGATTACCCCTTATTATGTAATCACGCTTTTTAATATTTATCACTAAATTTCAAATTAAAGATATTATTTTACACGTTCAGATACTAAGCGAGTAAATTATTTTTTTACGGTTATGACACTCACGTTAGGGGGTAACAAGTCATTATCTCTTTCCCTATTATTATTATTATTTTGAAACAATTATCTACATTTTGTAGTCTAACTTAATTATGCATTGTTTATTTTCTTTTTAACTTATTCATTCAATTTGTATTATGATGAAGACGTTATTGTGAGACACAAGCAATCATGTCCCATTTGTTTTGCCTCCCATGCTCATGCTGTAACTGATTGAACCTCCATTTTCCATGTAATACAACTCAATTATACACAAACACGCTTGTCCTTATCATTCTATTGTGATAAGAGACATACTTTCCCATGCTGTTCCACCATACAAAAACAATGCCCCGAGGTTAATTAAAAGTCCCCTTCCTCTTTGAAACAAAGAAACTGTAATGAATTAATTACACCACAGTGGCTAACGCGCTCCGAAACGGAAACTTCGTGTAGTATAGTTAGTTCCTTCCTTGCAAGGTCGAAAAAACCTCCGTCTCGATCCCTAGAAATCATGCCACCAAATCTTTCTTCTCGTGATTCGACGATTTATTCTTTTGGAACAGTCACGAGCCTCCGAGAACCGGGGGTGAAAAACCGAGTTATACAGCTCCGGACGGTGTGCGCAAACAAAAAAGCCGTATGCACACGATTCCGAAGGCACCTGCTACCCCGGAATTCGAAAGTCTGGAGAGACTTTGGGAAATAATAGAAGAGGGCGGGGTTTGATCGTGAACCCGCGAAAAATTGAATTGTTGGTGGTGGTTTTTTTATAGTGGGTTCGAGGAAGTAGTGTATGGATTCCGCCCGTGTTGTGGGTTGGAAAAAATCTCAGTGTGAAATCGGATGGGGTTATAATGTTTTGGTCTACCAAAACCAGTGATACCATGAATAATCTTGATTATTGTGATTATATATGTCTGTTCCTCATAGGATTCCATGAATCTATGTGGGGTATATATTGTGATTCGGTATATCGCTCACTCCTTTCAACAACGTCATATCTCAAAAAAAAACTGATTTTTAGGAGAGTGATTTTAAAGTTTAAAATTATATTTGAAATGTATTCAAAATAAATATTAAACATCCGAATTAACTTTTTAGTATGCAACATAAAGATATGACGATTTTGCAAGGTTATACTACTACTCTTTCAGGGCTACCTGAAAACAATCATAACTAAAAACCACTGATTTTTGCAATATTGTGTTCTTGAAAGGAGTGAATATAAAAAGAGGGATATCTGAAAAGTTTTATTAAAAAAAAGAAGTTACAAATAGTGTATTGAAACTATTCGTCAATAAACTGAATGATATAAAATCAACGAATTTAAAACCCCTTAAAATGTTTAACCACTTTAACAAAAAAAGAGGATATGATCTATTGGTTTGTTATAATTCAATAGAAATATCTTATCAAATAACTAAGTGAAACAATTTGCATGAAAAATCTCTCCTCGTAAATGTTTAAAACTTTTAGGTTATTAACTAAACTAAAATGTATGAAATTTTTAGTGCATTTTACTTACAATCTTTCTTTATTTTCAGGTAAGACAATTTTGATGATTCAGTTAAGCAATGGACTAAAACCTTGGATTTATCCTAATACATGGTAAAATGAAAATATTTTCAAACTTTTCTATCTTTTCTTTTACATTTATAATTTGATACAATTTATTCACATCTATAAAGGTTATAAAATTTTGAAGTAAATAATTAAAAACCATGACACTGAGCATTAATTCTTAAAAGAAAGTGCTTTCAATTATGTATGTTACCTTTTGAATTGTTGGATTGAAAAGCAAACAATTTCATTACTGTCTGAAACGCCACAGGCGAATGTGACAGTACAATGTCTGTATTTACTTAATCAAACTGCGTCTTTATCATATTATAATTCATTGAATATCACTTACGGAGGATGCAGTTGAGTTACACACTGATGTGGTAACTATTAGGAATTCTGTGGTTTCCGATTTTCCCGGAACAAACTATTGAGTCACAATTATTCACTGAAAAATAAACGTTTAAAATGTCTTTGCTCAAGTTACGTTTAATCCCTATAGTATAACCTTTGAAACTCAATTTGAATGGAGTCCGTTTATAGTATATTTTTCTATTGATAACTCCTGCTAAATATTAAATTTTACTTTTATTGTGAAAATCTTCATTCATGACCATTACAGATGCATTCATTTCATTTCCTTATACGACTGTTAATACTTAATTTATGAATGGTTAAGCATTGCTATCTTAAACAGGGTAGGGATCTATAAAATTCTTAAAACCCTATGAATATATTTCGCTTTAAATGAATAAAAATTTAATAAAATGTTCCCTATACTCGCCTAAGGTACTTAAAAACTGTTATTCATAATTTTTATAATGCAATTTACATTATATCAAGGGAATTGATTAAAAGAGTAGGTAGTATAACATTTTTATGAGTTATTCTGAATTTCTATTAAGAAGTAGGTTGAAAATGTTTTGAAGGATTTATTCCATGAAACGATGTAAAACGCAGGGGTTTTTCATAAATTTTAGAACTTCCTCGTAGAGCTGAGCGAAACTGTTGGTTTAATTTTTTTTTTGTAATATTCTCGTAAAAACGGTGTTCACAACTGTCCTTTATATATTGAATTTAGCCGGAAAAATATTTTTTCAAATCTTGCCTGCCGAGAAACCCTTTCTGTTTTAATCTGTCCTTTAACTAATTTGAACTAAAAGCATAAAGTTAAAGCATATCTTTCGCTTATATCAACTCCTATGATATTCTTCAAAGCAACAAAACGAAGCTGAAAATAGAATTCTATTAGGTATTTTCGTCTAAACAAAATCGTCCATAACTCATGATAAATAACCCCTTGTCTCCGTGATTTCAATAAAAATGTAGTTAATAACTCAACAGAAGCTTCTCAACCCAACATCATATACTTAAGCCATAATACTCTCCGAAAACAAGTAGTTCGAGGCCTTTGGTATGCAGCACATGCATTATTTGCAAACCCCATGTCCATTGACACTAGAGAACGAGTACCTTACAGACTTCATTAGAAGTCTCATGACTTTCGCTGATGAATTTCGATATTAATTTTTACGTGAGAACAAAATTAAAAACTGGTTTCGGCTCTAAGGTGCTCTCTCTTCCATCCAAGTGTCATTACCACTCTGGCATCCTAAAGAAAGGGTTAGCCCAGGGGCTTTATTACCCAATTCCTCAAATCCGGTCCAAAGCGGTTTTGATGTTTACACATTCCTCTACGAGAACGTGATTTCCACAACAAAACAACAGCTCAGGTGTCCTGAAATTGTGTTTTCTGTCTGTGTTTTCACTTCTAGTTTGGATTCATTGTAGTATTATATTACTAATTCGATGGTCTGGGTTTCGTCAAGGACTGTGTGTTCCATGGTTTTTGACAGCCCGATGAATAGGAAGTGTCCCTTTCCAAAAGTTTCTCTTTGTCTATTTAATAAAATTTAGATTTTGGAGTATTAATAAATTCGTATCATGAGATGAGTTGACTGTTATCCAAAGTTAATTTCATAAGTTTTGTTTTTCTACACAAATCTCTCTTTTTTTATCGATTGATAAATGATTTTATACTATTATTTACTATTCAATGTATTGACCTGTTTTTTTTTTATTTTAACTGACAATTAGGTGCCACAATAACAACATATTATAATCAGACAATCATAATAATAAGATCTATTATTATGACTCAAATTAGCTGATATGATAAATTTAATGATTTTACTTGAATTATTCTAGAATAAAAATCGACTGGGTGTTCTAAATCAATTATATTGATACAGAAAGTAATGAGATTGTAAAACATTCATGAAATTTAATAAGATCCCATATTTAAATAATGATTTAAATTATATTTTTTTCGCATTCCATATATGCCAAACAAAAATAAAGAATCTACAATAATCAACTATGCACTCTTAATGATTATCGTATTAGCCCTAACTTTTTCTTGATCCTCGTTTATTAGCATGTCTTAGTTAGGAGGTCAATTAATATCTGAAAATAAAAAGTTATATCCTCATGCTTGCAAGTCTTAATTTTTGCCTCCCTGGTGGGTAAGGAGGTTCCTAACCTTTTAAGTAAGGCGCCCTGTGGATTTAATGCATTCACGGTTCGGTTTTATCGTTCTGTGTGTCACTGAACCACATTCCATAACCTGAATGCTATTTGCAAAACAATTTGAAGTGTCTGAATATCTCTGGGCTTGTGTTTAACTAAGGATGTTCAGTAAATACACTTTCGAATCATTCTGTTAAATAAAATTAACGAAGACACATATTAAAAAAATTAAAAATCGTTTGCAGTCAGCTGTCTTTGGATTGTTTGAAAAGACTAGTGTTCGGCAACTAGTGGTCAAAAAGTAGTTAACTACCAACTACTAACTAGTCTGTGAAAATCTAGTTGCAACTAGTAGTTAACTATTTTTTCCTGGGACTAGTTGCAACTAGTAGTTAACTATTTCCCAAAGTAGTTAACTACTAGTTAACTAGTCTATTTAATTTCATAACCTATTTTTTGCCCAAATTCTAATAATCTTTCTTATCTATATCGCAAAAAACTTTATGCTTCGCTCAAAACGGGCCTTTATTTCTGGTTATGGTATTTGAGTACTCTACCATGACATTGTAGTTATAAATAGCAGTGTAATTTTTTGTATATTTTGATAAAAAATTTAAATATTTTTGAAATTTTAAACAAAACTTTTTTTAAAGTAGTTGAAAATTTGAAAATAGTTTCAACTAGTAGTTATTAAAAAAAGTAGTTCAACTACTAGTTAAACTAGTTTAAACAAAAAGTAGTTAAACTACTAGTTAACTACTAGTTGATCTGTAGTTAACTACTAGTTGCAACTAGTTCTAGTTAACTAGTGCCGAACAGTAGAAAAGACGTTTCAATATCATAAACTAAACTCATCGGCGCAACAGCCCTATAGTGGGCCAAGGCCTACGATGCCCATCTTCGTTTTCTTAACCTTGGGGCCCTGGGGTGCAAGGCATATGTCCCGGTTAGGTGGTCAGTCTAACGCAAGACCCCAGTGTTTAGTTCCCAAGCACGCTAGTGAGGTTATTTTTCAATTAAGTATATGTATTTACTTGAAAGAGTAATAGTATTTCTAAATTCTAAAATAAACGGCTAAATAGCGGGCATTATGCAATAAAAATCTATTTATTTAATAGGATTTTAGTTTGTACTATTACTTTGAGTTATGTAACAAAGGACAGAATTCATTTGACTGAAAAACTGTAAAAAAAAGTAAAATGTTTAGTTGTATTACATAATTTTAATGCTATTTCTTGAAACTTCCACAAATGAATTCGGATTCACATTTTCTATACTTTTTTCTAAAGTTATAATTTTATATGTGATATAATCATATGTGTTTTGTTAATAAATTCAAGGTTTTTTATATATAAATTTAAATGTTTTATTTAGTTCTTTTAATAAGTATCTATTTATATTATTATATTTATTACTCTATCTTTATTTTAGTTTTGAAATGGGAAATGATTTTGTGTCAATTCTATCAAATAGAAGTAATACAAAAAAGAAATTTGTCTTATGGGAACGGTTAATGCACTAAACACTTTCTTCAATCTCTCAAAAATGTTAATTTAATTCTTTCTACACCAGTTAAGAATAAAGAAATCAATGGTATGTTCATGATACCAGAGAGGCTTTGAGGAAAATTTCATAACTGGAAACTGAAATATAAAGACAAGCTGGATTTAAATACTGATATTTGAGAGTCCCTGTATCAAAAAAAAGTTTCTAGAACCCTGATTTATAGCATTTTAACAAAATACTCTTGCTACTCAAAAAGTCAAGTCATCAGGTTTTTTTTCTGTCCGAGGACCTATTAGTGAGATTATATTAGCCGTGAAAGTCTAATGACATCAGCCACGTCATTAATAGGGATAGAAAATGGCGATAATGATATCCCCCATTAAGAGACTTTTTAATGCTTATCTTTTAATTTTTAAATTAACGCTAAAAGTTTGAAATATCAATAATCCCTTCCCCTTTTCTACGCGTTTGTGTTAATTTGCTTCTAATTTTGGTGGAGGTTTTTTTTTTTTTTTTTGTTTGAAATGCGAGCGCATAGTGATAAACTGAGAATTTATCGATATTTTAAATCTCGATTTAATCGTCATCTCTTGGACGAGGTGAAATGTTGCCCTGGAGATGGGAGAATCCATGCATTGCTTCATACTTAAAAGGGGATAACTACGTAATCAAAAGTGTCAAATTTGTATAATAACTCTGTCTTAATAGTTATGGAAAGAATAGAACATAAATAAAAGTTTAAAAAATCAAGAAGTCTTCCTTTAAAAAAATCTTAACACAAAACATGTAATATTCTATTTATAGGTAATTAATTGTTAATGAGTGATAAGCAATATTTATTGAAGAATATTTTTGTAGTTTGTAGTAAATGTATCACAATAGATCTAAGTGTCAAAGCTGCTTAGTTTTACCTTTAGTGAGTTTTTTTTATTTATTTTAAAAGAAAGTTTCTCTACTGTCTTCTAAAGATATAATTAACTGACCAATTATAATTAAACCATATCTGCAGAAGTTTATATCAATTATATGTATTATTTTTAAATGACTTACAATTTTAATTAAAAACATGTTTTTTTACAGTGATTGAATCTATGTAGTTATAAATTAAATTTGTTTAAACCAGTTGCAATAGGCTTAATTTAATACTATAATCATAAACATTAACAAATGCAATTAATAACTGAACTTAATTATAGTGATAGTTTTACTAGTAAAGGATAATTTTACTATGCGTTTGGGAATAGACAAGTTCTTTAATATATCATTATTGGTATCGAAAACACACACAACACCTGGTATGTTTATTTGATGACTTTTAATTTAAATGACTGACTTACACAGACTTTTAATTTAGCTAAAAAAAACTATGTTTGATAAAATAATTGAACTACCCCAGTAGTAAATTGAATTTAATCATTTTGTATTTTAAATTTTTTAGAGGATAATTTAATGCGATTTAGAACATTCATAGGCAATTACAGAAGGCAATTTATAACTCAGTTCAATTATAGAATCGCTTAGAAATAGAATTTCGAGTTTGGGGAATAGACAATTTTTTTTTAACTACCCGTTTTATTATTCATGGTAAACTTCTCAAAGATATCTTACTCGTCAAGCACTTTTAAAACAAAAACTCCCTTGTTCAAGACTTCCCGCAACCGTGACGTGGTTCTCAAAAACTCGTCTTCTTCCCTTAAAGCACGTGCCTGCACATTCCTCTAGTAAAAAAAATGCAACACCGATAAAAAGACAATGCGTCGTGAAGGAAAAATCCAAAAGTGAAGAAGATATTCCTCCAAAATAGCGAAGGTAATGCACACACACACACACACATATATTATTGTTCAGTAGAAATTTATGAAGAGACACGCGAACACTGACAAGCGGTATAAGGAGTTGATTGATTGGCCGTGTGTGAACGACCAATTTTTCCGATGCCATGCTCTTAATGGACTGTCGCTCTTTTTGAATTCATCATGGCGGACACTGATTCAGCAAGCGACATCTTTTTCGATAAGGAGGAGAGGTATTGTTGTTGGGGTAGTAAGTGTTTTTGGGGAAAAGAAAAGGGTAGAGATGGAGGGAGATTTCTCCCTGATCAGGTGGAAGATCTCTCCGTGTCGGTTCGGGGGATCGTGTTGAAGAGGGGTTACATCCGGGTGATTTCGTGTTTTGAGGTACTTTTTGATGCGTTCCGAAGTCCTCAAGATGAAAATACCTGTGTGTTGATAGTGGGGAAATGACAGTAATGCTCTAGGATTTGTTTCCGAACAAAATCGTGTTTCAAAATACGATATTCTTTTTTTTTCAATGCTAGTAAGTCCTATGACATTATTTTCAGTTAAAGTATTATACTTTTTTATCTATAGAGCATTCGCACATGCCGTCACACTTGACGACTTGGAGGACAAAAACAACGTTGCTAAGGCCGTTGTTAAGTTCGAGTCATGTGATTGAAAATGCTTTATTATGTTTTTGTAAAACTATTAGTCACTACTTACTCAGGTTCTTACTCTTTAAGCTTATCCTATAATAGTTAATAGCGAACAATTGTTTGAGGTGTTGTTGATTTGAGGACAAAAAAATGTGTTTTTAAATGTGTACGTAATGTGTTAATGTGTTTTAAATGAGGAACGTTTGCAGTGTATCAACGAGATGTTTTGAACATCTATATTTGTTAAACTATAGCTGTAATTTGTACTAGTTGTACATTCTATCAAATTTTTAAAATTATTAAAGCTGCTAGTTTCTTTAATACAGCACTCCCTTTCCCTTTGTTTAATGTTCGTAACTGGAGAGATTTTATTAATTGTTTTGCAACAGTTTATATTCTTAAGTAATTATATAAAGTTGCATTAGTACTCTATCTCACATTATTAGATGTTTTCACCCCAATCTTCACTTATTTCTATAATATTCGATCACAAGTTTGTTTTTACAAGACAAAGAGCTTATAAATGATCGTTTCTCTCTCCTTTTGTAGGTTATTTTATTCAATTCCTATTTGTTTATACGTGTATTACATACTTTAAAAGAAATAGCGTCTATTTTTAAAGAATTTGTCTACAAAATCGAAGCATCACTCAAAGAACGTCTAAGTTTTAGACCTAAGAAGCTAAACACATCGCTTCTCTTTTACCACCGCGCTATTTTTACCTCTTTTCTGCAAAATGGTGTTCAGTCACTGAGTGCAGTTAGTTGCCCTTGAGCGAAGAACAAAACAGGTTAACGTTAGCCAGAAATGCAATCGTTACTGCAGGTTTGTTTAACTTTCAGTTGTGGTTAACTATTCATTCTAGATATTTTAAGTTTCGCTTAAATAATCGTTTTTTAACGATCTTGTTGTTTTAAATTGTTAAAGTATGTTCAAAACATGTTTCCGACTAAGCATTTGTATAAATTCATGTAGAGTTGTTGGTTTTTTTTATGTTGGGGGATATTTAATGGTTTTGTTGTTTATTTAGAGATATTTCGATTTAATTATCATGGGCAGTAGTATTGCTTAAAGTGCAAAGAAGTAAAACTTAATTATTCTGTGTTTTTCTAGCTTAAAGTGTTAATTAACCATGTTACAACTTTTAAGTTCCATACTAATTTAATATATAAAATACTGCTAGAACTTTTACACAAACTGAGATGTCTGTTTAGAAGAAATACGAGTCCGTTAAAGGAACCTACACAATATTTTCCCCTCTAAAACAGATCCTTTTGGGGCCTTTCTGTCATATTTTTTAACTTTTTACTTTTATAATTCCACAAAACATGACTCTGGCAGAAAGAACCAAATTTAATGTTTCTTTTAAAATTAGATTTTTACAAAAAGTTTGGACATACCTTGAACGTGTAATAGTTATTTAACAAATCAAAATATATTTTTTTATTAAAGTTTATCGAGGTGTTTTTTGCACTGCTCGCTTCTATACTCCTTGTTTATAAACAATAAAATGTCTTCCGGAAGTATTTATAAAATTTTAATCACAATTTTCATTATTCAATAAACATCATGATTAATATCATGCTTCATAATTCAAGTATTATTGTACTGTTGCTGCAGTAAAAAAAATAAAAACATTCATATTTTCGAAAATAAAATTAAAAATCCATGAACATCTAAGATTCAACGCCAAATTAAAACAATGCTGAATCAAGTTCAAACTTATTTACTACCATCCCAAAATTGCAGTCTTTGCACAGTAATTCCCTTATTTCTGTTTCTGCCGATATCTTGAAATATCCAGCAGGCGACTCTCTGTACCTAATAATTAATTTCGAAATGCCCGGGAGCAGACAGACTCCCTGGAGTTTCGTGTATATTCTGCTGGGAAATGGATTTATTCGGATTGTGGTCTTGCAATATTCCCCTCTGCATCCGAAGGATTAGATATGATAATAGCACCGAACTCCGGTATTTGGATGTAAGACGATTACGTTGGACGAGATTTCGCACGATAAGACAACCGAAATGAGATTCATAGGGAAGAATTTCCCGAATTTATTATTTGGCTATGTATGATGCTGTAGATCTATAAAACAAATAGCCTTTTGGAGCTCTAGAAATTTTATCCTTTTTTTTAATTATCATTCCCTATATTACTGTACTAGCAAAATATTTGGTAGAAATTCGGTAATAATGTATGTTTTATTCTCTGATGATCTTTTCGTTACTTTATTGATGTGCTCACAGGTACTCCTTAATCGATTTTAGAAAGGTTTCTTCTGTTTAGTTATGTGCAATGTGGTACTAATCATTGAGAGTGTACGAGAATAGTAGAGTTTTTTTACTTACGAAGCAATATTTTTTTCTCTTGTGCTTATATCAATCTAAATTATTTTAGTTCTTCAAATAGAAGAATTATACTAAAGTATTTGAAAATTACCATAAACAGTATTAGAACGTATAAGAAAATTCCCATAATAAACAAAATCTTACTTGAATTAAAAAGGTTTGGTTTTAGTTTGTTGAATGAAAAGAAAGGTATGTTTGAAAAAACATAAAACTGAAAGTGTAGCCCAGGGTTAGGGGAAGATATTACCTCAATCAGTGAAGAGTTAGTTAAGGGATCAACTAAGTTAGTATGTATCGTCTTTTAAGAATATACTCTTAATATTTGGTGTATTCAGCTACCACGAGTTGAATTGTGCTTTTTATCAAAACACCTCAATATTGCGACATATCTGTTATCCTCAATCCTGAATAACACTCTTGAGTTGTGATGAGATTGAGTTAAAATCTTTCAGGTGGGAGCCCATTTCTATGGGCTCCTCCTTAAAGTTGTTTGTTCAGAATCCTTATGTTTACTTCCATTTTTTTATGGAGATAATATTATTTACTTTCATCGGAGCATCCTGATACTTTAGTGTAGATAACCGTTGGTCCTGTATCGATTTAGAGAAGATAGGAAGACAAATGGAAGTTAAAATAAGAACTACCGTTTTACTAACACCTCAAAGCACCGTATTAATGTACTGAAACAAAAATAAGTTAACAATTGTTAAGAAAACTATAGCGTTCTATTAAACACCAGTTTAAATTTTTAATTAGGCTGAAATACTTATAGTTTTTGATAAATTAATTATAACCAACAGTTATTATTTCACTCCTTGGAATGAGATGCTAATTCAAGTTAGGATGCTTCAATTTATGAAGAAACGAGATTGAGTAAATTGAAATCTCTCCCATAATATGTTTCCTTTTTAAATTGTACTTTTGAAAAATTCTTTTTAAAGATATTTTTAAGTTATAAAAGTCACGCCAACGCTCATGAATGAAGAAATTTCAATTCTAAGTAGAAACTAAGACTATGAAAAAGAAAAATAGAAAATTCAAAATACTAAATAATTATTTCTTCAATAAAGGTTCTCCATAACGATTGATTTTTAATCGAAATTGTAATTGGCTTACACTACTTTTTAGTATTTATCAGTCAATATCATTTATCCTATTCTGTTATATTTTTCTGTTACTATTCATTAAAAAGGTTTTATTGTGTTGAAAACACTATATTTCCAGACTGGAGAGGGGGATGATCATTTAAATTGTTAAGAAATTTAGTTGTTAAGTTTGTAACTACAATAGCACGAATAAAAGTAACATTTTTTTCAAACCAAAATTATCCTTTGACTCTTTAACTTTTATCCTAAACCAAAAATCTCAAAAATGTTACTCAATTACCCCATCGATGGGGTCCCAGCCCAATAAAAAAAGCAGGAAGTGTAACAATTCATAATCAGACAGTTCCAAGCTCTCCACACTGTGTAAGAAAAATCCCCACAGCTGTGTGGCCACTCTCGTCAAGTCATATAGAAAGGAAAACGAAAGAATCTTCCAACCACTTCACAGAACAAAGCGACTCTTCAGTCAAGTCCTCCTTCCCAAAAAGCCCTGCCCTTAATATATAGGGGCACATTCCCCACTGAATCACATCAGTCACGGCGAAATTTGCCGAGGAGGTGTTCCCTCAGTGGAGAAAAAAAAGGACCACTTGCAGCAGATACAGCGGCCAACTTAAAAGGATTGGGGTTGATGAAAAAAAAAAAGAAATATTTCGAGGCTAAAACTGTTGAGCAGAGCCTGGACACTGTTAGGGTCTGTCTTTGAAACATGTCAAGAGGTCTTTTGCTAAGTGTCACGGGCTGTTGATCTTTGGAGGGTGAGAATTGGTGTTACTTTGTCCTCCAACTCTTGGGAGGGAGATACGTGGAGAAGTAATTGTGAAATTATATTCAAAACATGGGAAAGTAAACAATGAGTTACGTCAAGTGGGGGCTTTGTTTAGTATTTGGTGACATGGTGTTGACACCATTCCACGGTTATTTGATACCATCTCGACCAGATCTGCATTTTGAATAGAAGTCTTTTGTTTAATTCTGAAAACACTTGACAGATTCCATCGTTGTAGAAATACATGATGTTGATGCGTGTTATTGCTTAACCGAGAGGAACAACTCTAAGACAAGAATTAAGAAGTGTGTAGCGAAAAGAAGTTTGTGCTGAAAAATAACCACTTTGCTATGAGAACAATTCCGGTCATATTAAGTGCGTTGTTGTTTTCATAATTAACCTGTTCTCATTTTATATCACAAACATAAAACCCCCTATTTTCCATTTTAGTGAGAGATCAGTTTCTAATTAGAAATAGCAAGCGGACGGATAAGGACAAAAATAAATAGAAGTACCTAATGGTTGTGCAAATAATGAAGTAGATAACCATAATAGTACTTGTTGGCACCTTTGGCTCTATTCTTGGTGATACGCCTTTTGGCAAACCTATCTGTTTTCGATCAGAGGAAGATCGGACGTCCTAGAAAGAGATGGCTGGACGAGGTTGAAGAAGATTTGAAGAAATTAAGGGTGAGAAATTGGAAGACGAGCCAGGGATCGGAGAGGGTGGAGCTGCCTTGTGAGGGAGGCCAAGGTCCTACATGGACTGTAGTGTAGAGCCGAGGAGGAAGGAAGGAATCTTTTTCTCTAATTAATTAGTGTAATGAATCACGATGCAGCACTCTCGATCTTTGTTGACGCTCATTTTGGGGCTATAATTAAAATTTGAATTTTAAACAAAAACTTTCAAACTTCAGTCCATTTATTTTTTAACTGTCGACCACAAAAGAGTATACTTTTTGTGGTCAAATTAATATAAATGCTACGCAGCAAATTTCGCTTCCTAAAAATTGCTTCATGTGTTAAAAAGTTTAAAAAAAAAGCATTCATCTATAAATAAGTAAAATCGCTAAACATTGTACTGTACACTTCACATATTTCATTTACTAGATCTTTTACAAAGTATCCTTACTTAAAAACAAACCTTCCAAAATACTGATTCTTTGAGCAAGAGCTCTTCATCAAATCTTTTCCAAGATAAATAGTATCTCGAGAGCCGATTCCCCGTTTACACCCAAAATCTCACCCCCGCTTTAACCGCGCGTATTGACTGCTGCTCGACTTTCTGAAAGGATTGATTTTGTCGAACCCCCTCCCCAGAATGTGAGAGAGTTCTTTTCTATATTAAAGAGCCCCCCTTTTCGGTCGGAGTGGCTTTATGCAAATAAGCGGGGTTCAACGATGCTTCACTGTGGGGGGTTCGTTAAAACATTTGCCTTGCTAATAAGTGGATATCGTATGGCGTGATTTTTAACCGTGACTGGAATGTGTGACGGGATTATTTGTGTTAATGCGTGCGTTGACTGGAGGAATTCAAAATGGCGCTTGGGAGTTTTAATTGAAAGGTCGCTGATTGTTAGTCACGTTTGCTGCGATGATTTCAAATTTTGACCGTTCTTTTATTTAGGTATTCATTTACTCTGTCGCACAGGAGAAATATTTCTAAACAGGGAGATGTACATAAAATCACAGAAAACTGTTCAGAACACATAAAACACGCATGCGAAAATAAACATAATCATAAAAATAAGAAAGTATGGATATAAGATCAAGTCGGTGATGATTTTAAATGATATAACTGTAATGTAAGAAATAAATTAGTTAGGTATATAGATTTCATTCAAGTTACAAAAAGGAATGCAAATAGTTTTATGTCACTCCACTCCAATGTATACTTTTCATTAACCCAAGGAAGCCGACGTCGGATTAAACGAGGTTCCGGTTAAAAGATTTTTGTATGATCGTAAATAAAAGCTTTTGAAAATAGTTCTCGATATTGTTAACGGTTTAATATGTATTCGTATATTTATACCGTTGTATATACTATTCAAAAATTAGTTGCTTTTCCGCAAATCTTTTGTTTTAATGTTACTTGCTTATGCTTATTCAAGACTCAAGCAGCCCAAACGTTCAAGATTCGTCCAATTTTTGTCATATATGGCTAAATTTAGTTTACTTCTAATTGCAGTAACGAAAACTTGACATATTTAGTATCAACTGTGCTACTAGCATATAAGCTAGTTGATAATTGCTAAATTTCCATTTTAAGTGCAACAATAGTTATTTTTCCTTATTTGTGAAAAATTCTGAACAAAGCTTGGATAGACATATTGGTGCCTTTAACAAAAAATACAATTGAAGAATACAAGGGAGAAGTTTGATGACACCCCTGCTCTATATAAAGCAATATCCAAAAGACCAATCTATACGCAGACACTACATTCAAGCAAATCCCCCTCCCACCGCGCATCCAACAAAAGCCTCCACAAAACGTTCGAACAAAACCCCTCATCGACCGCCCTCGACATCACACCTCCCACGTCGACCCCACACCCCCTCGACCCGCAATATCGCCGAGTTCATCTCCTCCTAAAAAGCGCACTCTCCTCCACGGCTCAACAACCGCAAAAGGCCAACAGCAGCTCTTCTCCATTCAGATACTTCTCTCTTTTGGAGATGTTTGATTAAGCGAGCGATACCCGATTTAATTGGGCCCTTGAAATTATCGGACGGAATCTCTCTCTCGGAGTGAGGAGAAGGGAAAAAAGGGATGCGGGGAAGAGGAGGGATGATCCTTGGCACCGTGCCAGCTCGTGTAGTTTCTTCCGGTCGGCCTTCGTCTCGTTCTCGCCAGACGGTGGTTGGAGTCGAAACGAGGGCGGTCGCACTTTTGAGACATGGTGGTTTTAAATTGGGAGTTTTGATTGGGAATTTGGAGACAGTCTTTTATCATTGATGGGAATGAATCTAATTGAAAGATAGGAATTCATCTTCTGGGGTTAAATTATACAAACTAACTTACTATCGGTTATTGTATTTGTTTGATCTGATGATTGTGATTTTTAACTCCTGCCATATTTCTACGAAATTATCCCTAGTTAAAAAATTTATTAATTAATTTAGAGATGCAGTCTGAGTAGGAGTAGTTGTTATAATGGAAGGTTAAAAACAACGTTTTTTATTTTGCACATAAATAAAGATTAGTTGTTATAGCTATCTTTAAGAGTCAAAGTTTACTTATCGATTTTGCTTAGTGATGATATTGGTGTTCTTCAGAATCATTTTTAAATAAAGTAACAAGTAATATAACTTTAAATCATGTTTCCTAATAAAATGGCCAGGTTTTAGGGAACGAATGATACTTAATTTAACAGTACTTTTTAGAATAAATTTACTATGTTTATTGATACATACTTCTTTTTTTTTTCTCTAGTCTAACTATAATAAGGCCTTTTTGTTTTCTACTTCCTGAGTTAAGTCCGGTTTGAAAAAGTTATACGAACTTAAAACCTATTCTCTATGTATGAAACAAAAATAAACAATAAAAAATTGTAGTCGGAGAATTAGTATGTTAATAGTTAAAATTATAACATTATTACTGAGAAACCGGTATTTGTTCATTTGTAATATTCATATCTTCCTCTTTTAAGGTATATGCAGTGTTGAGTTTGAGTAAAGGTTCAGGGTTTGAACCGATTCATTGACATGATTTCATTTTACCGGTTTTTAAAGAAATTTTAATTTACTGACCAGAAAGATATTTTACGTTGCTCCTCTTGAGTTTAATATGGAGATCACGAAGTTACAAACATATGTCGATAAAATATTCGCCAGGAATTTTAATAATGGCTTACACTTCTTAAAAATTTCCTATGCAAATCGAGTGTGATGAACACGTAACTTGAAGAATAGTTAGCGAGATAAGTTTGTTTTTCCTCAAAATGTTTGTCATGCTATGAATGTTTCTGCTTCGGATGTGTGTTGCGTTCATAACTAGACGAGGGTGTTCACTGTTCAAGGTTAAAATTGTTTGAAAAAGTTTAATTCAACGTGTGTTTTCTCTTCTGCACGTGTTTCACTTCTGTCACTAATGGACTAGTTCCACATTTTATTTTTATTTTTTTATTCTATTCAGCTTTTCGAAAAACCCCTAAAACCGAGATATTTTTTCATTCTGATAATTATTTATTTTTTTATTGCAACCCAAAGTTCGCGTTCTGAAAAGCGCGCGAAAAACGGCGCTTCAGGTTCGTGACGTCACTCGGCCCAAACTCGGTCTACTACGACTTGCAGACATCATTTGCAAAACGACGCCATGTTTTAGATTTTTTGACTTATTAACACTGAATAAGGAACATTCGTGTTTTTGTTATTAACATTAATGTTACGATATGAAAACAAACGCCTTGATGTTAATTTTTAATGGCTATCTCTATTCAAATCACAGTTTAATAAGTAGAAATCTGAAATAAGCATAAAGCATCAAAAATGTCTTTTAATTTAACAAAATTGATACAACAATAAACAAAAACGTGATGCCAGCGGCAAAAAATGTAAAAATACATACCAAAAGAATTAATGCTTGATTCTCATCAGTTTAATTTTATAATAAATTAAAGAATTTAATGTAGTTAAATATAAATTATTTACTGTTGGAAGAATTCGAATATTCAACGATTTGTTTTGATTTATAATTGATTTTACGTTTTTATGTTACTAGTGATTTTAGGTTCGTGACGTCACTCGGCCCCGATGGCTTCACAACCATTTCACAACTCGGGCGATTGCATCATTTGTTGACGACTTTTATTTCCTTAATATCTAAGTAAATAAATTTTTTAGATAAATTTCGATTGTAGATTTCAATTTGACACAACATATGCTGTAATAATAAACCACAAAATCGAAAGTTTGAAAAATATGGAACTACCTCATTAGGAATTTTTTCTTTGATAGTATTACTTTCTCGATGCAACTAATAACCATTAATTATTTAACTTCCTTTATCTGGAATTCTATCTTGACCAAGTATCATGACCAATGACTATCTTGACCAATTTTATACGTATACTTTGATTTTAACGCTATAAAACCATTGATAGTAAGTGTAAGGAAGAACTTTTCTCCAGATGGAAAGCAGTCGGAATGATGGGAAACCGCTGTATCTCCCCCTGTCCGTGGATTAGGGGCCACCAACCGGCCAGAAGTCCCCCTGTACCGAATAGGGGTTACTCCCAGACCCTTCTTGTCCAATGTGCGGCCCCCCACTACCCGGCCATGGATGCTGACTGGTTAAGCATGGGGCTGTGGTGGTTAAGATGGGGTTGCAGGGTTCCCGCCCATATCTTAACGTTACGTACATTGGTTGCCAAAGAACCAGTTGCTCTCTCTGGTTATTTAGTTTAGTATTTGGCAACACACGAGTTCAAGTGGGAAGAGTAACAACAACTATAGGGATGAGATACCCCGGTACCACCTTACTCTACTCTACTGGTTAGCATATCGTCCAATGGTAAAAGGGTAGACTTTGAAATAACATATATGTTACGGGCAAAGTGATTAATTGGGCATTATTAATAATGCCCAGAGTGGAGGCGGGCAAAGTGATAAATTTCATTAATAAATGCCATTGAATTTATCACATTGCCCTACTCCACTTCGGATAATGCCCGATATATCACATTGCCCGTAACATATATAAGTGATAATATTTTGGTTTTAAAGCAACTTTACAGTAAATATGCTTAAAAACAGAGAAAAAATAAATTGATTTCAAAAACTTTACCCTTTACAAAAACAAACCCCTTTTAAAAAATAAAATTAACTCCACAAAACGAAAAAAAAAGAAGCGAAACGGGAATAGGTACGTCTCGTGATTTACCTCAACGACGTTCATAAAGAGTTTTCTGTGTTGTGTATTCCTGTGTGGCTGGGGATGTTCCTGGCACTTAAGCTCTTCCCCAGCAGTTGCCCTTACGGCTGCAATACCGATCCCGCAGGAAGTATCCCAGTGATTTATAGGATGACTCCCGAGTTATTTTCTGAAGCCCTGTTTCGTCTTCATCTGACTCTTCGTCACTACTTTCTTGGGAACCGGCATACGGTAATCTCCACATGGCACAGAGTGGGATAAAAATACTTTTTCTGAGACTCCTTTCCCCATTTTTAAGTCTACCCAGACGAGACTTTTTTTTTCACCTACTTTCTTTTTTTTAGTAAGAAGATTTTCAAGGGTTTTGGTAGGGATTCTGATACACGGAGCTCGTTCCTTTCGTCTTTTTAACTTTAGTCAAATGTTTTTTTATTGTTTTGGATTGTAATGTAAACACTTAGAAATTTTCAGTTTGGGTTAAATTTTACTATAAAGCTCTCACCCATTAACATCGTTGTTAAGGTTTAGTTAAAATAGTTAAAGGAACACCATATTAAGTCGAATCATAAAAATTCTATGAAAAGTATACAATTACCAGATAATTTAATACAAGAAAAACTTCTAGTTCTTAACAAAAAAGACCCTTACGAAATTATTTTTGGTTCAAGAAGACATTATTTAAAAAAATGGCTAAAAAAACTATTAACCTGACTTTATATATAAGATTTCTGAAATGTTTACACGTTTAAAAAAGCATCTAACTCGTTATGAAAGAAAAGAAACAGGTAGTTTGGTCGTGAAAAACTTTCTTTTTTCTTCTGTTAAGAATGTCGAAGGTGCTTATTAATGTTCCTTATCACGCATGATTAGCTTGGAAATAATGGAAGGAATTGATGAAAAAGAATAGTCGTCGTTAGAATAAACGGATTTCCTGGAAGAAATTTTAGGTTTTTTTTTGTTTTTTTTTATATTTCCCGATTGTCTTATATTACATGGAAATATAAATGAAAGAAACAAATTGCAATTATGAGAATGAAGAAAAAAACTAACTAGCGGAAAATTTTAGAGTAAAATTGATGCTTAAAAACAGATAGGAAATTTGCTTTTATTTAAGGATACATAGGGTTGTCATGTAGCTCCAACAAAGCTTTGAGCTTTTCGTTATTTCCTTTATATGGTTTCTAGTAGGAAAATAGTTATTTATAAAGCAGTAACTTTATACACTTTAATTTTGTAAACCTGTACTTAACCTTGAAAAACTGGCAAAATCTTAGAAATATTGTGCACTTTTGTGATTTAAAAAAAAAAAAAAATTAAATACTGTTCAGAGTTCTTTGTTTTTGCTAAATTGCCAGATATTTTTTAATTATCAAATCTAATCACTTTTGTCTTTTTCTAAAATAACATGATACGAATTCTTAATTGAAGTACCTAGCTAATGAAGTATACAAACAAAGAATCACTAAAACTTAACTGTTTTCTCCGGTTTTTATTCCACTGAATGATTTATAACCAAGGAAGGGAAACAATTTCCTTTCATTTTAATTATCTTCATAGTATGAAGAAAACAACCTTGCTCGTTGTAATTACATGTCTTCATTCCAACCACTTTTTCAAATTAATTTATTACATAAGTGTGTACTTACGCGTTACGTGAACACTGAACATATTCCTTTGTTTTCCAATTGATTCATAATTTATGGCTCACTAACACACATTGGTTCTTTTTCAAAAAAAAAAGAATAACAATAATTTTTATGAAGGATATAAAATGTTTTCTTCATTCCTACTTATCGTAATGGATAGTTATGTTGTAGACGACTTTATCTTCAACCACACATTCGTGTGATGCCATTAATTGTAAGTATGAGGTCAGAGACTCTTGTGCTTTCACGCGATTCTTTTTTTTTTTAGTTTACTGTGGCCTATCGTAAGCAGCTTGTACCCATAAAAAACATCAATTTTAATCATCGTAGTAGATATTCAGATGTATTTATTTCAGGGTTTGCTTTTCCCCCGTCCAAAATCTGTTTTTCCAATCCCACCTGTAAAAACTGGTAAATACCAGGAAAAACTTTCAAAAGACAATATGTAAGAAACGTTCTGGGTTTTCTTAATCTAATATGGCAAAAATTAAAGATAGAAATACATAGTTATTGCAAATTTCCCGTAAGTTTAAATTTATTCGGACATAAATAAATAAGAATTATTGCATAAAACATAAAATTTGCTCATAAAAATTTTTAATAATAAATAAATATTTCAAAACACAGTAAAATAAAATTAAAAAACTTAAAAATATCTGTTATCAAAAGAAACAATAAATAATTTGAATTAAATTATATAAAATTTTTATTACTCTTTTAGTTGACTTATTAATTTACTTACTTATTAATTACAATTTTGGTTTGGTTTAATATTTATGCCGAATGTTCTTTTGCATTATTTTGTTACATGATAGAAGACGAAGAATATGAATACGATTACGATCGGTAAATGTTTGGGAATCTATGGGGTGTGTAAATATTTAAATAAATGCACTCCTTTGTCCATTTTTGTAGATCTTCCTTTTTTACCTTTCAAGCTATTTACTTAGAACTCAATTTAGACTTTTTCAAAGGTTGTTTTGAATTAATTTTTCTGTTTTTAATAATCAGTTTTTCTCATGTGGGAAAAACATAGTATTTCCCAGGATGGTAAATACCGGTTTTTACCATGGTATTTACCGAGAGTGGTGAAATCTTGCCAACCCTGATTTATTTGCAAAATATCTTAAGAGCTCAGTATAATTCTTAAATAAATCTTTTGTATAAAATTTATTTAGGGTTTTCTCTTCTTCTCTCCAATTGTATCCGAAGAAAAACGATGCATATCTCAAATGAAATCTTTTCTTCCCCCTGTTCTCTCGTTAATCTCCCTAATCTTCATCGCAAAGCTTATATTCCATCATTTCTCCCTCAAATTCCCCATCAACCCACCATCTTACATCCATTGTGATGCAGACCCCACCGAAAAAGGGGGTCGGTGATTAAATAAGCAATATGCGTGCCATATTGTTCTCTGCTGCTGCTGAATATAAGGGGCTGCTCTGGACGTCCATTTATCACCATGACATCATGCACCAGAGTGAACGGGGTCACGTCACATCTAATTGATATTGATTGACCGCTTTTGTCGGAAGAGGCCGTGCTTCTTTGAGGAACGCCAACTCAGGGCGGATCGGTATGGCTTGTAAACGCGACGCCGATCATACCAAGGCGTAGAAAATTTTCTATCGATGATGACGTAACCCGAGGTATTTTCTCACAGTGTTTCCCACTATCCTAATGGAAATTTCCCCCAAAATGTTTCAAATCGTTTTATAACAAGCTTACATAAGTTCTATATTTCCTTATGTATAGAAAATTTTGCAATTAAAATATGTATTAGTTTATAAACCATGTAGACTTGTAGACTGAACTTATAGCATAAAAGAGCATTGAAAAGTTGATGCATGTAAATTTTAATTTAATTCTTGTGCAGATTAAACTAATTCATCAATAAATGCACAGCCAACAAATACTACAATGTTTTAATTAGTTTTTCTTTTAAACTGTCATTTATAGAGAAACTGCAATCTTATACTGTCTTTATGGTTGTTGTCAATCCCTTTTGATGTTATGTTGTCTCATCTTAATCTTGAGTCTCGTTTCTTTAAAAAATCTATTCAATTTGTTTTATTTTCGGGGGAAAAATTGTCTACAAATTTTGTAATTTATTGTTGTGATCGAAATTAATTGCATATTGTTGCACATATTGTTGCTCCCGAGAGCTAAAATTTTACAGTAGTCTCTTCTCAACTTCTCATTGTTGAAGAAATGTTATCTACGCATTGATACTATCGCGGCGCGTTTACCGAGCCATATAAATTCGCCTCTATGTGATGGAGACAGGGTCCGTTGACGGGTTTCGTGCTGTAGCAGCTGGGATGTGACGGATCCGGAGCAATGTGATCTCTGTCTGATGCGACTGTTTTATTAAATAATGGAAGGGAAGGTGAGGACCGGGTGTAGGCGTGACATGTGATGAGAGTGATAGGGGAATGTTTTTGACGCTGCTGGAATTTCGATGTAGATGTAAATGCTTATAAGTCTTGGTCATTTTTATTTAAGATAGCTTATATTTCTTGGTTTACACGGGTGGAGTTATGATGGCTTTCACAGCTTCCAAGCCCCTCGCCTGTTTTTTTTTCACTGCATTAACAGCATTTGAGTTGAATGAAATAATCTAGGCCTAGAGACTAAAAAGCCGTTTTAATCAGTGGTTAATAAATATTCCCATTTAAATAATGCTGTTTATTATTATAAGTAACTAAGAATAAACCATAATTTTAGTACAAAATCTGTTTAATATTTTGTATCATGCTGTATTGTATTGTTTACTTAATATTTCTCTTTTCTTTTAGGTAAGTGTTCTAAATCATAAAGATGGCTTATATTCTGTGGATACTGTAGAATTTTTGCAAGTATTATAAAAGGTTACAGTGGTTAGTGTTTGCTCTTTTGACATTTTAATGGATAATCTGTTTGCTTATCATATTTGTTTCACTTCATCTTCAATTTATCATCAACCCGCACCTTTCCTTTGTTGACATAAAGAGTTATATTACACTAAAGTACTGTTTTTGTGTAGATTACCAAAACCATTATTTTACTCTACAATATTTAAACTTGATGATTAAATTTTTTTTATAAATCGAATATCTGTCAACAAATTCTAAAATCCCTTCATCACAACACACCTTCTTTTATACACCATCTGCAACTACTGAACTATGAAGAGAAGACGTACACATACAAAATTACGTACTTCATTAATTAATTCTACGAGTACCCTTTTCATCTGACCATGATGTCACCGCTCAACGCGGAAGTAGACGAAACGCATACTGAATTACCAGCATCTAAATTAGCAATAGGCACCCAGTGAGTATGCATCCTAAGTCCACTATGAGGGTTCTGTTGATGTCGAGAAATTCTAAACGCGTGTGTCCAATTGTCCCTTTTCTTCCATTTAACCTTCCTGCCCACGCGCCATTCGTAAGGTACTGCTGCCACATCCGGTTAAGAAATTGCAGAAATTAGGTTACATCACGGTAAGGGCCCTGTGTCACGCCTCAGGAATATCCATTAATGACCTTAACTGCGGTGGAGTGTTTTTTAACCGTGGTAATTAAGAGATTTCAAGGTGGAGTGGTTAAGGTTTCCCTTCATCTAGTTTATGGTTTTTGCAATATGACGAACCAAGGATGAGTACAAATTATGTGTAGCAGTATAAGAGTGAAGTCTAGTTGTCAGTGTAAATTTGTGAAGTCAACACAGGGGTGCATTGGTGCTTAGCCTTTATAAAGATTTTTTAGCCATTATACGTCAATAAATTTAGTTATAAACTTAATATTACGCTAATAAGTTTAAAGATAGTGAACATACTTTTTTTTCGATGTTAACATAAACAGGAAATGTATGATACTTATGGAATAGTCATCAAATGCAACAGTAGATAACATGTCAGGAAAAGAAATCACATGGCTAACAAAAAACGTGATGAAAACATAATGAAACACGTGATTTTTCATCCCAGTAAACGTAAATATATTACTCTTTTTGCGGTATTTCCATTTGTCAACGTAACATCAACTCGGAGAATCTTAACACTCATTTTTCTGCTTCCCTCCCCCCCCCTTTTCATTTTATAACGGTCGTCAAAAGGTCTCAAGATTATATAAATGAGATGATAACATGTTGTTTAAGAGAATGTTTAGGCGATTTGCCGGGTGTTTTTTTCATGGGACCAAAGAGTGGTGACATTTGAGGTTGCATAGTGTATTCTGGATAATCTACCGGATAAAACGTGTTTTTAAAAAATAAAGATAAAGGTGTCATAAATATTGAACTCACAATTTTAATACTATTTGTTTTAATATAGCCCCAACCAGTTAATTTGCTGGTTAAGAACTTCAAATGAGATATTAAGCTAAGAAAAACTATGATTATCCGGTACTTATAAAAAAAATATTTTGAACTAACCCTCTTTCTATTACATATTGTATCAAACGCGAATTGTGTTTGCACTAAATCCTTTTTGAAATTAGAAAAACAAAATTATTTTTAATTAGGAAAAATCAGAAGCATCTTTTTCTGTTATAATCTCTCTGCGACATTTCATTTCTATCTTAAGAAACAAGAATTTGAGTAACGTACAAAAAAAATCTTTTTATAAAAAGTGTATAAAATATCTCGTTTTAAACCTAACTTAATCATCTAATTGACAAAACTTTATACGCCAATTTCATTTTATATTCAATAGGTATAGAGTGTTTTCAGGTGACGTCACAACCGGTTATTTTCTTTTAACTGTGTACCTTCTGTAGGGCTTTTAACTGTTGCTAAGGCCGTTGTTTATCTGTTGCTAAGGCGGTTTTTAGGTATGGGATCACGTGATTGCAAATGCTCCAATAGAAGAATTCCACGGCTAGTCGTTTTCTGTAACTGTTAACCTCTGTGGGGCAAAAAAACTGTAACATCTTCTGTTGCTAAGGCCGTTGTTAGGTCCGATTCATGTGATTGAAAATTCTCTATAGAAGACGAACAAAATGATACCGGTGTATTTTCTGGTGTGAAATAGATTTTTACACGTGTCTGATTGTCGAGGCGTTGCCATGATATTACCGGAAGGGTGCGTTTGCTCATCATCTTTCTCGTGAGTGACGCCCGAATGTTCTTTGGAATACAAAATGGCGGTTTAGCATCCTTCCTTTTGAGTACTTGGCAGTTTGAGTAACGTTAACTGAATTGAATTCACCCATCTAGTAGGTATTTCGTTCTTATTCTATTCACTGCTCTTCGGAAAAGAAAAAAAATGACGTTTTCGTAGCAATTTTGTTTACTTAAAAATAAAGCTTTCAAAATAAAGCTTCTCTTTTTATAACACTTACCCTTTATGTATACTACACAATTTAATTCTTCGTATTCATTTATAGAATATTTTTCATAAGGACTGTTTGGTTTGGTTTGGTTTGGTTTTTTTGGTACATATATTTTCCGGTCTGTGTGCTTGATCTCTAGGATCCGCTTATAAACCTTCGTCAAGTAAGACAGACACAACAGAATTTTTACTGACAGAGAAGGAAAATACACCCAGGGGCGAGGTGAGAATCGAACTCACGACGGAGCAGTGCGCAGACTGCTGGCGTGAAAGGCAGAGGAGCAAATAAGGACTGTTATTGGAAGAGTAAAGTTTATGGGAGTCATTTAACAACAAATTTAACGTTTTTAAGGCTTAGGCAGGGTAAAATACCTAGAGTTATAATAAATACGCAAGCAGTACAATTTTACTTTAAAAATAGCTTATATCACTTCACCCCCTTAAACTTGGGAAAGTAAGGATTAATGTGGTTGTTTTCTTTTTGGAACATTGTACTTTTTCAAAAATTAGAGGGTAATTTTTTAGCACTTCAAAAAGTTATAAACCAAATTAAACTCATTGCGATCTCAGAAATTTTATTCCTTTAAGAATCTAACACCCAAAGAAAGTATAACAACTATAAGTCTTAATTCAAATTGAAAGGTGTAATTAAACATTACTTTACCCTCGTATTTAACCAAAAAAAATCACAATACTTTACATGTGATCATTCATTTATCTATCCTATTTTATAATCATTGTTCTTCATTGCAATAACTTTATAAGCATATTACGTAACCCAAAGCAGGAAACTTCCTGTGTGGGCATTTTAGGAAGATAAGAAAAAACCATAAAATAAGCATATTAACTGAGCGGTGAAAGTTTATCATCCAAAAGACATTACCCTTAATGGGACACACCAAAGTGTATATGCTTGAGACCAGTTCCGAGATGCATAAGGCAACTCACCGCGTCAACGCCTGTGTGTCACGATCTTCTATTTCTTTTGAAGACCTTTGGCATTACTGGGAAACATACCTCCGGGGACTTATTTCCCTAACCCGAATCCTGCGTTTTTTCATCTTACCTTTATTGGTTCTTAACTATTTTTATCTTCTCCTTTGGTCGTTTTGTAGTTACATATAAGTTCCTTTATCAGTTCAGTTTGTTCTAATACATGTTCAAACAAAAGAACGGTTGTATTTTTTTATTGTGAGAATATTTTAACAGTTATTACCTAGTTGTCTTTTTTATGGAGAAATGTAACCGATACGTGATTAATTTATTTCTATTGAATTTTTAAAATTTGGAGGGGGGGGGGGAATTACGTAGTAGTAAAAGATTATTAGTTGAAAATATTAATGTTATTAGTAAACACCCCACTCACATGCAAAAAATAGTTAACTGTTTAATGAAACTCTTGTCTTGATATTATTTTCGTTGCATTTCAAAAATAAACATTTGCGCCCTTTTATAAAATTTATTTAGTTTATGTAGAGACACTTCAAAACCTAAGAATCTATCTAGATCTAGTGATGATATGGACACATCACATGTAGGATGCAGTAGGTTGGGTTTTTTTTCCTTACCTACTTGTTACTGTTTTATTTTCTTTTTACTACATATTCGCACACAATCGAAATTTTAAGTTATTAAAATTTTTGAAATCTGATTTTTTTTTTCTGTAAGTACTGGCTAAAAATGACAAAAGTTTCTTGTTTATTTGTATTATTTATAAATTGAGGGTACCTATTCTTTATATTCCTCTCTCTGTCACTATTTTTAGGAATACTACAAGCTGTAAACTTTCCAAACCGTTTCTTTTCATCCAAATCTTGCGTCACATGTCCCCACTCACCTACCTAACCAACCGCCAATTCCGGATAACCCGATACCGCTACACCATAAATTCAAACAGCCAAGCTCGTGCTAAATCCGCTCACGTATCGGGCAAAGCTTTTTATTTCCGTGTCTCAAATATACACACAACTCTTTGGAAGCGAAACGAAAAACTTGGCTCCAGAAAAACTCCCCAGCGGAAACGTTGCACACTTATAATAATTTCACCAGTGGGTTGGGATATTTTTCTTCGGGAAATGATTCAGCACACCTTCAAGGGCATGCTGCTGTTTGGATGGAATGAATCTTGCGACATGCACTTTCCATTCACGAATTTCTCCCATTTGCAATGCTAATAATCTTCATCAGCGACTGGTGTCCGCGAGCTTACCTTGCAGAGATGGATTCGACGCCTGGTTGACCGGTGTCCGTTCGGATTGCGACAGGGTGTTGATTTGCTCGCGGTCGGTTGGCTGTTGAAAGTAATTTGGCTATGTCGGGAATGTTAATTTGAGATGCAATTTGAATGTGTTGTCTGCTGCGGTGTTCGCCTTTGTGTGGTTATTATGTTCGGGATGTGTGGTCTTCTGAATTGTCAATTCTGATGAAGACTATTTATTTATTTTTCTCTTTTTGTAAATAAGATGGCATTCATCTGTCGCGTATGCAAATTTTGAATTGGAAAAATAATTTGAACACGTTTTTGAGGTCTTAAAGATGATATTAACCGTTACATTCACACTAAATGAGCTGCACAATCTAATTCAATTAATTAATTATAATTAATTTATATAATTATTCTAACTAATATCAATTTATGTAATTAATTCTCACTTTAAAATTCTACCGTTATAAAACCTTGAGTAATTATACGAATTGAAAATGATTTCATGAAGTAAGTTATAAATATCCCAGGTAGCACTAAAACATTTTGACAAACATCATTCTGTCAATATTGGCCTTTGCCCTCTGATATATCATCAGGTATCGACGCCATCATATTTCCCAGTACCAGCCTCTGCGGGTATCATCGTTTCTCCGGCATTAATTAGTATCAGAAAGGGGCAAAAAAATCCATTTTCAATTTTTCCTATAATTTGTTCAAAATGTCTTAACATTTATCGATATTCACAATGTTGGTCAGCGTTTGTTATGTCCTGTTCAATGTTCCTTTGCTACTTGGAGTAGTATTGTTTCACAAATCTGACCATCGTTTACTTTAATGATTTGGGTTTTTTAAATTTTTATGCGTTTTTGAAACAAACAGTTACAAACACAAATATCGATTCAAATTCAGCGTTACCTTCTTTTACAAATGACTTATAGATTTATTTCCATAGGATTTTTCTCTCGCTATTGCCAAGTTATATCGATTAGATTTTCTACTTCTAAATACAACCTGAATGAACTCCACATTCTTTTACCTTATTTGTATTTCATCACAAAACATTGAATCTCTCATTATGTTCGCTTATGGATTCCAAACAAATATACAGTAAATCGTGATTTAGTTTATTGTGTTTACAGTATTCAACAACACAAAGCCGTAGTTGAGGTAATTATTATAGTTAGCAGTATCCCGTTAACAAGGCCAAGGCTGGTTTAAATTACGCGAATGCATTCATTCGACCATGACTAAAAACCTCGGAAATGCGTTTGTTTCTTGTTTCTTTTTTGAGATGATCAAATCTAACACTTCATTTGAATACTATATTACTCGGTTATTCAATTGCCTATTATTCTTTTCTCAACCATTAACTATACTTATGCTACGAGCCGTGACATCTACCTTCATGCTATTTTACTTTATTATTATAATTACTTTTAAAATGCGTAATATAATTGCATGGGATAGATGTGAGATCATATAACTGAAGACGTTATTTCATTGAAATGATAATAGATTAAAATTACACAAGTAGGAGTGAAATTGGATAATACTATCATAACGGTTTATTATTGAAAAGTATGTGGTATGGTTGTTTAGTAAATTAAATACTAATTTGCTAGTTTTGTAACGATGTTAATTTATTATATGTGTGGAATTTTCATTAATGAATTCCTTTAATATGAAACTCAATATATCTCAAAAGTAAATGTTTTATTAAAATATTAAAATTGTTTTAAAATGTTTTTTCTTCTGAAAACCAAAATGTGATAAGTTGATGTCTAATTTCCAACATAATTTCTTTTTCAGTATAAAAAATAATGAAAATTGTATGACAACTTAAATGTTTCTCTCACTTTCTTTATCAATCAATATAACAAATTTTAGCTGATATAATTTACCACTAAAAACCAATAAACCAGCATGATTTAAATTATACTCAATTGCTCTCACCCTGGGCCACATTTCTTCCCTCGCTACGAATTCTATACCATAGATCACCGACTAAAACGTCAATTAGTATATGAAGTATGGTCGATTCCAGCGATAAAACCTCACTTTTAATGACACCGATATACGAGTGCTTTATGACACGACTTCCTGACTCATGATGCACGTTCTTCTCTTTTGTCAACCCTTTCTTTATATGACATCTCCATCATGTCACCGAGCCGTGTAGGTGATTATTGAATGTTCTACTAAAGGGGATATAATATAGACCTATAAAACGCCCTCACGTCCCATTCAAAACAAGTAGTTTTAGGATGCTGAGGAGCTTCGTAAAAAGAATGGCTTTTAAAAGAATCGTTTCCTGCGATTATTGAATTGGATGAGGTTTGTTTCGAAGAAGGAATGTCGCTTATATAGCTTCCGCATTTGGACTCTCGAGAATTCTTTATCAGTGGGTAGTAAGACCTGAAATAAGATATCAGTGATTGGAAGCTTTGTCGATTTTCTTTTATAGCACAACGCCGACATCTAAACTTGTAATTTTATGACACATAAAACAATATCTGTATTATTTGTTTTTTAAACATTTAATGACAGATTTCCGGAAGACAACGGTCACCCATTCTTTCTTGTGTAAATAATAATAAGACATAACTGCTCCGGAAAAGTTAAGTTGGAATTACGGTCTTCTAAGACTAAGAACTGTTTAATTTTAATTTAATATTATATATTAATCTACTAATTTATCCAGATTAAATTATGGTTTTCTGCTTTTAGTTAAGTAGCTAAGTACCAGTATACTTTTACTTTATAGCTTTTTATACGGTTTTGATTTCACATCTAAAACTGAGTTAAAAGAACTTAACGTTAAATTTGTGTTTATTCTTAAAATTAAATTAAATTTTATTTATTCTGATTACTTTCATTATGAGATTTCACTGTCTGGCCTTGAAATAGTAAAATGAAATTTTTATAATACTTGCTACAGTGTATATTATTCTTTAATGAACGTGGATGATATCACAATTTTCCCACCCTTGATCTTTATTGAGACTCGATTTAACGTTATCCAGATACCGTAATTTTCCCAGGAACTGTGAAATCATTTATTCATTTTCCCTAGTATACTGTAATCTTTATTTCAAATCTGAATCATGTCTATGATCACTGGTGGTTTTTCTACAGAAATTTGATACCAGTTTTTGGAATTAACTCTCTTTACTCAGTTGCGTTAAACATCCTTTTCCAAATGTCCTTCACCGAAGGGTTCGTAGAAAATGCAATGTTACTTGAAGTGTAATATTTTAAAATGATTTGTGATTGGTCAAATATAGAAAACCAGACTGTAATGTAGTCTAAAAGTTGTAACTTGTGAACTTTAAACGTGCTTAAAATTGTTTTATTGTAATGATACTTGGATAATTTACAGCTAACGATATCACCGAATAGTTTGAATTAATCAAAAATTATAATTAAAAATATTATTATGATGGAATTTTAAAGCGACTGGGAGAATACTTCGAATATACTTTTGAGTTTTGAGTATTTAAGTTTATTTGTGTTGCTTTCCTTGCAATCCTTTGGAATATTTATCTAATATCTTTCTTAATTACTCCTTCATTTTTGATAATGCATATTGCAAAACAAATCAGCATCAGTGGAACTTAAGTTGAAATTTTTAACGTGATTATAAAGCTGAAGTTACGTGGATTTTGCTGAATTCTGTAAAGATAGAAAAATCACTTCTTTACATTTGAGCATTAGTATGAAAACCCTTTAAAGATTTTTGAATAATGTAACTGACTGTTTTAAAAATCTTTGGAACAGTAGTGTGCATTTTGGAGGAATTAATGCTCAACAGACTAAATAGACATTTATTTTCTCTTATTTATGAATACTTATCTCCCTTTTCATATCTATCAGTTTTGTGAATGGTTTTTCTATTTTGAGTTATAATTATGAATGAGTCATAAATAACTTCAAATCATGTTATTTTAAGTTCTGATTCTCCTTTGAGATAGGTGCATCGTACTGTGCTACTGTTTTTTGGGGGTATCACATGCACATCTAACTTCCAACTTTAATCCGTTGATGTACTCTATATCTCAACTTTAAAATAGATTAATTCCTATTATTAAAAAGACACTCATTCGCCACACTATCACAATCTACATTGCAAAATAATTTTATCTATCACTCTATAACTTATTCACTACCTACTCGTCTATATTTAGTCACGAGTGTAATGTATGCATAACTACAAAATGGCTCAAGATTAGATCCAATCAATGTCCCACACGTACGCAGGGCTTATTCCGACGTCCCTATCTAAAACAAGTATTATTTCAAAAAAAAAATGGTGACGACAGCCTTTTAGAAAACCTAACAACACATCCCCGTCAGAGAAAACAGATAAAGAACACTCTCACAAGAAGTCTTGGAAGAAAATTTTTCTTCTCTTATCTTCTCTCTGCATTCCAATGAGGTTTTTCTCCGTTGAATCAACGTCTCTTCTAATCGCAGTGTGTGGAGTAAAGCAACCGCGACCAGAGTCCAAATTGTCTATTGCTCCTGATTTAGAATCATCACTGTGTGAGATCATCGTTTTTTATCTCCGCGTCAAAGGCAACATTGACATAAGATAAAACGGAATGACATCCGAGAAGTGGTCGATATCTTCCTCTGTATTTAGTTAGTTTGCCTTTGATTGCGTTCTGTGAAATATATTCCCATCCATACAAAACGTAGGGGGAAAAATCCCTTAAACTCTTAAACATTATCTTTGTTTTGGATGACCATCTTATATTACTCTCTTTAGGGACGCGGTATCAAAAGTAAACATCAATGATATTCTAATTTCACTGAAATAATCGTAAGTGCAAACTGATTACATAGTTACAAAAGCTTTATTTTTCCTTCTATTTTTTTTTCCAGAGTGAAAGATGTAAAATATAATTTTACTTTATTATTCTTTTAAAAAATATGTAACACATTACAAAGTTATATTTTTTAGAAATTAAATCAAAGTAGGTATCCTTAAAAAAATACGAAGAAAGTAAGTTATTTTTCAACTCTTGTTATCGTAGTCGTAGTAAATCACTTCGCGTCTTCATTTTTAACTCTAAAAACAAATGAAGAGGTGCAATGTCTCTTTTAATACTTTAAGCGGTTTTTATACCTAAAAGTTTTTCTGTTTTATCTTCTGCTCTCAAGTTAAAGAACTGTTTTAGGCATCGTATATCTCGGAATTTTATGCATGGCTTATATAATTTCTGAAACAATGTTGTGACTACAAAAAAATCTTAATATTTTCCTTCGCTGGGCATGCAACCACTTCGTACTATTGTTGTTATCTTCATGTAATAAACTCACGGTAGTCATATTTCTTTATAACCCTAATGATGTCGTAGTTCAATGTCACTTACTTGATCAAATGTTATTACCACTATTTTCTCTTTGTATTACAAGTATCCTTTCAAGGAATGCAATTAGAAGTGAAAGTTTAAGGTTTACATGTGTCTTTTTTTTATAAATAATATCGAAAATTATTGCTGAGAATATATGCTTCTATGTAAATTCCTTTCAATGTCTTACCGTACGTTCGTAAGTGGTACCAATTTTTTTTTGTTCAAAAGACATTACAAACGTTTCTCTTTGCTAATGTGCTAAACATCTGAATGTTTCTTTTTATTTTCTTTATAAAGGCTGCCAAAAAGTATCAGTAATCAAAGAAAGAATTAATACCATAATCTCAATAAAAATTCTGACTGTTTGACAACACTACTCCCAAATATTTCAATTATAAGTTAATTCTCTGTAAAGGATTTTTGTGTAGTAGAAAATTAAGAATTCTTGTCAAATGAAGAACCTAGAAAAAAAATTAAATTACTTAGATAGAGACTGGAAATCCTATGCTAAGCAGTAAAGTTATGGCTTATTAGTTATTAGACAACCTTTATTTATTTCTTAATACCCATTCAGTTATACTTATTCACAATCTAAAATCTCTGTTTTACTGTTAAAATCTGTATGGGGCCGTACAAATGTTACTTGGACACTTCAGAGGAGGGGTGGTTTTGCTAATTTTTGCTGACAAGAGGGAAAGGACATCATAAGTTACCAGAAACATGATTTTGTAATATTTGAAAGACCCAATTGCATTTTAATTTTTTAGCCATTTCCCAGACGCTTTTCTTCTCAGTATACCCAGCTAACTGTGAATTTCTTATCATCTTATCATGATTCTAAAATCATTTCAATGTCTTACCGTACGTTCTTTAAAGCAGTGCCAATTTTTTTGTTCAAAATACATTAAAAAACAAACGTTTTTATCTGCTAATCATCTGAGTGTTTCTTTTTCTTTTATAAAGCTGCCAAAATATATCCGCAATCAAAGAAAGAAAGAGTACGTGGACACGTTTTGACATAGTAGTCCTGCTTATAGCCTCACCCAGTGCAGTGACGGATCCAGGGGGTGGCACTCTGGAAAGTACCGCCCCTTGGACCCAATAAATTACTCATAAGTACGAAAAAAAAGTCCCAAAAAGTACTCAAAATGAGTTAAAACCCTACTTTTACAGGTCAAATTTCAAAAAAATTTCTGGGGGAAGACCCCTATACCACCCAGCGGTACTAAAAGGGGATCTTGAGTTATACTTTTTAAAAAATCCCCAACATTTTGACAGTTTTCTCAAAATGTAAAGGTGATGGTCTGGTAAAGTGCCCCCCCCCCTTGGAGCCGAGCTGGATCCGCGCCTGCATAGCTTATAGCCTCACCCAGTGAGGCTATTTATATCATACTAGAGTTAGAAGGTCTAAAGTCCTAGGTATCTCTCTAGGTACCTCAATGTATCCCCTAGTTTTCTAATCTACCCAAATACATCCATATCCAATTCCCAAAACATCTAAAATACATCCACTTAGGTGCTGTCCACACTACAGCCAAACTCAGCCCAAAAACATGAAAAAACGTTAAAGATGGTTATCTCACTTCAATTAGATAACCATCTTTATCGTTTTTTATTGTTTTGGGCTGAGTTTGGCTGAAGTGTGGCTTGAGCCTTATGCATTATCACCTCCGTATTCCAAACTCACCCACCTAGAAAGGCATGAAATTAAATTCCTCCCCTGCCGGATCAGAGAAACGGACATTCCTGGGCATTAATATTTCAATGAGCTACCTGCGTGATCGTGGGCGTGTGCCCCACAGACCGAGAGAGAGAGAAAGCGGCATTCCACGGTCCTTTCTCTTTCTCTCCCTGGTTTGTTCCGCCACAACTCCACCGGATCGGAGTTGTTCCATCAAGGCCTTTCTACATGGAGCCTTTTTTGCCGGATGACGGGCCGCGATCCGTCTTGGCGCGATGGTTGGCGACAAGAAAAATCCCTATTTTTGAGGCAGAAAGCGGATCAACCAAACCGGGTGGTCACGTGAGCACGCGGACCAATGGCTAGGCGTGATACGCCCGACATCGCGGACCGCGAAAAAGTGCAGGCAGCTCGCACTTTTTCTCGGGCCGTCAAAAACGGAGGGGGTCACGTGATTGAAATTCACCAATCTCCGAAACACCGAAGAGAACATCGTATTCGTATCGTATGCAATGGTGTTTTGTTTACAAAAGTAAACTAAGCTTAATTTTACGAAAAAAGCTTCATCTGTTGATTTTTACTAAAAATAATCAATGAAAAACAAGTTGAACACGTTCTGTCACCATTAAAATATAAAAGGTTTTGTAGAATTTGAAAAAAATAGTACTGAGAATCTATATGTTTTCCGTAGTATTGTATGTTTTTGCTTTTAGTTTTATAGTCATAGAAGTAAAATTTAAAGGATAATTTACTTTTAAAGCAAACTAAAGTACCATTTAAATACCCTACTTCAAGTTTATATATCAAAACTTACTTTAAACACTTTCCCTAAAAACTATATCTTCTTGTACTTCCAAGTTCGATAGAAAAGCCTATATACTATAATTATTTACTCCACACATTTTTTATGTGCTGGGATGTTAGGCAGTGTTATGTTTTAAATAGATTGAAGTATTTGTTGTATGTTATTAATTTCAGAACCTGATAGTTATACCACATAGACATGAGACAATAATAAAAGAAATTAAATTGATTTTACATGTTTTCTTCCTCGATTAATTGAAAATTATGTTGCTCATAACATAAATCTCAGAAAATAAAAATTGGTCAGGAGGACAAGGCATATTTACGTATTCTCACAAAATACCCTGCAATAATGTCACATTCTCACAAGTGTGATGTATGTGAAAGAATTTGCTTTTTTATGAGTATGACTTGTTTTGGATACAGATTTAATTATTAATTTTACCCTAATATCAAGACCTGATTACCTGGGCCTGATTTAGAAAATTTTCCACATAGTAGGCACACTGCGTTGCAAGGGGTCCCCTTGATGTTTTTTTATAAAAACAAATTTCACAACACACAATAATTGGTAGGTATACTTATGTACTGTTGTAAAACCATTTATTTTAGGCTTTTATTTTCCAATTTCAATTTCTTCAAGAAATATGAAGTAAGTTTTGTTTTATGAGTTAAGATACTTTTGAGATTTAGGGTTATGTTTTGAATAGATTCAAGTATTTGTATGTTATTAATTTCAAAACCTGATAGTTATACCACGTAGATATGAGAAAATAATAAAATAAATTAAATTGATTTTACATGTTTTTTTCCTCGATTAATTGAAAATTATGTTGCTCATAACATAAATCTCAGAAAATAAAAATTGGTCAGTAGTACTAGGCATATTTACGTATTCTCACAAAACACCCTGCAATAATGTCACATTCTCGCAAGTGTGATGTAAGTGAAAGAATTTGCTTTTTTTATGATTATGACTATTGTTTTGGATAGATTTAATTATTAATTTCATCCTAATATCAAGACCTGATTTAGAAAATTTTCCACATAGTAGGCACACTGCGTTGCAAGGAGTCCCCTTGATGTTTTTTTATAAAAACAAATTTCACAACACGCAATAATTGGTACTTATGTACTGTTGTAAAACCATTTATTTTAGGCTTTTATTTTCCAATTTCAATTTCTTCAATAAATAAGAAGTAAGTTTTGTTTTATGCGTTAAGATACTTTTGAGATTTAGGGTTATGTTTTGAATAGATTCAAGTATTTGTATGTTATTAATTTTATAACCTGATAGTTATACCACATAGACATGAAACTATAATAAAAAAATTAGATTGATTTTACATGTTTTCTTCCTCAATTAATTGACAACTATTTTGCTCATAACATAAACCTCAGAAAATAAAAATTGGTCAGTAGTACTAGAAATATTTACGTATTCTCACAAAATACCCGCAGATGTATGTGAAAGAATTTGCTTTTTTGTGATTATGAGTATTGTTTTGGATACAGATTTAATTATTAATTTTAAGATACTTTTAAGATTTAGGAAGGCCAGGTCTCGTAGGCCTAATGGTAAATCAAAGGAGAACGAACAATAATAAAAGACCAATCAAGGCTTACCCAGCTTGAGTTTGTACTACGCATAGTTCATTAACGCCAAGACCATGGCCCTATAGCCTGGAAGACTAATCTTGTAATATAAAAGAAATTAACTTGCTTTACATATGTTTTCTTCAACTCAATGTGAATATGAAAATTTTATTTTGGTCATAAAAAATATCTTGCCCCACAGGAAGTGATGCCTGGGAGTCAAATTTGCTTATCGAATGAACGAGTATTGTTTTTGATGAAGATTTAATTATTAAAGTTAACAACATCAAAACCTGCTGAAATTTAAATACTTATACATGTACTACTTCCCTCTATTATTAAAAAAATTATTTTGCCTAGTGGAGTACAATTGTAAAGGGTGGTTAGTAAAATAAACTTTTAGAACAAATTATGGGAATTGTGCAATTAAACTCTGCTTTCTTTATATTTGGGTTTAGGTCGGTGCATTTTAACATAGTACCAATGAGTTATTTTTATCAAGTCAAGAAACAAGGTTCTCATTATGCTTTAATTTGTTATAAGCAGGTTCAGCGGTATGCTGAAAATTTAACTAGTTTATTGTATGATCATTACAATATTCAGCTTTACATTTTACTCATTAGATATTATTAAAGACAAATTATCTTCAACACAAGAATTTATCAAAGATTAGTTTACTGACAGGAATCTTTTTACCATATATTTTTAAAAAGCATTTTTCAAGGGTAATTCATCAATCAATTTTTTCTTAGGACTAAAATATTAGCTCGAAAACTATTGTAAATTTCTGTACAAGAAATCCTAGAAAATACAGAAAAAGCTACACATAAATTACCCCCCCCCTGTTTTGTAGAAAATATTATTCTAGTGTATTTTTATTTTTAAAGTTAAAGATGATTTTCATGTTCAAGAGAGTAACCTGGAATGTTTTATTTTAATTTAAAGCACTATCAATTGTTAGGACAAAATAAAAAAAATCCATACTTTTCATTCTGTAGTAGTGTTGAATGTTAGAGCTTCCCATACATTTGAAGCAGCAAAAATATTTATTTTCCAAAATTTAAAAAGAATAATTTTTTACTGTCAATAGAGATAAATATTAATTTAAGCATATATGCATTTACAAGTAAATCAAAATTTTAAAAAATTTCTAATTTTTATTATTTAAAATTAGTGACAGCTACTAATTTTTTAATACCCAAAAATATTTTACAGCCATATTCACAGTCATCAGTGCTGCAGTACAACAAGGATAATTCAAAGCTGAAGGAGCCATCAAAATTGTTCCAATGAATTAAAAAGTAAAAATTAATAAAAAAATGAAGGCATCATGTGTTAAGAAATAGTAATGAATCAATTTTGTATTTGGGATCGAAAAGTTAGTTAAGAAAAAAGAGAAATCTTTGAACTATCCTCAACTTTTAAATGAAGATCCTTTCCTTGATCTATCAAAGTTGCACTGTATTTCAAATGAAACAAACTAAAAAATTTTTACTAAGAAAACAATATTTTATTTGTTCAGAAAAAGTTAAAGAAAACTTGAAGTAAAAAAAATCATTCGACACAAGTCCTTATATAAAAAATAATCCTTTAATTGTTACCAAAAATAATTTAGAGGCTGTATATTACATAAACTAAACAAACTTACAGTTTTTCATTGTTTTATAGTCTATTAATTAGGTATACCAATTTGAAGGTAGAATGTAATAAACAAATTACTAAATGTAATACAAACACAAAAATATATATTAAACAATAAATTTTAAAAGGGTTCCATCTTGATCTTCAATTATTTATATTCCAATGATAAAACTGGTCTTTACTCAAAAACCTAAGGGAAAATATTAAATACACACTTTAAATTACATGTAAATTCAATTAGAGGAAAAACACAAAAAATATTGAATACATTAAGTACATTAGTAATCAAACTCACTATGCTTCATACAGTTCAGTTCTAGAGATCAGAGATTAACAGCCATATTCATAGCCATCAGCGTCGAGGTTAACCAGCGGTTAAAGAAAGAAAAAGTAGCTTTCCGTTGACTCTGATTGGTGGAATTCTTCTTTGACCGAGGATTTAACACTGACGCTGATGGCTGTGAATATGGCTGTAAGAGTTTAACAATATCTTAATTGCATATTAACTCCATTTTCTGGAATTAATGGTCGTGTCGATTTGAAATTTTCTCCAGATGTTTCGCCCTCTTCTTCGGAAGGAATCCTCAGTGGAAACACAAAGGGAAACATTAGGAGAAAAATTCCAATCGACATGGCTATCAATCCTGGAAAATGAAATTAGTATGCAATTTTCAGCGCGGAAGTTCTTGTTATTTTATAATCTTAATTGATTGTTAGATAATTAATAAACTAAAACTTTATCATACTTTGTTCATTATAAACTAATTTCAATTACATGCAATTTTTGTAACACAAGATATACCGACAATGATAAAATTGAAAGTAATATCAATAACTCATTACAAATTACAATAAAACCTAAAAAATAAAAAACTATCCCAACTGAATTATTTAAAAATTTGGACAGTTTGTAATGTAACCCTCAGATATGGTGCATACCATTTCAGAGGTGGTGTGTAGCACCTTGGACATCAAATACCGAGTACTACCGTGAGGTTGGCAAGTGTAACCTCAAAAATTCTGCGTACCACCTACTTGGGAATGGTGTGAAACATCTCAAGGGTGTTATGTAGTAGTTCGGGGAAGAGGGTGTACGACCTTCAGGATGGCTTGCAACTGAGAGTGGTTTGTACCACCTCGGGAACTGCATGTAATACCTCATAGGGGGGTGTACCACCTCAGGACTTCCGGTAAAATGCTTTATAAAAATCCCAAGGTATTACACACCACCCTTTTGAAGTTATACCCAAACCCCGAGAGGTTTCACACCACCCTCATAAAGTTTCCCAAGAGAAGTTTGAAATGGTACTTTCCATTGGATACCCGAGAAATTTAGTTTTATAACCATTAATATAAATAATTAATTTAATTGTGAGATTGTTACTCGATTGCATTTTTGAAAAAGTGAACCCCCACTTGAACTACCCAAAAGCCACCAGTCATTTGGTGACACACAGGGCCACCGAGAGCCAAGTCGGGCCCCGGGTAAAAGGTTGAGAAGCGGGCCCCCAATGACATATTCTCATTTCGAAGTAGGGGGTGAAATTTTCTGATGTACCTCCACCCATGCATTCATACGCTTAATGTAATTTTTAGAATATTTCTAGGCAAGATCTGAATTACACTCAACTTAAAAATATTGTTTTCTTGATAATATGATGAGTAACAAGTAATAAAAGGGGTCTCGGGGTTTTCCCCCAGAAATTTTTTGAAAATATGCCCCTAGAAAACTGGGAATTTACTCATTTTTGGACCTTTATGTGAACAAATTAATTTCTAAAATATTCAAAATGATATCTGTCTTAGTACTCAATATGAAAAGATTTGGGTACCGGGCCCCGGGGTATCGTACCCCCTCGCCCCCCTCTCTCGTCAGGCCTGGTGACACACATAGAAGCAGTGGCGAAGCAAAGTAAAAAATTTAATGGAGGGGGATAGGAGTAGTTTAGTGGTTTTCTATGATCAAAAATTTTTCTGAGTTTCCAGGAGGATACGCCCTAACATTTTCAAAGTAAAAGAACCTGTGAATAAATAGTTATAAAAATTTCAAAGGGTTGTTGAACCCTATACTCATTCTCTACATACTGCTATACTTACATGCATAAAAAGCTTTTTATCTTTTAAAAAAAATTGGGAAGAAATGTAGAAATCATTCTCGAAATTCTTTTTTCCAATATCTTGACTCGACACCGTTAGTAAGAACCTGTTGAATAGAATAAACAGAAATATAAAAGGAATTAAGCAACAGTACCAGTGTTGTTACTAAAAAATCAGATGGCGATATTGGCAATTTTTATGTATGGGGAGAATTTTACTTATTTCAACTGCACTATGTTACAACAGGTCACAGGTTGATGTGAGGTGACGACAGACTTTCTGGCTATCTAATAGGTGAAAAAGACAGAGCAAGCGAGAGTCATCTCTGACTTGTCAATTAGGTAGCTAGAAAGTGTGGAGTCTTCTTACATCAACCCGTGACCCGTCACTGACAAGAAACATAATCTAGTATAATTCATAATAAATTTTTAGTTTTGGGAATGAGTACTACAACCCCAACACCCACTGGCTACACCACCAGTAAATAATATGTTACCACAACCATACCGGGAAATTTGGTGTTTTTGCTTGACTTTGGTAAACATAAATTAGCATCTAATTCTAAAGTATTGTGCAAAGCAAGCACACACACTATAAGTTGTGCTGTAAGAAACAGTCTCACAAAATAATACCGAGCAAAAAAAACTGTAATGTACAGAAAACTTTGGTAACAAATATTGACCTTTCGTTTTCGAAAGGTATGGAGTGGAATCTTATCCCGGATAAAGTTGAAAATGTTTTTATTTCTTTTTCATGTATTGCTAGGGGTTCACATACTTCGAATGACCTGCCACTGTGAGTGGCAAATAATATCCCCATATAAATAAAATTTAAGATTTGCAATTAAAAAGGTGAAAAAAGCTTGGATGCATTGCTATAAGAATAGAAATTTACTGCACTTAGCCAGTCATCTCATTCAGGATAAATATCTTCTTCAGTTTCAGACTACATAAGATAATATTCTAAACTTCTGTGGAAGAGAAAAATAATTGAAATGCTAAACAATTGTACAGAAATAATATTAATTGAATCACAAACTAAGAAGAATATTAGTAACAGACATTCAATAGCAAAATACAATACAATTAAATAACAATGTCTTTACATACCTAGCAGGTTCAATTTTAATTATTATGAATAAATATTTGTATTTCGCTAATAGCACCTAAAAGTAAATGTTAAACTTTAAATAACTTAGTCATTTAAGCAACAACTTCTAGAGATCTACAGGGGCTATAATAGGATTTTTTAATAGGATTTTTTTTTCTATACTTTAAACATGCATATTCTGGATGGGCAAGAAGCGATTCCTAAAAGAATGTAAAACATGTAACGGTAATTATTCTAGTTAAGTGGTAGAGCAACGCCCCTTCTAAAATATGCTGGTATGAAATCACTGTCTCTAACAGGAGTAACAAACTGTTATAAACCATCATACCGCCTGGACAAAAAGTTTCAACAACTGCCTGAATCGGGATATCAACCATTAGATCAATCTCATACCTAATATAATTAAAAACATTGTCTATACAACCAGTTCTGATTCTGGGGGGACATAGGGAGGCGTCGTCACAAAATATTTTTTAGACAGTCCCCGAAATGTTTTAGCCATCATCTTAAACTGCTATATACACCGAGTAGATTCAATTTCAAATCAAATAAATAAATAATTATTTTTCGGTACAGCTTTAGAGACTTCAGCCGCCTTTTTTACCCACAGCCTCAATTATAACAACCATTTAGGTCCAATTTTAAGTATTATTACTAGATCCTAAAATAGTAGTAATTGCTATTATTGTTAGAGACAGGGCCCGATTTAGAAAATTTAGAACACTAGGCCCAACATGCAGGAAGGAGCCCCCCGTTGCCATATTTGGTGCTATATAAATGTAGATGCGTTAAAATTATTGTTTGATTAGTATGAAAATTCACTATCGTCAGGGTCAGACACGTTCTCGGTTATCTTTTACGTTTTTTACATTGCTAAAAAGTTTTGGATTTTTATTTTCGAGTTAAAAAATGTAATGAAAAAACATTCAAGGAAGTATAAAAAGTTATTTCTACTATAATTTTTTGTTAACTTTTTAAAATTAGGGGGCCCCCAAATTGTGGGGCCCCTAGGCCCGGGCCTAATGGTAAATCAGGCCCTGGTTAGAGATAGACAACACTCAATCGTTGTTGCTGTGGGAGATGTGGTTACACATTACAGATGTGGTGACTGGAGGACTATTTCTAAAGCTGTTTCCAACGATATAATACAAAACAAGATAAACGTGATCACACGCGATATCAAGCTTTATTATCTGTTATTTTATAGCAGTGTCTCTTCTACAGGAAACAGAATCTGTTTCATAAAATGATGCAATTTCTTTTTTAGCATGAATATTAACTTGTAATCAGTGCTGAAATTGGAGGGGGACGCCGTCCCCCGAAATAATTGGACCGTCCCCCGAAGTATTCTTACCATCCCCGTTCCCTAAAATATTTGTTTCCACGAAAAAAATTATATAAATTTAAGGGTAGATTTAAATACAAAAGAAAATTTATTTTTTTCTGACCTAAATTCCCATTTGAATGAGTGTTCGGATTCGCCTATCAGCGTGCCAGCAGTCTCCCCGTATTCCGATTCGCAAATATATTCGTATTCGGATTTTTAGGGTCAAATTTCCAAAAACGTTCTGGGGAGGACCCCCAAGACCCCCTTCAAGTATTTTAATCTCTATTACTCACGATTTGCTGTGCAAAAAATGAGTAAAAACCCTGTTTTTAGTCTAATTTCGAAAAAAAATTTAAAAAAAACCCCCACATTTTTATACCCCAAAAACATATCCTGGATCCGCCACTACTAACATAAAGATGAATAATGTTTTTTTTTCTTTCCATCAATATTTGTAATGAATACTTAAATGTTACATAGTTTTAAGGTTATAAAAATTATAATAACTGCATTTATGCTTTTATTCTAGCATTTAAAAAATTTCCCATTAGCCCCCACTTTCCCCTAAACTATGCAATTAAATGTAATCTATAATTTGATTATCAATTCAAGTAGGTACTACTAAAAATTAGTCATATTTTACCCTCCATCAATCATCTACTCTGTAAAAAGGTGAGGGTGAGTCCCCCCAAATATTTTTCTCCAATTTCAGCGCTGCTTGTAATGCAAATTACATACAGAAAACAACGCCAGTATTACGATTGAAATCAATCGCGAGAACAAGTACTTTGTTTGTTTTAAATAAGACATCACAATCATTTTCAATTGAAATACACTTTAAACCAAGAGAAACGAAAATTGAACTTACGCCATGTTTGTAGTTTATTGTTGTTGTTGATGTTCTATCTTCGCGGCTGCCGATGACGGAAAGCAAAACTTTTTTTGCTCCCGTTTTCACGGTCCGCGTTTGGTTGTTCAATGCGACCGCAGCGCCACCACTTTTTGCCAACCAAAGGGATTTTTCTGATGGCGGATCAAGCAAACGCGGCCCGTCATCCGCGAAAACTGGTCCATGTAGAACCAGCTTCAGTGGGTTACTGCTCACAGCGGTCGTTCCCACTCAGCGAACCCGAAATCCTCATCGTCTCCACATGCATTCTGGTCACGTGGACCGGCTTTTTTTTTCTTTCCTTTCATCTTCTTCTGATGACGATCGAGTGAAGTTGAGTTGTGTGGAGCGATTGTAGGAATTCCCTTTTATGGAGATGAGCGATTGCCTTTGTTCAGTTTGGCGTTCGCGTGTTTCTGGACTGTTGGTTGGTTGGTTTGTTGGGTATATCTTGTAATGGAGACGGTGATATATAGGTTCTTGGTCTTTTTTTGAAGTTCCTTGAACCTGTTTGGGTGGAAAGGCACTGTTAATATGGTTCTGAAGTCCTGTGGTGGAGGAGATGGCTAACGCGTTATTAGGGTACATAAAAAGGACTGTAACTTCAAGGGATAAGAATATAATATTGCCTTTATACAAGGGATTAGTAAGACCTCATCTTGAATATGCAGTACAATTCTGGGCTCCATACATGAGGAAGGATATAGAGGTAATTGAAAAGGTACAGCACAGAGCTACAAAAATAATTTAGGGGATAACACATCTGGATTATAATGAACGTTTGAGCAGGCTCAACATGTATTCACTGGAAAAAAGAAGAGAGAGGGGGGATTTGATTCAGCTATTCAAGTTGGTAAAGCAAGGGGATACGGAGGGCTTAAGTTTCAGCAAGGATAACAGAACAAGGGGCCATGGGTATAAACTAAATAAGACACATGTCAATCGGGATTTAAGGAAGTACTACTACTTCAATAGGGTAATTGACATATGGAACGCGTTGCCAGAAAATATAGTTTATTATTCAAAGGGAGTGTTTGAGTTTAAGAGGCAACTGGATAGGCTGTGGGAATTGGAGAATTCATAATCATAGGACCAGCCTTGTTGGGCTATGAGCCTGTAGCTGGTCGTCAGTTTTGTATTTGTATTGTATTTGTAAACTGTTATTGCCTTTTTGAAGGCATAAAGAAGTGTTGCCATCCCAAGTTGAATTTATGCTGGTAAAAGTTTGCATCAAGGGGATAAAGACAATGAATATTTATGAAACTGTCGTTACTGTTAAGTTATCGTGCTTGTTATTGTTGGAGGACGCCTAAATTTTAAAAAATTGGAAAAGGTCTAATAAAGATAATGTTTAGCTGTAAAGTTGTAAGGGGAAGTTCTGAAATTAGTTTAATCTTAAAGCTGCTCATATGTGTTTATTTTTATGGCTGTAAAATTTATAAGGTGTGATATTGGCATTATATTCGTAGGATTTCTTTAAAAAACACTTTATTAATGAATTTGCTGTCAATCAAACTGGTCATGGTTGGAAAGAAGTTTGTTAAAATATTATTTGTTTGTTAAAATTTATACTCCTTGTGATTAGATGAAATTTGTTTTACGAAGAAAAATAGTTACAAAAGTTTTTGCTGAAAAATGTTTTACTCTATTGATTTAAACGGAACTGTAAGTACCCAAACCTCCGCCCTGCTAAACTAATTATAGACGCTAATTATTAACTATCGAGACCAAAAGGGTTAAGATATTTGAAATTTACTTCCCATCATGACCAGTTTTAAACCCTGTTTTAATACATGTTTACAAAATGTTTATTATTTAGTAGTAAGTTCATCTTCTCTGTGAGTATCAAATAAGAAGGGGTTGCAACGGAATACTATTTTAACATTCTCTCTACATACATAATTTCAATTAATTTCCAATGTCAAAGAAACATAAGATGAAGGTCCGTGACTCAATCAATTTTGCTGAAAACCTGAATTTCCTCCATTCCATCCACCTTGGTGCGAAAGCCCTCAGAAGTATGTTAACAGGTGAATTCCAGCCATCAGTGAAAGTGACTAGCTCGAGGGCTCTTTCGCAAGCAATGGGCGAAAGTTGCCTCGCGACTTCCAGCAAGCAGGTCGGGGTTCACCTCTCAGAAACCTGTTGCGTAATTCTGATGCGTGGGCCCCTTTCGAGAATGTTGTTCAATTTATTCAGGTGTTTTTGGGGATTTCTTTTTTTACTTAACCTTTGGCTTTTTGAGGTGATGTTGTGTTTGTTAAACCTGCTTGTGGTGGAAAAATAGAGGTCCTAGGCTTTTGTTGCGGGGTTGTTGTGATGGGAATACTTATGAAAGGAAAGGCATTAGTAAGCTGTATTCCGCTTCGAAGTAAATGAAATGCTATTATGGTCGGTGATCTCACTCTGAGGACGGAGATAATGTTGTTACAAGTGCAGATTATTCGTGAAATGAAATATTTATTTAATTAATGTATTTTTTATTGTAATTATGAATTAAAGATACATACTGACAGTTGATTTTTCAAGAGCATTCTGTATTATTTTATGCAATCTATTTAATGATTTATGTAAATCAAAATATTTTATTAAATTGTTTCCACTCGTTTTACTCTAAAAAATTTTTTTTAATCAGGGATTCCGCTAACGGTATGATTTATTTTCGAAAAATACGAAAGAACCTCAGAATGCTAAAATAGTTTAGACCATTTTCGCAAAAATGTGAATTAAAAACCTGAACGTTATAATTACTTGAAGAATATGAATATACGTGAAGTTGTGTTTAAATATTATATATATAAAGATTTCAAAGAAATATTTATAGCATTAAGTGTGTTTTTTGTGTAGTTTCTATGAATTAAGCTTATCCTGCTGAAAAAACAGCCGCATCTAACCTATTTATAATTTTAGCATTTTGTTAAATTTTTTTTCTTTATTTTAGCTAAAGGAAATTTTTCTCTAATAGCTGAAACCCTGAATAGAGCATTTCTGTTATGGTACAAAGCACCTCCTAACATTCTCCATTTTTGAGTTTTCTGCTTCAGTTAAAAAGAATAGGTATATATAATTGAGCTTTTTGGGAAAAACCGGAACAGAACCGTTGGCTTTACGACCCCATCTTGGTCCACTTACTGGGGCCGTAAAACACTAAGCAAAACGACCCCCCTCAAACAAGGAAGAGTTAAAAGTGGGGCTTCGATGACCCGCATGTGTTCGACCTCGATTTTCCTTCAAAACTCGACATTTTCTTTTGTTCGAGTGTAATTTCCCCTTCCAAATTACCCGTGGTCCGTTTTTAACTCGCGGTTTACGATTATAGCTCTACAAACGAGCCACTTTTCTGGCCTTTCAACCCAAAAGCTGCCCACAACTCATGCGGATTCAAAAGCGGTAGATCATTCTCTCTGACATCGATTACGAAGATGATAGCAGTTCTTCATTTGAGCGTTTAATCCCTTAGTGAAAGTTCGGGGGCCTCGTTGCTGCAATTTGTGCGATCTTTCAACCGCAGCGGAAGACGTTTTTCTGTGAAGCTTTCTCTTCTTTTAGAATTGAGATCTTATAAAAGAAGATACATGATGGTATCTTTCATACATCATCGGAATGATTTGTCATCATGTTTTCTGTGGTCTCACTTTATTCAACTTTTTTGGCTCTGAATATTGTCCATCAAAATAAGCAATAGATATTTTAATAACCATCCTTACAGGCTGTGAAGATTTATGTACAGTCTTTCATTATTTTAAGAACCTAAAAGTCTTAAAAAGAAGCCGAGGCTGTTTACTTGAGATTTTTATCTCTAGGTTTGTTTTATGTTTGATGATGAATTATGGGAAAACTATTTCTGGTCTTAATATTTAGATCTCTGGGATGGGACTTGTGGGTATTTATCATTCTAGTGTGGATGATTATCAGTTATCTTTCATCGTTAATTAATCTTTTTGGGTTCGGGTTTACTTTAACTGGGTTTTTAGGTCGTAAGGATAACTATACTTCAAACAATATGTTTTGATGTTATTAATTATTAACTAGCAATAATTAATAGTTTATTACATAATTTTTTAACTTTAGTGATATAATTAAATGAAGCGCAGTGGTAGCGGGTAGCGCATAGCTCTTTCGTACCATGTTCGGGGTTCGATTCCCGGGCTGGGCAAGGTCCATTCAACCTTTCATCCCTTCAGTGGGTCGATAAACTGAGGACCAAGCGTGCTTGGGAACTAAACACTGGGGGACTGACCACCTAACCGAGACATATGCCTCGCACCCCAGGGCCCCACGGTTAAGAGAACGAAGATGGGCATCGTAGGCCTTGGCCCACTAGGGCTGTTGCGCCAATGAGTTTAGTTTAGATATAATTAATGTTCTGAAGAATAGGGTACCAAATCTACGCACTTTTGTGCCTACAAAAAGGTGATTTATACATTTTTTATAATAACTGCATTATTTCATCAGATGACTTTTACATGGAAATAAATGTTGTTTCATTGAAAAAAAAATCGAATACAATAATGAAGATCCTGTTTTTATCTTACAACTGCCTTTCCTTTTCGTTTATCTTCTGAGAAAAGAGATTCTTAAAAAAACAAAATGATGACTGTTAGATGTAGTTGTCGTCTGTAGACTTGTTATTTCGTGACATACGATGTGACATGTTTCCTCCCTGCCTGGGAGCAAAACGACTAAAGTGCAGAAAGTGACACCAGCAGACGAGCTGTAAACGCAATGAAAGTGGAACACTTAAGACAGAAAAAATGGTGTTATGTGTGTGTGTATAAAAAGTTAAAAGATGCTTGGGGTTTTTGCTTTTTGTTTTTCTTTTGATATTTCTCTTAGGAAATTATTCCTGGGCTTGTATCGTCTGTAAACATAGTTAAAAGTCCCTGTTAGCCGAATAATATTTGATGTTTCATAAACTCCTATCAAATTTACAGATTTATTATGGATTTTCAGTTAAAACTTTGGGCTTTAACTACAACACAGTAACTTATTAATTCCTGATGGATGGACCTATAATACAAAAAAAGTGATTAATTAAAGTGAAATGTAGGAATTAATAATTTTTATTCGGAGAGATCTAATGAGTAATTCGGACTTGACTTTTACTTCTCTTAACTCATTTCTTATCATTATTCTTTATTTATTTCTTAACTCTTAATTTTGTGGCCTTATTTGGAAGTTTATTAATAAAGCAGCAGTGTTGTGAATAATAATTTATATTTTTGAGTGGCCCAGAAAAACAAAGTTTTGAAATCTTTTAAGAGGTTCTGTCTCAAAAATATAAAAAAATTTGTGATATAAATCGATATTAATTTAAATTATTAAAAAATTCTTATAATACAGATTGAGATGAGATTATTCTTATAATACAGATGAGGTGTAATTCATAATAATAATAATAATTTATAATATTTGAGGTGTAATTTTAATCTGTTATTCCAGTTACATTTTTTGAAGGGGCATCTGAAATATGGTTTCCTGTGCGGTGTGATCTCTTTTGTATATCGATTCTACAATATCGATTTCTACAGAATAAAATCAGCATTGAATGATTCAGTCATTGCCTGCTTCCTCTTTTTTAGCTCACCCACACATCAAATATAATGATATGCAAGGATTTCTGTAAGAATTAGCGGAGAAGCATGCAAAGAATGCTATTTCTTCCTCCCAAAAATAACCTAGCGGAATGGAATTTCGATTATACCTTATTTTTTTTACCCCATCACCTGATCGGAGTAGAATACATTACCCAATCCCCCATCTTTGTGAACCTTCTCTCGCCTCTGGGTGTGTTCATCGTCATGGTGACCCAAGGCTTCATCCCTCATGTAGTTAGTTATACCAGGGAACCGCCCCCGATAAAAAGCAGACTTTTATTTATAATCGTAAATAGAGCGGGGCTGGGGAATGTCATTCATCCGCACCCCCGAGCGACCCCCTGACCCCTTACGCCGGGTATCTTGAATGTGCCCTTTGAAATCGAGCTCCTTGTGGTACTATGAGCGCTAGATACGGCTAGGTTTTTTTTACTTTCATTGAGTTTGATTTTTTATAGGTAGTGTGTGAGTCAGTCCGTGATTGACTTTGGGAAAAAGAGGACTTGGGAATGCTTTTTGTGAGGGGTTCGTGGAAGAATTTTGTTTGTATCTTATCGCTGTTTGATTCTCCCTTGGATGTGTGATCGTAAAAAAAAGTGTATTCGATGTGACGGTTTAGACCTGTTTGTAAACAGGGATGCGGAAATCAAAGCTTATTTTTATTTGGAGTAGTTTTGGTTCATTTTCTCTTAGAGCTAAGCTTTCCCTGTAATGTAAAGCATCTCCTATATTTGGCCTCAAGCAGAAACTGCAGATAGATGAAATGTGTGAATGTTTAGAAAATTAACCTTAAAACTTGCTAAATTAATCATGCCATTCACTTTCCAAAAAGGATTTGCAGCTGCAGCTAACATTATACCTGTTCAAAAAAAAAAGAGATTTCAAATCTATATTTAAAAGTAAGGATTTTTAATTAGTTCCTAAAATCTGTACGATAAAGTTCAAGGTCACATTTGAATGATTTTGATGAGTAAGAGATGAAACAAACAAATGTAGATTTGTTTTGTCATGCAATAAATTATTCATAAAAACTGTAGTTAATATGCCATTAATTTTAAACTTAAATTACAATGTTTTGTGTGAGTTCCCTTCGTGTGAATTTAAAAGCAATTTTCAAATGCCTTTGCAAAGTGCACTCAGTTATGCTCTTGAAAATAAGCTTTAAAACCCTTGAACTTTTATTAGTATAGTTACACTTTGGATGACGATATTATTTTATCATACCCTAAGAATATTTCCCTGCTTTTTATGGATAAGTTAATTAAATGTTTTTTCCCATTAAATTTTCTCTTATAACCAAAAATAATTTAATAACATAATAGTTTAAAATCGCCATACGTACGATATAACTTACAATATCTCCATTTCCAATTAATGCCTAAAATTTAATTAATTTGGATATCAAAATATCTATAAAGTTATTATCAGCAGTATATGCAATATCTATTTCATTAAATTACTTTTTCTCATCAAACATATATTTGCATTAAACATTTTTCAGCATATAATTAATTCATTTGTTATTAAAACTTATCTTTCTAATTGAATAATTCGCATAAAATTAGCGATTCGCTTTGGTGTAGAATTAAAATAGTTAAATACTTAATGCAAATCTTGAAAAGCTCTTCTTTTAATTAATATTTAAAATAAAATTTATGTAGTACAATATTTATATAAAATTAAAGTTATCTTACCATTAAAGAAGTGTGTTTATACAACCCCTATAGATACAATACATTTACTGAGTTTAAACCTGGAGAAAATTTTCCCACTTGAGTTCATCTTCTACAAAGCGATTTATAAATTGTTTTCCATTTTAATGCTTTTCTCAAGAACGCTATCAACATTCCTTAGAAAACTACTTCCAACATAAAATCTTTCATTGTTCCTCTATTGACCGTGATGTTTATATTTTCTCTTCTTCTATGTTTCATTGATATTTCGAAGTTGACTTTTACTGCCTGACTCAAGACCAATTTGTTTTTATTTATTACTGGTTATTGATTCTTTTATAGCATCCGTAAGGAATTCTCTTTGTTGTTTTACAGTTTAAGAGTCGAACTTTCATTTACCAATTTAGTCTCTCTTATTGATTACTTGGATGTTATTAAACATGTTTATCTTCTCATAACATTATTTGCAATTTTAAATTGAAGCTTGATTTATTTCCTTCGAGTTATATTTGAAATTTTGAATCGGTTAAACAAAAAAAAATAAAGTTTTCAATCAATTAACCAAAGAATTTTTTTAAAGTTTTTTTTTCTGTTTCCCCTCAAAAGTGGGACAGTCCGAAATATGATTTAAAGAAAGAGATTGAAAATTTATAGTATGTTTCAATATAAGATCATTCTGTTATTTTCTCAATTATAATGTATATCTATCCATTTAAACATTGATATCAGATTGAAATTTTAAAGTTTTTTTCCCTGATTAATTTAACACGGCTTCAAAACATTCTTAAAAAAGGGAACGTTAGTGGTTTCGAGTTTCGAACCTTTCACACTTGCGAGATTAAGTTCTGTTACATACTCATAGTAGAAAAATTACTCATAGTTTTTGTAAAAAATAAAACTAACTAAAAGGTAAAAATAATATGCTGTTTGCGAATATGCTAAAAAACTTTTATAAACAATCTAAAAATTATTATAAATGTTTTTAATTCGTCATGATATGTTACAGCCAATCTTCTTCTTTCTAAATCCAGCCAAATTTATTTCCCCCCTCAAGACCCTCATCAGAAAGACCACCCAATTCCTAACAAAGCTCTTCCTTAATCCCCATCCCACCTTCTGACAACCCCTCTTTGTGCAAAACTGGGCCACAAAAACAGAAACTACCACAAAATCTCCACTATATATGACATCCCCAATTAGACCCCAGCACCTTTGTTGTCAAAAAGACGCGCATGACCCTACGCACGTAGCTCATATGCGCGTTACATAAGGGCATATCTTTCGCATTCTTCCCCCCTGACTCAGCCTCCCCCGATGGGATTCTTTTTTTGGGGCTGCTCTTGAAAGGGGGCCACGTGCGTATCGTTCCATTACACCCACTTCGACCCCCGGGGGTCGTTGTGGGAGATTCATTGCTTGACGAATATAGTGTTTTTTGCTCATTTTTGGTGTATTTTTTATATTTTTGCTCATTGACAATAGCGGCTTGGAAAGATTTTGTGGTTTATGTTCATAGTTGCTTGCTGTGTTAAAACGTTCACTCAACCAAGTTAATCAACACCTCGTAATTGTAATTTTCTTAAGACTTCAATTATAAAGCTTCATAATAAATGTATTAAAACATCCTTGGTTTAGGCATTATTAGGGGTTATCGGTTCGTGGAGTGTATAATTTATATTTTTATTTGTATTATAGCTTAATATGATTCATGTAATAACATGTATTTATTATATAGATAATTCTCTTGTGTTTAAATGAATAAGTAGAAAATATTAAGATGATAGTTGTACGGTATGGGTTAAGTTTTTTGTTCCTGTAAAACTAGTTTTTCCTTCATAGTAGGCAGTATGCGGAAAAGCCAACTACAGAACCAGAATGTAGAATGGCTTCATCTATATTTACCAATACTATTACTGTAGTTTTCTTTCTAATTTCTCTAATTTGGATACAGTTAATCTATAGAATAGAAAAAATATCCTCCATTGTGTCATAAATTCAAAATTACGTTGTTAGTTTTAGTAGCGATTAAAAAAATATCACGGTTCGTTCCTAATTAAATGATTGATTGACAGTGTTGATGTAGTGTTTTACTTTTTAATTCAAGAATCATAATATGTATAATTTTACTGAGTTCATGGCTAAGGGTAGTGTCTCATAAGTGTTGTGACTGTGAGGTTATCTTGAACAGAATTGTTAATTGAACTTCAAAACAGACTTGATTAAGGGTTTTAACACTTAAAATAAGCTTTTAAATTCCCTTCCTCTGTATTAGTCTCTAATAGTGTATCTTAACTAAATCGTAACTGAATGACAACCAAAAGCTTCTGTACAACTGCTAACAGACCGAAAAAGTTATAAACACAGCGAACCTCAATTGTCAGTATCCCCTAGTTGTCATGGAACCACTTCAGCTTTACAAGAGGCAATAAATACCAAGAGAAAATAATTCATTGAAATATAACGAAAAAAACAACGACTTGAAAGCAGTTTGGGCCCCTCGATGCTTTATAAGCCGAGTTCCAGTCTGGGCGTTGCTCCCTTTCCAGTTGGGTCCTTAATCCAGTGGAGGCCCCATTTGTATAAAGTACAAAACTCTTCAAAGAGCCTCTCTGCTAATGAGAACCAGTCTGAGAGAGAGTACGCCCTGCGCATTGGACCCCTGCAGAACATGTCTAATGAATAGAAGATCTGCATTGTGCAGTCTGCTGGAATCCATTACCGAGAAAATGCCTTTTGCATTGTAATCTCCCTTAATTGTATAAATTAGAAATTTTTCTTTCATATGTGTTGTTCCCGTGAAGAGAGCGGAACTAATTTGGGTTAAATGATTACGCTGGAATTACATCCGTTTACTGTCATTTTCATGTTTTGAGAGTTTTTGTTGTTTTAGTTTTTGGAAAAAAGAATGTTTTTATTTAACTATTCAAGTCACTATCCTCATTTGAATTGTAAAAATAAATTACTTGATGATATCCATGTGTTAGTTGTATGTATGTTTACAGTTAGTTGTAGGACCGGCCTACCTCGAACTATAGAAAACTCCAAATTTATTGAAGTACTAATAAATTTGATAAATAAATATAAATAAAGCTAATTTTTAAATTTTAATGCATGTATATTTAAAGGAAAGACGTATTTGTGGTTACGGAGGGCGTAGTTGACGTATAATAAGCCTAATGGCTATAAAAAATAACTTTTTCAAGTGTTGGTCAATGTTAGTATCTTTTATTATCATTAGTTTTTACTAAATTGGGTTAAATTTCAATGAAAAGGGTTAAATATCTTGAAAATATTGAATTTCTTATCTTGATGATTCTGATATTTAAATGAATAAGTAGCAGTTGCAGTCACATTTGAACTCCATACATCTTTAAAATAACTGTTATAAATCCTTAAATTAGCTGATAATTGCGCACTGCGGTCAATCTCGGTTCTACAATTCCTGCAAATTTCTCTCTCTGGAATTCCAAACACCTTTAATGTCGACCTATTTGAATATAAACATCTCACTGATGAATTCAACTCCATCAATCTTCAACTCTTAAATGCAAGCTATTAAGGCAAACGGTTTGGCAACAGTTCATTTCATTACATCCACCGTGATATTATTAACACATCATATCAGACCTGTTTCTGAAGGAGTCAGTCTATCATTACTGTTTTCTCTCGAATGGAAGTTACTCCTAGTTTCCCTGTGGTTTTGGTTCCCCATAAACTTTAATTGCTAGTTTCTTGAAGGAAAGAGGCAATGAAGTTTATGTTGATTTTCTATTGCTGTAAAAATTCTTGGAAATTTAAGTAGGTATACGAGACGTTTACAGGTCATGGATATTTGGATGCGAATAACTTGATGGGGGTTTGCGGGATTAAGTCAAATAGCTGATTCATTATTTTAAGTTTATAACTGGGTTAAAAGTTAAATATTTTTCATAGAATAGACTTAATTATTTATGTGAGAAATTTTTCGCGTACTTCTTTCTTTTGGTGTGTGATGTATTAAAACTACCAACTATGTATATAAATTCTGGACTTTTTTTTCGTAAAATGTCATGCTACTAATTACAATATACAGATACTAGCACACTATCTTTTACAGAAAGTCTCATTTTCTATAAAAGTACAGGAAATAAATTTGTAAATTACCTAGAAAATTCAATTTCTTTCACTAACCATGATTTTTTTCAAAATTATCATCGTAATTGTATAATGAATATGCGGTAGTTTAGTTTATTAAGTATTTTACTGTGAATAAATTATATATATATATAGGGTTATATGTTTTCGAAAATTACTGTGGTGGTTAAGTTCGTTTCAATCTTAAAGACAAAACAAATGCCTACTCTTCTTGTTATGCGGCCAATTTAAAAGCATCATTTCTATTACAATTACTGCCCATGCGATGGCAGTGGTGAGTTTCAAGGTTGTTTATAAAAGAGCCGTTTATTTGGACGAGACAGTTAAGTGCATGTTTACTCAGTTTCTCAAAGGTATTCATACACTTCCGTGTTTAGCGAATGAATTAATTTCGCTTCTGGAAAAGGCTCTTTATATAAAGGTGAATCTAAACTGTTTTGCTTGTGTCTATTTTGCTCTCCTTTATTCAAAACCGGTCTTTTTTTTCCCACAATCTCTATAGCTTTGCTTTCATTTACTTATATTTGACAACCGTTTGATAATGGTGTTATTTCTAGTCTGAAGAAAATAGTTTCCTTGTTGCCAAATTGAGTTGTTTATGTGTCTTTGTATAAATATCTTACAATTGTGAAAGAAATCATTTAACTTGGTTAAAACAGCTCTTAAATAGTTCTTGTATTGAAAATTTCAAGCAATTGGTGTTTTGTTTTTTCTTCATTATTTTTACATGCGAGTCGTTTGTGCTTGTTTGAAGCAACTATTGTGTGGTTTTATGTTTAAACTAAACCAGTATTTTTCGGTTTAATTTCAAACTATAAGGTTCCTCAAAGGATATTGTGCATTTCTTGCAAGAAACGCACTGCATACTCTTAGATAGAGTTTTCAAGCAATATAGATCTCCTTCGATCTGTCTTTACCGAGCATTGGCAACCTCCTCAATAAAATAGAGAACAGGGAACTTGGAAACGAAATTTTAAAAATAGATAGATTTGTGACAAAAATTAATATTATTGATCAAAGAAAAACAAAGCCTTCTTGGGACGCTTCCCCCATGGTTACAGTTACAACCCCCTGATGAGTAACCCAATGAAATCCTTCCTTTTATATCGATATTACAGATCCTCCATGTGCGTACGATCCCTGTAGAAAAGGCCTCCACCATTCCGAAGGCCGTTTTTTTTTACGGCGTCTTAAAAAAAAAAAATCCTCCTCCTGAAAACGAACTCGCGGCGGAGAGAGCGACGCACGTGCATCAGCCGGGGTCACGCCCCCTCACGTGACGGCCGTCGCGGAATGCGGTGACGTCACTCCCTCGGTCTCTCTCATCCTCATCCTCCTCTTCATCCCTCCTGCTGGAAAGCGTGTTTGGCTTTCTCACAGAGGGAGGAGGAAGGAAACGCGATCCTGCACAGATCCCTTTCTCGCGCATCCATCACGTATTGAGTGAACTGTCAACGGGGACTAATTTGTGCGCTTTGTTCCATCCATTGTTAACTCTTCATGTGTTGTCGTGTGATATAATAATGAGGATGGCTGTTAAAAGCTCTTTTGGATCTGGAGATAAGTGTGATTGCGCAAAGGGGGGGGTGATGCAAAGTGAGGGGATTTAAAGGGGCTCTCCCCTTTTCGGCGATTAGGAGGGTCGTGCGGGAAGTTTAATAACGTTCGGTGGGGGAGGTGTAATTGATGTTCGTGGTAGTGTCAAATTTTTTTTGTTTCTTCGTTTTGAAATATGTGTCACTTTTGTAAGAGGTCATTTATAACGGAATTGAGGTTGCTGGGGGGTGTTGAAACGGTCGATAACCATCAAGGAAACTCGTGGTTTTTATAATGAGTGTATGGGTGGTATGCAGTATCGTGTCAACAGAAAAGAACCTATGGCGTATAGTATATGATGGAAGAAAACTATAATGTAATCAAAACAAGCGTATGCTTTGGAGGAAGTAATTTTAAGGTTTATCTATTGATTAAAGACTATAAAATTAGGTTCATTATTTACTAACTCGTCTATTTTCTATTGCATAAGTTATTCTTAAAATTTAACACTTTTGTCTCTGGAATGTGTCACGAGGTTTATAAACTCTTATTCTTCTCCGAAAAATTCATAATTTTAAGTAAATTGAGACTTTAAAAAAATTATAAAAACCCTATGTATCCAGTATATGGTTAATCAAATGACCGAGAGGTACCCTAATTAATTTAAAGAAATGAATGAAAGCTTCAATGAAGAATAAAGCAGAATTGAATTAAAGCTTATAATTGAAGAGTATAAATTACGTGACTTGTATTGAAATGATCAACGAAAACCTGTTTACTCGCGACCTAAAACTTCCTTATTTTCTGTCACGGGGACAAATATTGACGAAAATCACGAATTATTGTGCAATGTTCGAGTAAACATGTTCCGAGTTAAATTAAAATCTTCTTTGTAGAGTTAATGAATTACCTCCAATCCGTTTACCTTCACTTTTGACCGCTCGAAAGTTTACTCATCATCTCGCCTTTTCCCAGAACCGTCAACTCATCTCCACAACAAAGCTCCAAAATTGATTACGATTAATTAATCGCGTTGTGTCATTATGAACATCAACCTCAGCAGCATGACGTCACCTCTCCCGCGTCCAATCAACCCTCGGAACAGGATCAAAGGTTCGCGACGTGCCGAGAAAGGATTAAAACGACAGTCTTCATTTATCGTACGTTGTTCTTAAAATTCCGTACGCACCAAGTGCTCTGAAAAATTCCCCCCATCGCCTTCAGTAATGAGATTTAGCCCCAAAGAAAGCACTCTCGGGAGTCAAAGGTTTTGGAAGGAAAGAATTCGGCTGGAAACATGTTATTTCTGAGTTTATTTATGGGAGAGCTGGTTTTTTCGGAATATATTAATTGACGGTGAGGTAATTCAGTTAGGGAGTTTTCGCGCCCGTTGGAAAATTTTTCGAAAAGGGGTTTGAAGTTGATGGAGTGTGTTGTTGTGTTTTAGTTGTTTTATAAGGGAGTTTTCTCTGGTGATGGATTGTGCACATGGTTTTGATGCTTTAATTAGATAGAGATAGTTGGTATAGAGTAATTTTATCTGTGATAGGTTTATTCTGCTCTTGCTTTAATTTATGGAAAATCCCATTTTGGCTTGTGATTGAATGAGAATGAATATGAGTCTTTGCTTTATTCACTACTTATTTAAGTTAAATAAGTTTAGGGGTCTGTTTAGAAGGAAATTTGGGTCCGGTTTCGGACTACCTTAAAAACAGACCCTTCGCAGAATATTTTGGCTTAAAAACGGACTCTTTACAAAGTATTTTAGCCTTTAAACAAACACTTTATAAAGAGTTCGGGGGTCTTATGCTAAAACATTTAACTAATAAACCAGCTAAATATTGGTTCATATTCCCAAATCTATTTATCATTCTCAATTTTTTGCATTTTGTTTATTAGTAAACCTACCACCATAAAATACAAAACTAGCCTGTATTTTTTTTTATTTCTTCGAACATTATCCAAACAACCCAAAATAAATACAACAACCCTCATTTCTCCACTTCCGCCTCATTATTTCAAACCGGAAAGAATCAACCAATCATCATACCACCCCTAAAAAAAATCCCGATATCCCTGGATTTCTTTCCGTTGCCGATCCTCAAGTTATCTATATTTTATTTAGCGAAAAGATCGTCTGTGAACAGAAGAGAGCTAGAAAAAAGGGCATTTGCAGGTGATATTTTCCCCGAAGCAGCAGCTGAATAACGATTGCTGCTGAAGGAGAGTCGCAGGTGCACATCATTCTGCACGTGCCTTGTGCCTATGACTGACTTCCTACGGGAAAAAAGAGCGATCATCCGCCATATTTCGTGCATGATGGCAATGGCTGTCTGAGTCATCTGATCGGTTTGTCGATATTATATCCACCGTCCGCGATCAGTCGGATTTGATGTCCGAGAATTCGTTTGGGGTGCGTTGAGAGTGAATATTCCTTACGGTGATGCTCTCCTGGGAGAAGGTAAACGAAGGCCACCATCCAATTTTGTAGAAGTTTAAAAAAATCATAAAAAAAAAATTCATTCGTTTTGTAGTTCAGTCGCGCCCTTGGATTTCTTCTTCATACTCGTATTGTTCTTTTTCTCTTTTTGTAGACTTATAAATGTTTTATGTCATCTATTTATGTGGATTAAATTAAAGAATTAGTTTGTTCAGTGCTAAAATAGACAATTCTTAAATACCTGTAAATGGTCTTTTTGAGAAGTCAGTATTTGTTAGAGTATTCTTTCTATTAGGTCAGTTCAGCTCTGCTATCACAAGGGAAATAATAACTTAAATTCAATCTCTCCTGAAGGTGAACTTCAGTCACACATGGGAGGATAATCCATGGCCACCTAAACTAATAAGGCCGTAGAAGCTTGAAATCTGAGTGATGTCATGCCTTCTCTTCCGCGTCATCGACGCGCAGACAACAGCGCAACTCCAGTCTGGAATCTTGATCGCCCCACCCTTTACAGCCTGATTGGTCTTCCACAACTACGGTGAAAACGTCACTTGAATTAGCCACACCGACACACGTGTCGAATATTTCAGAAGTGAGAAAGTGAATTAGAGATCGCGAACCTCGAGTTGATTCCGTGCTCTATTATAAACAATTTTATGTTGTGTAGTTTCGTTTTGCAGAACGAAAAAGAGGTTTCCCTTAAGACCTGAAAATGGTTTTATGCGGAGTTAATTTTAATGATCATATTTGATCAGTGATCTCTAAAATCTGGTTTAATGATTAAATTTTGAATAAAATTGTAAAAATAGGGCCTGGTTTAAAACTCATGATCTGACATATTTTAAGCCTTCAAATTTACGATTACAATGGAGGGGGGGGTTAAATATTAACTGATGTTTCCTCTTTTCGATCAGTTTTATGTCATCATCAACAGAAAGATTTTGCTGGTTTTAGGTCCAATCTAAGGTGTCCAATCCAAGGATTGTGTGCAAATTTCAGATCAGGATTATTCTGCTCTTTAACCCCCTCGTCATTAGGAGAGTAATTCTTAGCAATCCTAAGTCAAACCAATCCTAATTCAGATCAAACTTTCTCCCATCTGAAATATTCGGCACGTGTGTCGGTGTGGCTAATTCAAGTGACGTTTTCACCGTAGTTGTGGAGACCAATCAGGCTGTAAAGGGTGGGGCGATCAAGATTCCAGACTGGAGGTGCGCTGTTGTCTTAAACACGTCGATGACGCGGAAGAGAAGGCATGACATCATTCAGATTTCAAGCTTCTACGGCCTTATTAGTTTAGGTGGCCATGGATAATCGCCCCATTGCCGTCTAGTGGTTCAATACAAACTCATGATAACTAATCTCTTCATTCTTTTGTCTGTTTTAGTTCTGGTATGAGCCTTATTTTCTATGTAACAGGTATTGGTTCACAAGAATTATATATTAGTTCATTTGCAACATAAGGTTTACCCAAAATTATGCTGCTATAATTATCTGACAACCCCAACACTCAACGGTATCCTCTCCTTAACTTCTACCTTTTTCGTTTACACTACCCATAAGAAAATTACTCCAACTTTAACGTAAAAAAACATCACATGTCATAAAGAACCCTCCCATTGTCTTCTTCCCTACCCTTTTATTGACACGAACTCCCCTCTCTCCTTTCGTACACACAAAAGTTCCTTAAACTTTCACCTGAAGTCAGAACCACAGACAAGACCTTTCCTAGAAGCACTTATTATTGAATTGAATGAATAACAACAGAGACTCTGGACTTACACGTGTTCCCAAACCTTTTTGAGCCAGCGGACACAGTCGGCATCAGAGGATTTGTTGCTTGTTTTATTTAGCAGGGCACCCAACCGTTGTGGGATCTCGTTGTTTTTTCTCTCTTCTTCTACACAATGCCCCTTTTTTTTGTTCCACACAGTGCCACGAAGCCAAACATTTTGAAAACTCGAGAATGACAAATAAGGGTTGGGCGAACGAATGTACTGTATGTCGTTGACAATGATACCCTGGTGCAGTCTGGAATAGTATGTTATTTGCTTGCTGCGTTGTTTTTTTTTGTGGTTAAGGGGTTTTTCCATTGTCTAATTTGGTGATGGAGATCTTTGGCATTCGGGTTTATGTAAGTTAGCTTTGAGTCATGTTTGAAAGCTTTGTCGGGACTTGGAAAATTGTCTCCATCTAATTGGTGTTCACTCAAATAAGGAATCAACATTCATTGGAGCTTTGGTTGGTCTACGTGGTTTCTACTTTCTACCCAATCTTACATTTATCATTTTGGTTGAAATTTTTATGATAAAATCGGCAAAAGAAAGGATTTAGTCAATACATATGGAGAATTTGATATCGTAGCATGCATTGTTTGTATTTAGGGTGATGTATAATTGTGTATCTCAAACCATACAAAAATGTTGTAAACAAATGCCAATCGTTCAATAATGAATCGTTTCACATATTTCCAATGACCTTTATGTATATAGTATGTACTGTTGTGCTCTTACAAAAAGATTCCATGGAATAATCAGGGAGATAATTTATAAAGGTTTCAATATCCTTCCGGAAATTAGTAATTTACCCATTCCTGTATCCTACTCAAATTTTCTTCATTATCGGTTACATTTTATAACATAAGATACCATTCCTGATATGACAGTCGTACCCCCATAGAATCTTAATGGAACAATGCCGGTCCACAACATTGTCGAAAAAAAAGATACCCGACTCGGCGTTCTTTGTCCCACACGACCTGCAACAAAGCGTGACAGCAGCGAAAAAGAATCTTCTTCTCGGTGGCTGCTAAAAAAAATAATTTGCATGGCAAGACTGAGATGAGCCACAAAAGGCCGTTTCTGGAGCTTCCTATCGACGCTGACCATCGTCTCCGCTTCGATGGCCCTTGTTGTCGGTTGTTGACCTTGCTGACCGCTTCCTGCGATTCACTAGAAAACACAGACGCCGATGTTGTAGGTTAAGGTTATAGTTTTTTCCATTGTAGAACAAAACCGTGATGTTTGGAGTGTTTTGTGTCTTGTAGCTTCTGTGGGGGTTTCGGTAGTTTTCTCAGGGATTTTTCCCATGTGGTTGTCTCACTCAGTTTCGGTTGTGCAATGTGCGATGATTTTGAGATTCTTTATGGGTTTGTATCATGCGGGGGGGGAGAAATATCAAAAGTTTGTTGACGCTTATTTTTAATTTAATTTAAGAAATCTATATCCTGGGAGGAGCCAAGCTTAGAGATTACTTGCTTAGTCTGCGAATTATCAGAAGGAGAATACAGGGATGTAGCCAGAGGGGGGATTTGGGGATATATCACCCCGAAAGTCAGAAATTTTCCTTTTTTGACCATAGAAATAAGGACAAAATTTACTCCATATTCTCCCAAAAATTCCATTATCCCCCCTCCGAAGTTTTTTTTTCTGGCTACACCTCTGTGAGAATATAAAAAAACTAGGTTACTTGCAGTTCTGTGATTATATTTGACTTCCTATTACATTTTGATTGATTGGACAGAAATGTAACAGCTTTCTTGATGTTATTATAATGCATGCATATAACTCGGTTTAACCCTTATTTCTTAAACTTTTTTACACCGTTTCCTTCTTATGCATTTCATTATTTTCTTATCCATGAAATAAGTGTAAAAATGCATTGAACGGTATCAGACACAGTACTCTTTTTCTTTTATAATATTTCCACCTCAGCTTTTTTTTTATTTCAAAATTATGAATTATCGAAATGTTAATATAAATCCAAATGTTTTAAAAATTAAACAAAAAAATTTGAACAAAACCTTGTTATTATTGGTGAAATTATTATTTATTAACTTAGGTATTTCAAAATCTGCATAACAATAAATTGCTTTCGAAAACCACCTTACATACGAAACGCCTTACATGTTTAACCCACTTCCAATTACGTAAAAAAAGCTTTTAATAAGCGTTCACACCTGTCAAAAGCTCTTAACTCCTCTCTCTTAATCATCAATGATAACACTAGAGAGAGCGTCAAAAGAAATTCCCTCGCTGAAAATGACAATAATAGACAAGACATTAACAAAGAAAGAAATCCCCCACAGTGTGAAGCAAAAATAGAGCTATATCATTCGCAGAGCGTCCATTCCTTTGACACCTCCGTCTACCTGAAAGTGAAAAGAAGGAAAAGAGGTCAAGCTCACGTGAGCGTCACGCGATCCTCTCGTCTCCATGGCAACCGCCTCGGGCCTCCCTCCGCCAGAGACGCCTCGACCTAATTGCCGAAAGAGCTTCTTTTCGACGATTCTTTCTGCCGCGGAAAGGTGATTAACTTTTAAAAGATGAATATAAAAACCTTTTCTTTCCGACAGTGTGTTTAACTTCAGAAAAAAAACTATTTTTTAAAAAGAAAAACGCTAGAAATAAGCTCTCATTAGTTGGATCGCGTTTCAAGTATATGAATTTATTAATGGCGGCCTCTCCATTAGCCCATATTTTACCCCTAATGGTCGAGAAGGGTAAAGAGAAAATGCCCGAGTTGTGGGGGAAATTGCCCACCCAGCCAGGAATTGTTCCAAATGGGTTCCTATTTCGTGAAGTTTTTGTTCCAAGTGCTTCCTGGACTTGTCCTGGATTGCTGAAAATGGTCAGTTATGTAATTTGTATGGAATTGAGCTAGTTTGTGAAGTTGCCTGGTATTCTGGTGGACGTTGATGGTTGTAATAATTAACCGTATGGTTTATTTGTTTTTATTTGGTACCATGGAAACGAATTATAGTTCGACTTCCTTATATTTTTTCCAGTTTTCTTATAAAAAGAGTTGGTTTGTTAATTTTTATTTCTCTGAAATTGTAGTAATTTTTCACTCACGTCAGTGTAGTTATCCGTGTTGAGTGGGCGGCAAAATTTAGTACGGAAATAGTGGAAGCTATAAAAAATAAAACAAACAGATTCTTCGAATAACGTAATGCATTGTTAACCCTTTCAGGACGACAGCCCTCGATCCGCGCAGCTAGGTCTTTCGCGCCTGAGATAAAATCAGAGCTCATTTTCACGAGTGGACTCGTCCGGTGTGTTTGTTTACTTATCGCCACCGTCGATTGCTGGTGCAAAAGGGGGAGAGCTGTCCGAATGATTTATAACCGGGGCGGGAGGGTTTCCGGTGTCTTGGGTGATGAAACTACACATAGCAGAAAATTTCAGGATCTGCAATTTAGGCTTTGCTTTTTTTAACTTAGATATATATCCAGAAAAGCCCGAAATCTGAAAACTAGTTACAAAATTGTAATGCAATTTTTTTATCCATTGCAATTAATAACTAAATATTCTTAACAGTATCTTTTGATTTTCAAATCCTTAAAAAATATGGAGCTAAATACAAAAAAAATTGGCTAAAAAATATCAGGAACTCGTCAAGTATAAATTAATATATTTTGCTTCAATTTCGTTTTAATGAATGTATTAGATCTCCTCAAGAAAATATCTGTTAATCCCATATAAAACAAAAATTAATAAATTAAATCTGTGAGTTAATATTTGAAAAAACTTTATTAACATATCAAGTGCCATTTACTACAAGTTTTAAAAAAATGTATTTGAGCTTGAGTGGATGAATAAAAAGTATTTTTTTTATTATTAAAAAAAGAATTAGAATTAAAAGTATAGTATAAAGTATCTAGAGTGCGAACTATATAATAGTTGGAATTTAATAAGAAGAGGTAAAAAAGTGTTAGATTAGCATTCTCAGTATTCTAATCATGAAATACCTAAAGGATATTCAATTCAAAATTATTAAGAAATCTTAATTAAAATCTATAAAATATAAGTTGTAATGTTAGGCCGATAACAATACACAGTCCCCTGTGTTAGTTTCTTTTCAATAAAATCCAAATAAGTTTTTTCACCGTTTAGTTGATAACATATTAATAAGGTTGCTTAAATTTAAATTTTTATAGAATGTTTTTGGAGTATAAATTAATTTATGTATATCGAATCGATATAGTAAATTTATTTTTCAAAATTCGAACCATTTATCCAGTAGTAATTGGTTTATAGCATGAGTTTGTAATATTGTGGTAAATGTTAGTAAATTGTGGTCATAATATTAATGTAAATTTGCTAGTGCAAAAAATTTTAGCATGATTACGATGTTGAAAACCAATCACAAGTTATACTTTTCATTGGTTTAGAATTAATTCAGCGAAATTTCTAGCTTTTTTAGGATATAGTTAAAACTTTGATATTAAAAGGTATAATTCAACAAATTACAATCTCTGGGGGTACAAGTGCCTAAGAAATTTAATTAAAAATAAATTTAATTTTTGAAGTTATAACATTGAGATCGCACACAGCAAGCACTCGAATTCAACAAACACAAGTTGCGAGGACTCAACAAAAACAAATGCTTATCTCGATAATCCCACGCATATATAGATATATATCACTCTTGACAGGCGAGCCTACCCCTGATTAGACTCGCTTGACAGGACACTTCAAACTACCCACCCCCCTCAAGCGCCCGAAAAACCGCCCGTGCCGTCCTGAACCGGAGTAAAAAGTTTCGGGCGCCGTCGCCCTGAAAGGGTTAATGTTATAGTCCAGGCAAATTAGACAAAAAATGGGCCGAACCCGGACATTCAATATAACAGTGTGAAAATTGGTGGAAATGTAGAGGATAGTGTACTGATTAATATCCTGAAAATCCCAAAAATTATATCGACGGGATTATCCGCCATTTTGAAAAAACCACAGCCATCTTGGATTCCGTTTTCAAGTATAGCGACTGAACCAAGCGTTCGATTGTGTTCGTTTTTGCCCTAAAGTGTTTAATAATGAGCATTTTAAGACTCAAAGTCAAAAAATTCCAAATAAAAATGTTAATTTAATTAGAATTAATTTTTATTTAATTAATACTTTGCTGGGTTAAAATGTAGGTAAGCATTCATAACAACAAGCTGAAAATTGGTGGGAATGTTGAGGATAGTATCCGATCGATATCCCAAAATCCCCAAAAAATCCCACAAGGGAAAACCGCTATTTAGAACAAACCGCCGCCATCTTGGATTGCGTTTTTAAGCACAGCGACTGAACCGAGCGTCAGATTGTGTTCGTTTTTGTCCCAAATTGTTTAACAATATGTAATTTAAGAGCCAATGTAAAAAAATTCGAAATAAAAAAGTTAATTTAATTATAATTAATTTTTTATTTTATTAATGCTTTGCTCTGTTAAAATGTAGGTAGACATTCAAAATAACAAGCTGAAAATTGGTGGAAATGTTAAGGATAGTATCCTGATCGATATCCCAAAAAATCCCACCAGGGGAAAATCCGTCATTTTGAAAAAACCAACGTCATCTTAGACTCGCAGTTTAACATAGTGATAGTCCAATTTTTCTCTCAATACAACAATGAAATTTCCCCAAAACTCATTATTGTAGCCGAAAAAAACTGGAATTTTAAAGTCGAATATTTCAAAAACTATTCAAGTGATTTAAGTAAATTTGGACTTAAAATTTAGTTTATTTATTCAATAAAAACATGTCATTAATTGTACAGTCAAAAATCTCACCGTTTGATTGCAACTAAATCAAATAGAATGAACAAAATGGTCGAATTGAGAAACCGAACTATACTCCAAACGATATAGCAATCAAACGGTGAGATTTTTGACTGTACAATTAATGACATGTTTTCATTGAATAAATAAACTAAATTTTAAGTCCAAATTTACTTAAATCACTTGAATAGTTTTTGAAATATTCGACTTTAAAATTCCAGTTTTTTTTCGGCTACAATAATGAGTTTTGGGGAAATTTCATTGTTGTATTGAGAGAAAAATTGGACTATCACTATGTTAAACTGCGAGTCTAAGATGACGTTGGTTTTTTCAAAATGACGGATTTTCCCCTGGTGGGATTTTTTGGGATATCGATCAGGATACTATCCTTAACATTTCCACCAATTTTCAGCTTGTTATTTTGAATGTCTACCTACATTTTAACAGAGCAAAGCATTAATAAAATAAAAAATTAATTATAATTAAATTAACTTTTTTATTTCGAATTTTTTTACATTGGCTCTTAAATTACATATTGTTAAACAATTTGGGACAAAAACGAACACAATCTGACGCTCGGTTCAGTCGCTGTGCTTAAAAACGCAATCCAAGATGGCGGCGGTTTGTTCTAAATAGCGGTTTTCCCTTGTGGGATTTTTTGGGGATTTTGGGATATCGATCGGATACTATCCTCAACATTCCCACCAATTTTCAGCTTGTTGTTATGAATGCTTACCTACATTTTAACCCAGCAAAGTATTAATTAAATAAAAATTAATTCTAATTAAATTAACATTTTTATTTGGAATTTTTTGACTTTGAGTCTTTAAATGCTCATTATTAAACACTTTAGGGCAAAAACGAACACAATCGAACGCTTGGTTCAGTCGCTATACTTGAAAACGGAATCCAAGATGGCTGTGGTTTTTTCAAAATGGCGGATAATCCCGTCGATATAATTTTTGGGATTTTCAGGATATTAATCAGTACACTATCCTCTACATTTCCACCAATTTTCACACTGTTATATTGAATGTCCGGGTCAATATCTAATTTGCCTGGACTATTAACAGAATAGATTTTTATTTTTTTAAATTTGTTTGTTTTGTGATTGATACATTGAAATCAAATACATTAAATATAGAGTTTAATTTTTAGTTCATAAAATAAAAATATGCAAATTATGATCAAATCTAAATGTTAATGTTTAAAAAAACTTAAAAACCACAAAAAACTGTTCCTTATTTTTGCCACCAAAAACGTCATTCTCCATAATTTTTTTTTTAAAGTTGTTGATACCATTCATCTAATTTTAGAAAATATTTATAAGGTAAAAGCACCAGTATCTAACACCTTGTAATGAAACTTTTTTCAGCTATAAGCGTTGGAAATCTATGAAAAGCATGCGATGTCACAGCCCATGCTCTTTATACCCATAGAGTTATAATACCCTTTCATTTTTTTTTTTGGTTCAACGGAATTTAGTTTTAGAGCAGCACACAATCGCTTGATATGCCCAGACAGATGCATTTTTCGCGCTGATTCAGGATTCTCTGAATAACCGTACGGCATGAAGTATTTTGCCACCTGCTCTGTAGGTCACTGATCTAATTCCTTGGAATACAGGTGTAAAAGAACCGTTGCCTAACCTCAAACCTTTTTCAAAAGTTCATTTTTTTTTTTTTTAACTTTTAAAGCAGGATTTCGTGCTAGTAATTGTGAAAACCATTTGTAAGAAATGGTAACTTTTTTTTCGTTATTCTCTCTAAAAATGGACCCGTTATTTTCCTTCATGTAAATCGCGTTTAACATTTATTTAGTAACAATCATAACGGTTTATTTTGCATAAATAAGATGTTACTTATAAATTGGAAAAAATAAATACCTACATATTTGTCAACTGGAGTAGAAAACCCATTTTAGAGTTGACTAAAAGAAATAACATATTATAGAGTAGTCGTCAAATAAAAATAATAAACAATTAATTTAGGTAAATAATTTGTATACAACATAAGTAAGACACAAACATATACACAATCAATAATGCACAAATGAAAAATATAATTTGAAATATTTTTAAAGGGTTCTTCTCCCCTAGCTTAATCTGTGTTTTGTCTGGGACTTTGTTAGACTCTTCTCGTTTTAGTCATTCTCTACAATCTACAAAGAAGAATTGTAGACTTTAAAACTCAAATTCATGTTATAAAAGGTCATTATCTTGACATATTTTATTTTAAAGCCACCTACAGATAAAACCTGATTGTTTTTAATAATTTCACTACCCAAGATCTGAGCTTAACTCCTATGGCAAAGTGATAAACCGGGCATTATTGATTGTTCCCACGTATTTATAAATGTGAAATGAACATTGATAAATGTCATTGAATTTATCACATTGTCCGCCTCACTTCGGGCATTATTAATAATGCCCGGATCATCACTTTGCCTGTAACATATACACCGATGACCATTTAACTTATTCTTATGTAAGCACCCGCAATATTTTCTCCAGTCTCCAATAACCTTTAATTTAATTTCAATTTTCCCTTTTATATCCTAAACGTGTATCTTAAAAATTCTCTCCCTGTCTAAAACTAAACTAAACTCATCGGCGCAACAGCCCTATAGTGGGCCAAGGCCTACGATGCCCATCTTCGTTTTCTTGACCGTGGGGTGCAAGGCATATGTCCCGGTTAGGTGGTCAGTCTAACGCAAGACCCCCAGTGTTTAGTTCCCAAGCACGCTTGGTCCTCAATTTATCGACCCACTCAAGGGATGAAAGGTTGAGTGGACCTTGCCCAGCCCGGGAGCCGGGAATCGAACCCCGGACCTGTGGCACGGAAGAGCTATGCGCTACCACTGCGCCACCGGGCTTTCTCTCCCTGTCTAATTTTTTGTTTTCTTTCCAGAGAGAGTGACTAACCATTTTCTCTCTCTCTTACGAGTTTTCTTTTTCTGTTTCACCAAATCCCAAATCCCCAACTTTCTTATCCTTGCCAGAAATCCTAAAAACCCCTTCTTCTCTCAGACGGTCTTCTTTTATCCCCCCCCAAACCAGTTCCCGATCCCACTTCTCTACCAACAACATCAATCCCAGACGAGACTTTCTGGTTTTTAAAATTTTCTCAAACCTCTCACATTCAACTCACACACACTAAAAATCTATCCCCCCTTACTTCAAACAAAAAACCGGTTACCCCCCACAAAAACAGAAGCCAATCTTCCCACGAAATCCTCACTACTCCAAATGGTCTTCGGATCACTTCATCCTCTCACTGACATCAAGATGAAAATGTGCTCCTTTCATCGGACTGATGTTCACTCGAGCGCGTAATGGTGGATGTGCTCCTTTTGTTCCAGAGAAGGTGTGAGACCACATTATGCGAGTGTAACGACCGGAATATTTTTTTTTTCCCCAAATCGTAGTAGAAGTTGGTAATTGCGGTGGTCATTGATTGCTCGAATCAGGGTTTGTTATTAAGTGTATATGGGTGTTTGATTTGGAGATTCCGAGGTTAACAAGTCGCTTCATTGTATTCTTGTTTTCTTTCTTGTGGTTTAATAATGTAAGAGAACAGTTTTCGGATAGCACTACGATTCATAATAAAGGAGTATTGGGAAATTATTCCGATTTTTTTTTTTCAGTTTTATTCTCTTAAAAAGTAGGAGTGTCAACAGTTTCATCTTAAAAACTTGTAGACTTTCCTTGAGTCATTGTAATATTTGAGAACAGTAAAAATTACTTTTAATGCTCAGTAATATTTATGTCTTTAAAATTTCCTTTCATTTAAAATTTGTTTGTTCATCCATGGTTATTGCTTGAAGGATTTTTAATATATACCAAAAGTCTTAAGCTATCCACTAATTTCCAAAAATTAATAAGGATATAAAAAATTGGGGGATCTTTTACGAACACCAAACGGTTAAAAGAAAGAAATCCAATGTTTTAAATAAGATTTTCCATTCTATATTTATATTTGTTGTCACTGCTCTATAGTTAAACCAATAATTATTTACAGTTATTCTTTTCTTTTTGATTTGTGCCCTCTAAGGAAAAAACAAACACCTTGTTCTTTTAATATCTTCATTTCTTTTAAAATAGATTTATATTTGTATAAAATTTACGATAAATCCACTTAGTCATTCATGGAATCCTACAACCTAACCCTAAATCTCTTTTTTATCTCAAATGTAATTCCGAATTTAATTCCTTAAGTCTTTTTTTTTTTTTTTTTTTTGGAAAGTATCAGACTTCTGCCCTTTATAAAAGCCATATTTTTTTAAATGATAACAAATAGTTACTGAACTGTAAAAGCCGATGCATAGGTAAAATCAAATGTAAATTTTCCAAGAGAAACTGTAAAACCAATGAGAAAATATCTTGGCAACCAGTTCAATAACCCTCTTTGCTTCTTTTACTTTCAACTTTCAAATGTATCCTTTCGATCCCCTTTAAATTCGTACTACATAGTCTGAACTGTACTAAACTTTGTTTCTGTATAATATAACCCACAAAAAAAAATTACAGAAGAGAAGTCACAACAAATCTCACACCATAATCACGTCTCCTTGAGAATAACAATATCCTCAAACCCAAACACCGAAAACGATCACGATGACGGCGGTCTTTAAATAACTGTTTATGTTTCAGTAAGTTTCCCTGCAACTCAACTCCAGAGAGAGAGAGAAAAAACACTCGTGGAGAGAGACTTGGCTCCGTGCCAGAAACTCACTTTGCTCCGAACATCCCTCGGTCACTTCCGCAGCCGGACACTCGGCTGATTGATCTCGGCGTTCTTTTTATTCCCGCCGTTTTTGTTATCGTCTGCAACAGAGAAGGAATCGAAGGGAAAGAAGAATCTACAGAAACGTTCCGGAATCGATTTTTTGAGTCATAATTTTTTCGGAGATGTTGACTTGACTCCTGAACGTCTCGCGATGAATCCTTCGTGTGATGGGGAAATGGAGTTGAGTTGTTGTTGGAATCGAACTGTTTTTATGCCGAACGGTTAGACTTGAGAAAGAATTATTGTTTTGGTTAAAGAGATAACTTATTTTGACAAGAAATCGTATTTAGTTCAAAAACAATGTTTACCATACAGCTATGTTTAATTTTCACTCTGTGTTTTTCTTATTCTAGACTTGTAAATTAATGTTTTTTTCCATATGGTAATGCAAATGAATAAAGCATCAATATTAGCACCATTAACTCTAAATAAACTCCACCCGTATTTGATAATATTGATAATTTTTATGACTTCATCGTAAATTCCTTCTATTATGCTTTGCAAATAATGGGGTTAACACAATTGTGTACTAAACCTAAAAAACTGGAAAATGTTAGAATTTTCTTTTGTTCATCTTCAATGCATAAGTGGAAAAAGCGATGATAAAATATAGATAACGAACCTGCTTACAAGTTTTAAAAAAAATTAAGTCGTCTATAGGTATAAATCCCTTTTAATTTCTATTCATTCTACTAAATGTTAAACAATTATTTTGATTGTGAACATTTAAAACTTAAATCCATTCTTATAAATATTTCTCATTGACTAGTTCTCATTCTCATAGGTATCATAAGGGACTTTTCCTTACTTTTTGAAACAGTTGTTGTTGTTGTCTTATATGCCACTTGGAATATCCAAGCTCCATCCGCAAAGCATACAGAATTGATGAATTCTTAGGCCATATGTTATTAATATTATAAATTAACAATTTATGCTAATACTTTTTGAATTATTTAAAAATATACCTTAACACGTTCAAACTTATTATACCGACTTTCTTAGTGATATAGATATTTTTTACTGGAGTATTTAAAACTGTGGATTTCTTTTATAACACCATCTTTTATCTTTGGAAGTTTGTGTTTTCTTCTATTGGCACACCCTTTATTTTCAAATTCATACTTCGCCTGGTTATCAGTAGACGTTGTAGTCTATAAGGTTTTTGACAATTCGTTATCTGCAAGCAAATAATGTCACCTATAAAACGTATGGGCTGACTTCTTTAACCTAGATTAGAATTCCGTTTCAATAAAGGAGCGACTTTTTTTATTCTCAATCTCATTTATTTGTTCTACTATTATTATTACATTCCTTTAACTTACTATTAAATTACTTTATATTGTAATGACTCTATTAAATTCAACGTACGCTTTTTAGGCTACTTTTTTTAATTTACTTCCTGTATAATGGTTATTTATAAATATAAATCACCATTATTTTAGTTGGAATCTATGGGGGTCATTCCATTTCAAATCATCCAGCAAAATACAATTTTGTCACCCATAGTCACAGATTTCAATGAAAATTTTTTTAAAGATAGATTTTAGCTTTCTTATGACTAATATGAAATTTTACTTCCATATCTCAAGTACTTTTTGAGAAAAAAAATGTCAAAATATTGAAAAATTGGAAAAAACGGCATTTCGGAGGCTGTTTTTTTAGGCCATGTTGTTGTGTGAAAAAAATCATAACTTCGCTAATTATAAAGATATTATGATGGAATTTTCACTAAAATGTTCCCAAGAGTATGGGGATTAAGAAAAAAAATAGCTAAAAAATCCTATGTAAATACAAGCCCCCCAGAAATTTTTCAAAGTGAAAACTTTTGTAAAAAAACCCAATGAATCAAAAAACGCTCTCACAAAAAAGGCATAGGAGTTACCTACACCAATTTTGCTTTAAATTACACACAAAAGTATAAACTAAAAGACTAGAAAATAAAAACAGTGGTTTTTTGAGTACTAATGTGTTTAATTTCACAAAAACCGAAAAATGTTAGCTTTTTTTGGCAAAAAATTGTAGTATGCAGAAATGGAAAAAAAAATTATCAGAAAAACATTATTTAATTATTGCTAACTAATTTTAAATTTGAATAATTGCTTCTTTCAATATTATAATTAATTTTTTGTGATGAGTATTTTTATGCCTTAGTTTAAGTTCAGTGGTTATGGCTCTCTCACGTCACATCATCCAGGCTATCTTACCCATGATATCATTATTTTAATTGATTTTTATTAATTGCTGGTTAACCATCCTTAAAAGACCAATGTAAACTTTTCCTAAGAAAGCAAATGGGTAGTGTTTTTCACATTTAAGGTTATGGTTTTCACTAACACAAGTTTTTAAAAGTAAAGAATGGTTTACATGCTGCCTATAATATTTAAAATATGTGCAGTATTGGGGAAATTAGTAAAGTTTAAAGGTTTGGAAGTTGTCCATTTAAAAGATATTTTTTAAAAATCATAACTTCACTTTTTAAAAACATAAGATAAAATTTTCACAGAAGTATAAAAAGAAAGTCTTTTGACATACTTAATTGTGCATATAACTACAAAAAATTAATCCAAAGATCAAGTATTTTGCTTTTAGCAATGGTTAAACAAGTCATTATTAACTTATTCAACACTTCCTGTGCCCTTTGAAATGAGACATCTCACAGAACCAAAGAATATGACTACTCCAAATCTCAATATCTTTGTGCATAAAAAGGATTTGTTGAATGATGAATCCCAGACATCAGAATATATGCAGAAGCAACTAGCATGAATCATCAATTTATTACAGTATATCATATATGCCAAGACTAGTTAGAAAGGATATAAAGGAGAAACCACTTGAAAAGCCAGATGAAAGGGGCACTCATGGGTTTTGTGACTCTCCATACATTAACACCTACTTTCAAGCTTTTATAAATCATTTATTTCATTTCTAAGGGATTTATTTTCCATGCTGATACTTTCTTATCTTCCATGTTCCTTGACTTTTAGTTAAATTTTAGTAAATCAATTTAATTTTAATCTTTTTTTAGATTTAATTTTGGGTAGAACATAACAATATTTTAGCTTATTATTTATACTCATAAAGAAAAGCCACTACTATTTTCTAGTTTCTTAGTTTATGCATTTATTTTTAATTTAAAAGTTAACATGCCTTTGGTGAAGAAAAAGCATCCTAGAAAAAATTTCATAATAAGGATGCTTTAAACCAGTGGTTCCCAAACTATTTTGCTCGTGGAACCCCTCAAGTTGCCAATGATCGTGGAACAATGAATATTTTTTAATCAAAGACTTTTCAAAGTTTAATATCTGATATTAAATGAAACAAGCCAACGATGTTAAAAAAATTGTGATTAAGCGAGTTTCAAGAACCATCAGGGGGGTCTGGGGGTCAACCCCCAGAAAATATTTGGAAATTTGACTATAAAAAAAGGGTTTTTAACTTGTTTTGGTACACCTAATCCAAATTTCGGACATACATTTTTAAAAATTTAAGAAATATTTTTGGTAGAATCCGCATTTTGATGAATTTAATAAAAAAAAAAACACCATTCTTATTTTCTTTAAGGAAATAAAATTTGTCACGCGGAACCCCAGGGTTCCACGGAACCCACTTTGGGAACCACTGCTTTTAACAATTTCTTGGGGTCACACATAAATTTAAGTATATGCAACTATTTCTTCTATATTTTAAAAGAATTTCTGTACCTTTTTTCATTGTTATTTATATATTAAGCATTAATAATATGATTTTTTTTAAAATAATGTTTTTTAAATTGACATTGTTCAGATATTTGCATTTTGATAAACTTTATTAATTTTTTCAATACTTTAGCCATTTTTCCCAAAAGCTAAATTTTACATTGGTATTAAGGATGGTTAACCAGCAATTAATAAAAATCAATTAAAATAATGATATCATGGGTGAGATAGCCTGGATGATGCGACGTGAGAGAGCCATAACCACTGAACTTAAACTAAGGCATAAAAATACTCATCACAAAAAATTAATTATAATATTGAAAGAAGCAATTATTCAAATTTAAAATTAGTTAGCAATAATTAAATAATGTTTTTCTGATAATTTTTTTTCCATTTCTGCATACTACAATTTTTTGCCAAAAAAAGCTAAAATTTTTCGGTTTTTGTGAAATTGAACACATTAGTACTCAAAAAACCACTGTTTTTATTTTCTAGTCTTTTAGTTTATACTTTTGTGTGTAATTTAAAGCAAAATTGGTGTAGGTAACTCCTATGCCTTTTTTGTGAGAGTGTTTTTTGATTCATTGGTTTTTTTTACAAAAGTTTTCACTTTGAAAAATTTCTGGGGGGCTTGTATTTACATAGAATTTTTTAGCTATTTTTGTTCTTAATCCCCATACTCTTGGGAACATTTTAGTGAAAATTCCATCATGATATCTTTATAATTAGCGAAGTTATGATTTTTTTCACACAACAACATGGCCTAAAAAAACAGCCTCCGAAATGTCGTTTTTTCCAATTTTTCAATATTTCGACATTTTTTTTTCTCAGAAAGTACTTGAGATATGGAAGTAAAATTTCATATTAGTCATGAGGAAGCTAAAATCTATCTATAAAAAATTTTTCATTGAAATCTGTGACTATGGGTGACAAGGTCTGGATGAACTGACATGGAATGACCCATGGGCTATGAAAAGAATTTTGCAATTAGCAAAGATACACCAGCATGTGGTGGGTATAAAAAGGTTGACTAACCCTGCCCTATGCATTGATTATTCTTGATTGTCTACAAAAACACTATAATTCAGTTTCTAAAGAGATAACAATCTGTTATATCAGAGGACCACCACATTGGTAGCGATTTTCTCAGTTAAGCTTTTCCTCCCGGCGGCGTTTACCATCTTTATTGAAATATCGGCCTTTCTAGGAATGACCTATCAACCCGTTCCTTCCACGTAAATAAAACTGATATTAGGGTACGACCCCGATTTTTAAAAACCACCTTATAAGGGCTCTTTCGACTTCGAAACGAATGGGCGACATTTCCCATTACGTCATCATTCCTTTAAACGTGAGTGACGTAAGGCCGATCTAATACCAGAAGCTCGCCCTGAGACATCTTCTTTGACCGACTTAATATTTATTATTAACTTGATCTGCGAGGGTTAAAAAATAGCTGGGACTGCATGTATCAAAGGAAGCCGTTCTTGTGGAAGTGTTTATCAAATCCGAACGGGTATATCTCGTGTTACTTATAATTGCTTCGTGAAGCGGCTTTGTGTTGGCATTTGGTTTCTCTCTCCTCTGGTATAAGTTCGTATTGGTGTAAAAATAGCCCCATTCCACAGTAAAAGGATTTATTGGGTGCAGCACTTGAATGCGTATTGGAAAATCAAACACACATACACTTCTAGACTTTTTTACTATCTATCGTGTTTATGTTGACAAATACTGACTTTCAGCATTTTAATCTAGTTATTTGGAAATTTTATTTTTCGTTACCAAAGAGTTAGAAAGAGATTATAACAGGTATAAAAGTTTTTAAAAGCAACTTAAAATTTAATAAACTTATTTCTTTGTTGCTATTTTTCTTTTATACTTGAAAACCCATGTTTTATTATTTTTAGTATATATTTTTAGAAAAAGATGGTTTTGTAATTAACCAATCAACCGGTGTTTTACATTTTCAGACACCGACTTAAACAAATGTTCCGATTTCACCAAGAAGTTTTTCATGCCAAGGAAAGATTATATTTAAAAAAAAAAAGAGAGAAAATTTTTTAGTAGCTTTTAACTTCCCCCTTTTAATCAACCCGCAGCCCTTAATCAGCCCCAACATAAAATATTGATTAGAAATATTTTTGCAGACTATGTCTCCTCTTAATTGAGAAGAGAGAGAACTGTAAAAGGTTTTAAAAGAAAATAAAGCAAAAGAAGAATACTAGCCATTTATCGCACTAATTTTAAGACACACTTGGACATGAAGCATTTGTTCAACGCTTTATACATGATTGAAGATCTTTCAACTTCATAACAAATGATCAAAACCCGAATTTCTTGAACAAACTCAACGTTCTGTTAAATTAGATCTATAATGAGCTCACAAACCTTAATTTCATCTCAAACTTCTCGACAAACTTCAAGACTCAATTAAACCAGCTCGAAAAAACCAGAAACCCAATACCCCCTAACGAAAACTCAATTTTTGGAACTCGACGAGTCACTCCAATGCACTTAAAAACAAGACCTCCCTGTCCCTCCTCACATTTAACGTTAAATTTCATCTCGAACACTCGATACTCATCGAACAGGAAGGTTCCCCCTCGAGGCTGGAAATTCGAACTCTTATTATTTTTTCAACAAACCCATCCCACGTCTCTTCCCCCTTGAATATCTTTTTTCCGAATCCCCGAGGGTGTGGGAGTGGAAAAGTAGATGGAATATGGGTGGCCGCCATCTTCGATTTCCGAAAAGCTCGAGTTTCAATGCGAAACTCGGCTTGATGTCACGTTTGTTGTAGGCTATGGACGGATCGGAATTAGTGATGGATGGAATCGATGCTTTTAGTAAGATATCGAGGCACATCGATTGCTCATATTACAAGTACTTTTATGAATCGAATACGAATCTTTTGATTGAGTATTTGAGCCTTGACATTAATATACCGTTAGATAATAATTCTATACCTATACGTATAAGTTATATGTATTCTATACCTTAGTATAGATTCCACCTGCCCTGTCGAAGTACATGTAATCTAACGGTAGTACTTACATTCGGATTAAATAATACTCATCTTAATTTATGAGTAAGGTAAAAAGTATTTCATGTTAAAACATAGTTTGGGTCCATAGGTTCCCCAACGACCTTTTCACTCTCTTTTCTCTTAACAAGGAATTTTCTCACTGTGTAACACTTTTTTCTCTTTTAATTAAGCCTCATTACGTGACATTTCAAATCAAACAAAATTATTCAAAAATGTGTAAACTGGACATCAAATCTTCATTGATGACATTATATCATAAAGATGGGTGGGAGTCTCTCAGTAAAACAGAAACCCCCCAATAATCTACTGATTAGACTTTTAAGGAAAATATTCCGTAGTTGGACCGTGTTGGCGAGATCCTAGAAGGGTTACCAGAACTTGCAACCCATGGACAGCAAAAAATATTTCCCACATTTGGCAACTTATCTCGAGGTCAGCCAACCAGCCCCAACTACGGAATCTGTCCCACCTTTGATCAGGCGTGGATCCAAGGGGGGCACTTTTCCAGACCATCACCTTTACCTTTTGAGAAAAATTCTAAATGTTGGGGATTTTCTAAAAAGTATCACTCAAGATCCTCTTTTGGTACAACTGGGGGGTATGGGGGTCCTCCTCCAGAAAATAATTTTGAAACTTGACCTGTAAAAGTAGGGTTTTAACTCTTTTTTCGTACTTATGACTTATGGGTGATTTTTTGGGTCTAAGGGGCTCCCCCCTGGATCCGCCATTGCCTTTGATGGAGACGTTGCTGACGGTCCGTTCCTTCTCTTGCAGACGATTCTGGAAATGGAGCGTTACCTGAAAGATGAGCCCAAGACGTTCAAGTGCTTGGACGTGAGTCCTTGGGACCGGTTCTCGCTGAAAGGGCCCAAGTTCGTCGAGGACCTGGAAAACAGCACGTCCAGCCTAACGGACAGTAGTGGTGCCGAAGACCGGCTGTCGGTGTCGGACGAGCCCATCGCCAAGGGCAGTCGCCGAATAGCCGCCAAGGAGCCAAGGCCGCGCTTCGACCTCCTGGACGGCTCCAAGCGAAGGGTCCACAAGTGCCAATTCAGCGGGTGTAAGAAGGTCTACACGAAGTCCTCGCACCTCAAAGCTCATCAGAGGACGCACACAGGTGAGCGCTCGCTTCACCGTCTTCCTTCTCAATCTCACAAGATCAACAGAACAGCTATAGTCAGAAAAGATCCTGTGAGCTATATTCATTTAAATCTGTTTAGGGAATGCGCAGTTCATTCCGGCAGATAGTGGAAGACTAATCAATGGTCACCACTTTTTCCATTATAGTCGGCTAGACTATAGTCTGTGTAAATAGAATCGGCGGTTGACCTTGACTTTTTTCTCAATGTATTTCTTCTGCGTTGCCAACGTGAAACCGCCTATTTTATTTACACAGACTATAGAAGCCTGCCTCCGCTTTCTTGCGTTACCTTCCTATGCCGTGCTGATGAGTCCTAACAAGGACGAAACCGGTCCATGGCTGGAGGTGACACTTGAGAGTTGGAGTATATACCTATATTCATTTAGATTTACTTGGATCACGCACATCACCCCAAAGCAGCAAGTTTTGGACTTAGCATGCAGATACGCGATTTCACCTAAAAGCGCATAGGCAGTTTACAATGCCTATGCCTACTAAACACCCTTTCTGACTAAAGCTATCTCTACCATAAAACAATTATTAGTAATTTAAATTGCACCTCGTCATTTTTTTCCTTCACTATACTTGGTGACCAATCTTTAGATGGACTTAAAATGTATCCTCTCAGCTCACCAAAACAAATTGTGTTCTGGGGAAACTTACGCCACTGGTAGCACAGGAACATGGATCAGTGTCGTGGCAATATTGGTCAATATAGAGAACATGGATAAAAGTCAAATATTTTGTGAGACTTTTAATTATTAAGATCAAGTTTAAAAGGGGAAAACAGTGTTGCTTTTAATTGTTGCTATATTTTTAAGCGTAATTTGTAAAACGTCGCTAGTCCTATCCTAATGTACCGTTTAAAATATTAAAAACACTATTTAAAATAAATGAACCTGAAAATGAAATAGCAATTTTTTCACCTCAATATCAAAATATAAGAGAAACTATATTGACCAACAAAAACCAATACATACTGGGCAATGTCTATTTCAGAGGGAACGATATTGGTCGGTGTTTTTGTGCTACCTGTGGGTATGAGTAGATTAGTTAACTGGGATTGATTGTTTGGTTGGTTAAGAGAACTTTTTTGATGCATTATAAACTGATTAAACCCTTTCGTTTTGCAGGTGAGAAGCCCTACAAGTGTTCGTGGGAGGGGTGCGAGTGGCGGTTTGCGCGGTCTGATGAACTGACCCGCCACTATCGCAAGCACACAGGCTCCAAGCCTTTCAAGTGCAGCTTCTGTGATCGCTGCTTTTCCAGATCCGACCACCTAGCGCTGCATATGAAGAGGCATCAGTGACCCCTGGACCAAAGCTCTAGTCCATCACTTTCCTTTTACAACACGACTGCTTTTTTGTAAATAAAAAAGAACAGAACGGTTTTTTTATACAGAGGGGTCTCCCCGAGACATTCATGCTTTTTCATTTGCCCCAATGTGTTCTTTGATGAGTTGGTTCCGCTGTGGTCGGTCGAGAGAACATTCCCGTGTTATTTTTATAACTCTTTTCATACTTTTTCACTGCCTTGCATCAGTACGAGTGAGAGTGAGATTGGGGTGTCAAATCCGAAGAGAAAGCCAAAACGAAAAAATTGAACGTCACTCATAGCTTGTTGTGTGTTTACTCGCTTTTTGTATTGTTCATCAAGACTCTTGGCTACGAGAATAATATTAAAAAGGCATGAGCGAACCTTTATTCACCACTCACACTTCTTGGAACTTTTTCAAATTTTGAAAAAAATGCCTTGCCTCAACTAGTCGGTGCTTTAAGACACGACCATGCCTTAGGTGCAGTATAAAAGAGAACTCTGTAAAAGAGGAAGCGTTAAGTTTTGTCAGATTCATTTAAAACACACTCAGCATCTGTATATAAAGCGAATCGTTTGTTCTGTCATCTCATTTGTACTGTATTTCTCATGTTGATTTTTGTCGTTGTAAATATTGAGTACTCTGAACTGGACTTGATATACAAAATCTAAAAAAAAAAGGAAAACTAAATGTATCAGAATGAAAAAAAAGGAGACAAATGGCTGTGTTTAAACGTGATTTAAATAGGACTGAATTAAAACCAGCCTTTTCTCCATGAAATTAAAGTTTCTCCAAAGTGTTTCAATAAAATAGCTCCTTCTTGTGCTTAAAGATAAATACCTGTGCTTCGATCTAATCTTTTTTGAAAGCTTTCATGCTGTTGCTTGAAGGATATCTAGCACCCTCTAGCATGTGGGATATCAGCTGTGTGGTGCAAAACACTTGTGTGATATTAGTTCAAATAAATGAATAGCTGACTACAGAACTGATGCGCAAATTATTACTGGGTACACTATTGTTCATGTGATTTGCTATTTTGGTACAATTTGTAATAATCATTTGCATTTTTGAATTAAATGAAGTTTAAAGCTATTTTAGTTGAAACCGACGCATTTAAAAGTACTCGGTCTTTTTTAAAAACCAAGACCTGGGTGCATTTTTGCACGCTACTGGCACAACTTTTGTCATGGAAAACTTTTGTAAAATCGAATTCAATAATGAAAGCCTTATTAGATTAGTTATTATTATAGAGTTGTTTAAGACATGCATGGCAAAGATTTATTATGTAAATTGTTTTCTTTTGAAGATATAATGCATTTCTAAAAATAAATATATTTGTTTCTAAGAAAAAAAAGTCTCTTTTATTTCAAATGAAGATTTGTGTAACTAAAAAGTTTGATGAAAGAAATTTTAATGAAATAGTATTCAGAACAAATGTTTTTTCATTACACAGAGAGTGTATCACCAATTAAAATATATAAGTAAAACAAACAAAATATTTCAAAATGTATATTGTATAAAAAGCATTTAATACTCTTTGAAGTGTGGTTAAATTTAGTATAACAATCTTGTTTAAAAAAAACATTGCAAATAATATACTCTACAGTAACATACATGGAATCAAATTTAAAATGTTAAAAACACAAATATTTTACAAACACATAAATACAAGCCACACACAATTTGATTATAAAATAATTTAAAATTATAAATTTGTAATAGTGATATAATTTTCAAATTTATCAAACAAAAAAATATTTAATAAAATTTTTCAAAAGAATATAGAATTATATAATGTTGAAAGGAACTAAAAATAAATACAAGAAAGACTAAAAACCCCATAACATTGTAAATCCAGATACATATAAACAACAACTGATAAAATAAATACATCATTCATTCGATAACTAAAATAATCTTAAATACTAACTGGCTTGGTCTTATGTCCTATCATTCATGTTATAATTTTTTTAAACACATTCAAGTAATAAAATACAAATTCTTGCAGTTAAATATCAACTACTTATCATACCTTAAAAGCAATATCATGAAATTCACTAATTTAAATTCAATATTAAAGGGTTAGTTTCATAAAAATGGTTCTATAGCCCCTTCTGAAACAAATAAACTAGTAATTGATAAACTGATAATTACCCAAAATAAAGTATTTGACTTTTTAAAAGGATAAATTTTAAAATTTAAATAAACTAATAACAGTTGTAAAATGCATATTCTTGAAATAGGTGATTGCCTCGCATATAAGCCCCAGTAACAAAAGGTTAACCAAAGCTTGTTGTTAATGGAGGCTATACCTTATGTAGTTGTCATTAATTTACAATATAAAAACATATTTGTAAAACTAGACACACATATAATAGCAGCAGGTTTGTTAAACAAGCATTATGGAATTGGTCTTTAGCTTGAAATCATTAATGCAGAAACTGAACAAGTACAAAAAAATAAGCAGTCAAATTAAAACAGAAGTAGGTGTTAATAATCGAAAGCTATGAATTTAAATAAAAACAATGTAATTTATAGTTAGTTATGTTTTTTTATTGTAAAAAAAAACTAATGAAAAGAGATGTACAAATGGAACTTAATCTAACCTACCTAAATTACTTAATCTGCACTGGATAAAATTTCTATGTCCTGACTAGCAGGTACAAAAACGTGTCTGACACAAAACTAAATATAAATAATGAATTATGGTAAACAAAACAAATGTATTTATAAATAACTTTAATCACAGAGAACTGAAAAAATATCCATGGAATATAGGAATGTGCAAGTTAATAGGAATATGATCACTTAATCTAAAAAATCTTAGCAGGATAAAATAAGTTTTACTGTTATCAAATATACTGTTATAATTTATTATGCATATCCAAAAAAAAATTTGTGAAAATATATTAATAAAAGTTTTTTATGATAAGCTCAAAAAGTCACATAAATCAAAAGATATATGAAGACTATAAAGAATATTAATTCTGAATAGTATTACTACTTGAATACTAAGGAAAAGGAACAAAAATATTTGTATAGTACAGAACTGTGTTTCTGAGTAATATAAGTACTATGTCTAAGTAAAATAATGTTTTCATGTCACAATAATCTAAACCACAGAGAAATATCCTAACAGAGGGTCCACGAGGCTATTTTCAAATGCGTTACTGATGTGGGGGCGCCACACTAGAGTCTGGAACGTATGCCGGCCGATTAACTGACTAATGTGAAGATGCAATAAAGGTAGTTGATGCTCAAATTTGCTACTCAAATTTTAAATTAAATCATAAGCATAAATAATGGTAAAGAAAGACAATTTTCATAGCCATTAAATGGTCACAACACATAAATTTCTCACTAACATATCCTTTCTCGTGAAGTGAAAAAAAAAACTGGACCTCAATCCTCATTGCAATATGAGATATCACTATCAAAACGAAACTCCACTTGGACACACAGAATCACAAGTAACAGCTGAAATACATACAAATGGAAACACCGGTGCCTTTTCATAAAAAAAAGTTGATGAGAGGAAAACTTATTGCCACCAATTATGTCATGATCAGTCCTTTGAGAAAGTCCCAGAAATGAGTAACGGCTTGAGCCTGAGCTGTGGACTGCGCTCCGGTTACCATGAGATCCCTCGGGAGCTTAGTTCTGAGGGATGACTGCAGTTTCTCCCAGTGAGAACCGCCTCCTTGGTTGAGGTCTAGGTTGAAATCAAGGGCCTCTCCCGTTGATCGATAATACTCAGATATGAGACGCTGGAACAGAATCAGTATTAACTACTCACACTTAAGCCAGGCAAATTTTATTAAAAATCAAAAAGCTAAGAAACAAAAGAGAGAAATAGTGAACAATGTACTGTCAAAAGGATCCTCAGAGATGCCAGCTATGCCTGTATTTAATTAATTAAGGTTTTTGCTGCCCACTTGCTTCAACTATCCATTTCGAAAACCTTTTATCTTAATTCTTATCAGAACTTCCCATTATTGTTTTAACTAATTTTAGTCTAAATGTTTCATGTTTTCTACAAAGTAAACATGACTCCAGGCCATATTTTTTGGTAGACAGGGGGGCTATCCCTCATTGCTCACCCAACTCATTACTACAACTCAGTTCTTCAGATAGCTTAGACTTAGATAGATCTGAGATAGTTCTTCAGATAGATCTGAGAGAGCAAAGCTTGCTTGTTATATTTAACCAATTCCGGCCACAACCCTCATCCACATAGATAATGCTTTTCTAAAACCTAAAATATTTTATTTCTCTTATTACTAATTTATTAGAAATCTCCCCAAACAAACCTGTCTAGAAAATACAGAAAAATACACCTAAAAAGTTACTTAAGTAACTCTAAAAATAATGACCTAACCAGCTAATCCTTTAGCAGAGAAAAACCAACTTTCCCTGAAAACCTACACAGCTAATCTGCAGGAATAATACTTTCGTAAATGCTAAAATATTTTTATTTCTATAGTAGTTCAAAACATTTATTGGAATACCTTAAAAATTACCAAGCAAGTCCGCTAATAACATTGTCAACAAACTTAGAGAAAAATGTGCACCAACAAAACTTCAGAATTTAATACCTTGTGCTCCCAATTACCTATATTCGACAGCAACGTTTCTTGAACCCAGTATGTCACAAACGCGGAAGGAGAAATCGGTAAGCACAAAGCCTGTTGGACTGCTAGGAGGAGTTTCAGTTCACAAATCGTGATTGAAAAGCACTATATATACATGGGTTAAACAAACTAATCATATTTTTAAATTGGCATTGTTAATTTCACTCAAAATTCAGATTCATGGGAACTACTTTGTTTGTTGGTGACGTTATGGGGTCAACTTAAGTTGCTGTATAGTATAGTAAACTGTCGAAAATAAATTGAAAAAATTTAAATGAACAAAAAACATGTTTCATGAAACTTTGATACAATTCCAAAACTAATTCAAATTTTTAATGAATAAAATGCCAATATCTTTCTAAAAAATAAGAGTATAAACGTTAAATAACTCATATTGTTGGCACTTGATGGACATGCCTAAATACAGATCTGGATGCCGCTAAAATACTACAAAGAATTAAATTAGGATCAAAATTTGAAAGACGGGGCTAAAGAAAATTTTAATTACCATTTCCATTAATAAGTCTTGAGTCAGAAAAGAGTCATGGGCAATACTGTAAATCATTTGCATTGGCCGGCCATATTCCTGAGGTCTATGCTGTAAATTTAATTATTACTTATTAGATGATAAAAAAATATAGTAGGAGGAAATATACTAGTATGTAAGGTTATCCTTCCGACCACAAGGAGGTTTAGTCAAAATATTAATTAAGCATTGATATGTGTTATAATATGTGTTGATATATGTGAAAATAAGCTAACAATTACCTCAGGAGGAGGCATAACCCAATATGCCAGGTAATCTGCTTCCATAGATGGTCTTTGAGTATCATATGGAGCTGAAATATACATGACTATCTTAATATGCTGTTGAAAAGTGTTTGGGATGTTTTTATACGATGAAGAAAGTTTGCACACAATACTCTTGTAATACAGTAAACATAACCTAAACCAGTTCTCATTTAATAGGATCTAAGTAAAAAGTGTCAAAGTCCCATGGAAGAGTTTTCTAAAACATTCCTCTAATTAGTATCTATCTATAACTCTTGAAATTAATCAACATATTTAAAAAAAAAAAAAAAAAAGATGGCTTCTTTCTTTAAAAGTCGCTTGACTGGTTTCTGCATTACAGAAGAAATTTTGAACCGCAAATTTTGCTTTTTTTTTCTTCACCGAGATGTGTATTTACGTTTAAAATAATCACATGAATGAGGGCCCCTCCAAAAAAAATTCAGACTAGTTTTACTAAAATGAGTTAAAAACATGTTTTTAGGGTCAACTTTCCAAAAATTTTCTGGGGGAGGACCTCCAGACCCCCGTTTTGTGCCAGGAGCTCTTTCATTAACATTTTTTTTTTAAATATTCACTTTATCAAGATGGAAATTGTGCCTAAAAAGTATTAAAATGAATTCAATCTATTAAATAATATGAATGGGAGGAAGGCTTAGGAATATTTTGGGGTCCTCTCCCCAGTACAAAAATCTAGCTTCACAGCTTATATTGGATTGGATAAAAATTTTAGAGCCCTCTCCCGAAATAAATTTCTATACATGCCACTGCTCCATATAAAGCAAATTTTTCTTACTCATCTATGCACTGTCCTATTTCTACAAAGTAGCGTCTTTAATAGTGTTCGGCTTTAGTTAACCTTTTACCTGCCGATGTTCCCAAATGGGAACATCACTTTAGGGAATTTTTTCACCCCTTAATTTTTCATGCAGGAATTTGATACTTGGTAGTAAGAAACTCAAAGATATGAAGTTATTTTACATGCAAAAGTTTTTCACGTGCAATTTAATCCTTTTTGTGGAATTTATATCAAAATAACAGATTTTTGGCTCTTCCAAAAGTTGCACAAGTTTCAATTTATGATAAATTTAAATAAATTTAGTTTTAAATAATTATGCTGTGTTTAGGTAGCTTAAATACACATCTTTTCAATTGGCTTGGCAGAATAGCTCCATATTCTAATTTTGGAGAGTAATTACCAATTCAACGTATATGTTCCCAAATGGGAACATCGGCGTTTGGGGTATAGATTTTGAGGGGATTTTTATAACAAGTAAAAATTCAAGCTATTTCTTATTTTCTTTAATTTTTTGGACCTTTTCTGTCTCAAAGGATCTAAGCAGGTTAATTATGATGTTTTAAATTTCTAAATCGATTATTTTATTTTTTTTTACCAGATTTATGGAGGAATAAATGCGAAATCTTTATAACAGATTCCTACTTTTATATATTTTTCTAACTCCCTGACTGATTAATTTTCAGTAATTATTATTAGGGGTTATGCAAAGGGCATATTTGGAGTACTTCTGGGGGTTTGGGTACTTATTTTGTTCAATTGCTCTTTTTTGCATAAAATTTTAGGTATAAATTTGAAGAATTTTGAAAATAATGAAAAGTGTGTGCATCTAAAAACACTCTTCTAACGTAAGTTGAATGTACAGAGATATGTTGTTTAGTTTGGAATCTTCCATGAGAAACGCAGCTTTAACAAATCAATGGAGATAGTTATGATTATCACTTTTGAAAGCTAATTAAATTTGAATGCAATTCACGGATTTTATGCTAGATATTCGGATAGAACAGTAATTAAAACTAATTTTTCACGCAGAAAGATAACTGTTTAGCTATGAAACGCATGGGAACATTCTTTCGTATTTTTTATACCGTAAAATAACCCGTTGTGCAGTAAAAATGTACGGAAAAGTGTCACGCATGTAATAAATATGTAAATTTTTTCTTATGAAAATCTATAAAATTTTACCCAATCGTCCAACCATGGGAATTAAATATGAAGAAACAGTCCAATATCATAAAAATGTTCAAAATTATTGAGTAGAAACCTATTTCAGTAGTTTTACTTGAATTAATTTTGAAATATATGCCTTTTGGAAATCCCCCTAAAAACTTCACTCCAAACGCCGATGTTCCCAAATGGGAACATCCTCAAAATCCTACTTAGGATTTTTTTTCTGCCAAAAAATGTCAAGATTGGTTTTAGTAATGATGAAACAAGCCATTTAAGCCAAAAATCCGAACCTTTAATTTGAAATTTGAATTGCGGCGTTTAAAAGGTTAACTAGAACTAGTTGCAACTAGTAGTTAATTAGTAGTTTAACTACTTTTGGTTTAAACTAGTTTAACTACTTTTTTTAATAACTACTAGTTGAAACTACTTTCAAATTTTCAACTACTTTAAAAAAATTTTGTGTTTAAAATTTCAAAAATATTTAAAAATTTTATCAAAATATACAAAAATTACACTGCTATTTATAACTACAATGTCAAGGTAGAGTACTCAAATACCATAACCAGAAATAAAGCACCGTTTTGAGCGAAGCATTAAGTTTTTTGTGATATAGATAAGAAAGATGTATTAGAATTTGGGCAAAAAATAGGTTATGAAATTAAATAGACTAGTTAACTACTTTGGGAAATAGTTAACTACTAGTTGCAACTAGTCCCAGGAAAAAATAGTTAACTACTAGTTGCAACTAGATTTTCCCAAACTAGTTAGTAGTTGGTAGTTAACTACTTTTTGACCACTAGTTGCCGAACAATAGTCTTTAATCATTGGTTGGAAACATGGAACCAATGTAACCGATCTTGCATAGCCAAAGTTTTGATTTAAGCACTTACAACAGATTAATCCCAGGCAAGGTGTGTAGGAGGAATCACTGTCACCCTTCATTGTGATTTGATACTCCATCTGGCTGTCAACATCTTTGATAGTAGGTTGAGCAGGAAATGTAGGATGACTATGATACCAACCAACAACAGAGAGGTGCCTCCTCTCAAGAGATCTCCGAATCTGAAAAATTTCATCATGTTTTAATCATGCTAAAAATTCTTCATCTTGATAAGCTAAAATTATGCAAGACAAACACAACGTTATTTACTACACAATACAATGAAATTTAAAAGCATAAAATTGTTTCGTGGATCTTTGGATCCCCTTCATCCGTGCTCAAAGAGTAGGCATTTATATGGTACATCAATAATAAAGGACTTATTGTGTAATAAATAATGTTGTATTCTTCCTGCATAAGTCATTTATACAAGATTATTTTCACCAAGCTAAAGTTAATTAACTAAATCATACTTAATATTAAATATAAAATATTTGAAAGAACAATATACATATGCTAAGATTCTTACACGCAAAGATGTTAATTGCATGTGGAACATCTGCAGGACTTTCATTAAGTTAAAATATACATTTAAAAACCGTCATGATTAATATGAGTAAAAATCCAATAAGTGTTTTTTGGTTATCCAAGTTATTCTTGGTCCACATTAACTTAAGATAATCAGGACTAATACTGTAATTGTTTTACAAAAGATTTCTTCTTTTTACAAAAATTGTGGAATTTTGAGATTTTAGAAGAGAAAATTACTGGGTGTATGAATTATTTCTTATAAAAACTTTTGCTGTTGCATTTAATTAAATGGCACATTTTATTCACTCTGGTTTCAATGAAATTTCGTTAGACCAGTTTATCCCCATTTACATTTGAGGGAAGTCTACTGACTTACCAAGTGCATCAGAAGCAAACAATTATCAACAATACCAAAGATCTCACTAATGATCGGTGGAGCGTCAAAAGAGGCAAAAGCGAAAATAGCGGCTGAAGCTTACAGGCCTGCTGACAGAGAGGGCTACAAGGAAAAGCAGCTGCCGCTATTCCCACCTTGGTCATTGTTTTCTGTTGCTCAATTTTTCTCCTGTCCCATTCTAACATCACTAATGTCACAAACAGCTTTTGCCTCTTTCGACACGCCGCTGTAATTTCACCATAAATCTCTAATTTTGTGAGCCCTCTAAAGCGTTAATTTATAAAAGTATCAACAGACATTTTCTTACCTCATCTTCAACTCTAGCAGCACTGTCTTTATCACCTAGTCCTGATCTGCAAGGGAAAGCTTGCAAGACAGCTAAATCTGAAAGTGCACAACAGTGTTTTTTAGGTGACCAAAATAAATTATTTCAAACTCAAATAAAGTTAAAAGGTTAATCCTGGACCACATTGCAATGGCCCAACAAGGTTGGTCTATTTATTCTAAATCCCCATTTCCGAGTAAAGTAAATGTCAATATTTTACTTTAATTATATTACTCTTTTAAAATTTACTACTTTTTCTGTCAATGCTTTCCATCCTTTTATTACCCTGTTTAAAAAAGTAATGCTTTCTGCCCTCCACATTAAAATGATCCTAGTTTAGTTTGAATCCGTGACCCCTCGTTCTACTATCCATTACAGAAATCAAAGCCTTCTGTGTCCCCTTGTTTTACCATTTTAAAAAGTTGAATCAAATCTCCCTAATCATTCTTTTTTTCAGATTGTATTTAACTTCCTTAAATGCATAGCTTATGCTTTTACACAGTTCCCACTCTTTTGTGAGGAAAAAAAATCAAGGCTCATTTTACATTTTGCATGGACTAACATAGAAAGGCAGAAAAGCAACAAAACTTGTTCTCTTTAGTACCCCTACTTTAGAAAACAACTTTTCTCAAAAACCTTTCTTATAGTGAAGACTACATTATATTACCATTCATATATTGAACAATTTCAAACATTTTACTATATTTCACTTGTTTTGGGAAAGTCAAACAAAAGTAGCCAAGTTAAACCTGTTCTACAATTTTAAAATCCCATTCATGTTTAAGAAGCTAACAGCTAATCTAAAGCTATTTGAATCAAAAATTAACTTTTTCATGTTCGAACTGAAAAGAATTTCAAATTAAAATATTTTAAGCAAAATTCAAGGACTTGTAAGGACATTGCACTAAATTCAACAGCCGCGGATCCAAGAGGGGTGCACTTCCACACCATCACCTTTACCCTTTTACACAAAATGTTGGGAGATTTTCTAAAAAAGTATCACTCAGGATCCCCTTGTGGAACCACTGGGGGGTATGGGGGCACTCCCCCAGAAAAATTTTGAAATTTGACCAGTAAAAGTAGGATTTTAACTTTTTTGGGTCCAAGGGGGGGGGCACTGTCCAGAGTGCCCCCCTTGGATCCACCACTGAAATTCAAGTACTTTTAAAATTGAAATTTTTCTAGCAGTTAAACTGGAGATTCATAAGAAAAAAAATATGAAGTTCTTGAAAATAAAAATCTCAACTGTTGTAAATTCATTCATAACAAGTGACTTTCTTTACCAATGAACCTTAATTTAAGTAACTTTAAGTAAAAAGTTTTCAACTGAAGGGTGTTTAACACAAGAGAAAAACTAACAAGTGTAGGTAGGTAAATTTTTTTCAAATGAGATTATAAATAACAAAGTCAAAGACTCACTATGAGAAGCAATATCCCAGTTTCCACCTAAGTAGCCAACAACTTCATTTTTAACAATATGGCAATGAAAATCCTGAAGTGAACAACATTTAAATGAGATCCTAGTATCAGACTAAAAGAACATTAAAATACATAACAGAATTTGGATCAACATACCACAAGTAAGAGGCAGTTTGTGGCAATAGTGACTGTGAATGGCTGAATTCTATCCAAACCACTAAATGGAGTACACTTCACAAGTGTATTGAGATCACTACAAAAAAGGGAAGGCAATTTGTGGTTATTCACAATTGAGTACAAATATTAAGAACCAGGAGTACTGTAAGGAGGATTGGTTGCACAAAAATAATTTAGTTTTAAAATTAAAGGAAGTAAACTGAAACTTCTAATACTATCTATGTCAGTACTACCATCAAATACAACTTTGTTAGAGTACTTAATTATCATAATAATCTATTGTTACCAGGGTTAGAAAAGACATGTTTTTCATTTTTAAAAATTTTTCATTTTTTTCATTTTTTTCTCTACAATACATTTTCAAATAATGAGGGTGATATAGAAAAAAAATGCTATGAAAATATTTGTAAAACATTCATTAATATAATAATTAATTTATAGACATTAGTTAACAATATCAACCATGTTAACAAATATATAGATTAAAAGTTGGGTCATTTTAAAATGGTATTTTTTAAGTATATAAATTCAATTGCTTTAACTAAAAAATATAAAAGAAAAGAAATTAAGCTGCTTGACAAACATCACTAGTATGTAAGAAATAATTAAATATAGTTATTGTAGTATTGTGAGATTAATGATACAAATTTGACAATATTCAAATTTTCCAAAAGAATTTAATGATTTTTATCGGACAAAATGTGTTTCAACTAATGTTTTAAACATGTTAAAAACAGCTGTCTTAAACAAAGTATTTTAAGCGTATCAACCCTGATTGTAAATAAAACTAATCATTTTAGAAAATAAATATTTCATATTGAGAAGTTTAGATTTGGTTTGAAGCAAAGTTTCGCACAACCTTCAAATTTTATAGAATATTTAAGAAGTACTAGTATTTTAAGAAAAAGGTTGAAATCCTTAAATTATTAAAAAGTTTTTAAAACATTTGAAAATATTTTATTGAAATCTTAACTGAAAAAGAATTAAAAAGTGTCCTACTGTGAGAAAGATCTGTTTCCTAAAACAGTATGAGGTATGATAACTCTCTTTTGGGGTGAGGGACGTTGGCGAGATACAGAAGTCTGCATTTTATCTGCGAGATATAAACCAGTATTTTACTCAGGCAACACAATTGTAAAAATTAAATTTAAAAATTCTGTTCAAAATAAACTTACCTAAATCCCACTTTTTAGGGGTTAAGCTGAAAGAAAAATCACACTTTAATACGTAATCTCAAACACTTAAGTGAGGTACTAGTTAAATTTAAAAAAAAAATTAATGTATTTTTTCATATTATATAATCTTTTAACTTAAGTTAAAAGAAATAAAAATATCAAGATTGCATATAAAACCTTAAAAAATATGTTTTTCCTAAGAAACTACTTAGGTCTCTAAGAAAAGTCTTAAGCCACAAAAATTTTCTTTAGTAGAAAAATCTAATTGACAAACTTAAGTCGGCAACACAAACACCTTTTGAGATACCTCGATTAAGAGGGATAGGTCTCGTCAAAATTTATGTAATAACCTCTCATTTCAAATCAGTGGCGGCTCGTCCATAGGAGCATGTGAACACCCACAGAAAAAGTAGAAAAAAAAATTGAATATAAAGATAAATAAATATTAATGGAAATATATTCTCAATTTCTTTTTTACACTCAGAATTATGTTTCTCCCCCCCCCCCTTCTCTACTGAATAAGAAAAATTTACTACCGGAAACGCGAAAGCAATCGAAAAAAGAATGAACTCTTATTTTTCGTTCCTTTTTCCCACGTGTGAGCGTAAAAATAATGTAATTCTGAAGAAACCCCGACTGCTTGCCGGGGGAATTTTAAGCTTTTGGCCTCGTAATTTGGATTCCCGCTAGCACAGATTTTGTGTGCCGGGGCTTGCGTTTTTGAACCTAAGCTTGGTTTTTTTTGTGGTCTAGATTTTTTCGGCTAGTTAGAAAATGAGATAAGTACTTTTTGAAAAGAAAATTATAATCTTCGTATCAACTAATTTTTAATAATTGATAATTATAAAAGGTGTTTGTGAGGTATTATGTTATGTATAAGTATTATGACTTTCCCCTCAAGGGTATTATAAAAAATGAAAGGAGTATTTTATATTCATAAGTGCTTGTTTATTTCCATTAAATGCATATTTTTTCAAAATGAAAGCGCATGTAGTGAAGAATTTAAGCATTTAAAACTACTCTCCTAAGAGAGATATTTTTTTTATGCATTGGTCCAACATCCTTCTGTTTATAGATCTTGTGTAAATTTTAATTTTTATAAAATGGGTGTGAACCCCCAGTTTATCAACTCACGAGCCGCCACTGTTTCAAATCGAATTCTTTCTAGCATCATAGTTGGGTTGCAAGCATACTTGTATAATATACACGAACGCGCAAACGGCGTTCGCAGAAAATTTTCTGCAGGAAAACTACAAAAAAAAAAAATTTTTTTTTTAGAAATTTTTCTGCCAAATTTATTTTTGATCGATAAATTTTTCTCTGCTAATCTCTGTCCATAGGATTTTCTCAATTTATTATTGAGTGAAATTGGCTTTTTTGTAAGACTTTTTCGGATTCGAGTCTTGATGCGCGCTCACCCGGTAAGTTTGCTTCTTCTCGTGTTCCGATCGCAATGCAGAAAAAATAACTTTACCGCGATTGGACCTTTGATTCATCATCGCATCTCCCTCAATTCCCTCTGATGTTTTTATTTTTTAAGGCTTGTTAACACTGAAAAGCATCTCTTAGCGTTTCAATCGTAGAAACTCAAGCTTATTTCAATTCAGCTTTATCACATCCTGCTGAAAATGTTGATGGAAATTTAAAAATATTTTTTTTTAAAACTATAATCAAAATATTAGATCTGAAATTGATTCCAAACATAAATTTTAAGTAAAATAGTTGGGGGAAAAGGTACAAGATAGTCAGGTAGCACAGAAAAAAATTATTATGGTACCAATTTGAGTATTTAAGAAAGAATTTAAGATTTAAAAATGTGTAAATTCTTGCAGAAAACTTTTTGGAAAAAATTTAAGTTCGCAGAAAGGTTTTCATTTTATACAAGTATGGTTGCAAGCAGGCTTCTCTGCCTTGCATTTTTATTCTGGTGATTTTATAAAAACTACCACTGCTCATAGGTAATTTTAAGAAAAAATTGAATGATTGTTGGCAAAAAATCAATGATGCGTTGTTCAAATCTGGAAACAGTGTGTTGATGTGAACGTCAACTGCCTTGGTAAGATTGTGTTCAATTAAGATTCAAGCAAAACAACATCATACTTTGGTAACACTTGAATCATAATCAGCTTCAAAAATGCAATGTGTTTTTGAGGTAGCTGTGTTCTGTGTGCTGCTGAAAAATCTTTGCTAAACATGATGCAAATGCATGATTTCCCTATAGGATAGACCAGTGGTGCCCAACCTATAGACCACAGGCCATGTGCAGCCCATGAACCTTGTTTGTAGTTTCAATCAACAACTGTAGAAACTATGGAGAATCCGTAATAGTTTAAGTTTCTTGGTTCATTTGTGTAAAGAGCATAAACTTCAAACATGCATAAGCATAGAGATAATAAATATCAAAACACAGGATAATTAAACGATTTATTTAACTAATCTTCATATTTTTAAAAATGAATTTTTAATAAACCAAACAAAAAAGTAAGCAGTCAGTTTTGTCAGAAGAAAAAATTGAAACGTACCATTTTTTATCATCTTCAGAAGTTTCTGTATGTGGAATGGCTTTAGTATTTATTCCACTAGTACTTGGTGAAGATAGCTAAAAGAGAAGTAGCAACAGATCATTATATAGTTGATTAATATCTATGAGTTGAGTACAATATCAGTATACAGAGCTCAGATGTAATGAATGCCTAAAAAACATGTTATTCTTTACTTCGGAATGTAAAGAAGAATCAAATGGTTGGTACAGAAAATTGTATCAAATAGACATCTAAAGAGGAATCTTCCAGGCTGGTATCTCATAGTTTTGAAGAGGGAATGAAACTGTATTTTTCACCTCTACTTTGATTTGGTTTGTTTGGGTTTTATATGGCACCAAGCCCCAATTTACAGCCTTTGGAAGTCTCTACTTTAAAGGTCATCAGCAGGGTAAAAAAATTACATTCTGACAGAATCATTATTTTGCAAATTTAGTATGTTGCTATCTTAATTTTTTTTCTAAATTTCTGAAAACGATTTGGATAGTCAGGGTTCGGATAATTGGAGTTCTACTGTACATACACATACATTGATTCTTATATACATAAAATAAAAGTTCCTAGGATCCAAACATTGGGATATTTATTCCACTATAACCCTCTCTTGTCTGGCCTGCAGGTGAGTATAAATTTAGCACCCTGCTTTAAGACCCTGTTTTAAGTATGATTGTTTTGAACAGAAAGATTTATAGAAAAAACCTTAAAGACAAAGATGCAAAAATTACTGCACTAACACTTAAATGAAATGGTTATTTGCAAAAGATATCAATTAATATAATTTTATTTTAAGAGTTACTTACAGCACTTGACTCTTGTTCTTGTTTGTGTTTCCTAAACCATAAATTTTTGTACGTATCTAGCTTCTTCCCTTTATATCTCATCTGAAATATTAAAACAAGTCTTTTATTTAAATGAAATACTTTTTGCAAGAATATTGCCTAGGAAAAATTTGCAATTTACTCAACCATATACATTGTTTATTTTTGACAATACTTTTACATAAATTAAAAATTAAGCTTCAATATTAATTTTGAATTAGTAGAATCTTCTAAAAATATTTTAAGTTTGGTAGTTTCAGATTATTTTAAACATTAAGCCATGTTTGCAAACATCTAAATTTCAACTAGCTATGTTTTAAGTAATACTTTGTTGATTTCAAAACCAATCTTACATGTTATGCAAAAATGTAATAACTTAAGATTCAAGTTCTATATTATTAAAAAAGTTTCCTAAAAGATAACTATAAATAGAAAATGCACTCAAGTATTTTTTACCAATTCAAATATTTAGGTAAAATAAGCTAATTTAAGTATTATTAATTTTAAAAAGCATTAGTAAAATACTTAAGAACTCTTGAATCTGGAATTTTGTGGAGGGTCCATTTTTAAGGATGGAAATTTTGGGAATGGTCCATAAACAGACCTGATTTCTTCCTAAAGAACCCTGTTGTATAATTTTATTTAAAGTAAATCTAATTAAAGTAGAAGACTTAAGCATTTTACAAACAAACTAATAAAATACTACTTTATAAAGGGGACCAAAACTATCAAATTAAAAATTTAATTATTTTTTTAATTTTTTTTAATAAGCACCCACTTTTTGACTTTGAATGAATTTAGATGGGAGTGATTTTAATGCTGGGGTCGGTGAAATGCATTGAAATTATAGTGAATCAAACAAGATATCGATCTGAACTAAGCACCGATCTGGTAAAGTTTCGATTAACAATACATGTTATCTTTATTTGCAAATGAAACTTAAATTTAAAAAAAAAAACATTAAAAGATGAAAGTTATGAAAATTTAAGTCTTTTGTCTTGTGTTGTTGTTATTGGTGGGTTTTTTTTTTTAATCAAGGAAGACAGGAAATTTCCTTTTAGAATTTGAGTAGCAATCCTATAAATTTAAGTATAAAACAAGTTCAGCTCAATATTGTAGGATAGATTATTTACTCCAGAGAATCTTATGAAATAAATGCCTAAAATTAACTCAATAGCCCTTAATTCTAGAATGTGTTTTAAAATATTTTTAGAATCTTTTAGTTAAAGTTAATTGTAACAAAACTATTTTTTTTACTTGAATTTATGTTTGATCTTCAAAAATAATAATTTAAATCAGTTTCTGTAGTTCAATTTAATTGGTAGGCATTTACTGACAACCTTCAACGGTTATAAGAGGGTGTTTCTAACTGTAGAGCAGCATCGCTGCTCCACACATCACATTTCATTTAAAAATCGAAAATATATCTGCAGACTCTTGATGTGTTTAATGAAATAATCCCTTTATGTTTTTGATTACATTCAGAGATTAATTTTTAAATTTAAAAACAATTTAACACTTTTAAAGGTAGTCACTTACTGAGGACCAGCCACAACCAGATTTTTTATCAGGGTTCAGAAGCTTTTTACAATGAATTGCCCAAGAACTAGGAGATGAAAAGATTTTTTGAGTTTCTTGGGCCCTTATTTTTCCTCCAGGTAGCAGGTCACCCACAAATTTAGCACCCTATGGTGGAATAAAAACAAAGTCAATAAAAATCAGCAAAAAAAAAATGACATCCAATATTAAGAAATGTATAAAAACATAGAAAACTCCTTTTAATAACATTAAGATTGGAATGAATTAATTGAATGAATGATACCAGAATCATTAAATTCTTGGGAAAATTAAAAGTTAAATAAAACCTAATTCTAAAACACCAATATTATGCAAAAACTTTACCAATTTACAGAATAAACGACAAAAACAAAACCTGAATCCTACGAACTATCTTGAAAATTTTTATTTCGGTTGCTACTGACTTCAACTCAAAATCCTGGAAAACTATTAGAGTAACAAACATTTTATCCGGAATTCTGAATGATTCAAAATCCTGAAGATTTACACATTTAAAAAAACTGTTACGAATGTATTTTTCCCACTAAATTCAGTGTCTAAATGAACCAATGAAACAGAATGATCAAATGTTTTAACTACAGCTTTATGTAAACACGACTCGATCGTAGCTACAAAAAGTTTCTTACAGAATGACATAGCTACTGTTGAAACAATGTTTATTTTTGAGCCGCATTTCTGTTCCTGGAGGAGTACTCCGAAGATATATTTAGTCTGTTAATTGTTTTTCCAAAGGAAGAAGACGACTGCAGGTTGTGTCATGCAAATGAGAATTAGGTTGTATCCCAGTCTTCCAAGAGTATAAATATTTGCTTCTCTTTTTATGTAGACACTTTCTTTTATGACTTGGATTATGTTTTGAATAAACTGCTTTGATTTGAAGCATCTACTTTCATTAGCTACCAGTGGCGGATCCAGAGGGGGTGCCCTGGGGGCCATGCCCCCCCCCCCCGAGAAACCCTAACAAATAGCTTAAAAAACACTTTCTTAATGCTCAAATTCAAAAATTTTCTGGGGGAGAACCCCCAATCCCCCCTTTAATATTTTGACATGTGACATCTGTTTTAGAGTGTTTTTTCCTTGAAAATTCTTCCGCTTAAAAGAAGCTGTTCTCTTTTGGGAAGTTTTAAATTAGATGAATACTATAGTTTAAAAGGGCGCATTTGCAAAAATTTACTGGGAGAGGACCCCCAGCCCTTTTCAAAATTTGGCATCTATTTATAATTTCATCCTTGAAAATTCTGTGGTTTACATGCTTTCAAAATAAGCTGAAACTTTATTTTTTGAGGCAAAGTTTCAAAATTTTTCTCGGAGGTTACCCCCCAGACCCCCTATCAGTTTCTCATGGTTACTTATTTACTGTTTTCTCCTTGAACTTATTTCTCTCCTCTCCTTTTAGGAGTACAAGAAAGTTGCCCTCTTTAGGTGTTATCCAATGGGTACCAAATGTACAAAAATTGAGTAAAAAAAGTTACTATTTGTAGCCAAATTTCAAAAATTTTCAAGCTAGTATTACCTTATGAAATCTTTTTAATTTTAACAAAGTTTCGCATTTTATTTATGTTATACTCGGAAAATTGGAAGCCAAACACCTCGCGAAACTTAAGTATTGTTATGCCCCTACAAAAAGGTTTCATCCCCCCCACTTTCTAAAACAATGGCACGGGCCCTGGATATCCTCTAAGTTACTATAAACCCCTAAAAAGCTGCTTAAAAGCAAGCACTCTTCAAAAAAAATTCTGAGGCTCTGAAATTTCGAATGTAATACCCTCCGACTCTGACATGGCCCCCCCGAAAATCTGGTCTGGATCCGCCCTTGTTAGCTACAATGTAATTGCGCTTAGAACCGATAGTGGGACCGGATTCTTCATAAAAGATGTAGCTAATGCTGCAGCCCTGCACTTATTTTTAATAGGACCTAATTTTGCGTTTAGAATTCGAGATTTTCGATAAAACCCGGAGTTTTGGGATTCAAGCTGTTAAAAGAACGGATTTTCGGCGTTACCCATGGAAATAGCCAGGTTTCATGTTAGGAGGGGCATGGATACTTACATTTGCTCTTGATGATGCGAATACTAGTGACTAGGGACTGACTCAATATTATTTCCCAGGTCCCCTCATACCCCATGGCAAGTACTATTACACACTAAATTTTAGGGTACAAAGGATTTGAACTTTTGCACACCTAACATAAAAATATGGGTAATGAATGTGAGCTTAAAATGGAGGGTCTGGGGGTCCTCCCCCTAAAAAATTTTTAAAATTCGCCAATCAAAGTAGTGTTTTAGGTCATTTTGAGACTCTTTGGATTGAACAGAACCGCTTCTTGTAAGCCACACCATTTTCAAGGAAAATTATGTTCTACTGCTTTAACCCTTTCAGTCCTAGCCACCCCAAATTTTCTATAGGATTCATTGGTAATCTTGGGCGGCTTAGGATTGAAAGGGTTAAATACACTATTGCTTTAATAAAGTTTTTCAAACAAATTTAACAAACTGAGAATTTAGGGGGGGGGGCAGCTGCCCCTCCCTTGCTACGCCCATGGCGTTACCCAGGAAAAGTAGCACCCTTGTTTTATGCAAGCAAATTTCTCCCTTCAAGTATAAAAATTCTTACTTAATACCAACCAAGTAATCTATGGTTAAAAAACCTTCTCCAGCTTCCAAGATCCCGTCGCTCATGAGCATGGAGAGGGTGACCCCTCGGCCGCTCTGTATGCTCCGCCTCTTCTGCATCTCTTCGAGGGAATCCACCCCGCCTTCCACCTCCTCCTCTTCTTCATCTCCCGAGTGTCGAGCATCTTCTTCCTCCATCATGTCATCGGACTTGGAGCCTGGAGTGGCTGAAGTGATTTAACATAGTCAAGTACTGAACAACGCTTATATGGTTTAACATGCAGCAGGGTTGTTACGTTTAAAACACTTTGTTTTAAACACGTTTAAAACAAAGCAAAAAAAACATTGTTTAAAACACATGTACTTTTTTAGTAATTCTTTTTTCTATGAACAGATGGCATTAGTATATCAAACTTAGTATATTTACTTTCAACTGTTTTATTTGATTTTTTTCTAGAAAGTTATTTAATAAAAAATACAAATAAAATTGTTTAAAAATCATATTTTTTTATAATTGACCTGTTCTTTATGTTTTATTTTAATATTTTAAACGATCAATGCTGCTATGTCATCAAAATACCCAATGAACTGTAAAGCACTGAAATGAATATGAATATAATAACTTATAAATGTTTAGCTCGTATCTTAAACCTTTTAGCAAAATATATTTACATTTCTAATGTTAAAGCTGAAGTTGTTGACATAGTATCATATTTCCAAAACAATCCTTTTACTTCAGCCAAGCTCAAAGAAACAGGTGCTAAAAAGCTCAAGATGCCATTTGAGGTCAGGGGTAGCTTTGTTAATCCATTTTCCATTTTAAAAACTTAATTTAATTTTTTAAAATCATGGGGTTTTTTTTTTAGAATTTCTGTGTCGTGGGTAAAAAAAACCAAATAAAACGTTTTAAACAAAAAAAAAACCACGTTTAAAACAAATTAAACACGTTTTTTGTGTTTTTTAGAAAAAAACATGTTTTTTTCCAACCCTGAAATGCAGTGATAGCAGCGAGGTCAAAGAAAAGTATAGGATTCTCCAATGAAAAATATAGGACATGCAAAAAATACACTTTTTGACTAATTTACGAGTGTTAAATTTAAATAAACCTATACTTTAATATAGACATGGATAAAAATGCAAAGAAATATATATCAATATGTAGAAATTGTAATAAATATACAATTTAAATACTTTAAGGAACATAGACTACATCAGTAACAATTTCAGATTGACTGGGGGTTTTTTTAATAAGAAAATTAACTTAAAATGAAATGACATTAAAATTAAGAATATGATTCTGAAAAAAGGTCATACTATAAATAATTTTCAAACACTTAAGTTTCTCCTTATTGCAATTAAAACGAAAGGAGAAGCAGCTTTAAGAAAGAGTCCTCCAGCTACCATGTTTACCCACAGTTCAAACAGGGGTGGAAAACCAAAAATTCATTTTTGGAGCAGTTTTGGAGCAAGGCTAATCAATTTTTGGAGCAGTTTTGGGGCAAGGGTAATCAATTTGGGGAGCAGTTTTGGAGCACCTATTAGTGTTTTCGTATCAGGGTTGCATGAATACCAATTTGCAGGATTGATACCAATTTGCATTTTTGCAGCACCTTTTGGTGATTTCATATCAAGCATTTTTGTAGCATTACACTTTCATGTTAATTCCCGGAGCAAAACAAAACTTTTGCGAAAGTCACGATTTTCCCACAATAACTCGTGATTTTTCTTGGAAATAGTCTGGAAGGTAAAAAATAGTAGGGATTATCTGGAAAAATAATAATTAGTTCGCGGTCCGCAGGTTGTGCATCCCTATTTTAGATGATGAAGGCTCATATTTTGTAGAGAAAAAGCGGAAAATCGCGATTCTGCAGTTAGTAATCATGATGGCTGAAGATTGGCTCTTTCCCTGTTGATAGGATTTTCAAAATTTGAATCAAATTGAACGGAAAATCATGTTTTTGGAGCAGTTTGGCGCAAAAATGTGATTTTTTTTTCTGTTTTTGGAGCAGATTGGAGCAAGGCATCCATTTTGGAGCAGTTTGGCGCAGATTTTCCACCCCTGTTCAATTGATGACCACTGAGCTATATAATAACCCGACTTATAAGAACTATGTAATCAGCTATATAATAAAGATTTTCATTTAGTTAAAGTATAGGAAGTTTGCACTCAAGAAATCAAGTTCAAGTTCATAGAGGCTCACTCCAGGAGCATATTAACTCAGTGATAATGACAACACTTAAGCATGACATGATGCTGTGGGAGCTATGGTTACACATGGCGGGTGGAGGACTCTTTATAAAACTGTTCCGAAAAAAACTTCTTAAATTTCAGTATATTTTACCGAATAGAAGATTGTTTACAAACAAAAATAAGCAGAAACTACAACTTCCTTCTTTAAGAATGCAAACTAGATCAAACGCTTTGTAGAAGTTAAAAACAAATATATACCCATGAAAAAAGCTGTATGGATGATGAAATTAATCAAATCCAGGAAAAATACTTTGAATGAACATTAAGTTTAAAGAAAATATTGTCTTTTACAGTTTTATCAAAAGAAGAACCACCGGTGTTTACATGAAAATAGTGTTGCCAGGTGAAATTGCTTATGCTTACGTTTAAAATTGAACTGCAGCCAACCGAAACTTAAGTAAAATGAGCGAGGTGTTTTAGCGACAAAGTTGGCGACTCAAAGTACCTATAGATGGCGCTGTGTAAACTAACTACAATGTTAACGTGGAGTTTCGTACTGTTCGTACTCATTTCGAAACTTCACCAGTGTGGCGGCAAGTGGTAAGAAAGTGGTCATCCGTGCGATTTTTGTGATACAATTATGAGGCTAGGTTTTTCTGAAAGGTCTTTCCACAACGAGTACAAATCCGGTTGTTTGACTCCTGAAATATGGTGCAGAGGCGCGTGGCGGGGATCGCAAAATGGCGGATCGCGTTTCAAAAAACCGCAATATCTCTAATATTTATCGCTAAATAAATATTTCTTCACGCTTAAATGTTAGTTTATTACATATTCTAATATGTTAGGAGCGGTGGTACTTTTTAGAATGGCGGATAATACCGAAAATTGGGAAATTCCAAATTCACTCTTTAATGGGGTTTCCCGTACTGTTTATCGAGTTACAATGGTGGGGGTTGGTTTTTATAAAAGCCATTAACTTAAGGAACACATATTTCAATGTTGCCACCACCAAAAACTGTGCACGGGGAAGAAAATTGAAAATGGCCGCCATCTCGTTTCAATGAAACGGTTACATCTTCTTTCTTTAGTGCAACAAAACGATTTTTTAAAGCTTAAATACTTTTTTATATTGTTTCTTCAAAAATTAGAGTGTGTAGGGATAACATCGAACAGCATTTAACATCAAACAGCGGTTAATTCCAGACAACCTTCCTATCTAGTTTTCCCGGAAATTTTACACGTGCTAAAACTATTAGGTTCGGTTTTATTGAAAAGATATAATGATAAGAGAAACATATCTATATATAAACATCATCAAAAATGTTGCGTGGGCAGGTAATTAAAAATGGCCGACCAACCACCGAATAAGGAAACAACAAATTTTTATAAATTATAGCTGCCGAGAAAAACTTTAAAAACTCCATGACTTTCCCATGACAGTTTTAGTTATACTCTGCATTAGCTATTGCAAATAATTAAACCTATGTTGATTTCTGATTAATAATAAATACATTTGTTGCCCTCTTATAGATGGTTTCTATCAAGTTTTTAGTCTATTAGTCGGTGCTAACATCAGAATAATAAAATATTTTGGAATTAAAAACTATCCTGAAAAGTTTCATCGTTAATTTTTTCACCAATGTCTGATTTATTTTTTGATAGTATTAAATGGTATGACATTTGTTGTTTTTTAGCTTGTTACCAAGAATGCAATAAAATAGGAAAGTGATGGATAATAAAGAGAATGAGATGATTAAACATTAAGCATGCAATATATTTAAACTAACGGTGAATTCCAAAGAGATTGCTCTGGATATAATTCTTTGTATGTAAAGCCCTGGTTTTTGTAAACACGGAAGAGGTCAAGATCCCCCATTTGTTTTCCGTATCTGACAATCTTGGGTTGACGACACTTGTTCCCGGGAGGTCGCGGTTTTCCTTTGGTCAAACAATGACCACCCCAAGCTTACCCGACTTCTGAGTGTGTGGTCTCCTGTCGCGGAAGGAGTAATGTGACACTTCAACGTGGGTGATTCCGATAACGGAACCCCCTAATGACCACCTCATTTATGATGGCAATAAAAGGGGGAGTGGTCAAAGGATTTGGATTATGTATTATTTGCCAACAAAAATCATCTGAAGGATTAATTGCAAAACCCTTTGCGTATGAAAAGGTTTTACAGAGTGTGGAAGAAAATGCCAATTACAAAAATGTGAAGTACCTCTTATCAAATATTCGTCTACGTGGAATGACTTCTGCCATACTGGCAGAAAACAGAGCATCATGGCACCAAAGTTGTTACAAATATGTCATTAATATAAGAAATTTGGAGCTTGCCAAAAAGCGTTTTGAGAGTCAAACTCAGTCAACACCAATTCAAAGTGTGAAGGAAACGAACTCCCCAAGACTAACACGTTCTCATTGCATTCCTTACGACAAAGATAAATGCTTCTTTTGTAATGGTCATCATATTCATCATAACTTTTCCAAAGAAAAATGTATTGTAATCCCTTTGTGATAATCAGGAAATATCGGATTTGTATAAATTTTACCTCTTTACTCTTTCGATTTAGTTTATTTTTTAGAACTTGTCTTGTAATGAAATGCTTTGATTGGCTGTGTTATAAAATATCTATAGCTCTATATGTGGTAGTAAAATTAATGTTCCTAATTACTTTTTGACTTTATTGTGCTGTTGTTGAGAATAGAATACTATATTGTATTTGTTTGCTGTTTTTATTTAATTTTGTGTTATAGGAAAGAAATAGTAGGTTAGTGGAATCATTCAGCCACTTGTATGATAAGAATTAAATAATGCAATAAAAATGGTGAATTTTATTTCAAAATATTTTATTATTCTGATGTAAGCACCGACTAATAGACTAAAAACTTGATAGAAACCATCTATAAGAGGACAACAAATGTATTTATTATTAATCAGAAATCAACATAGGTTTAATTATTTGCAATAGCTAATGCAGAGTATAACTAAAACTGTCATGGAAAAGTCATGGAGCTTTTAAAGTTTTTCTCGGCAGCTACACTGGTGTGCAAAAATTAAGGACCGAACTGTTTTTTCAATATAACACCTAGTATAATTATTTTTCATCCATGAAAATAATACCACAAGATGTTCAAGGAGTGGGAATATAGGGCGCGAGGACAAATTTTCCCTACCAATAATTTAAGGGGGTAAATGGGCCCTCCATTGATAATGGAGTTCCATTACACATTTGGAGCAGTGACAGAAACGTCTATGTGAGAGGTATTTAACCGAAAATTTTATGTTGTTTGTAAAGAATATGATTATTCCTGAACTCAACGCATGTATTTAAATTTGTGTACTAATTTTAAATAGTATTTTTCAGGTTTTATTGAGAGATATTGATCTAATCATTATTTTTGGCAAGTTATAGCCTCTGGGTCATTTTTGGTATTTGATATCTGACCGTCAACCAAGGTTTGTAGAGAGATAAGGTTGGCTCATCCGTGACGTCACCTGATGGGAAGAGGGTGCTCTGCCAATGGCAATGCTCGTATAGAGTTGTACGAGCATTGCCATTGGCAGAGCACCCTCTTCCCATCAGGTGACGTCACGGATGAGCCAACCTTATCTCTCTACAAACCTTGACCGTCAACCATATTTTCAGTAGTTATCACATCTGCTTGATAGCGTTTAGGTCTGTGAACCCGGAAAGTAACTTTATTCTTTCAAAATCGTGACTTATGAAAAACTTGGAGAAAGCCAAATTGTGATTTTTCGCAGCTTTGTCATGCAAAAAGAGAAAATAAGGACCCAAAATGTCTTCTAACAGAAGCAAATGAGACATGAGAACACAGGTACACAATTGCAGACATCAGTGAAAATCTCTTTGGTGTGTAGGGGGTGCTGACAAAAGAATTGTATAGTTTTATAGGAAGGGCATCTTTTATTAACGTTCAAAAAAATGATTTTTTTTTAGTGTTTATGGACCTATACATGTCTGAAAAGAAACAAATATCTGTAAAAATATCTCCATTCACCTAAAAATAAGTTTTAAAGACATCGAATTTTTCCTGTGAAACTATACAATTCTTTTGCGCAGTTTCAGCACCCCTATACACCACAGAGATTTTCACTGATGTCTGCAATTGTGTACCTGTGTTCTCATGTCTCATTTGCTTCTGTTAGAAGAAATTTTGGGTCCTAATTTTCTCTTTTTGCATGGCAAAGCTGCGAAAAATCACAATTTGGCTTTCTCCAAGTTTTTCATAAGTCACGATTTTGAAAGAATAAAGTTACTTTCCGGGTCGACAGACCTAAACGCAGTCAAGCACAAGTGAGAACTACTGAAAATATAGTTGACGGTCAGATACCGTATACCAAAAATAATCCAGAAGCTAAAACTTGCGAAAAATAATGATTAGACTGATATAATAAAACCTAAAAAATTACCATTTAAAAGTAGTACACACATTTAAAAACATGCGTTGAGTTCAGGAATAATTATATTCTTTACAAACAAAATAAAATTTTCAGTTAAATACCTCTCACATAGACGTTTCTGTCACTGCTACGAATGTGTAATGGGATTCTATTATCAATGGAGGGCCCATTTACCCACTTAAATTATTGGTAGGGAAAATTTATTCTCGCGCCCTATATTCCCACTCCTTGAACATCTTGTGGTATTATTTTCATGGATGAAAAATAATTATGCTAGGTGTTATATTGAAAAAACAGTTCGGTCCTTAATTTTTGCACACCAGTGTATAATTTATAAAAATTTGTTGTTTCCTTATTCGGTGGTTGGTCGGCCATTTTTAATTACCTGCCTCCGCAACATTTTTGATGATGTTTATACATAGATATGTTTTTCTTATCATTATATCTTTTCAATAAAACCGAACCTAATAGTTTTAGCACGTGTAAAATTTCCGGGAAAACTAGATAGGAAGGTTGTCTGGAATTAACCGCTGTTTGATGTTAAATGCTGTTCGATGTTATCCTTACACACTCTAATTTTTGTAGGAACAATATAAAAAGTATTTAAGCTTTAAAAAATAGTTTTGTTGCACTAAAAAAAGAAGATGTAGCCGTTTCATTGAAACGAGATGGCGGCCATTTTTAATTTTCTTCCCCGTGCACAGTTTTTGGTGGTGGCAACATTGAAATATGTGTTCCTTAAGTTAATGCCTTTTTAGAAAAACCAACTCCCACCATTGTAACTCGATAAATAGTACAGGAAACCCTATTAAAGAGTGAATTTGGAATTTCCCAATTTTCGGTATTATCCGCCATTCTAAAAAGTACCACCACTCCTAACATATTAGAATATGTAATAAACTAACATTTAAGCGTGAAGAAATATTTATTTAGCGATAAATATTAGAGATATTGCGGTTTTTTGAAACGCGATCCGCCATTTTGCACCCCCCGCCACGCGCCTCTGCACCATATTTGAGGAGTCAAACAACCGGATTTGTACTCTTTGTGTAAAGACCTTTCAGAAAAACCAAGCCTCATAATTGTATCACAAAAATCGCACGGAAGACCACTTGCCGCCACACGAGGGCAAGAAAAGTACTGAGTAGTTCTTGATCGTGTGTGTTCATTAGGGTTGTCCAGGTTAACATGGGGAAAAAAAATTTTCGTCCAAGGTTTCGGCCCCCCCAAAAAAATGTGACCCTCGGTATAAAACTAATATTCTGAAAGTTTCAGCTCAAAAAAATAATATTTAGACCCCACCCCCAAGCGTCAAAGTTCCAAAAAAACTCGAAATTTTGTGCGTTTTCACCTATAAAATCCTAACCGGTTGTTGTAAAAATACAAGACTGGTTTCATTTTGTAGATTATTTATTTAGCTTCAACTTTTCTAATTAAAACTTCTTTGTAGAACTTACAGATCAAACGATACAAGGGGTTTTACTAACTCCCCCAACAATATCAATTTTTTAGGGAGTGTCAGGAAATTCCTTAAAATTTTTCAGCTAACTTAAAATGGTTCAAAAACATATAAATAATGGTTATTGACTGCATAGGTATAAAAATTAAGAGATTTACAAAGTACACAAGTACAAAAATAATTTTTGTTCATACCTGTTAATTTTATAACTACCCTAAAATAATTCAAATAATATACATAAATTAATTTATTAACTAGTTGATAAATACATAAGGTGTAAAAGTGGACAAACAAGCAAAAAAGTATTCAAATTTATTAATTTTAACCCATTTCCAAAATTTTTCTCTCCACTGAGTTGGGTTAAGAAGACTGAATGGTATATTTTCCCACAAGATCACCCTATTTAAGAAGAAGTTTTGAGAGCGGTATTTGACTTAAAAATTGAATCAACTACAGGACCTCCACCTGAAGTTTTTAAAAGTTTCAGTTTTTAAAATGGACTGAAATCAATTAAAATAGCTACGGAGCAAGAGTTGATAAAAAGAGGTCAAGTTAAAATTAAATGGCATCGGAAATGGAAGCTTCAAGTGAGGGCTTGATATATCGAACCAAATATCAATTAGAGTCCCAGGTGCCATGCATCATGCTAGATAGATGACAAATGCCCTCTATTGCGTGAAAATTTTCTTTTTCAGTTACGAATTCCCTCTAACTCTTAGAGACATTGATACATACCATTAGAAGTATTTCTATCATCTTAATAAACATAAAAATTAAAGTTTGGTTTAATGCACCAAAGAAATTTGCAACTAATTACGAAAAATAAATGCAGAAGTATCAAGAGTTATAACCACAGTACCATAGTTTAAGAACTTATTGTCTTAAACCCTGAGACATTTGAATTTTTGACGAAAGTTTTATAAAAGAAATTAAAGTTAACGTGCCTTTGTCTAATGAGGATGAGCTAGAATACTAGATGAAGACTAGTGAGGAAAATACAATACAATAGAATACTAAAAGTGAAAGTGAAAAGTTTCCATTAATCAAAATACTAGCTAATAGTTAATAGTTTCAGTAAATTGTCACGAAATAGAGGGCTTTTGACATCCGTCTAGATTCTAGAGCAGTGGTTCCCAACCGGTGGTCCGTGAGAGTCTTGAAAGTGGTCCGTGGAGGGACCCGGGAGCACACAAAAAAATAGAAATTTGAATGAATTGAACAAGAAAAAATTTAATTATACTTTCTGCTGTGTAATTTGTCGGGATAACAGTTACCTAATAAATTGTTAACAATGCTTTCTTCTAGTACAAACATTTGAGACTCCACACAGGTCTGAAAAAAACTCGGCTACAATTTTGTGGGTTCCGAAGATTTACGTATATCACAACATTTCCATGCTTAATTAGAGGATAATTAATTTTCATTGAGTTAGGAACCACTGTTCTAGAGTGATGCCTGGCACCTGGGGATCTAATTGATATTTGGTTTGATGTATCAAGCCTTATAAATATTTGGCCCTTGGAATACTCAGGTACACTCTACCCTTGTAAAAGATAACGCGAAAAGGGGGCATCTCCACATTTAGGATGGAATTTTGACTTGCCGGGTTATAGCGTCATCAACCTGACCACCAGACCACCACCAGAAAAGGGTTTTGGGAAGATGTATGCTCCTTGAATCGAGTTTAGGAATGAAAAGATTTTTCTAGAAACAGGTTATGACACGAAATCCACACAATGGGATTCGCGTAGCGCCTCAATTATATGCATCCTTTTCCGCAAGTAGAATCTGATTGGTTCGTGTGATCACATGTTTCTTTGGTTGCAAAAACGATTTTTCGCCAATATGGCACCGTTTTCGAGAGGAATGACGAGACCACGAGGCTTTGCACGTGGTTTGAAATTATGTGTGGTGTAGTATTATGATTTATGAGTACGAGGTGAATAATGGATATGGAATTTAAATGTGTTGGAAAAGGAGTTGTTGATATCGAAAACTAGCGATTCTGATCACAGTTATTTCAAAAAAGTGTAAAATTGTTTTTATAAGTTTGAACTGTTTTTACTGTATACCCTTCCTTTTAAAATGATGACTTTTTGGTTCAACATTTGCTAATGTAAAGAATCATTTTAATGAAATTTAAAATAATTTTTGATTTTTGTATTCCTTTCTCATATTGTATTTTATAAAGAAAGATTTGTTGATATTATAAGCCAGTTGTTTTTTAAAACACAATTATATTTTGATAAATATGATATTTGTATATATACTTGTATTATGTTATTTCTTATACATAACTATTAAAAATTAAATCTTTAATTAGAATATTAATCTAAATGAAAAAAAAATTGCATGATGAGTACAATAAATTTAACTGAGTCATTTTAAAGTTAAAAGATTTAAAAATTATTAAAATTATAGTTGTTTTTAAATAGTAATTTATTTCCAAAAAAGAGGAAAATGGGTGTAATAATCCTTCAATTGTAATATAAATAGGGGAGAGTGGGGTAATAAGAAACATTCCAAAATTCCACAGGATTCTCCTTTAAGTTTATGAAGCTGATTTCTTTTACAGAATGTTTAACTCATCAACAGCTTTTTTTAAAAAAATAATGCACTTCCTAAGTAAAAGGGGAAGGTTTTTTTTTTGCTTGTTTCTATTTAAAGTCTGTCTGTCCTCGCTTGGCACATGTGGCAAACCTAAAATCACTACCCACGGCAGGAAAAGCAGTGGCGAGTGCAGGGTATCGGGTATCTAATAGAAGTGAGATAACCATCTTTATGGCTTTTTCGCCACTGTTTTTTCTGCTGTGGGTACTGATTTTAGGTTTGCCACTCGTGCCAAGCGAGGACAGACAGACTTTACCCCAAAAGGGGTAATAAGAAACAAGCTAGTTATTTTAATAATTAAAACAATTAAATATCAAATGAAGGTATTAATGTAATCTTCTAAGAGTAATTTATAACTTGTAATTTTCAAAAAAAAAAATTACATATAAAATCTTTTGATAAAGGCCCAGTTAAAAATTAGTCTAAAAAAGTTTAAAGTTTTGAACAACCCTATATTTTTGTTTAAAACATTTTGAAAATCATGAAAAAATAAATCGCATATTTTTCTCTTATTTCATTTTGTGAGACTAAAATTATTCTGAATGTTTATTTCCCCAAAAATAAACTAATTTTTTTTAAATTGAGATTTTGTGTCTTATTACCCACCGTTTTCAATAAAATGAAGTAAAAATAAATTTAATTTAAATTTTGAACTTGATAAATGAAACAAGAACAATAAAGTATTAAGGTAATAAAGAGAAAAAATATATAAATATATTTTTAGGGATAAAATTGGGGGTGTTTCTTATTACCCCATAATTTTGTTCAAATGGAGTAATAAGAAACAGGGCACTTTTAAGAATGATCCACAACCCTAAATAAAAGAACAAAAGGTGAACTATATAGCCCTTTTATCCTCCTGAAGAGCTCACTAATAAAATTTAAATGATTTAATAGGAAAAAGAAGATAAATTCAGATAGTTGAAAAAGCATGACTTTAGGTTGATGGTTTTGCTGGCCTCCTTATTTCAAACGGGAATTCTTCACTGAAGTAATCATTTTAAAACTAAATTTTTTTATGGGATATAAAGTATGTCTTGAAGATATTCTTTGATTTTTTCAGATTTTTACACCAACACACAAAGCTGCAAATTAATTGTTTCTTATTCCCCCAATTTATGATAACACCCCACTCTCCCCTACATGCAGACTAAAATAACTTAGGATAGAAAAACATTTTACAGTACATAACAATTATATTAAAAATTAAAGAAAATGTAAAATAATGAATGTGTTATTGTTTTAGATAAGAATGCAAAAATACTGTCTTATAATTACAATACACTTTCAATCAGTTTGAAAATGCACAGATCTGTTAAAACATTTTAAGGTCACTCCGAATTTACTATTATTACTATCTACTATTAGTTGATAAAGAAAGTAGTTTAACTACAAAAACCTAAACAACTAGTGCCTAAAACTAATAGTAAATAGTACATAAATTATTTGTTAGATTACATTAAAATCAAAACCAAAGTATTTAGGCATTGATATTTTTCTGAGTAACAGAGGCTACAAGGTATTACCTCTTGTTTCTTTTTTATAACTGTATAATAATCTTTTGCACATTTTTTCCATTCTATATAATTTACCACAAAGCAAATAAGTTTTCCATTGCCATGGTAAAAACTCATTTTCTACATTTTAAAGCAGTAGTCTTTTCTGAGGATCCTAATAATAAATTAATATTATTTTATTTGATGTGATAAACTCATAAACTATAAAAGTCATAAATATTGAACTCTTTTCAGTAATTTTTATAACTGTTAAATGGTTTTAGAGGTTGCATTTTGAGGACCATTAACTGAAGATGAAATACAGAAACTACCACTGTAAATTTGTACATGTCAAGTTTTCTCAAATGGCTAAGGAGACTTATTTCACTAGTAATTTTAATTTAACAACTATAATTTTAGAAAAAAACATGCCTTAAATTAAAATGTGTAATAAAAAAATTTTTTGAAAGAATTCTCAAGTTTTGATGCATTTTTAGGTTTTTATTTTAATGAAACCACATATATTTTAAAGCAAAGTTATTCCAAGCAGCAAAAAAAAAAAAAAAAAAAAAAAAAACACCCACTTAAAAAAAAAAATCAAAATCATTTTCCCTATGTATTCTCACTTTCTAGAACCATGGAATTTTTAAATTTGTAAGAAAATAATGTTAATGATGGCAAATGAGATTATCTACTGAATTTAGTAAAAGTAGTTCATAGTAGTACATTGTATTAGTTTAGTTACAATGTATTGCCTTAAAAAGCCAATAAGCCTTAATATTACATTTGAAAAATGAATGCAAGGTTAAAAAAACACCTAATTTAAAAAAAAAAATACCAGAGTAAAATGAGGAAATGGTTTCAATTTTAAATATTTTGATGTTCAAATGTCTGTAAATATGGATTTTGTGCTAAAAGCTCAACTAATCGAACTTGTGAATTTAAAATCACACTTCTGGGATGGGATAATGTTCAAAAATCTTAATAGCTGGTATCTTCCCTATATTCTGTGTCCTCTTTTTAATCGACAAATAATTTCTTTTTACATTACTTTCTACTAGACTTGACTTTTTTAACCACAATTATGTAAAATTTTGACAATTTTTAGGAAAAGCGTTCCTTAGTAACATCCCTATTTTTTATACAGTAGAGAAAGGGAAATTAGATGTTTTGGCAGAATTAATTAGAATCAAGGATTATATATTGAAAGCATTATATAAGTGCGATTAAGAAATGTTGGATTAATTAAGTTAATGATATGAATAAAGTGATATGGGGGGGACGAAATGTACAATAACTTCAAATGAAGATAAAGCCACGTGTATTATCTTTTTTTGTTGGTTATAGATTTATAGAGAGCAGGAGTTTTTTTTCACACCCTGTGTATTTTGACTAATATAAATTAAATCACTAGTTAAAAGAAGTTTGAAAATTACGGTAGCGTAAATGGTGAAACTTCATATGTAATTTAAATTTAGTTATCTTTCTACAAATAATTCCTTGTTTACATCCCTTTTTTCGCCAAAACGGGGCGATAACCACCCAAAAAATACAACCCTACGCTGACAGCACACGATCCAACGAACCAATCAGATTCTACTTGCGTAAAACGTCTCATGGGTTTGAGGTGCCTGTTGGGATTCGTATCCCTGCCGTCCAATCCAGCTCTTCGCATTGGTCAGCTGACCGCGGTTGCGCATGCGCATTTGGCATCACAACTGAGGGGTCTTGAAGGGGTGTGGAATTCATTTGGTTTCCAGTTTTCATACAGCGCTCTTCTCTTCCTCCTTCTTGAAAATGGCCTCTCAAGAGACTGGTAAGTCATCTTTTAGATAATTTTAGGGCCGTATTCAAAATTCTGACTTTTTCTTCACAAGATATGCTTTGGCGAGTTCGTCTTCCCGCGATCATCTTTTTTCTTTTGACTTGTCCGAGCGATTCAAACGGCATATCTTGTGGGGAGGAGCTTCTGAAAGTCTTGAACGCCACGCATTCGCGCTACCTGAATGGTCCACCGAAATTCCCATTCTGACCAATGAGAAGGAAGGTTACATCGTCTTTTCGGCAATATTTGGTTGAAAATTACAAAAAATACTCTTGCAAGGCTGAACTTGATCGTAACCGTTAACTGTTGTGGATGTCTTTTCGACAATGTTATGATCTGGAAACGTGCTCCTGTACCGCAGTGCGATGTAAACAAACGTTGAAAAATGAAAACGTTGAATGAAAAACTATGATAATATGTATTTCATGCGTTTTACAACATTATTTTGCTTTCGTTTTTAAAATTAGCTATCTTTACCTTAAATTAGCGAATTTTTTTTAGCCCAATTCTAGTTTTTCACTTCTGATAAAAAATATTTTCAAACCATGAAAGTCCCTTTACTATACTATTAATTGAGCACTATCTAGATTGCATTCTGAATTCTGGTCACTACAATACCATCAACTATTTGTTTTCAGATAGTATTATAAGTTGTTAGATTCTTTTAAAAAATCCCCAAGAAATGTTAAAAATTAATAGCTATTGATTCTTACAAAGTGTGGTCTGGTAACACACAAAATGGCTCATATTTATTAACACCTTGTCATTAGTTTTAATTCAACTATTGATTTTAAATCATAATTAAACTGTTACATGAATTTTTTATTTCATCCTTTTTTAAATTAAAAATGTTTGCTTTAATTACACATAAGAGCAACACTAATTATGACAACATCCCAAAAAATAATCTTTTTAGCAGCTTAACCTACTCAATTATGAAACTTTTTCAACTACTCAATAAAAAATTTATGCCTAGAAAGTTTGGATTTTTGTTTTTATGGATTAGTCTAAAAATTGTACATGTATCAGGGCAAGACTGAATTACTTCAATTGTGATTTAGTTGCTAAGGTGCAAGTTATTTTGATTTAAGGGGGGTATTTTTAATAAGTTTCTTTCCTAGGATTTAAATAGTAGAAGTGATAAATTATGCATTGACATTTTTATCTGCGTGCAGTAAACTTCTTACATGGGATGATTTTCAAGATAGCCGCTTTATTTTTCTTTTCGGTTAAACACTCCCAAAATAAAAAAACTTCAAAAAACCTTATTTGATATTTTTTAAGATTATCTATGAATAGAAAAAATATACTTCAAAAACTAAAAGTAATTATGGGAAAAGTGTTAAACTGGGCATTATTAATAACACCAGAAGTGAAGCGGGCAATGTGAAAGATTCAAAGAGTATTTATCACTTTGCCTAAAATACGCAGGCATTATTATACTCTGTGTAAATAGAATCGGCGGTTGACCTTTAGTTTTTTCTCAATTTATTTCTTCTGCGTTGCCATGGTAAAGAATGACGTTTAACCGCCTATTTTATTTACACAGACTATAATAATGTCCTGAGTTATAACATCACCGTAACATTATACATATACACTTACCTTTGACAATCAAAGAAAAAAAAATTCACGTATACTGGACCTAAAACCTAAACCATAGATTTTTATTGGGCTTAATAAATTTGAATGGCATGAAATCCTTATATGTACTAAATAAACACTGCTTTAATTCATTTTTTGGGCAAGTTTACCTTGGGACTTCACAAAGCCTCAGAACACCTCCACTAGTGTGGTCCTTATTTTTGAAGTTTTTAAATTTATTGTTCTCACCCTTTAAATTTGTTCCATTATATATAAAAATAATTCTGGTACAATTTTATCATTTTCAATTGATATTTACTGGTAGCTCAAGGAAGTTAAAGTTTGAAAAATGACCAATTTTCAGAATTCTTAAAAAAATATATTTCAAGATTTATATTGTAAATAAACTGCTTATAAGATGCAGATGAAGTAATGAATTCATTAATTGTGGCCATCAAACCAAAATCAACATTAACAGCAAGCCATATCACAGTAAGTCCTTTTCGACCACAGGACATTTCACCGAATGGCCCATTACAGTAATATTTGATTCAGTGAAACATCCAGTTGGTATTAGGGCCATGGAATTCAGTGTAAGATCTTGTTAGCGAAACATCATATTTGGCTTGTTGGTAATGTGGATTCCAGTAAAATGAGACACCCTTGAATTTCAAACCTAAGAATTACTTAAATACAGGTTGGCTTAACTATTTTATAATTTAGCATCTATTATACAAATAAATGTATTGGCACTTAACTATTGGGCAGTCGACCATTTCCCAAATATCTTCTGTTATAAATTGTTTTAGCACTATATTTACATGCCTATTCAACTTTCAGTTATAGTTTCAACAGTTGTGAAATGGTCCAAAATTCAACAATTATGACTTGAAAAGTAAAATAAAAAAAATTAACTTATTTGACACAAAATAAAACCCTTTTTGTCAATAAATTTTAACTATTACAAGGTTTTAAAACATCCTTAATCATAAAATTAATAATTATTGAGCTATGAAAAGAATGAATCATAAAACAATACACTGCATTAAGAAATAAAATTTATATTTTATTATATGTACTAAAAAATATACAATACAAACCCTGAGAGTTGTAAGGTCTTTTCTCAAAATTTTCAGTTTTCATGCAAATTTAATAACAAAAAATAAATCACGAGTACTTCACAATCAAATCTTCATAAAAAATCTGAAAAGAAATATGTATTAGTTTTCAACATTGAAACTAAATGTAGGAGAGAAAAAAATTTTGATTTGGGACGGGAGATTCCCCGAGAAAATTTCTTAACAGCGAATCACAGAGGTAGGCGCAATTTAATTACAGTCATTCATTTATAAGTTTTATGTAATTTACTAACTTTAAAAAAATAAAAAAACATTGCCTCATGTTTGCAAGGTAGCAAAGACTGGTACTGTATTGCAAGCGATTGAATGTGTGTGACTAGTTTAAATACAACACAGCGTTTTCTCAAAAACAAGTAGTATTTTTTTTAATACATACAATAATATGAACAATTTCAGTAGGGAAACAAATTACAAGGGGGGGACACAAAAAGCAAAAGGAAAAAAACCACTGAATTGTTATTAAATCCCAAAAGAGCTAAAAGCTCAATTTTTTCAAAGTATTTGTGAGATTCAAAAAATTTGAGTCGTCAAGGTTTTGGATGAAAACTCATCATTTATCAACAAAAGAATTACAATAATAAAATATAAACATTATTATTTTCAAAGCGGAAACTATTTATCAAAGTTCGAGATAAACAAGAACAAGGGTATTCTGTGTTATACTATGACAGCTAATATAATGTTAATGAGTTTGCTTGGAGAATTGATTGAAGGTACAGCATGGAATAGCTATGGGCTTTGACACAAGCTAGAAGCAATTAGCATCTCAAGCTGAAGGCTAATGAAACGAAGATAGCACTGCCCGATACTAGGCGTGCAATAATTTGATTTATAACACTGAACATCAAGTAAAAATTTCGAAAATGAATGGAATAGTGCAGGGTATGGGATTCCATAACAAAGTACAATAGAAAAGGTCATGTAAATATTATTATAACATTTTAACAAGTACCTACAGATCAAAAGGGGATCTACAAAGGGGCTGTATAGGATAATTTCAACTAAATTTTTACTTAATCTACTATTAATCATCACATCATAATACAATCCAAATTCATGTTTTAGGAATATATATTTAATAAATTATTACTTAATATTGTTCGAGTAGTTCAAAATAAAACTGTATACTGTTTTGTTTTGAGTGAGCCATTGAATACGGTTTAGGTAGTTTAGAAAAACCTAGGTTCCCAAGTAAGACACGAACACGCCATCAATTCAAACATTCATAAAACCCCTTTAAGTAATACAATAACGCGTAAATAAAACTTGGGATTGAAAGAAATCAAGACTATCATGAGAATGCAACGTTAAAAGAAGTAGCTATGAATCGTACTCACTAACACACAACATAAACATCTAAAATTAAATAACGACTAAATAAGCTGCATGAATCATTAAAATGGAATAGTTCAAATTGATAATCATAAAAATAAACAAAATGATACTAAAATACTTGAGATAGTTGAAGCGTTGGTTTATGTTTTGTACACACACAACACCGAAGGCAGCAGCCATTTTGTTGTGTCTGCTTCCTCGCTCTTCAATCTGTTACGTCATCCAACCTGCTCAGCCAATCAGATCCCGACAAGAAGAAGAAAAAAAGATACGAGTCGGCTGCGGACTTGACTTGTCGGGATGTGACTTTTTCTCTCGGTCTTTTTCTTCTTGGTGGAGGTTTGAATACCGGAAAAGTCACGATAGACGCATGGCGCGCGCTTGGCGACTGAAAAAGATCGACATTTCCCGTCTTTTCGTAATTTTGAATACGGCCCTTATTTTCTTAATAGGTAAATATATGTTGGATGCACATAGTTTCTTTTAGTAAGTTGTCTTCCATAGCAGTAGTGTTTTCTCATTTCCTTTTGCCATAACAAGTTCATGTTCAGGCACGGCCTAATAAACACACGTGGTTCTCATCTTCATCAATGAGAAATACTTCATAAGCAAGCACAGGGTGGCCACAGACCTGGAAAACCTGGAATTATCAGGGGATTATCAGGGAATTTTAAAATATCTGCCTTCTGAATATAAAAAAATTGCCTGGTTTCAAAAATAAATTTAACATTTTTCCTATTTTCAAATCTTTAAATGTGCATTTCCATTCTCCTTCCTACAGAATAAAATCTCGAATGCATATAAATTAGTGTGTGGTTGCAAAGCAAATGTTCAAAAAAGGGTTCTTTTGGGATAAAAGTCTGGAAATAATCTCATTTACATTGCTTCTTTCTCAAGCTTTCCCGATTTATACAGTCATTCTCCCGTTTTCTAGAAGATTAGAATTTAGTATATTTATAAAGTATCAGGGGAATGTGTAAATTTGGTGCGAGAGGACCTTAAAAGAAGACCCTCTTTTGTCCTCGATATTTTTAAGGCGAACTACCTCATGGATCTGATCTGATCCAGATCAGAGAGATAAGTAAGAAGAAGATATCAGCGGAAATCATACCAGATTATCAGGGCAAATCTGGAATTATCAGGGAATTTGGAAATATGTTTTCTGTGGCCACCCTGAAGCAAGTTTTAAAATATTTATCTTCAAATACGTTAAAGTTTTTTTCCCACATAATACAATAGACACGAGAAGCCGACTTTACCGACGATACACACTGTAAAGGCGGCTTCTTATCATCTACATTGTTTGTATTACAGTTAAGGCAGGAAGTAAAGATGTTATGAATGTTTTCTTTATATAGTTTTAAAAGGCCGTTTTTATATAGTCTCGAATTTTGAGAAAGGGCAGTTTGTAGGGGATAGAATTTTGTAAATATTTATGGGTTATTTTGCAATTATAATTACAAATATTTTATCCAAAAGTAAAAATAATTAATTTTAACAGTTAAAATATTTAAATTTATTAATTAACTCCTTCAGGAAATTTCATGACCAAACCAGAACTATCAGAAAATTTTTAAGCTTTTTGATTAGTCATAGACCTAAACATTATCAAAATATCAAATTAAGAATCATTATCAAGTAAAGAAATTTATACCTTTTTCAAAGTATAATGTTCCAAACTTGCGATAGCTCCTTTGAAATAAGTGTTTAGTTTTTATGCTTGTAGGTAGTTATAATAAATTGAAGCTTTTCTTTAAGTAGCTATAGTTAATAATTTATTAAAAAAGTATGGTCGCAAAAACACGTTCTTGCAATAAGCTCTGAAATATACTTCTAAAGCTGTCTGTTAGAAAAATTATTCTAACGCGGGTATGCAATAGATAAAATTTTAGAATTTACTATTACTTTCTAAAATCAGGGCTCCCATAAGCGACTAAAAGGGCGACTATTGTTACTATTTTCAAGGTTGGGCGACTATTTTAAGCAAAAAAGGGGCCAAAGGGGTTTTCACTTTTCATGGCCTGGCGTATTCAAAATGCGTTCCCCGAAAACTAAGTTTGTTGATGGAAAATGATGTTCATATTTTTTCGGATTCAGGGGCTTACTTTACATAACATTCAACCGGAATTAGGCATTTGGAATATTTTCTCCCATTTGGTAGACCAGAGTTATTTAATACTTTTACTGTTTTTAAATTAAACGACGTTTTTAAGAGTTTTATTCTTCTTATTAGACAAAAATCAAATCTTAGGATCGGATGTAATCAATTCCAGAATCGAATGAGAATTAGATACTTTGGAAAGCCGATCGATTAAATTTCTAAAGAATATGGCAGGGCTCATGGACGTATATAAGGGGGGGTTAGGGGGTCCAGACCCCCCTAGCTTAAACCTTATGTCAGCGAAATAGAAAGGACCCTGTCCCAAATATACAAAAAATGAGTGAAAATACAACTTTTTCGGATCAAATTTTACAAAATTTTCTGAGGGAGTACCCCCAGACCCCCTTTTTTTGCTTGAGAGTATGTATTAACCACAAAAATGTGTGATTAAGCTCTTAAAAATTTACATTTGCACAACATTTTACTCGAAAAGGGAAAACTATTAGAAACATTTGGGGGGCCAGAACCCCTTAGAAACAGTCTAGTAACGGCTATAACCCCTTGCTATTCGCTCAGGGGGAATTCCAAGGTATACAACCTCCCTATCGAAACCTCAAACTTTTAATTTTTCTCCATAGAAAACGACCGACCAAAGCTACTCCTTAATGTGGGGGGTTCGGGGTCTTCCCCCACAAAAATGTTTAAATTTAAGTATGCTAAAAAGTCTTCTAAAGCTATACTTTTTAGAGGGTTTTCAGGGAGCTTCGCGGGCCGTACAAAATGACCCGGTGGGCCGCAAGCTATGTGTACACTGCGATCCCTAAAAGGAGTTTCTTTACCCCCCCCCCTTGTAAAAGCTATAGCTACGTCCGTGATATGGGCTGAAGAAGTTCTGGCTAATGCGAATGGCGAATGAAATTAATTGAAATTTTGGTTTCATATAGGTTTAATAGGGAAAAATTCCAATGTTCCGATTTTTGGCTTATTTTTATAATTTGTAGTTGTATTTTAAATCCAATCAAAATTTGGAGACTCGTATAGTATTATCCACATTTTGAGGTTTACATGAAAATTGAAAGTAATGCACCTTTTGCGTGTTTAAAGGAAAAATTAAAATTTTGCAATTAGTATTTCATTAAATATAATGACATTAATTTATTTCTTATTTTACCCCATCAGAAGCTTTTAAACTTAAGCATAAATTTATATTTTAAGAGACAAATGAAACTTGTCTTAATTTTTTTTTGGAATCTCCAACGAATATCGGCTAAACAGGATTGAAATCCAAGATCTTCGTTCCCGAAAAGTTTCTTCAGTAATAACACGCTGTATTTAGTTAGAATTTTTCTATTTTTTAAATGTTTGTTCTGGGGTTGGTGCGAGCTAATATTTCTTTTGTTTTTCCAAAAGATTACGTGTTAATGTTTTAAAATTAAAGCTGAATTTAGTCGTTTTACTATACGATATCTTCTAATGACACTACACTGTAAAAAATTCCCCTAAAATTTACGGTTTTAAACTGGCAGCTGGGTTGGTTGTGGAAAACCGTAAAAATTACGAAGTAAATCCGTAAAAACAATGGCGTTTTACCATTTTAATCCATGTAAATCCGTAAGAGCAACGGCTTTTTACCATTTTAACCCGTGATTTTGGTTTTGCAAGGTAAAACACCGTTGTTTTTACGGATTTACTCCGTAATTTTAACGGTTTTCCCCAACCAACCCAGCTGCCAGTTTAAAACCGTAAATTTTACGAGATTTTTTTTTACAGTTTACATAACCATATTTTGTGATATTCTTTTCAGACTATAGATCCGATGAGGATGTGAGGAAAGGAGCAGAAGCTCTTCTTTTTCTAGCCATAGAAAGTCGAAGGAAGATAATGCAGAGAGAGAGGGAATGCAGAGAGGTAAGACACAAAACTTTTTCACCTCTTGTACTAACTTTTGAACTGCGGTTAAACATGCCCGAATAAAAGAGATCGCGAAAACACAATTCCACATAATAAGGGTGTTCACGGCTTTTATTTGCAGCCAACGTCTCCTATACTGCCGTCCTAAGCGAGAGTGCACATAAAGGCAATTTCAGACAGATTTACTTTGAGAAAAATTTCGCCTAAAAGTATTTGGCGGATTTTCCATTCTGTGTGGTAGACCCTCCATCTAAGATCAAATATTGGCTACCCTAAAAAAAACCTCTGTAATCAGCTATGGCGTTGGGGTGAGAGTCCAGAATGCAATGCAGTAAGGAAAAAACACAACATTTCAGCTGCAATTCTAGCGACTTACATATTCCGGATTTAGTAATAGTATCTACATTTAAAACTATACGGCAATGTATTTAAAACTATTATATTTAGTTAAAATTTATTTTCTATTTAAATTGATGTGAATTTTAATTTTACAAAATAATTTTAGCTTTCTTTCAATTCTGATAGCTTAGGGGGTTTCGTTCATGATTTTGACAACTATCCAAGAGGCTTGGAAGTAGCAAGATACTCTCTCACCAAATAAAAAAACGCGCCAATCGGGAAATATAGTGAATTTCTAAGAAAACTAGTTTATGTGCACTTTCGCTTAGGACGGCAGTATAGGGTCATGAAAGTAAGGTATACCGCTAGGTAAGTGACCATCTGGCTACATTCATTACAGCACCCCTAGCGGCGAAATGAGAAAGTTAAAAAAAATTATTAAAAGCTAAAAGGAGATTGAACGAAAACTTAAATGAAATTATCGTGTAAAATAGCATCAAAAACGCACACAAGAAAGTTTCATAAAAATACCTAAAATATTCGAGCAGATATTGGCATGTGAAAATAGCACTTTTTTATGCCTCAAAAAAGAAAAAGTTTGAAAATTTCAGAGTTTTTTTTAATAATATCAAGTAGCTTTGAAATTTTTTTTTGTTAAATAAAAACAAACTTTGATCAAAAATCAAAGAAACGTGCTATTTTCACATTCTAATAGCTCCTAGAATACATGGTGTCCCGTAAATGATGTGTCACACTTCTAGGGGGGATAGTAGACACCTAGAAGAGTCAGAATCACATAGGACTTAGAGGTCCCAGACCCAATCCCAGGGAGTTAAAAATGGAGCGACACCCCAAAACAATTATTGAAAAATTCAATTTGTAGAAGAACTACTATTGGTAAAAATATAATTATGGTCTCAAATTTTGTGGTATAATGTGATCTTCAAAATTATCTTGGCAGTTTTCACTTCAAAAATTTTTTTACGAAAAAAGTAAAAAAATGTTAAAAATATGCCAAAACTTTATTTTGTTTTCCGAAATCCTTTCTTTTGATTTGATAATCTGAAAGAGCATAATTAATTAACCTTAAGTCCAAAGTTTCACGTTAATAGCATCAGTATTAAACGCTTGAGAGCCTGTTAAATATAGTTTTATGGGAGCAAAAACAGCTTCGGAAAACGAACGTTCAGGGAGAATCTTCAAGTTACAGATAGATGCTCGCCAAATTTCCCAACATTATTAGCGATACGAGATTCCTCGCCAACCTACGCTTCTAGCGATGTGTGGCCTTAGTTTTCGAAACAAGAATCGGTATAGAAAGGGGGGTCGCAAGTGGGGTCTAAGGGGTGAAAATCACGGGTGAAAATTAGCAAGAAACCTCGCATATCTGGGCATAAAGCGATACAATTGTTCGATTCTGGTATTTTTTACATTCAACCAATTCAAATTTTTCAGGTAAAAACGAGATGCAAGTGTTTATTCTAATCAAAAACAGACCAATAATTGAATGAGGCATGCGTTGTTGGTAGATTAAAGTTACGATTGTCCTTAGGTCAGACTTAGAGACCCTTTATATAGAGAGACTGGACAATGAACGATTCGCCGCCATTTTAGTTACAAACTGCGTGGCCTTAGTTCCCATAACCCATAGAATAAACCCATAGACTGTAATGCTAATTCATCCGCCTAAAACTCTTTTTATTGCACAAAAATCAAAGCGAAAACTATATCAAAAATTTCAGCAATTCATTCCGAACACGAATTGATGCTCTTTATTTTGTTAGTAATTATTTTTATCTTAGAAAATGCATTTTAAAATATCAAAGATCAAAGTGATTGTTTGGTTGCCACAGGTAACATTTGGCACGCTATCGCTCTTTTCGGGGAGAAATGTATGAAACAAAATTTTTATGGATAGTAGCCAGGAAACTAGTCTCAACTCTCCTATGGAGCATTTTCAATCACATGACTCGGACTTAACAACGGCCATAGCAACAGAAGGTTGTTCTAGGGATTGTTTCCCGGGAAAGCGGGATCCCGTAGAATTTTAAGGCCGGGACACGTCACACGTCCCGGGATTTCTCAGTCCGTCCCGGGATTCCCTCAAAATTTTAAATTTCTTTAACGCTGCTACAAACGCTTGGAAATCGTTCCTGATTGCATGAACAATTATTGCCTTTCCTTGGAAAATACTTATAAATTAGTGGAAATGAGGTGGTTTAAGTTTAAATCAATCACTGCTGAATTAAATTATCTCCCACTCCTTAGAACTTAACAGCTAAAAAGCAATAAACAAGGAACTCGCCGATTTGTATAATACATACAATGCTCGCATGTTGACATAAATGGTGAAACTTAGTTACTCATCAACTTTTTTCATTCTTTAGTATGTTAGTGATAAGAGATACAAATCGTAATAACTCCCAGCACGAGGCCATTTTCAACCACAAAGCATTGATCGTAATTCTAGCATATATGTTAGAAATTCATAATCTTTATTTATGTGATGAATAATTATTTATGAGGATAGTTTGAACCTTATTTCCGAATGAATACAGTACTCAAAAGAAAAAGTACTATAAAGAAAGTAAACAAATAAATTTTTAATAACTTATTTGTTTACATTTTAACTCTTCTTTTGGTATTTTTCAAAACTTTTAACAACATTTTCCACGATTTTCAACATTTCGTAATGTTAAAGTATAGGAAAGTTGTAACTAAAATGGCGGAAGTACCGATTATACCGGTGAGCCGTTGTCCAGTCTCTCTCTATATATAGGGTCTCTAGTCAGACTTTAGTTCTTTGCGCCATATAACTCCAACCAACCAAACAACCAACAAAACTCTAGTATTAAGATGTTTTTGTTGTGACACTTTCTATTGCAGTCTTAGGGTACATTCGTAAAATCGAACTCGTTTAACCAGTTAAACGAATTATGCGAACTGAGCGTTCCTATAGTCACCGGTTATTTCCATGAGGATAACTCGCCGTTCCTAAATTCGCTGTAACCGAAAAAAGTTCGTAACTCAAATAACTCAAAAATTTCTCAGAGGGTTGCCAATTTGGCCTTTTTAAGGCCAAATTCGAGAAATTTGGCTTTTTTTCAAACTCGTTTGGCTTCGAAATTTTCGTTTGGCTTTTTTTGTTAAATCCTGAAAATTTGACCCCAAGTTTTCCCCATTTTTCTCTGTAGTTCATAGGCATTAGTAGTTCAAAATAACGTTTCTATTAATTTTCTGAGAAACGTTTTGGTACTTTGGTTCCTAATTCCCTTTGTGAGGGCTTCAAGTGAATTTCAGATTCAGAACAAGCATGGAAATTTTTATTTTTTAATAAATATTTTCATTTTTTTGAGCTCAGAGAACGTTTGATTACGGTCTTATTACCACCCCATATGTTTAATAGGCGCGTTTAGCATTTTTGTTTTGAAATTTCAACTTGTATTTAATTTTTAATATAAATTAATAATGAAAACTCAAAAACTTTCTGGATTTAAAAGAGTGTTTAGGGCATCTGGATTCTCGAAAAAAAAAAAATAGATTGCAACATGGGCAAACATTTCACAATGTCTTCTTGGTGATCCATTTCTTTTTGAAAACACAAAACAGAATCACGCGATGTACGTCACTTTTAAGTTGAAGGGAAAAGCCCGCCAAGCCAACGCCAAGCAAGCAACTTAACAGAAAAAAGTTATGGTCGTTCGTATAATCTCAGTTTAACTCATGAAACGGAGGTCACGTGACCATACTTTTTTCGGTTTTCACCGTTTAACTGGTTAAACGAGTTCGATTTTACGAATGTACCCTTACTTATTGCAACTTACAACGCATGCTGTTTCGTTTATTGGTCTGTTTTTGATTAGAATAAACACTTGCATCTGATTTTTACAGGAACCACTTGAATTGGTTGAATGTAAAAAATACCGGAATCGAACAATTGTATCGCTTTCTGCCCAGTTATGCGTGGTTTTTTCACTAATTTCGCTAACGAATGCCCCAGGACATCCACCCCCGAATAGACCCCGAACTGGTAGTACAGTGGAAGCTCTTTATAGCGACCTGCTCTTATAAAAATACTCTCTTATAAAGACCCAAAAATTAGTCTCTATAAGAGCACTTTTGTGCTCTTATAAAGACTAATCTTCGAATCGATTCAGCTTATCAAATACTTTTCTGGATCGGTTTGTGTGCGTCACACCAGAATTAGCCAATAAACAAATATCAGTATGAGAGTATGACAAACAGCACCAAGTAACGATCGCATCTTCTTCTCGCTTGCTTTCGCCCGGGGTAACCGGCTACAATCCCAAACGAAACCTTTCGCTACCTAATGTCCTTGTTGATTTTAGACTTTAAATTTATTAGCATATTCATGGTTTGGTTTGGTTTTTGTTTACATATATTTTCAGGTATGTGTGCTTGATCTCAACTTAGCGTATTCATTTATCTTTCTTTATTTCCAATTTTTTGACTTATATTTAAGACATAAATTTTTCAAATTGCATGCAGATTCAGGTGAAATTGATGTAATAAATTTTTTTAAGCATCAGACCTTTCTAAGGAAGCTAAGTTTTGCAATAAATTAATATCAAAATTTAAAAAGAAAATATTTATACTCTGTAAAATATTGATCTTAAACTTTATATAAATTAAAATAAAAGCAAAAAATAAGGTAATATAACATGAAATTGGAAGTATCAAGACTTCATAAAATAAGAAATAATTGTTTAAAATGAGGAAAGATCAATTGAATGATTCGAACTGTGTTCTAAATCCCAATGATATCGTTTTAAGGTTGAGATTTCCTACAGACTTTATAAATTAGTCTACTAAAAATACATCATTGAGGGAATCGAGTCCACCTTCCCGAAAAGCATCAAAATTGATAGTTTAGCTTAACGAGTTTATTGCTTTTAAATGAGCGAAATTCTACACTCGAGTGTATCACTCGAAGTTTGCTCTTATCGCGACAAAAAACTCGGTACGGATTAATTACGCTATAAGAGCTTCCACTGTACGTTTAAAACTTTAGTAAAGTAAAATTGCAATCGGTTTGGGTAAAAGTTCAGTTAATGATCAGTCCCCCGGGGCATCGGGACGAATGCCCCGGGACATCCACCCCCTGACGGATCCCGGACATCTACTGGTACGTTTTAAAACTTTTGATACACTCCGAAAATGAATGCCCGTGAGTAAAGTCAAATTGCAATCGGTTTGGGTAAAAGTTCAGTTAACGATAAACGGATGCACTTGTAAAAACTTGCTGATAAGTGTAAACTCTTTTATAAGGTGACACCACAGATTTTTACAAAAGCTTCTACTGAATGAGGATTACTTCTCCACAAAGATGCTGATTTTTTTGTTTTTGTAAAACCAGGTAACCAGGACATCCACCCCCGCTGGAAACACAACAACCTAGGAGAATTCTTATGCGTCCCCCGGGACATCGGAACGAATGCCCCGGGACATCCACCCCCTGACGGATCCCGGACATCCACTGGTACGTTTTAAAACTTTTGATACACTCCGAAAATGAATGCCCGTGAGTAAAGTCAAATTGCAATCGATTTGGGTAAAACTTCAGTTAAACTTTATTCAAGCATTTAAGCAGTAAAAATGTTGTTCAAAAAGGCTCTAGAACAGTGGTTCCCAACCTGGTCCGCGAGAGTCTTCTTGGGAGTGGTCCGTGTAGGGTCCGCATAAAAGTTCCAATAAATACAAATTTGAGGGAATTGAACGAGAAAAGATGGAATTATATCCGTGTAGATGACTTTCGGCTGAGTAATTTGTGGCAGATAATAGTCACCATTTAATTATTAACAATACTTTTGTGTCCTATAAATATTTAAAGTGAAATTAAGAGCTCTGTTAAAACTCGCCCCGAAGATTTAATTACATCATATAACAAAAGATGTATGGTAATTAAAATATTTACTTAATAATAATTCAGAGCATAATATAAATTTACAAGCTTAATTAGGGATTATAAACTTTCATCTTGCAATTTTGTGAGGGTAAATTATTTTAAGCTATAGTACAGGGTGGTCCGTGTTGGTTCCAATTTTAAACTTAGTGGTCCGCTGACTTCTCCGAGTTGGGAACCATTGCTCTAAAACTATGAAGAGGCCCCTAAGGGATTCTCACCTCTTCTGAATTTATGTAAATACAGTGAATATTAGATTTCCAGTTTTTGTAGAGTCATATGTCAAAAAGACCCGTATTATATCACTTGAGGGATACATTTGACATGTAACAACGCCAAATTTCGCCAATGAGGGAATTGCACGTTTTTTTTTTTAAATTTTATTATGATAGAGGATGAAAATCCATAAAAAATTACGTAAAAATTATTGAAATCTGAAAACTTTTCCCAAAGATATTAATTTTTAAAATGTAGTTTCCGGTATAGTGTTTTCAGGTGACGTCACAACCGGTTATTTTCTTTTAACTGTGTACCTTCTGTAGGGCTTTTAACTGTTGCTAAGGCCGTTGTTTATCTGTTACTAAGGCGGCTTTTAGGTATGGGGTCATGTGATTGCAAATGCTCCAATATAAGAATTCCACGGCCAGTCATTTTCTGTAACTGTTAACCTCTGTAGGGCAAAAAACTGTAGCATTTTCTGTTGCTAAGGCCGTTGTTAGGTCCGAGTCATGTGATTGAAAATGCTCTATTGGCGGGAAAAACAGTAATTTCGTTATGGCTGCTGTGTGACGTCACAGCGCTTGGACCCACTTGGACCCGCTATGTTATTGTATGCTTAGCTTGCTTCATTTTGCTATTCTTCACAAAGTTTTAACTAAAAAAACTATGATATTTTAAAGACACATACAAATATTTTTTATAAAAAGATTGGCATTTTGTTTTTTAAAAAATATTAATTGGTTTTGGAATTATTAGGATTAGAGACCCTATATATAGGGTCTCTAATTAGGATTAAAAGTTTAAATTTTTTCTTTTTCTGGCCATTCACTAGAGAAACAGACGAGTTTTATGCGTGTTTTGGTTTTATGATAAGTCTGATTTCTTTTATTTTCAACAGTTCACTAGTTTCGACGGCGCTGTGACGTCAAATCCCGTTTTTTGATCACATGACTTTACTAGTGTTTTGGCAAAAATAAAATCGAATTTTAAGTTATTTAAAACATTTCTGAACTTAAAAATCTGATATTTGAGAGTTTTAAACTATAACATATCAAAAAAGTGTAAAATTAAGCAAATCCCTCACCTATGCAATTCCCTCATTCCCTCATTATTACTTTAAGATTTTAATTTCCCTTACATAAGAGTAAATATAGCTTACTAGATCGTAAAAAGGTATAAATAATTAAACATTCTTGTATTAAGGTTAAAATTTTCAAATTCAGGGGTTATGGTAATTCATAAACGATGAACAAAAACGTTTTGTGCAAAATCTTTGTGGCTATAATTTGGATTTGTAAACTTGTTTGCAGAATTTTGATTTTTCTGTCAGGTTTTTATTATTAAACCGTTGAATAGCCCTTGAAGAGGAACAGACAGATATTTGCATAATGCCTTTACTTTTGAACTCAATATTCTATTCATATTGTACTCATTTTTTAAAAATTTTACTTTAAAATTATAGGACCTGCCAAAACCATCCAAGAGAGGAAATCTCCTTCTTGAGGATTTCCTGGTGCCTGCGTTGGAGGCAGGCACATATGAATGGCGGCTCCAGTGGGTGAGGCGAGAGGAGAAAATTTTTAAAATGTTTTGGACGCATAAGAACAGTTCAAACTGGATATCGGAAGACGCCATTGTCTTTGAGGTAAGTAACCAAAATTATCTCCTTAAGTATCCCCAATACAATTTACACTGTTCAACAAATTTTACCTTCAAAATGTTTTTCTTGATGAAAATAGTTATTTCTTATTGATTATGGGTCGCTGATGAACACGAAAATCGCCATCAAAATTCTCAATTGGCTCAGGATTTTCGGGGAAATCTTATTTTCTTTTGGGAATTTATTTGATCAAAGAAATTTTTTCATTGTTGAACAGTGTTACTATGCATTTTGGGGGTATAAAACACAAAGGCAGTGTGGCCTATTTAATGTGAAGAAACAGGGGCGTCATTTCAGCTTTTGGTTGGGGGGGGGGGCTGGGCCACGCCGTAACCAGACTTTTGTTTTTTTATAGGGGTGGGGGGTTGACTTAGGACCGTAACCAGACTTTTGTTTCGGGGGGGGGGGGTTTGACTCAAATATTTTCTGTGGTACCTCCTTACGGGTACTTTTATATGTGAAGTTTTAGATGACAACACTGGTTTGGAATTTTGCTGCACTAAATTTCAAAATTGTATAAACAATATGAATTCGAAGTAAAAGGGGGTCTGGAAGTTCTCTCCCAGAAAATTTTTGGAAAAATTTAAAATTTTTAAATTTGTTAAAAATTTAAATTTTTTAAGGATATTCTGTCCCTTTTTAATTTAATTATTTTTTAGATGATTAATCACTGAATATTAAAATATTTTCTGTTATATTTGATTGAATGATTTTACCTGTATTTTTAATGTTCATTTTAATAAATTAATTAATTAACTGATGATTTAATCATCCATTCGGCTTTTTTTGTTATATAGCTTATATAACTACAATATCCATGGAAAAATGACCTTTGCAAATGCCTCAAACGTTTTTAACGAGAATTTTAAAAAAGGTCGATTTTTGAGGCCAGAAAAATTGAAATTTTGAAAAAAAAATTAACCTTTTTTTTGTCCGATTTTCTTCAAATTTTGGTATGTTATTATCTAAGTTATTTCTAAGGGAAAACTGTTTGAATTACTACTTTTGCAGTTATTTTATGGTTTTGAGCGATGTTTAATTTTTTTCAAATATCCAATTTTTCAAATAATTTTTAAAAGTTATAAATGGAATATTCGTATTCAGCACTGAAAACTAGCGTATAAACATGTATTATAAGTCTCGATTACTATATTAATTGATTTTTTGAAATTTTTTTTCGGCCATTTTTAAAAATTTAAAAAAAATTAAACTTCCCGCGATCCGATTTTTAGTATGTTATTATTGAGGTCATTCCCAAGTGAAAACCGTTGAAAAACCAAATGTATCAATTTTTTACCGGTTAAGTCACAGATTGCCTGGGGAACCATCTTCTGGTAAATGGAAGAAATTTCATGGGGAAAACACTGTGTAACAAGCATCAAACTTTTAGAGGGAGTTATGGGGGTCTCCCCAAGCATTGGCGTCATTTAAGGGGGGGGAGCAATTGCCCCCCCCCTCCCAAAGTTTCCATTGTTAAATGTAAAATTGCTGCAAGTCCCTTGAAAATCCGCTTAAAAGAAGTCCGCTTAAAGGAGTCCGCTTAAAAGAAGCGGCGAAGAGTCTGAAATCCCAGAAAAGGAGGTATAGATGGTTTAAAGGGGAATTTTCAAAACATTTTACTGGGGGAGGATCTCCTACCCCTTGAAAATTTGACGTTTATTTATAACTTTTTTCCCTAGAAAATTCTGTGCTGTACGAGGAACTGTTCTTTTTGGATGTAACCTAATAAAGGGCCTCAAAACGAGCTGAAACACTACTTTAAAAGGCAAATTTCGAGACATTTTCTGGGGGAGAATACCCAAACTCCCCTTTAAAATTTTGACATCTGTTATAATATACAGTGTATTTCCCTTGAAAATTCTGCCGCTTACAAAAAGCGGTTCCCTTTGGGTGTTCCCCAATGAGGCTGAAAAGGAGATAAAACACGAGTTTTATGGGAAATTTTCAAAACTTTTCTGGGGGAGGACCTCCCCGGCTCCCCTTGAAACTTTGACGTTTATTTATAACTTTTTTTGTGTTAAATCAGGGGAAACCCTGAACTTAACTGTGTGTTAACCTTTGTGATCGATTTTATTCATGATTCTAAGATGTCTTTATTTTTGCAGGATTGGGATACTATGAAAGAGAATCACAATCCTCAAGACAGTGGCTATTTCATAAAATCGAAGCAAAGGTTCAGGGCTGCTATGCATAAACTATCAGAAAAGAAGAGAGTAAAATTGCTTGGAAAATCTGATGGATTTAACATATTCCAAATAATAAAGTAGATGTACAACTTGAACGTTTAAAGTTTTTTTTGGTAATATTTTTCAGTTTGTGATATCTGTGTGAATCACTCTTCATTCCGTATGGCATTCGGCTCACCTCCATTTTTATATCATTGTGGCTGTGGTATACAGGCTTGTGATATGATAAATGTTTATACAAATCAAATTTTTTTTGTGAAATTTTTATAAAAGTAAAGAATGGAAACATTTGAATCATCAGTTTAAAAAAGGGAATAAGCCCAAAAACCAAGTTTTGAGAAAATTGAAAAAAAAAATTGTGCAAGTAGTAATGGGAATTTTCATTGTATGTAACCACAAAATTCGTTCTGAAAATTCATGACCATATTTATAGTGCAGAATAATAATTGGAAAAATAAAAGTAAATTCAAAAATATTTTACAGTTGAAAAAAGTTCATGGACTTATTCCCTTTTTCAACCTTATGAAATTTCATATGAAAAAAAAAATTAAAAATTACTTTAATGGACAACTAAATTATATTTGAATCGTCAGTTACAAGAAGGGAACAAGTCCAAAAACGAAGATTTGAGAAAATCGAAAAAACCTAGTAATGAAATTTTTATCCTATGGCCACCAAAATTTTACAGGAAATTCATGACACTGTTAAGAGTACAGAACAATCATCGAAAAAATTATTAGTGTATTTAAAAATGTTTTACAGTTAAAAAAAGATGGACTTATTCCCTTCTTAACACTTATGAAATTTCAGCTGAACAAAAATCTTAAAAACCACTTAAATTAAGAATTAAATTCAATTTATGTTTAGTTCACAGCACAACAGGGAAAGATAGAAAGACTAAGAAGAATAAAGTTAAAAATTATTATGAAACTGAGTCATCAAGGCGCTATTAATGGAGTAAGTTAATATCAATGCAGTCGAACATTCATTGGTTAAAAAAAGGGGGAAAAAACGCTTTTAAATTCAAATCAAATTTTATTTCAGCTAAGTTAACAGGCCAAAGAATAAGAACAAGACAAATTAATTTTAATTCCAAATTAACTGAAAAAGTACAATGAATGGACATTGATTTCGCAACTTCAAGGGGCTATAGGGGGTAGTTTTTTACCCCTCTTTCCACTCATGTGTATAGAGAAAAGCTTGGAGATTGTTTTGAGCACAAAAAGTCAATTTATCATTTTTTGGACTTATTCCCTTTTTAAAACTGACGATTCATTTATGTTTAGTTCACAGCACAAAAGTGAAAATAGAAAGACTAGTGGGGGATTTACAGCAGGTGTCAAACTAGACAAAAGAGGCAAAAGCGATGAACAGCGATTGCTTTCAAGGCTTCCTATTGGTTCTTTTGAAAAAAAAAAATTGCCGCTTTTGACGCGCTGCTGTATATCCGTAAAATATTTTTTAAAAAATTATATTGCCTAGGTAACATTAGGACCCGTCTGTAACACTCCAGATTTATATTCAAAAGAGAATTTAAACTTTGAACCCGGGCAACGCCGGTTCTAGCACGTTTGAGCGCTAGTAATTACTATAAATTCCAAAAATGTAACTTTCAAAAGGATTCAGACCCCTGAATTACTATAAGTAATAGGGTAAAAGCACTAGTTAGACAGGTCTAAGGATTTTTCTTAGTTTTTTTCCATCTTCTGGACACTAATTAAGAGTTAAGAAATTTATTAAAGGACCTTAAACAACTCCTGGATGTATTTTAAGTTTCTTATATTTTAAAAATTTTAAAATTTAATTTTTTTTAACTTTAATTTTGTTTTTCCGAAAGGCTTTTTTTGCACTAGTTACAGACATACCAAAAATTGAAATCACTAGTTACAGACAGGTAGTAGGCCCAGTTAAGCCCAATTCCCATGGGTTGCGTATTAAAATTCGTCGGCGAAAAACGCTTGCCTACTTTCCCTACATTTTCTGAGGAAGAGCAATCCTTTCTTTTAAAACTAGATTCACATGATCACATGTCATAAAGAGTCCAATCATAGGCCAAGAAGAAAAAACGCAGCACTCAAAATTCGCACGACTTTTTTCTTAGATTTAATTTAAGAAATTTGGGAAATTCGCTTGCGGTTTTAGTCACATGATTTCCTCCAACCAATTAGAAAGCCCTTATAAAACAAAACAGCATCCATTTTATTTTGATGGTTCAAAGCAGATCATAATCGTCTATATCACCGAATTTAAATTGTGCATCCTGAAATGTGAACTAATTAAGACGAGTTTAACTACTCACAAAGTTAATAAAATTATAAAAGAAGCCTCTTTGTTAGAATGAGTGGCTTCTAGATTGCAGGAATATTTAAAAAAAAAAAAAAACAGACGGCATGGGAAGTAAGCAGGAATTCAGGAGACAAGCGGTGAGTTAAATGTCTTAAAATGGTATATTTAAATTCGTAAAGAGAACTGTAGTTCGAAATAACTTTTCATAATGCTTTTCTGAATTGTTAGACTCCATATAAAAGCACAAAATATAAAAAAAACCTTTATTAGAACCATAATTGTAATTTAAATTAATACTTGATAGCTCATTGGTATATAACTATTTCTTCCCATGCCGTCTGTATTCTGCATATTTTTGTATTTTTCTTAGTAAGTTGTCTTTTTCTATTATGATCCAAATCAGAAATAGCCCGAATTAATTCGAATGTTTGGAGATCTACTGTATTTTAATACAAATACATTACTTATCATGATTTGGATATATACAGTGAAACTAATATTTTCATCAGAACATGTGAGGGAATAGAAAAAAAAAGAGTCGATAGTCATGTGCAATCAGAATTTATTGATGTTCTTCCTAAAGGAGTTTCAGTGAGAAAATTATTTTTATTTAATGTTCTTAAACCAGCTTAAAATAACTTCTTTCATTTTTTTCAACAGCTTATGTATATGAAACTATATTTCCACCCCGGAGCTTCTCGATGTCTTATTTATGAATAAACTTTAAAATTTCAGCAGTGATGCTTTAAATTGATTTAATTTTAATGGATGCTACTAATTTTATGAAAAATGCCTGCTTATAAAACGTAATAAAGTTGTTTAAAGTTGCTGTAAGTTTTGGCGCCAATAGAGCATTCGCACATGACGTCACAGGCTTGTGACGTCAGAGGCTTGGATGACAGACAGTATGAAGGAAAACTATAGGATGCACATCGTTTATTTGTTTACTTTTGATGTGAATTTTGAAAAATAAGGATGTTTTATGTTTTTCTCCAAAGTTTACTTTAAAGTAACCTTTATTTACTCTAAAATGGCATCTCTGCATATTATAAGTCATTCAATAATACTACATTTTATATTTAGCAGTGTTCTAATTGCTGAAACCATTTCTGCCAGTGTTCTAATTGCAAGTACCATTCGCAATGCTACTAACATATTTTAAAATTCTTAATTATTTATTAATTATTCAATATTTAGTTTTAGTAGCATATTATAAGTATTTTACAGATGTATCGGACTCTCATATTGTTCTAACAAATGTAAACAAAAACATGTCACCTCGTAATAAGTCTTTTTCTAAATTTAGCTTACCACTAAAACACAAAAACATATGCACTTACCTTCAATAACTATTATTCTTTCGTTCCGGTCTTTAACCGAGCCTAAAGAATCTTTTTAAATGAACTTTTTTTTATAAAAACTAAATGCAGCGCGTATTCTCTATGGGAGCCTAATGTTAAAGAAAAGTTGTCTATCCTCCAAGCCGTCCAAGCCAGCTTGATCACGTGATCGGAGACACGTGATTGAAAATGCTCTATACGATAGTAGGCAAAAGTCAGTGACCTCTAGTGAGCGTAATTAGAAACAAAGCGGGCAAAAAAGCTAGGGAAAAAGATCCTTCAAAATTCGCGACGAGTAAATTCGCTTGCGTATTTTCAAAAAACGCAACCCATGGGAATTGGGCTTTACAGACACGTTTGAGAAAAAGACAAAAACTTTTTAATTTTACAAAACAATCGTTACATTTTATCACTTACTTTTTGTATAAAACTTGTTTTCAACTTGTGGAACATAATTTTTATACTATATTGATGAACATTTTTTTACGTATAAGGGTTTTACATGAATCAATAAGAAAGGTTTTATCATACAGTCCTTTTGTTTTACTTGGAAACATTAAAATATTTAATAATTAGAAAAAAGGCATAATAAAAGTACAAGAAATGAAATTATAACCTGGAGAAGGATATATGAGTACTACATTTAAGGAAAGCCCTCCTACAAAATAAAAGATAAATCTAAATCTATTCTTTCAGCAATCATAAGAATTTGTAAAAAAAACTTCTGACAAAAAGGTTTTCTACTAGCTATTTCTGTATTTTCAAACAAATATTTACTTAAAGATATTTTTTACTTTTGAACACTTTTAATTCATTTCTGTTTCAAAAAATCTAGACAAAATTCTTTCTTAGTTCCCTTACTTTTAACTTAATTATTTTTTGTAGAACATTTGTAATAAAAAACCATCAGTAATTTTACTTTTTTAAGTTTGATGAAGGTAACTGAACAAATATAAAAAAGAAACATAGGTGATAATTAGTTAACTTATGTATCGAAAAGTTATTATTCACAAACATTTACATCAGTCTAGGTCTTCTTCTTTAATGGGTCTTGATGTTTCCAGCTTGGCTCTCTTTTTCTTTTCCCTTTCCTCACATTTTTTTTCTTTAAATCTTCTCGTTCCTCTCTTTTTCTTTTTCTTTCTTCTGCTCGTATCTTCTTGCTTTCTTCAATTTCCTGCTTCTTTTTCATCTTATTTATATAATCATCTTGCCATTGCTTAGACGTCACAGCCCCTGGACCTATTCCAGTGTTGCTGTTGAATTTCCTCTTTAGACCATTGGAACTTGATGGTATCCAGTTTAAACATTTTTTGAATGGGCTTGGAATAGAAGGATGTGTGGTGCTGCTCGAGGTGCTAGGATAGCATTGAAAAGGCAGCCCATTTATCACTGCTTTTACAGGGCTGGACGCTGGGATATCACCTGAATCTGGACCTGCCATGTTACTCGGAGGGGAAGCTATTGGTAAATTAGGATTATTCTCAGCCATTTCAGCATCAACACTAAAGACGTATTTGGGAACGTACTGTTGGGGAGTTGCCAATTCATCTCGGGTTGAAACTTCATTAGACTGAGATGCGATAGTCGAGATGTTCCTCCAAATTTCGTACAGGGATTTATCCTCCAATTTACCATCGTATATTTCATTTTGTTGTTTAAAAGATTCTATCTGTTGTACTGATAGTTGTTCTTCTATTACTTTCAACGTTATTTTGCATTCTTCTGCATTACTCTTCTTTTCTCTGCATAGTCGATCATTACACGCAAAAAAATGGTAGTCTTCAACCAACCGAACCCAGTTCGGTTGATAGTGGTTTAGTTGCCAAAACCAGACCGATCGTTTCCCAAAACCTCACCGGTCTGTTTCGTTCAACCAAACTCATTCTGTCACTTAGTTCGGTCCAGGGAACCCAACTGGTTCGATTAGCACAAACGCATGAGCCACTTGCTATACACTTGCTGTTAGGTTTCGGAGGCGACCACTAGATGGCGCTCCCATTCACTAGATGGCGCTCCTCTTATCCAAGCACAGAGGGGGTCTCGGGGAGCAGGTTTGGACTGGTTGAGATTGGCTTGGGACGTAGTGGAGTGAGTTGGCTTTGGGGTTGGTGCAGATAGAGGTGTGTTTTTGTGGCTTGTATTTTAGTGGCTGTGCTTTGGTGATTGGTTTGGTGAATAGTAATGGAAATTGTGTTGTGAAAGCTAATGTAAATATCTGGCCAAGAATAAACCACTTATATTATTAATGAAAAGTGTCAGTATTCATCTTGAGTGAATTTACAGTGAGCAGTGATTGGATGTCCCTAGATTGAGGTAAGTGGCCAACATTTGTGGTTAATTATATGTTCTGTCTCCATTTGTAGACCCCTTTTTGGTTTCCGCTACGGCACCCCTAACTATCCCCCTTTTTTATTGTGTTCAATTACATAATTGGCGAGCCAGCCAGGATTTCGATCCCTGGAATTCTTTTCGATAGTTAGGGTTAACGTAACACGTGTCGTGGCGATGGAGACGGAGCAGCTTAGGCGCAGGAGTGAACGAAGAAGTTTTAAAGATGCTTTTGATAATCTAGTAAGGGAATTAGTGAAAGATAATCCTGATAGAAGTAGTTTAAGTACAGGTATAGAAAATTTGAAAGATCGTATGGGACGGATTAGGGAGGCTGACGACAAGATATTGGATCTTATGTTAGAGGAGAAGGCAACGGATGAGGATTTAGACAGAGAATGTGATGAAAGTCACGAATTTAGAGCTAAATTTTGTTATATTAAGTTTATGGTGAAGGATATTGTAGAAGGGGAAACGGTGTGCGGTAGTGGTAACACGACTTACCAACTTAACGAGACGAAAGTCGCGTGGACGTGGACAGATAGCGCGGACATTAGGGTTAGGAAAGAGAATTTGCCTACGGCCGCGGGGTTGTTTGAGGGGGATGGCGTTAGGAACATCACTCCTGCGTCTGCGATGTTGGCCACGAGTCTTCACATTAGGGAGGTATCCGTGACGGAGACGGATCTGTGCGGGCTCGAGACGATAGGCCTTCAGGACACAGGGGACGACGCCACTCAAGCAATAGAAAGGAGTGAGGCGTACGAGGAGGCATGCGAGGACGGCCTAACGGACGGAGTGACAGAAGGGGTTTCTCCTCAGGCCCTATTGGTGGGAGAGGCATTTCTGCCGCACCACCCCGTGATGGAGCCGGACATTTTGACAAGGAGAGTTGGGCTAGTTGTCAACGTGTTGGGTGGACCTCCAGAGTCCTCTACCCTGAACGGCTGCCCGAGAGAGGGGCCCGACATCATCGAGAAAGCACCGGCGGTGCGACGGGGGCTCCGAGACGACCACAGAGCAGTCGTAACGGACATTAAACGGGCCTTCCTGCAAATGGCCCTGAAGGATGCTGGCCACCTCCACTGCTTTCTGTGGTGGGAGGAGGGAAAGCCTCGGAAGGAACGGAGCGAAGAGGCCATGGACCTGGAAGATGATGCTGGCCATTTCAACTGCTTTCTGTGGTGGGAGGAAGGGACGCCTCGAAAGAAACTGAACGGAGAGACCATGGAGCTGGAAGATGGAGCGGTGTACTGGGATACGGGCCAAGACACGTACAGAACTGTACTAATTTTGAAATTAGAACACTGTGGAGAGGTGTTCGTGCGAGTGGTGGGAGCACATACCTAATTTTGTGTTTCTTTGTATGAATTTAGTGTATAAGTGAATTAGTGTTTTTCCATTTTATGTTATTGAAATATAAGGTCATTAATGTTTGTGTTATTAGAGATGTTTTATGATATTACTGTAGGGTTTTTGGTCAAGTTAGTTGGGTATAGCAATTTTGTATTTTTTACCAGTTTTCATATTGCCATGTTGGAATGTTTGTATTGTGCCATTTTGAAATGTTTGTATTTTGCCAATGTGGAATGTGTATTTTGCCATTTTTGGAATGTTCGTATTTTGCCATTTTGGAATTTGTATTGTTTCATTTTGGAATATGGGTAGTTTGCAATTTTGGAATATGAGTAGTTTGGAATATTTGGGAAGGGCAAATTCGTGATTGTAGCTTTTCCATGACTTTGTGTTATAATGTGTTTTTTGTCAAGTCTATGATAGTGTGTGTAGATTAGGGTTTAATTTGTCCCTTGGTCCTCAAATTAAAGGTGGGAGGATGTTAGGTTTCGGAGGCGACCACTAGATGGCGCTCCCATTCACTAGATGGCGCTCCTCTTATCCAAGCACAGAGGGGGTCTCGGGGAGCAGGTTTGGACTGGTTGAGATTGGCTTGGGACGTAGTGGAGTGAGTTGGCTTTGGGGTTGGTGCAGATAGAGGTGTGTTTTTGTGGCTTGTATTTTAGTGGCTGTGCTTTGGTGATTGGTTTGGTGAATAGTAATGGAAATTGTGTTGTGAAAGCTAATGTAAATATCTGGCCAAGAATAAACCACTTATATTATTAATGAAAAGTGTCAGTATTCATCTTGAGTGAATTTACAGTGAGCAGTGATTGGATGTCCCTAGATTGAGGTAAGTGGCCAACATTTGTGGTTAATTATATGTTCTGTCTCCATTTGTAGACCCCTTTTTGGTTTCCGCTACGGCACCCCTAACTATCCCCCTTTTTTATTGTGTTCAATTACACTTGCTAAACACGCTTAAAATCACACATTTAACAAAAAGGGGCAAATATTTAATAATTTTGAGTGCAATTCATTAAACATTTGTACAACAACTTTATTATCAAAATAAGTGTAGGTTTTTTACGATGCGAAAAAAAAAAAGAAATTACTTCCATCGAAACGAACGAACTATATACCGTTGTGAAATCAAAATTATTCTACCGCGTAAGAATACAAAGTTTGGGTTCCTCGGCCGGCGGAAAAAATGGATGATATCATGATATGAGTTGAACATGGAAGTAAGTTATGTTCATTTTCAATTCTTATTTTTAGTGTTCTTTAAAATTACGGCGTTACAGTCGCCATAATTAATCGGTTTTTATTTGTATGCTTTGAATTGTTTTTACAGTTCTAATACTTCTAAACTATATTTATTAACTAAAACTATATTTTCATGTGTATATCTTAACCCTACATACAGCGATCGCGTGTGTCTGAGACTCCGTCGAACATATTTTTGTGTTATGAATGCATATAATTCTTAATAAGTATGTTAAAATTTATTATTATTAAGAAAGAAACCTTATAATAGTTTTCAGCCTTTACTAGTGATAGTGTAGCGTCAAGTATAATTTTATTGGGAACCCAAACCTCTTGTGTTAGCATGAGTTTGGGTTTATGATTGACAAATGTTTATGTGCTCAAACAAATTTTACTTCCATTAAGACAGGCAATTGTTACATTTGTAAGATTTATGGGACATTTTCTCAGTTTTGAATTCAGACAAACTGTAGAAGATTATTGTCAGCTAATACATGAAGTGTTTACATTTTACATTCATAACATTCTGTCTAATTTAACACAGTTTTGATGATTTGTATGAATGTGTAATTGTGATTAGTACAACAGTAATCTCCTTTCCTGTGAACTTATTTCTTTATTTGCTTAAACTGCATGTGTAAAAACACTACTTCAAACGGTGAGATGCTGCTATACACCAGCGCCGGGTTAATCTGGTTCACAGAAATAACTTAATGCACCCATAATTTATTCTTAGGATTCTAAGTTGTGTTTTAGGTTAATAATCCACAAATTACAGGATAATTTATTTGTAAATATTACAATTGAGGTAATGGGAACATATTTTATGTAGGTTTTCCATGGCGATAATTCCAAAGAAAACTGGTGACCAGTGAATGGCTGTTGCTATAGTTCTAGTCGCTGAAGTCTTTAGGCAGTTTGTTTCCCGCCAAGAACTATCCCACTTCCCTACCCTCTCCTTGAAGAAGTTTTAGGAGTCGAGGCTTAATATTGTGGTGCCTCACAGTGGATCAGCATAGTATTGTTTTAGTGTCTTTTGTTAACTTGTGGCATCACCACCTTTCCTCGTGTATAAAAGCTCGGCATCATTATTGCCAAGGCACTCCGTTACGCCAGCCTCCAGAGCATTCATTTTTTATAAAGGATTTTTAACTAATAAACTTGTTGTTTTAACTTTTGGCTTTTCACTCAATTGAACACGCACTAGCGTTTAGCCTTTATGATCACCCTCCTTTATAACTGGTGACCCGGATGTGATATTTAATAATCAAAATTTTGGTATTCAAAATTTGGTTTGATTTTGAATGCTCTGGAGGCTGGCGTAACGGAGTGCCTTGGCAATAATGATGCCGAGCTTTTATACACGAGAAAAGGTGGTGTTGCCACAAGTTAACAAAAGACGCTAAAACAATACAATGCTGATCCACCGTGCGGCACCACAGCACTCCCCCACCATACCAACATACTCCCTGAGGCTGGGAAGGCTCGAGAAGAACGATAATATCTTATCTCCAATGGAATGCTTATTTTAAGTAGCCAAGCTAGCTACCCTGATTTCCTGCTCCCCTACTTGAACTTGGATTTCCCCGTTACAAACGGCCTAGCAAAGAAAGACCAACTTTAGAGCACAGTCGCTAAATTGCCAACTTTTCTAGTTAACAGTTGCCGTGGAGGACCTATATCAAATTTGTTACAGATAATGATTAATTGAACTATTATTTCACTTTTTTTTAACTATCAATAAGTTCCAAATTGGTTTCTGTTGACCTTTTATATTTTTGTAGGTGTTCTGTCCTTTTGGTGTTATTGCATAAGGAGAGTAGACTGAAGTTTCACTGGGTCGACATTGACGCTGTTTTTAAACAGCGAGTTTTACCTTCTTGAGGACTTTTGGAAGTAAGTAATGTTCATTTTCAATTCTTATTGTTTAGTTTAATAATATTAGTGTTCTTTAACAGTAGGGGAGACCGGGGCAGGGTGGACCACTTTTGAAATATTTGACTCTTAAGGGGCAAAATAATTATTTTTTCAATTAGATAATATGCATACATATTAACCATGTATTCAGGTTTATAAAACATCCACTGAAAAGTAAAAGTAATGCTTACTTTTTTTATAAAATTTTTTAAATGAAAAGTGACAAAGTGGTCCATTGTACCCCGGTACCGGGGTACAATGGACCACAGTAGGACAGGGCACAATGGACCATTATGACTTTTTTTGCAATAAATGAAGTAAATACATTTTTTAATAATACAAAACATATAGTAAATGATAATCTGGTTTATTCTGATTATTTAATTTATTCTGGTTACATAATTTATTTAAACATATTACCCTAATTTTAACGGATGTTAAACCCAGCAAATGAAAATCCGAAGGATTTTTGTGACTGATAGCCTACTGTTCTCTTTTGGGTCTGGTAGACGCATAATGATATCTTCCAACATTAATATGATATTCATCAACATTCTCAGGGAAAACAAAAACATTTTGGTTAGGTTTAAGCAACCAATCAATAATAAACACTCAATAAGGACAGTAAAAATGTCCTTATTCAAATATAGTAATAGTTAGTAAATAAATAAAAATATTAGTAGAATTAATTGCAACCACATTATCTTACAAATATTCACTTTGTGATTATATTTATTTTTTAAATATGAAATGGGATTAAATTTATGACAAGACTCAGTTCAGTAAAGAAAAACAGTTCAGCACCTAACTTTCTGAAGCCCTTACATTTAAATGAAATTAAGCGTAAAACCAATGGAAAATGTTATAGAATGAATAATTAGTTATTATGCAAGTAAAAAAGTAAATTCTTAATTCCACTAATTTTGTTCACTTAAAAATGAATGCATAACTAAGTGGTCCATTGTACCCCGCACCTAAGTGGTCCATTGTACCCCGCTTAGAAATTTAGCAAATATAATTCTTAAAAATATATAAAATGTAAATATAACCTTTTAACTTAAATTGAATATAATAGTATAGTATCTTATCTTTTGATTGGAGCTCAGCAAAGTTTTTCAAATCCAAAATTTTCAGTGAAAAAACGCAGTTAACTTTGAAGGGAAAAAGTTACTTTTGCATACCTTAAATAGACTATCAGGAATAAAATGACTAATTAGTCAAATAAAAACATGAATTCTGGTTTATTTTAACTGCTTTAGGGTGGCCGTCTAAATGACAAAATTTGAAACACATATACATAAAATAAATATAAAAAACAGGGGGTGGTCCACTGTGCCCCGTGGTCCATTGTACCCCGGTCTCCCCTACAGTAAATTTTATCTTAAAAGCATATTTATATAAATCTCATTATTCATCTCATGATAGACAACCCTATGTGCATTCATTACAAGTTTGTATATTTATTTAGTATTCCATTTCCAATAGATGTATTTCAATTTAGTTTTTTGGTAATCAAGCCGTTTCTGCCTTATAGAATCTTTGTAATAACTGTCACTGTTTTTGTGAATTGTGAAAAATCCATTATTAGGTATTCACCATTTATCTCCCACTAATTTAAGGCTTAGCACATTAAATACAATTTCTGTTTGCTTTTGTCATGGTAAATGGAATTTCTTCTATTGCGTTATTCCCTTAGGTTAAACTTCTTTCTAAAATTGGTTAACCCTAAAATTTTTGATATTTGGTTGACTTAATAGTAAAATATTTGCTGGTAAAATCCTAGTATATAAATACATCAATGAATCATCACTTCCACTTTCATTTATAAATGAAAGGGGAAGCGCAGTTTCATTTGCATTGCTAAAACCTTAAATTCAGCTCATTGGGTTGTTTTTTTATTATTTTCAACACTTAAATCTTGAAGAGCAAAGATGAAATATGAATAATTTATTACTTACTTTTTATTAATTCAATTGTGTAATAATTACCTGAATAAGTTTTGGAGCGGTATCAAAAGTAAAGTTTTGGTGTCGGACGTGAATCGTGCAAATTACAAATTATTTGACATTTGTGGACATTTCCACTTTTTTATTTGTCTATTTTTTTTACTTAGCAATAACAATTTTCTGTTATATTTTTCAACTTTATTTGTAGCGATCAACATTTTTAAAAAGGAGTTTCTTCGCACTGCTGGAATAAGAGTCCTCCATTTGGTCGCCAAGTTGGCGGTATATCACAATTAATTGTAGTGTTAGTGTATAGCACGGCACCCACCCTTTTGGCCCTACATACCTACTTAACCTTTTGCCTTAAGTAACATGAGGGGCCCCTTAGAAATAATTATGAACCAACCTCCCATTAAAAAAAGAAAACTAAAGCGTCCTCGACTGGTTAACTTACATAAATTTTTCTTGGGCCCCTCCTGAATTCAAACATATGGGCGTCCATGGTTCAGGACTTTTATCCCAGCTGATCCAGGTGTTTTTTAGCATATAATTAATTGCAAAATTATCTACATTGGATTAATTAGTTATTAATGAGATGTTTTGTATTTTTAAAGGTCTGTTCAAGGATTCCGCCTGATGTTATCCAGTACCTGCTGCAGGTGATCATGCCGGGTTCCAAGGCAGCGAGTCTTCTGGAGACCTTTCTGCCCATCTCACAGCTGAAAGCCTGTTTGGACGAGATGATCGCTCTCGCCTGCAGCGGGATAGGGCTAAAGGCGCCACCGCTGACATCCCCTTACCACAAGGAACTGCCACCTGACCTCCCATCGGCTCTCAGGTGCGTGAGAGGAGGATGCCCCCCCACACTAACTCTCAGTGAAAACTAACTCTCGGTGAAGGAGCTCCCCTCACCACAAGGAACTGCCACCTGACCTCCCATCGGCTCTCAGGTGCGTGAGAGGAGGATGCCCCCCACACTAACTCTCAGTGAAAACTAACTCTCGGTGAAGGAGCTTAGAAAGCAATGGAATCACCGATCCTATTGAAGTGCGTGAAGTGAAGTGCCTCAGTTGCCAGATGCAAACATTGACAGAAAACTTTACACCTGTCAAATAATCAATCAAGTCAAATTTTATTGATTTCTCTTTTTTTGCATTTTCTATTAATTGCTTATGCAAAGTACTGAATAATTTATTCGAAGAAAAAATATATTGAAATATTCCTATTTAATTCCTGATGTGTATTTCCTTTTCATTTTAGCTAATTGTGGAGCAGGTCTGAAACTAAGCTTTTGGTCTTTTAAAAATTTCAATAATTGTGTTTAATGTCTTTAAAAATAAATAAAAATGGTACATAAATTTAAAATTTTAAAATATATGAATATTTTGATAATTTCTGTTGTGAATATAAGATTTCACCTGGCTATGTTACCTTTATATTTTTAACAAACATTTGGAGGTAGTTTTGGAGTGTACTAAAGAACATCATTAGTCAGGGAAAATTAATGTATTGGTCAGTGAATTTTGAAGTTGATAATAACTAGCCACCCTGCCTACATAAAGCAGTAGATATTTGTTTTAAGTTATCCTATGTGTTAAGTTTACAGCCATATTCAAAAGGCATCAGCGTCGGTGTTAAACCTTGGTCAAAGCAGGATTCCACCATTCAGATACAGCGAAAATCTAATATATCTTTCTTTAGCTCCTGGTTAACCCCGACGCTGATGGCTGTGAATATAGCTGTTAGAGTTTACCCCCTTATGCAAAAATATGTGGCACTTTTTCAGTGAAATTTTTTTAAAGCGCGAGTTTTTTTCAGAAGGTGCCATCCTTTCTCAAAGAATTCAAAAATTGACTCCAGTCACCATGTTTGCCCACATCTCCGACAGAATCATGCTTAAGTGTTGTCATCATTTGAGCTGTGGGTAAATATGGCGGCTGGAGGACTCTTATCGAAGCTGTGCCTTGACTTTGTTTAATTTATTTTTAACCTTTATTGTTTAAATTTTCAGAATGATCCTTATAAATTCCTTTAATTCATGATTTTTATTGTAAAATTTAGTATGAACCCCTCCCCTAAATTTTTGGAGGATTGGGAAAACATTTTGAGGTTATTTCCAAATCTATATAATCAATTCTCTTGCATAACTCTGAATTTGTCTGTGTTACTTTACTACTTATGGCAGGGATTGGTTCGTTTTTGCTGCCACTGTTTAATTTGCTGTAATTGTGCTGACTATATAAATTGATTATGAAAGTTGTGTGTATGTAGTAGGAAATTGTTATTTTGTACGTATAAAATAATATTTGAATTGGTAGTTTTAGAAACCACTTTAATATAGGTAGAGACATAGCCTAGTTATATTTAGATGCAAAGGTTACTGTATGATTATCCAGTTAATTTTTCCAGAAAATTTAAAAAAAAAATAAAATAACTTTTTATCAAAAAACCTGTTTGGTTGATTTGTTTGTAATTAAACATGAAGGTTGATTCTGAGGTAATACATCCAAGTTCAATTCCATTATCTGTCCTGTTATATTTCCCCAAGTGGTAAAAATCTGGAAGTGGGTTCGGGTTGGTGCTTTTTAGACGACACTCATTTCTTGCCAAAAAAATCACTATGGATGCTTGGCGATTGGAACCCACTTCTACATTTAAGCCCCCCAAGCTATTTCAGATGCTTAAATTCAGAAATAATATTAAAACTACCAAACAATTGAAATATAGTTATATCAATGATAGCAATTAGGTGATACATGGCATCCCAAAATATTTGAATAATCTTTGATTGCACAGATAACAGAATTGAACTGATTTTCCCAGATTTAAAAGTTGTAAATATTACTATCAAAACATTCTTCAGGATAAAAATCAGGATTAAAGATGTATAATGATACGAAAGAATATGCAAGGTAAGTACCTACAAGCGTTTTCATAATAGGTTGAAAGTTTTGTTTTTATGATTCACCAAACCAACATCATTACCTTTCTTTGAAGGAATGATTAAGCTGATGTTTTATTTAGTAGATTTCCTTTAAAAGGCTATTTTTAAACTATTACTATCTTCGAAATTGCGAAGTTACTTGAGTTTTTTACAGTGCTAATAATCATGAAAGGCTAAAAATAGTAAACAAAACATGACATGAAAGAAACCGGAAAACTTCTTTGACATTTTTGAGTAAGTTTAGTTGTGTCATGGTTAAGTAAGTATCAAATGTTATTTCTAGAATAATTATTCAAATTTAAAAATACTATCCTGTATAAAGGAAATCCTTATTCCGATTGTGACAAACTTATTATTTCGTTTACGACAACCGTACTAACACCGTTTGCGCCAACCCGGCAGTCGGGTTCCCTCAATCAAACTTGAGGAACTTAGGTTCGAATGGTACAACCGATCAGTCCGATTCTCCTAACCCGACCTCTCCCAATCGAACCGGTTTGGTCACAGCAAACGGAGAGTTCCTTCAGTCCTATAGCAACTGAACAGTCGGGTTGGGGGAACCGGATTTCTGGTTGTGGGAGCAGAACTGTTTTTTGCGTGTATTTTCAGATGTGTTTTCTAAAGAGTTTAAAACTTCGAGCTCGTTCCAAGGACACAGACCGCATTTCCTAAATCCATTGGAAACTGTACCTGGCGTAAGCATATCCATTGCTTTTTTCAACAATGTTGCAAAATCTTTTTTCTTTAGTACAGGATCTTCTGAATGATCAACCCTCCATTGATGCACGACATTTTTCCATTTTGACTTCAGCGACCGGAAAACCGACACATCCATAGGTTGCATTATGTGGGTTGCCTTTGGATGCAGTGCTATTAGAATTATTTGATTTTCCTCGCAAAAACGACTTGTCTGCCAGGTTATGTGGGATGTATGTCCATCAACGAACATAATGATTGGTAATGTGATGTTTTCCCTTAACACCCAAGGGTTCTCTCACCATACGTTCTCTAAATATTTATAGAAAATCTGACTCGTCATCCAGCCAGAGTCGGATTTCCTCAACCCCCACTCATCTGGTACACTCTTACCAACATCATCAGGAATCCTTTTATATTTAAAGACAATAAGAGGGGGAGCTAATTGCCCCGCAGCACTCCCAGTTACCAAAACGGTCAAACATTCCTTATCATTTGAATTAACAACCTGATAAACGTTTTTCTCCCTTTGATTGCCAAGACCCTATTTCCTTTAGGATTAAGGAAGAAAGCACTCTCATCCCAATTGAAAACGCGATGTGGGTTATCCAAAATTTTATCATAATTACAATTCTCTAGATAAAGGTGAATTTCATTAAACCAATTTTCTATGCTCTCTTTCGTGATGCTTGCTCGTGATACGGTGAGATTTTCACTAAGTCTTGATGTTATGCTGGGGTTCCGTTTCATGAAAGAATTGAACCATGATCTTCCTGGCCTACCTTCCGTGAAATTATTTTCTCTATTCATAGCCTTCATCAACTCCTGAACACTGTCCAGAAGTTGATCTTTTCTAACTGGGAATCCTCCTTTTGCCATAGCTTTAATCCAAGTTACAAGGATGTTTTCCTCGTCCTTTGAAAGAATTGAGGGTGGTCCCATTCTTCGGCATGCAGGATATTTACCTCTATTTTTGTTGGAGAGTGTTATTCGAGGAACTCCATGATGCTTAGCCGCAGCTCGGACTGACATACCGTTCGAGACATCCTGAAGTGCATCTTGCATTTGCTTATCAGAATATTTTAAACGTTTTTTTAGACTCCATATTTACTGAAAAAATATGTAAATTTATTTTAGCGATTTAATGTTTGTACATTTTTTTCTAAAATTAAGAGCTTAATTAATTATCAGATAAATTTATTCAAAATATTTTATAGAACTAAAAAGATTACCAAAAAATTTTAATAAATTGAATGCTAATGTTTTTAAAAGAAGACCCACATAGAACAGTAGTTCTCTGTGACATCTAAAAATATCATAAAGGAGTTCTTTTAAAGACTTAAATATAGCCTATGTTGTTTCTTTATTCTTTTACTTATATGAACCATATTTGGTGCTAATGGAAGAAAACTGGGGATTTTTTTAAAGACAAACATACACATAAAATTGTACACTATACACCCACAGAGTTCTATTATACAATATGAATAAAGAATTACATATTTAAAAGGTATGAATAGCATTAAAATAATATTCTTGTTCTTAAGAACATTAAAAATATTCTAATGAAAATAATTTTATAACAAATTTATTGCATAGGGGAGACTGGGGACAATTGTAACAAAATTTACAAATTGATCTCCAGCCAAGCCATTTTTTATGTTAGAGTTATGAAAATTGGTATGAACAAAGGTTGAAACATCCAAATTACAATTGCGTTATGAAAATTGTCCTGTGAACATGCATTACAATATAGTAAATAAAAAATATGCCAAAGAATATTGTTACAATCGACCCTTAAAGTGGGGTCGATTGTAACACATATAAGGATTAATTGTAACACTATACATTTTCATAAGAAATACGGAAAATTATACAAATTTATTAACAATATATTTTGTACGAAACACACTGAACCCATTTTTCACTGGGGGCGATTGTTTTTGAAATTGTCCATGGAAACAACACACAAATATTCATCGTCTGATGAGGTTTCACAGTCTGAATATTTAAATTTCTTTTTTGTGTAGACTTCTTCTCTTTTACACTGGCTTTATAGGTGCAGATGGGGCTCTTTCTCCTTGAGTTTCCTTTTTTATAGTTGAATTGTGATTTTGTACCACTTTTGGTGTTGGCTGAACAGCCTGTGGTGAGCATTTTGATATTTGTGGTGATGACAGTGAATTTGGTTCTCTTTTATTAAAAGATTGTGTAGGTGATACAGGTGATTGCTGGTGACAATTTATAAATTAATTAGCACTGATAACTTATAAATTAATTATAACCCACTTTAGGGTTTTCATTTTTTCTGACAGAATCTGCATAACGGCCCATAACAAATACCGTGCTCACAAACACTTCTCACTGACTTTCCAGACTCCCAAACCTCAGCAGCCGCTGCCTCCATTCTTTCCTGACTAATCTGACCCCTTTTAGTTGTCCTTGTACGAGATCTCGGCATCCAAAAGTCAATTTTCACATGTTACAATCGTCCCCGAATTAGTGTTATATTTGACCCCATGTGTCCATTTTTAATTCAACCCTCGTTTTCAAATAAACTAAAAACAATATTAACTTAAAACTAAACAGAATATAACTATGATAAATGTAGGTTCATTTTGTAAAAAAAGTTATTTTGTTCTACATACCTGTAGTGCAGGAGAAAGAATTTAACTCAAAAGTAAAAATTTACTTTTATGCTCGAAAAACACTCTTTTCTCAAGTACACTGCTATACCTCAACTGCCAGTCTTGGCACTCTCGGACATTATTTGTTTACAAGCCCTGCACACACTGTTATCATTGTAGCAGCTTGGCATCTACACTTTTCTAGGAATTCGAAGTGTTACAATTGCCCCGTGTTACTATTGTCCCCAGTCTCCCCTACCTTTTATCGAGTAAAAAGAAAAATTATCCGTCCATAATCATACTGACTTGGTAAAATAAACAATGGTAAAAAAATAATGTAAGAACAAGTTATCAAAAGATCAAACGATAATTAAATGTAAAAACAAAATTAAAAATTAATCATAAAAAGAACAAGAACAAAAGTAAATTAAAACACATAATTAAGAACAGAACCTATGCAATTTGCAAAATTGACCTAAATCTATCATTAAATTAAATTTCCCTCTAGGTATATTTAATTCATGAAATTTTTATTTTTATTAATTAATAAATTACTAAAACTTTAATTAAATAACTTAATAAAGCATAAATAGCTAGAAAGCAAACAGGGATAAACACAAAGTCCTAGTGTCAGACACCCTTAGGACCAGTTACAGACACCCATGTCTGATACTGGTCTACGTTAAAATATCCATTGACCCAATTACAGACATGGGTGTCTGTAACTGGTATATTAACGTTTTTTTGGTATGAGTAACAGACACCCCCTAAAATCCTTCAGAATGAGACTTTAAAAACAAATCAAAAACAAAAATAGGATTGCCAAGACCAAAAAATGCAAATGTAGAAATTTTTCCCAGAAAAAACAGTTATATAAGTAGAAATTGCAGAAAATTAAAAATTGAACCTTATCAAAACAGCTAAGCGACCACCATGAATCACGCCGATCCGCTACAAACTTTTTTAAAATTGTATTCTAACTATTTTAAAACTGTTTTTTACGAACTTTTTCTGCATGGTCATGAGTAAAACCTTTATCCCTTGAGGCTGAAAAAAAATTTGATCGCTAGCACCACTAGAAGGCTTATTATTCAAATTTAAAAGCAAGACTGTCTGTAACTGGGTACCCTGTCTGTAACTGGTGCTTCTACTATCCCTATGTATTGTTTAAAAATTAAAACAAAATTACTTAATAGACAAATTTGTCGTTATTACATTTTAATTTCTTTTAGTTAAAGATTGAAGGAAAAATTTGTACCTTTGAATTAAAAATTAATGTGAGATTGTTATTGGCCCTCTGCTCTCCAACCCGGTTAGCAGATTTTACAGGATCCCTCTCCTATTTCGAAATGCCGTAAGTACCAAGAATAATAACCCCAAGTGTTTCAGAATTCTATTGCAGTGCTTCTCTGTATGGAGTAATTAATGTGGTAATAAAATTAAAAAAAAAAAAAGGTTGACGACGACGCAAAAGATGTTTCATTGAGTGAATACTGCCAAGCTCCTCCTCTCCGGAATCTCATTTTCGTTTGCCTACCGAGTCTCCGCCTACCGACCAATCACAATGAGGATGGTCTTGGAATAATAAGATTAAACAGAATTTCAAACAAAAGCTCATATAAAGTGCTTAGTAAATAGATAATCACAAGTTTTCGAATCTGATAATTCTTATTATTCTCATTTGAAAAGTAATTTCTACCCTGAAAAATTGTATGTTAAGCACTTTTTTTCTGCATAAGGGATGCTTGTTCTTTCAATTGGAAGTTAAGTGGCTGAAATGTAGTTAGAATCACAATAGAAAACACGATTTTGTTACTCTTTGACCGAAAAAGTTTATTTGAAGCGCGCGTTTATTAGGTATTTTCGCGTTTGCACCAAGGCACTTGTGAGGCAAAATTTTTCCTTTAAATGGTTTAATGTCGCATATTTATATTAGAGTGAACATTTAATAACAAATTTAAAACCATTTTTCCTCAAAAAAGCATTTTTTTAAAGCTCTTTTAACATGCTTCTCCTAGTAAAGTATTAATCTGCCTTTGAGTTTATTTAAAATCAATTTAAAGTGGTTTAATTGCTCTTTTAATGCTTTAATAGTGTTGTGGCATTGCTTTTCTTTCAAAAAAGGTTTCAACTATTCATTTTGAACAATAATTTACCGAGTTATGGGAAGTTTTCGATGAGTAGTCGCATCAAGCATGGCCGCCATTATAAAAACTTTCCAACTTTAAAGTCTCATATCTCGGTGAATAATCAAGGTAAAGCTTTGAAGTTTTGGATTTATTATACCTTACTAATAGCTTAATATCCGGAAAAAAGTTTCATGATACCAACTTATGTTTAACATTGTTTTTTTAAAGATTTTAAATTTTAAAATTTAGTTTTTTTAAAGAAAAAACGTATCAAATAGCATCTTTATGATATTTTTGACTTTATATTTGTAATCTACGACCTCGAATTGTATAGAAACGCTACCTCACATGTTGAAAAGTGTGATAGTTAAGGAGTAAAACGCGATTTTAAAAATTTCACAAAAAGTTAAATATTTTAAATTCTAAGGGAAGTTGAGGCGGGCTCCTGATCGAAATCTCATTCCTATGGTCCCTGTAATCAGTGTACCAAGTGTCATCCCATCATCAAAAAGTGCAGTATTTCAACTTGTACCGCTAGGACGGTCTGCCTGGATCTTCCTTCCTCCTTCCTTCCTCTTTTTCGCCTTCCTTCAGGTGCCCAGGTCAAAGCAACTCTCGTTGGGTCTGTTGAAGACATTCTTAAGAGGTGACCAATCCAGGTCCATCTGCGTTTCTTTATTGTTGATGTTATTGGTTCAAAAGTAGTTCTCTTGTAAAGTTCTACATTTGTAATTTTATCTGGCCAGTAGATTTTTAGAATTTTTCTTAGACATTTGGTTTGAAAACTGTCTAACTTGTTTTCCTGTAGTTTTGTTAACTTCCAAGATTCCCTGCCATATAGTAAAACTGATATTATGGTTGCTTTAAATATTTGTAATTTAAGGTTTGTCTTTATATTTGTGCTTTTCCATATTTTCTGCAATTTCCTGTAGGCATTCTGCGCCTTCTTTATTCTTGTTATTATGTCTTCATCTGTTCCCCCTTCTATAGTTACATTCGCTCCAAGGTAGGTAAAAGTCTTGGTTTCTTCAATACTTCTTCCATTTATGAAAATATTATCTTTTTTTATTACTGTTAATTTTGAGTAGCTTAGTTTCCTTTTCATTTATGTGAAGCCCGACCTGTTTTGCTGTTTCTTCCAATCTGGTGGTCTTTAACTTCATATCTTCTATTCTGGATGTTAAAAGTACAATATCATCAGCATAGTCAAGGTCTTCAAGGCAATCGGTGACGTTCCATCTTATACCGGTTCTTTGATCTTTTAAGGTGTGTCGCATTGTCCAATCTATTACAATGTTAAACAGCATTCCCGACATCACACATCCTTGTTTGACTCCAGTTTGAATATCAAAATTCGTCGTGTATGTTCCATCCACTAGGACTTTCCCATTTGCCCTCGTAGAGATTTCTAATTATGTTGACAATTTTTTCTGGGAAACCACATATCTTTAGGATTTTCCATAGGCATACTCTATCTATGCTATCAAAGGCCTTTGCGAAGTCGATAAAGTTTAGGTACAAAGTTGAATTTAATTCAACACTCTGTTCAATGATGTTTCTAAGAATGAAAATCTGGTTCATTGTTCCTCTTCAACCCCTGAAACCAGCCTGTTCAATTCTGAGTCTTTTATCAATACTGTATTTTATCCTGTTCATTAAAATTCTTGTGAATATTTTATATCCCAGCAAAAAAAATCAGCAAAAAAACTTCATAAAAAAATGCAGGTTTTCTGCAGGTATTTCGGACAAAATTTTCAGCACGAAACCTGCATAAATTTTACCTGCAGAAAACCTGCAGTTAAATTTGTCCGAAATACCTTCAGAAAACCTGCAGTTTTTATGCTGATTTTTTGCCTGCAGAAAAACTGCAGGGAAGCTTGTCCGAAATACCTTCAGAAAACCTGCAGTTTTTATGCTGATTTTTTTGCCTGCAGAAAAACTGCAGGGAAGCTTATCCGAAATACCTTCAGAAAACCTGCATTCTTTATGAAGTTTTTATGCTGAATTTTAATGCCAAAAACATTTTAAACCCTGAATGCATAAAAGATATTATTAGTCATGTTGTGACTAAGTACAGCTGCGGTGTTGCAGAAGTTCGTTCTGCGATACGACAAAAACTAAACACGTGTCACAAGAGCTGTAGCAAATAAAATATGTCAAATTTCTATTGTGCTTTAATTTTTGAATTTGGGAAGGAATTTTTTCAAACCAATATTTTAAATTTTACTTTTGAATGTGCCTTTTTTCCAGAAACATACCCTATTGGAAAAAAAATTTCCGGTATAAAAAAAATTAAACCGGGTTATGAAACACCGGAACTAGTATGATACTAGAACCAGTATGATACTGGTTCTAGTATCATACTGGTTCTAGTATCATACTAGTTCCGGTGTTTCATAACCCGGTATCATACTGGTTCTAGTATATACTAGTTCTAGTATCATACTGGTTCTAGTATCATACTAGTTCTAGTATCATACTAGTTCTAGTATCATACTAGTTCTAGTATCATACTAGTTCCGGTGTTTCATAACACGGTATCATACTGGTTCTAGTATATACTAGTTCCGTTATCATACCGGGTATGGTAACAGAACCAGTATATACTAGAACCAGTATGATGCCGGAACCAGTATCATACAAGAACCTGTGTTTCAAAAATTGCTTCTACAAACCAAAAGAGTACAAGAATACACAATACAAAAAAGTACAAGAATACAGTCATATGGTATGTACATTTATGGGACACAGGTTTATACAAGAAAACAATACTAAATCAACAGAAACATCAGACTAAATTGTAATTAAAACTACGCACAATCACAATATGTGAGGCGGAAAGCGAAAAGGGACCTCTTGTCGGCAAAGTTGATTTCGAGAAAAAGATAAAAAAACCAGAAGAAGGTCAAAACTATCGAAGATGATGACAGTTTTAGTCTTCCAGAGACTTCAAGGGGGCGAAGGGTGCAGTGTCCCAATCACTGTGACCACAAGGATATGGTGTCCCTGACACCGAAAGCAAAGGGTGGTATCCCAGATACACCTGAGGGGCTAGAGGAGATACGGTTGTCCCAGACGAATTCATCCCTTTAACAAATGTGGGTATCCTCGAGCCTGGTTCCTTCGAGCATTGTACCCCCAGGTGATGGTGATGGTGTTGCAGTACTCTCGTTCACATACTAGGGTCGAACCGCATTTAACCTGAAACAAAACACAAATGTGTAAATTAATAAGTCACAAGATATTTGCCAAATACATCTAAAGTATATAAAGTGCAAAATTTACAAGGGTTATTGCAGCTAGAATAAAAAAGATTTTAAAAAATGTCATTCATTTTATTGTCAAGAAAATATACAACCAAGATGCTGGATTATTACATATTCTGAAATTAATATGATAATTTAATTTAAATAAGGAAGTGTTTTGGACCTTTTGGCCTTGGTAGTTGGATTAAAAAAAGAAAACGAGGGATGTTTCTAAGCCTCATAAGATAGTGCAGAAATTCACAGGGCTCCAATTATGATAAGGAAGAACAGGGTCAAGATTTGAAAATTATCAAGGCAAATAAGGAAAAGGAATTGCAATGCAAAAAATATATATTAAATCTGCTATACCACGTTAGACTGCAGCATCGTCCAAAAATTGTGATTGCTCTTCAAATCAGCAACAATGTTGAGCTATGTTGGAAATAGTTGGATTCTATATGCCTCATTCCAGTTGTTTAAATTATTACCAATAAATTAAGAACAGGTTTGATAAAAACGGTTAAAATGTTAATAAACCATTGCTTGTGAGCTTGGAACAATAATGAATTACAGAAACAATCAGATTAAAGAGATGGCAACAGAGGGTTAGCTGAATATTGCCAATGTTTATAGAATTGGCCACTTCTCATACCCTTCATTACAAGTTTAAATACAATGTCACTTTAGCCACTTGTTTTCAACCCACAAATGTGATATCACCATCAATGTGTACCATTAATCTCAAAAACTTAGTTTTGCCTCTTCTCCTATAGAAAAAGTACCCTTTAATTATAAAATTAAGCCTAATGAATGTATTATTACATTGAAACCAAAATGACAATTATATGAAAGAAAACTATATTATTACTAGTGCGAAACCCAAACTCGCAGGATGCCCCCATATTAGATTCTTTTAATTTTTTTATGGAAAGGTTTTCTGTATAAAGAGGTTAAACCTACTTGCAACAAAGTTCTATCTGTTTGTACTGCTATCCGCAGACACAGCATCAATAGAGACTTCAATATCATTTCCCACTGAAAGATGCCAGGCAGACCTGAAATAATCAAGAGAAACATCAGCGATGATACTTGAAGTTGAATGCAAAGGAACACAGATGTATGATCAAGTGTAAAGGAATAGGCTGATGACACTGTAAAATTGTGTTAGAAATTGCACTTAAAAGTTGAAAGCGTTATTTCCTGAAAACATTTCACCTTAATTCTTTAAAGTCGAAATGTACTTAAAAGAAACACTATCAAAATATATAATTGTGCGTAATTTAAATGCTAACAAAGAACTTAAAATTTATTAGTATAGTTTGGACACGGCTTACTAGATGCTATACAGGCTAGCCGAGTTTTGAACAATGAAAACCATTTGACAACTTTTCCCGATTTCCCGCTTGGATCGCCACAAGTCCTACCTATATCACCCACCGCCTTCAACACTGTGGATATGCTTTGCCAGTTTGTCAAGTATTGCCATTTGGATTTTTAATGATTTCCATACTCGGCTAGCCTGTATAGTATCTAGTAAGCCATGGTTTGGAAATAATATTTGTTAAACCTTATTTGTCGTGTTTTGGGGAAGTTAGAATGTCTAACTTTGAATCTATTAATTTCTATGATGAAACAATGGGAGGGATACTTGAGGGAGTACCACCTAGGTCGTTAGACCTGCAAACTCCTGTATAACCAGCCTCACTTAGTGAGGCCATAAGCCTAGCTGTTACAGAAAGTGTGACTATGAAAGTCAGTCATCGGATTCAAAATACCCTTGTTTCTCCATCAAGTATATATTTGGTCCTCATTTTATCACCCCGGAGGAATGAAGCGTAATTCTGATGGTGTGTTAACACCACCGCGTCAAAACTGGCGAACAGTAGTCGTTTTCGAGGCTTAGAGGTTTTCTATTGCTTCTTTTGAATCGCTGTTGACCCCTATCGCCGCTTTTGACACGGTGGTGTAAATCCACCATGAGTCTGCCTTCCCCAACACGGGAATAGAACTCAGGCCTGTGGGGTGGCAGCAAGATCCACTACGCCACTAAGCTTCTCTTAACTTCTTTATGGCAAAAAAATTTTTCACGGATAGAATGTTTTCCTACGCAAAAATTAACTTATTTTATTCATTTATTAATTTTACTGCAATGAAAATACTGTTTAGTAATAAACACTAACTTATTAATAAGCAATTTTTTAGTAATAAGCATAGTATAAACATGGTGTTAAGAAGTAAAAAGTAATTAACAAGTTCACAATATAACTAAACATGCTGTTTCTAAATTGTTTACAAAGTAAAATATTTCAGTGCTTTAAGTTAATTTAGCTTAGTCCATCATATACCTATTGACCATACGTCCATGTGCCTATTTAACACCAAATCACTCTTTCTACTCTCATAAAAGTATGACTAGTAGACTCACTCATGTAATTATAACAATTTTCATCAATGTGTACCATTGATCTAAGTAGGAATTAGTTTTGTCTTTTCTCCCATAGAAAAAGGACCCTTTAGTTATAAAATTAAGCATAATGAATGTATTATTACATTGAAACCAAAATGACAATTATAAGAAAGAAAACTATATAGTATTACTAGTGCAAAACCCAAACTCGCAGGATTCACCCACATTAGATTCTGTTAAATCTCCCACTGAAAGATGCCGGGCAGACCTGAAATAATCAAGAGAAACATCAGCGATGATACATGCAGTTGAATGCAAAGGAACACAGATGTATGATCAAGTGTAAAGGAATAGGCTGATGACACTGTAAAATTGTGTTAGAAATTGCACTTAAAAGTCAAAAGCGTTATTTCCTGAAAACATTTCAACTTTATTCCTTAAAGTTGAAATGTACTTAAAACATAGTTCCCACTCTTTTGTGAGGAAAAAAATCAAGTATTTAAGGGCTTAAATTTAAAATTTTTCATGAACTAACATAGAAAGGCAGAAAAGCCATTTACAAGTAAAAAAACTTTTCTCCCCCTTTAGTACCCTTACTTCAAAAACCTTTCTTATAGCAAATATTAATTATAATATTACCATTACTATATTTAACAATTTCAAAACATACTACTATATATTACTTCTTTTGGGAAAATCAAACAGAAAAATTCAAGTAGGCAAGTTATACCTGTTCTACAATATGCTAACAGGATATGAACTATTTGATTAACTTTTCATGTTCGAACTGAAAAGAATTCCAAATTAAAATATTTCAAATAAAATACAAGGACTTTTAAGAACTTAGCACTAAATTCAAGCATACTTTCCAGGGCCCTTGAATTTAAAAATGAAATTCAAGTACTTTTCAAGGCCCGTGGGAACCCTGTAAAAGAAACTATCAAAATATAATTGTGCATAATTTACGGATATAGTACACTTAGGATGATAATAAATAGATCTCTTGGAATAAAACTTAGCAAAATATTTCAACAAACTAAAGACAGGGAAAGAAAAAGAAAATAAAATTATGCTAAATACTGCAAATTAAATGTTACAAGACCTAAACAGAACAGAAGTCAGTAACAAAACATTTAAAAAGGTTAAAAATTGTTACTACTTCAATATTGTTTCATACGCAGTCAAGGGCGGATTTAGGTAGTGAACCCTGGGGGTGCGTAGTGGAAAACTTGGGGGTGCAAACTGTAAAAGCATGATTTTCACTATAAAAATTCTGAAAATGCACAGTTTAAGTTAAAGCCCATTAAATGTGTTGCTGATACTGATGGTTCAAGGGATAGCAACTAAGAGAACTATTATGTATTGTAATGTGTGTGAACAGTTGTAATGGGGAATCATTAACATGTGCATGCATTTTGATTCATATGTAATATCACACATGATCAGCAATTAGCCAAAAACAATATTAAATAGACATAAACACTTAATACATGGGGGCCACTTTTCAAAATTTGCAAGACGGAACTTTAAAGTATCGTATTAATCATTTTCATCCAGTCTAGCAATTTTTTTTCATTGCATGAAAATTCATAAAATATCATGAACAATTAAGTATAGTTCCTTAAATTATAAATCAAGATAAAGCTGTATGTGAGTAAAACCATGTTACTTGTGGTCAAAATGGGCGGTTCAATTCCGTTAATGTTCCCGCTAAATACCGCTATGCTCTTTTGGATACCAAAAAAGTAGTAATGTATTCGAAGTAAAAGTTTACGGGCTTGGTTGCCGTGGTCTCGATGTTAAAAACTCGGACGTTTCACTCAAAACTGTGTTGGGCATCATCAGATGTTTTTTCTCTCACAAAACCAACCACGTAACGTAAAAAAAACAGCTGATGATGCCCAACACAGTTTTGGGTGAAACGTCCAAGTTTTTAACATCGAGACCACGGCAACCAAGCCCGGAAACTTTAACTTCGAATACATCCGGACGTGAAAGCCTTTCTGTTTTAATTAGTAATGTATTGCTAAAACAATTTTAGACTCAGATTAAAATGTTTATATAGATCAAAAACTATTCATATTTTCAATAAAAATTTTAAAATGTCGATATTTGAATGTATGGCATTCTCAAAAGCATGGCAATATTTAGCAGGAACGTTAACGGAATCGAACCAAATGTGCAATGTAGGTATTGGAATTTAGTACTAATTTTGCGTTTCGCAATATACCTGGGACGGAATTCCGTTCATTGAAATTTTAAAATGACGGAATTCCGTCCCGGGAATGGAAGAGTGGCACCCATGCTTAATATAAACTTTAGAAATGAAACTCATCAAGCATTTGCCTTTGGTCAAAAACACAATACATTAAAGAATAAGTTCAAGGACTGGGTATGAATGCATTGTATAGTGCTTCCAAAACCCAAAATTTTTTATATCATGGACCACTATATTTTATTTTTCTCATTAATCCCAACTCTATAACTACATAGTATTCTTAAAAAAAAAGGGTAAAAATATCCATCTTGTAAATTAAATTGGTAATTTTGAAAGTCAAGTAGAACCCTTTTAAAGCAAAAATTTTAAGGGCATTTTAAAATTATTTTCTTCATCCTAATTTTCAAAATCAGAATCACACTAAGGGAATCAGCTTGACAGTATTTAACGAAATGTTAACACAGAAGATATTCCTCTCAGTGATACGATGAATCCAGCATGGGGTTTTAATTTCTTCGTATCCTAAATAATATGAAATAGAATCACTAAGTGTGGTCAAGTTTTGAAGAGGTGCTTTAAATTCAGGCTGTTTTATATAAAATAGGTCCTATAACCAAGCAAATAAATATTTCTTGAATTAATAATTTAATAACTGAATTTAATTATTATTATATTCATATAGGTTAATAAAGTAGTTGAGCATAAGACATATGCTGCCTAAAGGGAGTCGCTTTATAGGTTAATATTGAAGCCTAACCATACAAATTTTTCACAGCAAAACATTAGAAAAAGCACACCTTATATCCACTTCCCCCATGGTGGGGAAAAGGGGTGAAAAAGAAAAACAGTCCTAAAGTCAAAATATTTGTTTTGTAATTCAAATGTATCAACATTATTTTTAAAGGAAGAAAAACAAGAAATAAATGCATTATAAATCTTCATTACAAAAGGATGTGCCGGGCACAATGATCCCAAATCGGACTTCGTTGGAGGTATTCTAGAAATTACTCATGAAAATATTTAACAAATTTTAAGCAACACTGTTTTTATTTTGTTGAAAAGGAAAAAAGATAATTCTAATTAAAATATAATGAACATTTAACTTACTTGAAAAGAGACAGGCCGGAACATGCGGATAAAAAGAAAAACTCAGATTCAAAACAAGTGGCTTCTGTTGCCATTTCCAGAAAAAAATCCAAATCTTTGCTGTGCCTGTGGCTTAGTAGGTAGAATAAAAATAATACAAGACGATATCTAAAAACATTAAACCCTGATATAAAAGTAAATCACTGGAGTAAATAAAGTTTTCAAAAGGAATCTTGAAGAAATTTTATAGTAATTAAATTATCGAAAAGTCAAGAACGACATGTATACACAATACAGCCATTCTGTTTGTTAGTAAATCGTCCTGCCCTGTCCCCGTTTATTTTTTTACTTACGTCATTAACAGATTAAATTATTCACATTATGACATTATTTTCATTGCATTTGAATATTAATGCATACATTTTTTTAATCTATAGTTGGGGCAATTTATTATTTGCAAGTATTTCCAAGTCGAAATCAGGCGCGGGTCCAGAGAGGGGGCCATGGGGGCCATGGCCCCCCCCGAGAAAAATTCTGAAGTATTATTTTTATCCCCAAAATTTTATAGAACATACTTTTTTTTCAGAAAAAATGGAAAAATATTCAAAAGGAGCAACACCCGAAATCCGCTCTTTCCAAACCCTCGAAAAACCAGTTCACATAGCTCACTGGTCACTTCCTGTGTAATTCGATATGGAAGGGGACAATTCGTTCCCCTTTCTTCCCTTGTGTGTCTTATCTTGCACGTGTTCTCTGGGCTGGCAATCCCCCAATGAGTTTGAGGGGCCGTGTACATATTTGTAACCACCAGCGCATAGAATTTATTAGTATATACTATAAATAGGGTTTATTTAGGAATGGACCCCCCATTCGAAAATACCTCTGACTGCCTATATGGCTCCGGTCGTCCATCGACTTTTCCTCCAATAGAATTCGTTTTTGTTGTTTTCTCCACGTGACACACCACCCCTGCTTAATTAGTAGAAAATTCCAAGAAATAGTTGGGGTACTGCATGTGTCCTTTGGCTTGAGTTACTTCTCGACAAACCGTCGAGATTTGTGTTGCTGTCGGGGTAGGTGCTGGATACTGAATAGTACTAGGGATCGTCTTGCTTCAAGCTTCGTTTCATGTTTTTGGGAGAATCACACTTGTTTACACAGCAAAATGGTAAGTGCTATTTTGTGTCATTAGTTATTACGGCTCAAGTTACGAACAGCAGATGCAGTCGCCAACGTAGCGATAAAATCTCTTCGTTTTGTTAAAAGTACAAAAATATTGAAAGAATATAAACAATTATGAACATTTGATTGACCACTTTCTCCCCTCTGCTTTTGTTACCCTTTGAAAGTTTAATTGCTTAATTATGTTTCAAAATTATTATCATAAAATTGTTTATTTTGTGAGTACTAATATTTTTTTTCACAATTCCCAAAAATCCATCCAAAATCCATCTACATTCTTTTTTTTTACATTGGTTGTGTTGTAATAATATATTTTAAATTTTGAATGCTAAACTTCGTGAATTCTTATTATGAATTTCAGGGAAAGTTGAATGTTTTTGTTGATAATTATAAAATTCCATTATAGTGGTGTAGAAATAGGCGAAAAAAAGGCTTGAGTGTGAACAAATTGGAACAAAAGCAAAACCTGCGGGAAATGGTAGGTGAAATGGACTTAATCAACATACTAAAAATATACTTCCGTACTAGTGGGACAAATATGGTTTTTCGGCCCCGCCATCTTGAAAAACACCCCAAATTTTCGTAAATTGTGAAAAGCAACCGAACGGTGAAATTTTCGAATAAACATCTATTTACATGTTTTGTGTTTTGTTACGGAATAAATTATATTTATATTAAGCTAAAGTTTATTCATGTGGCTCAATTATTTGAGAGATATCCAACTTCAAAGTTCTTGAATATTTTGCTTTTTGCTATTCACCCAACAATGAAATTTCCCTAAACAAAACGCATTGTTGTAGCCGAAAAAAACACGAATTTCAAAGTTGAATATTTCAGAAACGAAACTATTCCAATGATTTAAGTTAACTTGGGTTTAAAATTAAGGTTATTTATTCGATAAAAACCTGTAATTACGTGTACGGTTTTAAATCTCATCGTTTACTAGCAATTAAATCAAGTAGAACGAACAAAACGGTCATATTAAGAAACCAGACGTTACTCTAAACGATATATAAGCAAATTATGAGATTTTACCCGCAGGTTTTGCCCTTTTGTTCCAATTTGGTCACACCCAAACTCTATTTCTACTCCACTATTAGCATTTCGTTGTTTTAGGGGTTTTGTGCTTTTTAATGGGGGATTATTAGGAGTTTCGTTCTATCTAAATTTGTTAGAATGAGATTTTACTGTACCGACCTTATTTTATTTATTTGGATATATTTCTTTTTTTTTCTTTATATTTATCCTGACATGTGTTGTTCTTCGTCGTTTCTGGGTGCATATTCATAGAAATAAAATAAAGGTGAAAGTTTATTAATACAAATTTGGAAATTTCGATTAGATTGTTTTATTGAATTTTCACCAGAATAAATATAATCAATTCATTATATTCATTCTTAATTCGTAGGTCAACTTTATAAAACACTAGCAGAAATGCCCGGCCTTGCACGGGTGGAGTATATTAATTTTTAAAAAGTTTTTCGAGCTCTATGTGTTTAACGTTCTGTAAAAACAGTTACGAATTATCCCGGTATCCCCCTGCAACTTTTTTATACCCCGGTGTTCCCGGTAGTTTTTCATATCCCGGGAATTTTTTAATATCCCGGTGTTCCCGAAATTTTTTTTTACTTTCAGTATTCCCAGTAAATTTTCATAGCCCCGGTTCTTGCGATAATTTTTCATACACCGATTTTCCCGGTAAATTTTCATAACATTCTGAAATATTTTAATTCATTCTATAATTATTTAATTGGGAGAAAGTCATTAAAATCCATCCAATTTGGAGAAAGTTAAAAGCATATTCTGCAATTTGATAAAAAAAAATCCCTATTTTCTTGTGAAAATAAATTTAAAATTTTCATTGAAGTAGCTTTGAGTTGAGTTTGTTCACCAACTTTCTTAAAAGCTAGTTATGAATGATCATATTTTTATACTTCATTTTCGTTTCCATGGAGACACTGTTATTCCATGAAACTTTATTTAAAAATTAGATAACCTATCAAATAAATTAATTTTAAACTACTATTTATAATTACCTTTTTTGAAATTTCTATTTTTAAAAATAGAGTTTAGATAATGATATAATTTTTAAAAACATTTCGTCTAGTTTTCTGTTAAAAACTCATTATTTTGAATTAAGTTTTCTTTGTAACAATGGGGTGGGCAGATCTCTTCTTGAGGAGAAATAAAGCTATTTCAGCAAAATGACCATAAAAAGGGTCAAAAGAGGGTCAAGGGGTCATTTAAATTTTTCGAAACATAGCCTATGTTTTTTTCTTGAGTTTTTTTACGTATATTTACCAAGTTTCGTGCAGATCGGAAGAAAACTGTGGATTTGTATAAAGGACAAACACACACACACACACACACACACATACAAACAAACAAACACACATTGAATTTTATTATATTAGATTTCTTTTAACAAAATATCATTTATAATAAAGGGAAGAAAATATTATAAAAATTTGATTTTTTTTATAAATAAACCGTTTTTGTTGTTTCAGGCATCGCATGTTAATCACCGTAAACGTCCAAACCCAAACCCAATAAATTCATATTTTAAAAAATTAGAAAAAAAATCAGAAGAATCAGAAAAATCAGAGAGTTGTAATAAAAGCATAAGCACTGAAGTTGAAGAGGAAAGTTCGAATAATGATAATAATGTTTCTAACTTATTAGATAATAATTGCACCTCTACAAATGATATTGGTCTCTACATTAACGAACATGTCGATGACTATACAAAATGTAAATTATTGGAGCAACCTTGGGAACCACCAAAATCATACACGTTTCCACATTCAGTTCACAAAAAATGTGGCAAGGATGTAAAACGATATTTAGGACCACAGCATTTTGCCCAAAGAAAATGGCTAGTGCTCTCTAACACGAAAAAGGGATTGTTCTGTAAATATTGCGTCCTATTTGCCAGTGAAAAATGTGGCCACAATAAAGGGATGGTAGCACAAAATCTGGTCACGCAACCTCTTAGATCTTTTGCTAAGTTGTTGGGTAAAGATGGACATTTACAGAGCCATGAAGCCACAGAATATCATAAAGTGTGTGTCCAAGCTGGCCAGGATTTCCTAAAAAATTACTATAATCCAGAAACATCCGTCGAAAATCAAGTAAATTCTCACCGGTTGGAGAAGTTAAAAGAAAATAGAGAGCGGCTGCGGCCGATAATTGAATCTTTACTGTTTTTGGGACGTCAGAATATTCCTCTGAGAGGCCATAGGGATGACGGGCCTCTAGATGAAGAAGGTGGGCCCAATAATGAAGGAAACTTCAGAGAATTACTGAGATTTAAGGTATCATCTGGTGATTTAAAACTTCAAGAACACCTAAAAACAGCTTCGTCCAGAGCGACATATATAAGCAATACAACTCAGAATCAAATAATTGAATGCTGTGCAGATGAAATAAAGGAAACTTTAATCAACAATATAAAACAATCTAAGTTTTACGCACTTATATTCGACGAGACTACAGATATTTCTCATACGGAACAATTATCCTTTAATATAAGATACCTTTATAACAAGCAAATAAGAGAAGATTTTATTCAGTTTATTGACGCGTATGATAACATTACAAATAATGATGATGAGGATGACACCGAGCGGGAAGAACAACGTCTTACCGGAGAGGCATTAGGGCAAATTGTGCTTAAATTGCTTAAGGGACTTTCCCTGGATCCCAACAACTGTGTGGGCATTGGCACTGACAGTTGCAGTGTCATGTCTTCAGAAAGTGTTGGAGCAGTGACTGAAATTCAGAAAGTTGCTAAAAACGCAGTAAGATGTCCCTGCATGAACCACTGCCTTAACAATTCGTTGTCAACATCCACTAAAGTTTCGTGCATTAGGAATGCTGTTGGAGTGATGAAAAGTGTTATTTCTTTCTTCAACATGTCTGCTAAAAGAAATAGGATGTTGACGGTATCACTCAGCAGCTTGTGTGAAACAAGGTGGGTGGAGCGCCACGAAGCTGTGTTGAAATTCAAGGCGAATTTCGGTGATATTGTCGAAGCATTGACATCAATTTCAAACTGGATTGATAACAAGACCTCGTCATCAGCTTCGACTTTATTGAACGCAATATGCACATCAGAGTTTATTGTGTCAATTTTATCATTAATTGACGTCTTAAAAATTACTTTGCCCCTTAGCCGACTCCTCCAAAGTCAGTCTTTGGACTGCATTGAGGCGATGAAGGCTGTGGAAAATACAGTCTCCACCCTTGAAAAAAAGAGATTAGCTGCAGAAAGTGAATTTAACAGCATTTTCGAAGAGGCACAAAGGTTGGCCGAAGAAACTAATGTATCTTTGAAGTTACCCAGGCTTGCAAAGAAACAAACTAAAAGGGCTAACTATCCAGGAAGCGTCTTGGATTACTTTCGGAGGTCTGTGTACGTACCTCTTCTGGATAGTGTCATTAATGATTTAAAGCGAAGACTGGATGCAAATAGTTTGAAATGTTTTGGTTTGAGAGGAATAATTCCTACTAACTTCATCGATTTAAATGAAGAGAAAGAAGACAATTTAATAAACAATTTAAAGAAAGGTTTTGAAAGGTTTTCATCGATTATAGGCTGTGGAGATGAAGCTATGAATATGTATTTGTTCGAGGGTGAAATTGATTTATGGAGGAATATGTGGAATGAGGAACATAAAAAAGGTGTCAAACCACCTGAAGAAGTCTTGGAAGTTTTGGACCGATGTAACGGTGAAATGTTTCCTACAATTCATAGTCTTTTGCAAATATTGGCTACTCTTCCAGGTTAGTTAATTTTAGTAATTATATACTAGGTTAAGTTTTAATAAGTATAATAATCAAATATAGGAGGTACGATGATTTCCAATTCATTTTAAACTAATATTATTTGATAAGCTCCGATGCTTTATAAGTATCTATAAGGGAAAAAAGTTTCTTAAGATTATCTTTCAAAATAAATATTTTACAAGCTAATTTTTTTTCTTTTTTATAAGCTATCAACGGCATCTTTCTTTTAATTTCTTCTTAAGTTACTTTAGTGTATCATATATTTTAAAATAAAGTATTAATAAAAATTCAAAAGATAATTAATCTAAAATCAAGATATTTGTTTGTTTAGAAGCCAATTAACAAAAATTATTTTTGGAAGGATTTTTGTTACAACCGAACCTCCTGAATGAAGTTGTAAACTTTCTTTTAGTGAGTGTGGCTACAGCCGAGAGGAGTTTTTCCACTCTACGAAGAGTTAAGACCTGGTTACGGTCAAGAATGGGAGAAACCCGGCTCGTTGGACTTTGTCTTCTTCATGTTCACAGAGAACTTGACATCAACATTGAAAATATTATTGAGAGATTTGCTAAAAAGGGAAACAGGCGCCTTGAATTTATTTTATAAAATATGCTTTAAATAACTATTAAATTTCAATATAAATGCTTATATGGGTTGTGTCTTTTTAAATGAGGGAATCAATCGGTTTCCGATTTTATTTGAAATAATTTCGCTTTATTTATAGTTTCATTTTATTTCAAGAGAAAAAAAACATGCAGATATATAAATAAAACAGCACAACATTTAAATAAAGTAATAGGCTTCTTTGTGTAAAAGATAAGGTGAGTGCCTTTAATACTTTAAATTACTAATTTCAAATATCTTAAAATTCCTTTATTAGCCAGTAAAAGACTACAAATTTCATTCGAATGGCCCCCCCCGAAATTCCCTCCTGGACCCGCCTATGGTCGAAATAATGCGTTTTTGGGGTATTTAAGACCTGGTTAACGCTCTTTAAAAACATTTCAATTGAATAAACTTAAAAAGGACCTAAAAAAATAACATGTATCAAATTTATGTGCAATTTGATGTTTAATTAAACAGATTTTCAGAGTGGGAAAAAACAGTTTTTCGAGTAAAAAACACAAGTTCGAAAAGGCCCAAAAATTGGTATTTAATAATAAGTTTGAATTTTTTTCAATTTTTATTTTTGTAGTTAAGTAATGTGGTAAACTTTTTCCAGAAATTCGGGTTGCCATGGGGATTCTGACGTCATCCAGGAATTTTCAAACACAAAAGAGGTTTACTTGTCTTTGTAAGAATCCATTGCATTTTTTGGGGGTATAGAAAAACGGGGAAAGGGGGAAAATATAAATGAACCCCCAAGTGTTTTATAACACTGTATTCCCTTTGATTAGTAGATTAAGAATATATAAAGTATGAGGGGGTGGGTCCCATATTTCGGGAGTTTTTCCGGTTTCATTGAAAAACTGAATCTGGGCGTCACGCCCAGAGTTTTAGAGCTAAAGGTATAAAATTTTAGTATTTTTAAAGGTCTTTAAGAGTTCTTCAAGAATCTGGTTACTGCTAAGCTTTCTGACAACTATTTCCAGAGAAATCTGCGAAAAACCGTCTTGGAAAACGAAACAATGAATTTAATTGTCTCTGGATCACGCAATTTTTACAATATTTGTTAGTGATTCATACTGTTCAAATTCCCACTTTAAATGCTTTCATAAAATATAAATTACTAAGCTGTGATCATAACAGATCCGCAGTTATTCAGCGTTAAAATTAGCATGTGTTAGGCTTAACGCACCACGAGGGGTCTATTCCCTCCAAACACTACGGTTTTCGCCACTTTCTAACACGGTTCTTAAAGGTCTTTAACAGTTCTTTAAGAATCTGAATACTGATAAGCTTTCTGACAATTATTTCTAGAGAAATCTGTGAAAACACGTCTTGGAAAACGAAACAATGAATTGAATTGTCTCTGGATCACACAATTTTTACACTATTTGTTAGTGATTCATACTGTTCAAATTCCCACTTTAAATGCTTTCATAAAATATAAATCACTAAACTGTGATCATAACAGATCCGCAGCTATTCAGCGTTAAAACTAGCATGTGTTAGGCTTAACGCTTAACGCACCACGAGGGGTTTGTTTCCGCCAAACACTACGGTTTTCGCCACTTACTTAGCTCTAAAAGTAACGATCGAGTATATACTTTTACACAGTTTATTGCAATATATTATAAGCCAGATTATATTGTCCGAAACAAATTTCTGCACGTTTTTACATAGGTATATATCAATATTTCCAAAAATTTTCATACAGGTATCGAATTATCAAGTATGTGTTTTGGAATTTATATCAAAATTTCTTTATTTTTCGAGAAAATTTCAAATATTTTTAAGTTTATGACCTAAAAAAATAAAGGTTGGAATAAAAAAAAGTCAACAAATTCTATACTGGTATTTAAATTTTCAGTATGTTTTAAAATTGGTAATAAAAATTCAGTAGCCTTTGGAACGTCTGACGTCTCCCAATGAGAGCTGAAAAGTCAGTTTCAGTTTGTGCGCATGCTCGAACGTCAGCGTTGGCGACAGAGATTTGAGGAAAGATTTTGGCTTCTTTGGAGGTAATGAGTGGCCCAGATGGTAGAGCGTGGGCTTGCTAACTGAGAGATCACGGGTTCGAATCCTGGTGCCGGACAACTTAGCAACGCTGTTATTTTGACTTATTTAAAGGACATAGTTGTTAATTAATACGTTTTATTTAATACTATAATGTTTTAATTATTTTTATTAGATTTATAGATTATGAGAAAAATTTTGTTGTTTTGATGTGAATATGTATCCGGCATTTTTACGACGCTTATGTTTTAAATTATTTAAAGGACATAGTTTTTATTTAATATAATATTTTAATTATTTTCATTAGATTTATAGATTTTGAGAAAAGTTTTGTTGTTATGATGTGAATATTTTTAATTATTAAATTTTATAACATTATTCAATTTAATTTAAGAATTTAGTTATTATTTAATTAATATTAGTTATTATTTAATTTATGTTATAATTTTTTTTATAACAATAACAATTTTGAGAGTTTTGTGTAGTTATGCTTATGATGTGAGTAAGTAAATTTTGAAGGCCGGATGTTCATAATTTTAAAATTAGGGATCGTTATGTTATAGTTTCGTGTTAGATATAAATTTTCATAAAGAAGTTTTTTTATCAAAATAATGTGGAAAATGAAGTTTTTATGCAGGAAAATTAAAGTTGGAAACCTTCAAAAATTATACTTTAAAATACATGCAGGTTTTTATAAAGGAAAAATGATACTGAAAATCGTTATTAATTTGTCTTCACAAAACCTGCAGTTTTCTTGAAGGAAATCTTAAGTTCAAAATCTTCATTAATTGTTCTGCATAAAAACTGCAGTTTTTGTGAAGGGAAAATAGCACTAAATAAAACCTGCAGTTTGTCTTCACAAAACCTGCAGTTTTCTTGAAGGAAATCTTAAGTTCAAAATCTTCATTAATTATTCTGCAGAAAAACTGCAGTTTTTGTGAAGAGAAAATTGCGCTGTATAAAACCTTCACAACGCCTTCACAAACACTGCACATTACCTTCACAAAATCTGCATGGCTTGACTGCCTTCAAAAAAACTGCAGGTATCATCATGAAACCTTCAAAAAGGGCACTTTTTATGAAGGGAACATGCTGATTTTTTTTGCTGGGATGGCACAGACAAGAGGCTTATCCCTCTCCAATTATTGCAATTTGTGAGATCACCTTTCTTCGGTATTTTAACTATTTGTGATTCTTTCCAGGAATTAGGGACAGTTCAGCATTTAAATTATCATTTCCACTTGATTTTCCATTTTTCTGCATTTTTATTGCTTTAGTAATATTTTGCGTCGTAATTTCATTCATATTTATGTCTAGCTCTTCAATATCTTCATTGAAAGGAGAAACAATATCTTGATTCATGAGATCTTGCCTCACATTCAACAGTTCTTCAAAGTATTCCCTCCATCTTTGAATAATCTTGTGAGGTTTAGGGTCCTCAATCACGGCTAGGTGGCGCTGCAGAGCTCCTGGTCGTGGGAGAGGAGGGGAAATCAGGGGAATCTAGTCAGTTCTTAGATGTAGCAGATATGGAATGGATTGAATAAAATGATCTGTCTCAAGACTGGTGTTGTCACTGCTTCTAAAAAACCGCCGGACATCCGGACATATTTGGTGTCAAGAGCGGAGTAGTCTGAGACAGGGTCGTCATTCTTCAAAGCACGCTTTATATCGGTCGAAAGGACCGGGTCGCCATTCTGCAAAATTTTATCGGTCGAAAGGACCGGGTCGCCATTCTGAAAAGTTTTATCGGTCGAAAGGACCGGGTGTCGTATTCTTCAAAAGTGATCGTCAATGGCTGTTGTAACGACCGCCCGGTCCCGGTACGCCGGAAGTGAAATGAAGAGACCGGGCGGGAGAGAAGGATGAGGAGTTGGAGTCGAGACATGAACGAGGGAGGCTGTTTTTGATGTAACTGTAGTGATGTGTTTTCGAGAAAGGAAATAAAGTTGGATTTTTCTGGAATCGTGTGATATTTCGACGTCCCATCATCGAATGCACCCTCCGATCCCTTGGGAGAAACCCTGTAAGTAAGAAAGTTACATTGGTGGCCTGCGGTGTGATCGGAGGGAACGGCGAGCGGCAAGTTTCGTTTTACCGACGCCGGCGGTGAGGGTATGCCTGCTGCGTTCTTCAACGGACCTCTGAAGTGAGTTTCGGATTACTCATTGGAAAATGTGCGGAGTGCTGAGTGAATCGTGTTCTTCGAAAAAGTGAGGCGTGTCCTTCAAGTATAACTAAGTTTTGATTCTACTTTTGGAGGTATTGTGTTTTTTTCCTAGTTTGTTTCCCAACATGTGTCCAAGTTGCATAAATCAAAGGTGTTTAGTTTCGTTTCTGGTTTCCCTTGTGATATAAATGTCATCGCGTAGTGTAGAAACGTATTTTTGGTATGTTTAGTTTTGGTCTCGGTGTTTCTATTGAAAAAAGAAATTGTTTATTTTGGTATTAGTTATTATGTCTTTCCTGGGTACCCATAGAATGTGTGACCTAGTTCAGCTAGCGGAGGATTTGGGGGAAAAACCCAATGACTCTATGTCTAAAATTTGGTTGATAAATTTGATTAAAAAGAACGAAAATTTTGATGAAGATATGGGGGAAAAGTTTTTGGAAGTAATAGTAGCAGAAAGGGAGAATAGAGAATTACAGGTAGAGAGGGAACATACGAGTAGTATGGAAAAGATTGCTTTGGAAAAACTCCGGTTAGAGGTGGAGCTGTCGGGGAATCCAAATAGGGGAGATTTTGGGAGAAGCATGGACCGGGTAGTGCAAGAGAGATCTCTAGAGGAAATAGTGAGGCTAATGAGAATTTTAACTAAGGTACCCACAAGAGCAGAGGGGTGGGACTACTTTTTTACGTCGTTAGAGAAGGCATTCATCAGTGAAAAGGTGGAAGAGGCATTAAAACCAAAAGTGTTGTTGTGGATTTTAGAGGACAAAGTGGCCAGTTTAATAGATAATCTAGACGAAAGTGAGCTTAATAACTATGAATCGTTAAAACGGGTGGTTTTAAAGGAGTATCAGCCTTCCCCAAAAGCCTGTTTAGAGGCGTTTAAAAAAGCAAAAAGGAACCCGGGTGAGACATTTTCCCAATTTTCTTCACGGTTGATGTCCATGTGGACTTATTATTGCAAAGTAAGGGAGGCAAGTGATGTGGATTCTGTGAATCAGTTGGTTGTAGCAGATAGGATTCTGCAGACCCTAGACCCCGAGACTGCTACTCATATAGGGGTTTTGCAGGGTGAAGGGTGGTTCCGGCCAAAAGAACTGGGGAAACACTGCGATATTTTTTATTCAGCAAAAGGGAAGTCTTACGATGTGGCAGTTAGGACAGAGTGGAGCGGGGGTGATAGGAGAGATCACCAGGGCATTTATAGGTCACCATTAAACAGGGAGGGTAGAAGAAATAGTCCTCCAAGCAGAAATGTTGGTTATCAAAGTAAAAGATATACTTGTTTTACATGCGGGTCTGAAGGACATTTCCAAAGAGAATGCCCTAAACTCAAAGAAGGGGGGGGCAGAGGTGCCCATGTGAATAGAGTATGCACTGAAGAGGTGAATGAAATGGAAACAGTTGCAGCCAGGGTGGATTTAATGGGTTCTGTCATCCCCAGGCAGGCGATAGTGGATAAATTAAGTAAACTGAAAAAGGTATCAATTAGTATTGAAGGGAAACTAGTACATGCATTAGTAGATTCGGGGACGGAAATAACAGTTATTAAAAGGGACTTGGTCCCAGGAATTTCGACAAAGGAGGCCTCTACCATTTACCTAAAGGGCATTTTTGGACCCGCAGTGAAATGTCCATTGGTTTACGTTCCGATGGGTGTCGCAATGGGAAACAACGTAAACGTAGTCCACAAATATGTGTTATGCGCCTTGGCAGACGTCCTAGTTGAAGATGCCTTGCTTCCACCAGATGTTCTCAAAGACTTGAGGAGTACTACTGGGGGTGAACCAGATTACAGTAAGTTTTCACTAGGGACTCAGCAGGATAAAGAATGTACTAACACTGTTTTGGAGCTATCTCCAAGGGTAATTACCTCATATGGAAACGAAGTGGAAACAGTAGGTACCAGGGATGAAGAGGGGACCATGGAGGGGGGTAAGGTGAGCGAAGTGGCTGATAACTTTTGTTCGGAGCAAGAGCATTGTGCAGAATTAGCTACCGCCTGGAAGCAGGCCAGGGAAAACAAGGGAAATTTTTATACTGTAGACGGTTATCTGTTACATAAAGACAAAATACTTGGGGAGAGTATTAGACAACTGGTGGTTCCGAAATGTAAGCGAGAGGAAGTCATGAAGTTGGCTCATACCTCGGTGTTCAGTAGCCATATGGGTCACCGGAAAACGCTAGAACGAATCAAGTATTCTTTTTATTGGGAAGGCATGCGGGCTGAAGTTAAAAGGTTTTGCGATTCGTGTAAGGAGTGCCAGCTCACGCAAATAGTGAAAACTAATGATAGGGTTCCCATCACACCTATAACAAGACCTGATTTGCCATTTCAGGTGGTAAATATCGACCTTATTGGTCCAATTGATCCACCAAGTTCAAAGGGTCATAAATACATCCTATGTCTGGTGGATCAACACACTAGGTGGGGCGAAGCCGTGCCACTAACAAGTCTGAGTGCGAAAGCCACGTGTGAGGCTTTGTTGGATATTTTCTCTAGGACAGGGATCCCAAACGTAATAGCCTCTGATAATGGCACTAATTTTGTGGCCGAAATGACAAGGGAGTTTGAGAGAAAGATTGGTAGTAGTCCCCGATTTTCCACTCCTGGGTATCCACAATCAAATGGCTTAGTGGAGAGGTTCAATAGGACTTTAAAAAACATGTTACACAATGTAGTCAGGGAAGAGGGCAGAGGATGGCATTTACAGATTCCATATCTGTTGTGGGCTTATCGAGAAATTCCTCATACTACCACTGGCGTGTCTCCGTTTCAAATGTTGTATGGTAGACCACCACAAGGCCCGTTATCCATTTTGAAATCTATTTGGACTGGGAAACATAATAACATGCTAATAAACACAACCCCCGTTTCCAAGTATTTGGAACAGCTAAAATGTAAATTGGAGAAGGCTGCGGAACAAGCTAGTCTTGTCTCCTCTGTAGAACAAGAAAAGATGGCACACTATCACAATCTGAGGGCTAAGGGTGATAAGGTATTTAATGTTGGAGACCAGGTGATTGTCCTCATACCCGATTCCTCAAATAAATTGTTTGCCCGGTGGCAAGGGCCTGCCACTATAGTTGAGAAACGGAACCCACATTCGTTTATAGTAAAATTGTCGAATGGGTCGAAAAAGCATGTGCATCAAAATAAATTAAAACATTTCATTTCGGGGGTATATGCTGTAAATGTGATTTTTGAAGAGGAGGGAGAATTTGGTCATGTAGAAACTTTGCCTACTGCTACTAATGAAACTAAATTCTTTGAAATAGTGAATAACCTTTCGGGGAAACACCTGGATAGGGGTCAGTTAGAAACTTTAAGAGTCTTGGTTATACAGTTCAAACGTGCCTTCACTAAACCGGTACAACCAGCCAGAGTGGGTACCCATAAAATTGAGTTGATAAATAATGCGGTGAGGAAAAAACCTCATTGTTATAGTGTACCTATAGCCTATCGGAAGGAGGTAGACCGCCAAATCCAGGACTTGTTGGAATTGGATTTGATAGAACCTTCTGAATCAGATCTAGCTCATCCCATAGTGTGTGTGGCTAAGAAAGATTCAACGGTTAGGATGTGCATAGACTTTAGGGCTCTAAATGCTGTCACGAAGGTACCAGTATTTCCCATGAAAGATATGCAAGAGTTAGTTTTCCTTGCTGGATCGGCTCACTGGTTGACGAGTCTAGATCTTTTAAAGGGATACTGGCAAATTAAAATGGACGAAGAGAGCAAATCTCTAACTGCATTTACCACACATAATGCGGTGTATCAATGGGAAACAATGCCGTTTGGTTTGGCAGGGGCATCTGGTACTTTCCAAAGGGAAATGAATCGGGTCTTAAAGCACCATTCAGAGTATGCCCAGGCATACATGGATGACGTGGTCATTTTTTCAAAGTCCTTTGACGACCATATTAATCATGTAGGGTTGATTCTGGAAGAGTTGGATAACAGGGGATTTTCAATACGGTTAGACAAATGCACTTTTGCGGCTAAAGAAATTAAGTATTTGGGACATGTGATTGGTGGAGGTAGGCATGGTCCCGATGACGAGAAGGTTCAGGCAATTCAAAAGTTGGCTAGACCTATCACTAAGAGGGACGTCAGGTCGGTGTTAGGATTAATGGGGTTTTATCGAGCATATATACCTAATTATGCCAGAGTATCTTCGCCACTCACTGAGTTAACAAAAAAAAATAAGCCCAATATCGTTTCTTGGGGAGAAACTGAACAAAATGCCTTCGATGAGTTGAAAGTGTTGCTCTGTAATGTCACTGGTCTGGCGACCCCTGATGAGAGTCGGCCATTTCAGGTCCATTGTGACGCTTCTGATTATGGGGTGGGTTGTTGCTTGACTCAAAGAGACGATCAAGGAGTCTATAGACCCATCGCTTTCGCTAGTCAAAAATTTAATTCAACTCAAACGAATTGGGCTGGGATCGAAAAGGAGGCCTGGGCTGTCTTGTTCGGTTTGAACAAATTTGATAAATGGATTTACGGGGCTAATGTTGAGATCATATCTGATCACAATCCATTAAAGTATTTAAGTGAGACCACACCAAAGAGCCCCAAGTTGACCCGCTGGGCGCTAGCTTTGCAGAGGTGGAACTATTCGATCACACATAGACCTGGGGTATTGCACCTGGGGGCAGATGCTTTGTCGAGACTAAAGAGAGTCGACATCTGATAGATCGTGATTCCTGATTTTTGTTGTATTTTCTTGTTATTTCAATATCTCTTTGTTCTATGGTTCGTGATTTTGTGTCTTGTATAATTTTGATATTTTGGTGATTTTGTGTGATTTGTAACTGGTGCCTCCATGTATATATTTTTAGTTTTGTCTTTCTGGGATTGTTTGCCCTTTGTACGGTGTTTGTTATAAAATCAGCCTCCTAGGGCTAATTTTATTGTAAGGTGGGGCGTGTAACGACCGCCCGGTCCCGGTACGCCGGAAGTGAAATGAAGAGACCGGGCGGGAGAGAAGGATGAGGAGTTGGAGTCGAGACATGAACGAGGGAGGCTGTTTTTGATGTAACTGTAGTGATGTGTTTTCGAGAAAGGAAATAAAGTTGGATTTTTCTGGAATCGTGTGATATTTCGACGTCCCATCATCGAATGCACCCTCCGATCCCTTGGGAGAAACCCTGTAAGTAAGAAAGTTACAGCTGTATTGATCAGCAGGGTTCTCGACAGTATCTCCAGGTCTAGGAGATAAGTGCTGGACAAGGACAAGCGTCCAGGTTAGTTCTGTGTAGTAATTTGTGTCTCGCAAATTAATTTGAAAGTGTATATATATGAGTGTTTTCGTATGTTGGGTGAAAAATGGCTTTCTTAGTATCTTCTAAAAAAATAGATTTAATCAATTTGGCCAAAGAGCTGTCTGAGGAGGTTAATCCGAATCAGACAGTTCTCCAAATTATTGATGTAATTACTAAAAGTAGAAGCTATGAGGAAGTAATGGCTAAAATGTTGTTAGAAAATATAAAAACGGACAGGAAAGAAAGAGAAAAGCAAGAGGAGAAAAAATTAGCTCGAGAGCATGAGATACATATCAAAAAGTTGGAGTTAGAACAGGGGAGTATCTTAGATAAAAGTACCAGCAGGGATATGTCTACTTCATTCATTGGATTTCTGAATGTAATGAAAGGTGTTTTGCCCGAACCTCCAAAAAGGGTTGAGGAGTGGCCATTTTTTTTTAACCAAACAGAAGAGTTATTTGAATTATATGAGGTTCCCAAGGAATATCAGGGAAAACTTGTGTTAAATTGTTTAAGGGGTCACGTTAGATGTATTAACTCTCAATTAGGGGAAAAGGAACTTGAACATTATGATAAAATCAAGGAAATGGTACTTAAAGAGTTCCATATAACTCCTTTGGAGCATAAGAAAAATTATGAAGGATGTGCTAAGGGAGAAAAAGAAACATACACACAGTATTCAATCAGGATAGAAGCTGCTCTGAACTTATACCTTAAGTCCAGAGAAGTAAAAACATTTGAGGATTTAAAAGCTGTATTAATCTCTGATAAAATAAAAGATAGTCTAAATCCAGCACTAAAAACCCATATATTCCTAAAAGAGAGCACAACATGGCTCAAGCCAACAGAGCTAGCGACGGAAATCGATAATTATAATAGTGCCGTAAAAGTTCCAATACAAACTAGACATCAAAATGAACAAAAGTGGGAGGGACGGTATAAAAACTTTCCACGATCCCAACCTAGACTGGAAGAATCTAGACCTCGATGGGATGAACCAAAACCTCGATGGGAAGAGGGTTGTTACATATGCAAATCCAAATTTCACATGAAAAAAGATTGCCCTAGATATAAATCAAACTATGCTAATTGTGAACCTAATTCAAAGAGAGTAACAAAGATAGAGGTTTCAGAGGGGAAAGATGATGATCAAGGTGTTTGTGTAGCAAAAATACAGTCTAAATTTGATGACGGGGAAAAAACAACACCTTATATAAGTCCTCTAAAGTACATAACAATAAGTGTAGAAGGGAAGCCAATAAAAGCACTGTTAGACAGCGGATGCCAAATCACAGTTATTCGGGAAAATCTGGTGAATTTCAACGCACGGGAAGGGGGAAATATTCAATTAAAACCAGCATTTGGGGAGACCATTGTAGCAAGTTTAAAGCATATTAATCTAGCTATTCCGATTGGCGATAGTACCAACGTAACGCATAAATCAATTTTATGTGCAGTTACATCTCAAATCTCCGAAGAGGCAATTATCAATCCTCAAGTGGTTAAGCTTTTAGAAGGCGAAAGTAGGAGCGAAACGAATGTTGAGGCCCAGGGAAGGGAAGATCCAGTGGGGGAAAGCGAGAACGGTAAACACATAACTCAAGTGGAGGCAGGTGTTGATGAAATGAAGCAGTCTCCGGCAGACGGATTCAGATCTGTGCAGAACATGAGTGACTCATTGCGTACTGAATGGGACCTAGCTGCAAAAGGAAAGGGAAACTATTTCATAGTGGATTTTTTATTATTTCACAGAGAGAAGGTGGGGGGAATTGAGGTCAGCCAGTTAGTGTTACCAGAGGAAAGAAGGATGGAGATCTTAAAAAGGGCCCACGAAACACCATTTGGGGGTCACATGAGTGCAAGGAAAACAGGAGATAGAATTCGTTATTCATTTTTCTGGGAAGGAATAAACAAAGATGTAAAGAAATACTGTAACGCGTGTAAAGAATGTCAGCTTAGGCGTCCAGCAAAAATAAGTGATCGCACACCAATAACACCAGTAGCGCGACCTGAATTACCATTTCAAGTTGTTTGCATAGATTTAATTGGTCCTATTAATCCTCCTAGTTCGGCAGGTCACAAGTATGTACTGTGCTTAGTTGACCAAAACACACGTTGGGCAGAAGCAATTCCCTTGAAATCGCTAACTGCGCGTTCAACTTGTGAAGCTTTGCTTCATATTTTTTCTAGGACTGGGATTCCATCAGTGATAAGTTCAGATAATGGGACGAACTTTACTTCGGAGTTGACTAGGGAATTCGAAAAAATTTTGGGAGCTAGTCCAAGATTCTCAACGCCATATTATCCACAAGCAAATGGATTGGTTGAAAGGTTTAATCAAACGCTGAAAAATATGTTGCATCATATAATAAGAACAGATGGAAAGGGGTGGCATAAACAAATTCCTTACTTACTGTGGGCATACAGGGAAATTCCAAACAGTACCACAGGTGTTGCACCATTTTTACTAATGTATGGTAGACCACCTGAAGGACCACTTTCGATAATTAAATCAACATGGACAGGTAAAGTACAGAATGCACAGTTAGACACTAAACCTGTACATAAGTATTTAGATGAGATGAAGTTGAGGTTAGAGGAAGCTGCAAAGTTGGCAAAAACAACTGCGGAGGTACAGCAATCTCGTATGGCTAGTAGGTATAATTTGAGGTCAACCGTCAGACCGCCGTATCGACCAGCACGGGTTTCCTTCGAGTTAACTCTCAGCGAGAGGAGACCCTCTGATTCAGGCTAAAACGTTATCGACCAACCAAAACTCGAGAGGTAACCTCCCGAAAAAGGGTTGAAATCTAACCCCCCAACTTTGGCGGGTTAACCCAGTTAACCCTGGGTTTCCTCGAGTTTATTTACATTTGAGCGCCATCTTTTCTCGCTAACATGGATGTGGGATATGGATTTATTTCTCTAAGACAAAATAGTAATTATTTTTACTTTCTAAAACGATGTGATTTGATAAAAGTACTATTGAAGCTGTGGTGGTAGAAATAGAAGCAGATCTTGAATCTAAAACTAGTCGAAACTAATGCAATATCTCCGCTCATGAAGACTGCCATTTGACGGCCATCCGATTTTTTTGCATTCATAAATCAACAGCTTAGTATTGGTTAAATTAGCCGGAATTAGATATCATTAGCTTCTGTCATTCAGTAAGTCTTGGTTCATAACATGCAAATCATTAAAAATTCATTTGTATTATTGTGTTCGGGAGTGTTCTGATTACTTGAGCTCTGAAACATATTTTGTTCATTTCAGAAGCAGAAAGTTTTATACTAAATTCGTGTTTCCAATCTGTTCTGGGTGCTCTTGATTGCACATTAATAAAATCTAAATTTTCAGCAGAAATATTGCATTGTTTGTATCAGTTCTAGATAGTAGATCAGTTTAATTTCTTCCACCACAGCTTCAATAGTGTTTTTATCATATCTGAATTGTTTTTAAAAGTATAAATAATCCAAATAATCAAAATAAAGTTCTTTAATTTATATAGAATATCCAGTCTCCTCTCAATTTTTTGAAAGAATTCTATATCTTTCCATATTCTTATTGTGTTTTTAATAAAGTTATTATTCATAAAGTTATTTTCATATGATTTTGCTTGTATGAATTTATAGAGAAATTCCTATAATTTTGATTTGAAATAATTAAATAAACTACTATGGGTAGTTTACTAGAAATAAAAAACTATAAAACTGTAGCAGTCAAGAAATGTGAAATGATTGTAAAAATTTCCCCCAGAACTAATTAAGTTGAAAATAATTATTCCCCTTTCATTTCTCTAGCTTTCAATTATTTTGCTTAGTTTTTTATTTATTTCATCATCTTGAACTGTGTAAATATAAACTTTTTAGCATTCTAACCACCCCTAGTACTGGCTTATCAGAGTTCTTAATTAGAGATGTATTAACTTCATCACACAACTAAAAAAAAAATTAAAAAAAAAAAAAAAAACATGAAAACTTTATAACTTTAAGAAAATATTTTTAAGTCATCCAATTTCTCATTCTATCAAAGATAACAAGGTTGATATGCTAAAATTTCCCCCATATAGGGTATGGCTGTATATTGAAATTTATGCAGTCTTTATCTCATTATTACCCTTCATTATATGGTTACCATTAAAATGTTCCAATGAATTTTTCTTATATAACTATACTTTTTATTGTGTAATTTTCCCCATTTAAAATTGTATTGTCAAATTTTTCAGTAATCATCAAGCTGCTTTATGCATAAAATATTAGTTTATTTTTATTTTAGTTTAAGTATTTATATTAAAACAAAGATGTACAAAGCATAGGAAAATAATTATTTTAGCCAAGGAGAAATTTTAAAATCCTATTTAGGCAAAATAGTAATAATTTTTCTTCAGAAAACAGTTTATATGAGTTCTATCAGAAGTAAAATGTTCACAAATTTCTAGTAGTAGTACATTTCTGGTAGGTAGCCGTATTTTGTTATCGCTTGTTTGAGGGCATGGTGAGTTATATTTTTTAATCTAATAAAATCCGTCTTCATAACATGGAAAAATACTTATTTTAGGTTATTTTTCTTGAAATAGAAAGCTTAAAATATTTAAAAAACAGTTTACATTGGACACAATTAAGAATTCATTAAAAGGTCATAAGTGGTTTAAGTTAGAATAATAATTTATCACAATTAAATAGACGGGCAAAAGTACGAACCATGTACTTCTATACCTCTGATCATTACTTTTAACAACTAACTATAAAAAACGGCTGCTGATATAAAGAAAACAAAAATTTACACTTCAAAAACAATATTAGCTTTTCAGAATATTATTGAAACCTTATTTTGATGTTCCACAAAGAAAAGAAACAAGTTGTATGTACTTAACTTTATTTAAAACAATATATATTTAAAATTTAGAACTAATAAATTTATTTGACTTTAGCTCATAACTAATTTTTTGGATAGAAATCACTGTAAAATTAGGTCTATATTTACCAAATCATAATTCAATAAAGAATTAGGGGAGAGTGGAGCATCTTGGGACAGTCACCTATTCTGGGCTTAATTTTAAATATCTTAGTCATAAAAAAGAAATTAAATTGCTAAATGGTACTTTGTGTTCCTATGAGTATAAAAAAAATTATGATAAATCATTAAACAAAAATTGGAACACACAAATAGAATATTACCCTTAATCATTTTACTTCCAAAAGCATTCAAATAGTTAAACCATCCATTTTAACATTAGCAAGATATTCAGTCGAAAAAATTAGTGATTGTAGATTTCAAAATGACAAGAAGAAAAAGCTGAGAAAAAAATCATGTCCAAATAAACAAATAAAAAATTACTTAAGAGCATTCTTAGCCAAAAGTTCATAATAAGCTCGTTTGGCTATTTGAACCTTCGCTTTTTCACTCGCAGCATTTGCTTTTCCTTCTTAGCTTTCATTTGGGCCTCATGAACCTTTATGACAGCCCAGAACTAAGAACCCAGGTGATAGTTTTTTTTATTGAGAATTCTTGTTCTAAACTTCTACCAAAAAATATTTTTAGAGTGGGAGTTCTTGGACTAATTGGGCATCAATTTGAAAACTTCAGAATAACATTTTGAAGCCGTTTTAACATATTCAAAAAATATAAACTAGATGATAGTTATTAAAACTTACGGTTTATAAACCAAAGTAACAAGAAAAATGTCAAAATTAAAATTTATAATTAGTTTTCAAAAATATGGTGAAAAAAAGACAAAGTTAATTCACATTCTCTTATTATTTATTGTAAGAACGAACAGTTATTTATCGTAAATTATACTTAATGAAGCCTATATCAAAAGAAAAAAAAATATTGATTGTATATTTTATTATTTGGGCACATGTGTTCTCCGGCTTGTGTGCTTAATCTCAAGGATCCTCTACACAAACAGTGAATATTTCTTCTCATCAGACATTTTAAGGTTATATGTTCACAGGTGAAGGAAGATGAGCTTGCGTTTTGGATTTGGGATTGATCACATATATATTCTCCAGAAAAAACAGAAATTTTACTGGCTTCAGAGAGAGAAAATACACCCAGTGCAAGGATTTCGCGCGTTTTTTTTGAAGCAAAGATTGAAATTGTAAACATATTTATTTACTTCATGTGATTCATATGCCCAATCAGAGACGGGCTTTAATAACCTCGCTCCCAGGTTCTCTCACTCTGAGAGATAACCCACGGGTAAGGAAACCCTTAGCTGGTCGATAACACTTGAAAGTGAACCCGAGGGTTTCCTTCAAACCCTAGTTTCCTTACCCGAGGGTTAACCCTGGGTTTCCTCGTGTTGGTCGATACGGCTGTATGTGTTTAAAGAAGGGGAAAAGGTGATTTTGCTAATACCAGATTCAACTAATAAACTCTACTCTAGATGGCAGGGACCAGGGACAATAATAAAACACACTCTACCGAACACATACGTAGTAGAACTAGAAAATGGGAAACGATGTCGGGTACATCAAAATAAAATAAGGAAATTTATCGCGCCTGTGAATGCGTTAAATGTAATATTTGAAGGAGAAGAGGAATTTAGGGAGATAGTGCATAACCCAACAAAAAGGGATAAGAACCAAGTTGAGGATAAAATAATGGGAATAGATGTAGAAAATGTGGATGAAAAACAAACACAGGAACTTCGGAAACTCTTAGTTAAACATGTGGAATTATTTAAGGGTCCGATTAGAATGGCTAATGTTAGACCTCACAAAATCGAACTAATTCCAGGGACTATTAGAACTCACCCACATAAATACAAAATTCCAGAAATCTACAAGGATGAAGTAGATAGTCAAATTGTAGAATTAGTGAGTTTGGGATTAGTAGAAAAAACAGATTCAGAAATAGCCTACCCGATCGTTTGCGTAGCTAAAAAAGACTCGAGTATTAGAGTATGCACAAGGGCTCTACTTAGATGCCTTTGGAATTATTCCCCTGTTGGAAAAATTCCGGAACCACGTGACTTTCCGGAGTCACGTGATACAAAAACTCAAAAGCGGCACTTAGATGCAACCGAAAACATCTCCCTTCCGGAATTTCGAGGAATAAGTTGTTGGCAATGCGGGAATTTTTTCGGCGGGAGAAAGCTTGGTGAAATTATTTCCCGTGTGGGAAAACGAAAGTAAACAAACTTCAATCGGGTCATCTTTTCTAATTAAAACATTCAATCTCTGTATTTTTTTAACTGAAGAGACTACAAAAGGTCTAATTAATCCTAAATTTATGACTAAATGTAATTAGAATTTTTAAAATAGTCAAAATAGAAGAATGAAAAGAACAGCGTAAAGCCATCGGAACAACATTATTCTGTGGTGAAAGAAAAACACGGTAAGCTTTTTTCTAATTAATTTGTTAAAATTAACTATTTTTTACTTCAATTAAGTCTTACTGTCTGATTACTTATTCTATAAGGAGTTTTGAACTCACAATATGTCTCGATCAAATTAACCATGATTTATTGAAATGTAACTCGAGACAAATATTACGGTTCTACTTAATTTGGTAGATGTCTTTTCAATTCTTCCCCCAACTCTGGTTATCGTAATATATATACAGTTTATAAAATAATTTGCTGAAATATAAGAACTGAACAACTTCCAGAGAACAATATCTTATAGCTAGTCAAAAGTTATTGAAATATTTAGTAAATTGATATCTTTTAAGCATATTATATGCTCTTAGAGTGCTTTGATTTATAAATATTAAATCGCATAAGCAAGCTGAAAAGAAAATTTTCTACCTGACAACACAGTTGAACTCTTTCTTATTATTTGTGATAATAGAAGTATTTGATTTATGAAATGTACTAATTTGTTTAAAAAAAATTCTCTGCTAGTAAATGCATTTGTTCCATTCTAGGTTCTATACGGTTATCACAGCCTTTTTTAATGTGTTGGACCTCAGACCTATTTAAACTATTGCAGAAGTAACAAAGTATTTTTTTGAAAGAAGGTAAGATAACGTTTTATTGTAATGTAGAGTGTGAATAAGTAGAATGCTTTTAATATAGTTATGTACTTAGAAGGAAAATATTTAATGAGTTTCTAGTTTTGCTGATATAGATATTAATAAATATTATTATGTGTTTTCTGCTTTAGATAATATGACATTGTTAGTTTTATTTGCATTCTTAATCATCAAGGTTAGTCATGGTTTTTTTTAGTCAAATAAGAATGTTGAGAAAAAAAATTGTAAAACAAAATTTTAATCAAGGATTATATCACTGATTTGGTGTGTAACATTTTAAGGTACTTACGTGAGAAGCCATTGAACAGTTCGCCAAAATCAAAACAGTGGCTAAAAAATATTCAATGCTCTACTCATCTATATATCATTTTTTGGCATTTTTTTTGTGACAGTTTTAACATTAATAAAAAAGTGGACTGTTTAATAACCAAAAAACCTACCCATTTCATCATTAAATTAATTATCTTTAAAGTATGCTAATTTTGATTCCTTGCTTATTATAATACAGTAGAATAGTAATTTTTGATGCCGCATAACCAAATAATTAAAAAAAAAAACATAACTCTAGCTATCCATAACCTGTCTGAGATTTAGAAGAATTATGGCAGTAAGAATAGAAAAGAAATGGTAAAAAATAGCCTGATACTCCTATTTCATTTCGCCAAAATCCAATTTACTGACAAATCATTCCATTTCCCCAATAAATTATTTCCAAAATGGGCCATTACACTAACAGAATGTGTTCCAAACAAGATGCTTCTCCATATTCCAGTACACTGCAAAGAAGTTTCACTGAATTCCACAACACCGACAGATCATTATTTTAATAAATTAATCATTACACCTGTCTTTCCGGCCAATGGTCAATTAATTAAGGCGTGTTAGTGTTATGGAATTCAGTGAAACATTTTGTCAGTGAAATGGCTTTTCAGTGTACTAAAATTGGGGGAAATATCTGTCGGTGTAATAAGGCCATTCAATGAAACGGAGAAATTTGTCTGGTGCAAGTTTCTCGATAATGTGGCTTTTGATAAGATAGGTGTGATTGTTATAGTAAAACTAAAGTTAAATTCCTCAAGATAGACTTTTGTACAACAGCCTGAATGTGTATTTTGGAGTAATTGTTTAACTGCATTTAAGTTTTGGTCAAAATTTAACTTCACTCCCTGACACGACAAATAATGTGGAGTGAAGAATACTTATAAATTGAGTAAAATCTTAACCATTTTCTGAGAAGGGGGAAATATCAAGAATGAAAAGGACATGGGAAATGTATTAAGTTATTGTGAACAACTTTTATAACATTCTTTGTTTTTTAATACAGGCAACATCTCTTACTCGAGTAACCCATGGCTGGGGAATCCCAATTACAACAACGGCGAAGGATTCAGTTAAGAATTCATCTTTAGAATGTGCATGGATCTTCATATCAAGATCATTTTAAAACTGAAAGGACTTAGGTTGTGACTCAGGCATGTCTTGGAATGTGATTTGATTAAACATGTAGATTAAAAAAGCTGCCCAAATGGAAATTCTAAAAATATTGATAGTGCTCAAATAACTTCTTTGAATAAAGTTATGTTATTTTAATAAAATATATATTATTTTAGTAGTATTACTATGTGTTCATTTCTTGTAGCTAATGAAAATGGTACTCTAAGATTAGCTGGGTTCTCCCTATTTAACTTATTGGCAGCATTTTACTAGTAAATATCACTAAGTTGATTTATCATAGTTGGAAGTTTCTATCAAATTGAATTTTCATAGCATACTGCAACGTGTGGGCTTAGATCTTATACTTCAGTAGGAATAAGGATAGAAACAAAGTGTCATTGAATACTGACAACCATTACTTTTGCTTGAGTTGGCTAACATTTAAATGCAAATTTCGATTTTGAAAAGCGAGCTATTGGTTTCGTCATTGAGAAATTACCATAAGAGGACATCCATAAATCATGAGGTCAAAAAGAGGAAAGGGGGTCTATTAAAATCACTCGTCAACTTTTTCTTTCAAGATTTTTAGCATAAGTTTAAGAAAAATATCCACATTAGTCAAAACAGCAAATCCTTATCTAGTCAGTCATGATAATTTAATTTCAACATGGATTTGTATCAAAACTTTTGTAACGTGTATACTGTATATGACAAGTCGAAACAAATGTGTTTCGATCATATGGGAATGAATCTTCCATGAGAATTTGAGGAGGTAGGGGGGTTTAGCAAAATCACCAAGGGGGAGGGAGGGGTCCAAAATCTCTCACTCGCCTCACATAATTGTGTTAGAAATTGTCAGTTTTGTGTGATTTGGGTTGAGAGTTAATTATGAGAAATTAGGTTTAACTAGTGGTAAAGCATAAGTTGCAAATAGAGAAAGCGCTACTTAAACATGACATAAATACAAATTTCAAAAATCTCTGAAACAGATGCAACTTTGAGGAATTTCCAAATTCAGAATAAAACTAGGTGCTATTATACAACAGGGTGCCACTATTGTTGGCATTATAATCCAGTATAACAAACAAAAAAAACAAGTGGCACCCTATTGTATAATGAAACCAAACTATAAACACTAATATTACAATCAGCTTAATATATGATGGATAACAATCAACTTTCAACGCTTTCCCTCTTTGCAATTCATGCTTCGCCACTGGGTTTAACTTGCATTTCAAGAAAAGTTAATATTTTGAAATAAATATATTTTGTTAATAAAGCTGTTTTGAAAATTTATAAAAATACATTTCAATGAAAAAATGGGACCTTACCAGAGGGTTTGACTGCTACGTTCAGTTAATGAGTAGCAAATCTATGGATGGAGAGTTTTAATAAAAAGTTATACTATAAGAAAACATTCCCATACCATACGCAGCCATGGGAAATCAGGAACTATTAAACACTTTCACTAGACTTCCCTCATCGTTTTACGAAGCGAAACCACACCATACAATTGACAACCAATCAAACACAAGGAGAAAGCAGGATGACCTTCAAGGGAAATTTTGAACTGAAACTTTTCGCCTTTCTCAGGAAGGGAATGAGCAAAAGGCTGATGCAATACCATGAAGTAAAAAAACTTTATCAAAGTAATAACTGCATTTGCCCTTTACTGAGAATTTATTGTTTGTAGACAGAAAAAGAAATTATTATGAATTTTCTCCTATTTAATGTCATCAATTCATCATGGGTAGAAAAAAAGCAAGAAAAAACTTCTAACATCCTCCAATTTTAAGAAATTTAGATTATAGAAGTGATGCAGAACTAATGTAAAGTTTCTTAATTTTGACAAATACTTCATCACTTCCCAATTACTTTTGTGAAATACAAAACCTTTTAGCAGAAAATAAAATATAGAAACATTTTCATAATATTGGAAGATGATTGACATGTTTAATTCAGCATCCTGAAATCTATGAAAAAGGCTCCCCCCCCCAGTGTGACAAGATAAGAAAACTGAAAATCTGTAGAAATTTGAAAACTAGATACATTAATCTTAAAAGAATCTAACTTAGTTTATAAGATTGACGATGAAACATAAACAGTGAATTTGATTTGTATTTTTAATTTTCCCTAATGAACATAAATGTCTGTATGAAATACAAACTAAACGAAAACTTCAATAACGCAGTCCCCTAACACTGTTCGCACAGCAATCAAAATTCGGATCGCTTCTAGTTGCTGGTTCGTTGGCGAGTTATTGTTAGTCTCTCGCATTATTTAATTGTTCTGCCATCCTTTAAAGTGTCTTTTGACACCCATGTGGACTTATATAAAACCAATCTACAATCTAGAATTGTCATCTAACAACACGTTATCATCTCTTGTTTACTAAACAAGAGCGCACAACAAAAGCTCTGATTGGTTGCCGCTATTCCGGAGTGGGAAATAAAGTAGTCTCGAACCCAAAATGCCCCTCTTCGATTCCTAACCCGGTTTCCGGAGGTATCTAAGTACGACTTTCGCTTACTTCCGGAATCTTGCCTTTGGAATTTCCAGATTTCGGTTGTTGGAAATATTCCGGAGGGGAATAATTCCAAAGGCATCTAAGTAGAGCCCCAGGGCTCTGAACAGTATAAGTAAATCCTCCAGTTTTCCCATGCAAAATGCACAGGATCTAATGCTCCGTGTGGGAAGGGCCAACTGGGTAACGGTAATAGATTTATGTAAGGGCTACCACCAAATTCCCATGGATGAGGAATCCAAACACCTCACAGCGTTTGCCACTCATTCTGGGGTATGGCAATGGCGCACCATGCCATATGGGTTAAAAACATCGGACGCTACATTTCAGAGTTCAATGAACGAAGCACTGAAAGATCATGCTAAATATGCTCAGGCATAATACATCGATGACATATCAATTTTTTCGGACAATTGGGAAGATCATATGAATCATATTGATGTAGTATTCAAAGAATTGATAAAACTTAATTTCACAGCTAGAATTGATAAATGTGAGTTCGCGAAACACGAAGTAAAATATTTAGGTCACATTGTAGGATCTGGCAGGCATGCACCTGATCCAGAGAAATTAAAAGCTATCGAAAAATTAAAAAGACCAGTGACAAAGAAAGATGTTCGATCAGTGTTAGGTTTAATGGGGTTCTATAGGTCATATGTAAAGGATTATGCGTTAATTGCTAGTCCATTAACAGAGTTAACTAAAAAATCAGTAGCAAACCAAGTACCTTGGGATCAAAGGGCAAATGAGGCATTTGAAGAGTTAAAGAAAAGGTTAATAACGGCTTCCTCATTAGCAGCACCTAATTTTTGTTTACCTTTTCAAATACATACAGACGCTTCTAATGTGGCTGTATCGGCTTGCTTAACTCAAATAGATGAAGATGGCCATTTCGCTCCCATTGGTTTTGCGAGTCATAAATTAAATAGCACACAGCAGAACTGGGCTACCATTGAAAAGGAAGCTTATGGAGTCCTCTTCGGACTCAGAAAATTCGAACATTGGATATTTGGATCTGAGATTCATCTATACACGGACCACAATCCACTGACTTATTTAACGATGTCTACGACTCCACGAAGCCCAAAATTAACACGATGGGCGTTGGCTCTTCAGCATTACAACCTAAAAATACAACATACACCTGGAAAGAACAACCAGGGTGCTGATGCCATATCTAGGTTGGACATTGAGCCTTGAATCAAGAGAACAGTCTTGTGGTTTTCACCAATATAATCATATTTACTCAGGAACAATTTGTATGTGTGTTTGAACTGCTTAATGTGAAATGTCGTGTATGTCAGTGTCTTCATGTATACTTAGATATTGTCTTATGAAACAAGCGCTTGAAGGCATGTTTCACGCTTTTGGGGGGAGTGATGTGAGGTTTAGGGTCCTCAATCACGGCTAGGTGGCGCTGCAGAGCTCCTGGTCGTGGGAGAGGAGGGGAAATCAGGGGAATCTAGTCAGTTCTTAGATGTAGCAGATATGGAATGGATTGAATAAAATGATCTGTCTCAAGACTGGTGTTGTCACTGCTTCTAAAAAACCGCCGGACATCCTGACATAATCTCTTTCTCCTGTGTCAATAACTTTCCATTTTTATTCCTTACACCACTTGTGTTTTTTGCATGACCTCCGCTAAGTTGTCTAATTATTTTGTAAACCGCTCCGGTATTTCCAGCCTCACTCGCTCTCTGAGCGTCTTCAGCTAGCACCTGGTAGTGGTTTCTCTTATCCCTCTTAGCTTGTCCCTTCACCATCTTATGAAGTTCCCAGTACTTCTTTTGATGTTCATTCCGTAATCTATCAGACTTGCAATCGTTTATTCTTCCCTTCATACTCTTCCTTTCCTCAATGAGTTTTAGAGTATCTCCTGCTATCCATTGCTTGTTAACCTTCCTGCCTATCACTCCTAGAGTGTCTTTAGCAGCATTACTGTAGGTTTCTTTGCATGCTTCCCATAATTTCTCAATCTCATCCTCTCCTTCTCCAATATCACTCGAATCCTCCAGAACAGCAAAGCGGTTCCTTAATTCGGTGACAAAAACCTTCTCGATTTTCTTTTCCTTGAGTTGTTGTATGTCATATCTGATCTCTTTGGTTTGGTGTTTGTTTTTGCTAGTTTTAATTTAATTATAGCGATTAACAGAAAGTGATCACACGCAAAATACAGTTCTGCTCCCACAACCAGAAATCCGGTTCCCCCAACCCGACTGTTCAGTTGCTATAGGACTGAAGGAACTCTCCGTTTGCTGTGACCAAACCGGTTCGATTGGGAGAGGTCGGGTTGGGAGAACCGGACTGATCGGTTGTACCATTCGAACCTAAGTTCCTCAAGTTTGATTGAGGGAACCCGAATGTCAGGTTGGCGCAAACGGTGTTAGTACGGTTGTCGTAAACGGAATAATAAGTTTGTCACAATCGGAATAAGGATTTCCTTTATACAGGATAGTATTTTTAAATTTGAATTATTATTCTAGAAATAACATTTGATACTAACTTAACCATGACATAACTAAACTTACTCAAAAATGTCAAAGTTTCTTCCGGTTTCCAAAAGCCGGTTTCTTTCATGTTTACATGTTTTGTTTACTATTTTTAGCCTTTCATGATTATTAGCACTGTAAAAAACTCAAGTAACTTCGCAATTTCGAAGATAGTAATAGTTTAAAAATAGCCTTTTAAAGGAAATCTACTAAATAAAACATCTGCTTAATCATTCCTTCAAAGAAAGGTAATGATGTTGGTTTGGTGAATCATAAAAACAAAACTTTCAACCTATTATGAAAACGCTTGTAGGTACTTACCTTGTATATTCTTTCGTATCATTATACATCTTTAATCCTGATTTTTATCCTGAACTTTTAAATCTGGGAAAATCAGTTCATCAGTTATCTGTGTGTTGAAATGAAAGTCGACAAAATTAAAATAACTACAGATTTATTGTAAAGAATACTAGTCAACTTGTACATTAGCAACAGAACAGAATAACAATAGATCAAAGTATATATAGGTGCAGAGCAGCTGCGGGACAGTCGCCACGTGCCGATCCCGATTGGCCCATTTAGGAAACCAATCAGAAATCAGCACGCTTGCGCCTTAACATCCCGCCCGGCCCTGCACACAAGTGCAGATTTACACTGTAAGAAAAATGAATCTAGAAACATGAAAGTTCAAAAATGGATAAGCAAATAGATAAAGTAATATGAAATTTTATAATTCCAGGGGCAGTACACACAGCTTGGTGACTGACCTTTTCAAAATGCCTGATTTGGTTCTTACATCAGCAACCCGAACTAAATTATCATCACCAATGTATACCTTAAGGATTCTTCCTAATGACCATTTACAAATAGGCATATTATCGTCCTTTATAATTACCATATCACCAACTCTGATGTTATCCTTTACGAAACACCATTTGTGCTTTTGCTGTAGATTATTCAGATAATTTCTACTCCAATTCTTCCAGACACTTTTAGGACTGGGCGATATATCGATATATCGAAAAATATCGATATCAATCCAATATCGATATTGAAATCGATATTTTTTCGATATATCGGCATATCGATATTTTTTCGATATATCGTCATTTCGGTATTTTTTCGATATATCGTCAAACCGATATTTTTTCGATATATCGTCAAACCGATATTTTTTCGATATATCGTCATTTCGGTATTTTTTCGATATATCGTCATTTCACGATATATCGTCTACTCACGATGTATCGTCAATTCACGATATATCGTCTACTCACGATATATCGTCTATTCACGATATATCGTCTATTTCGATACTTCACGATATATCGTCTTTATCGATATGTCCCGATTTACCGTCGCCTTCGATTTATCGTGAATGGCGATATTTCTCGATACATCGTCGACTTCGATATATCGTGATGTTCTCCATAACGGAGCGTTTGCCCGACTCACTTTGGTCTCTAATTATAAATATGGGCTTTCTAATTAGGTTTCGTGTTGCTTGACCACTGGTCAAGATTGCTCTATATGGTTAAAATTCATTATTAAATAAATGTTGAAGTTGCTAATTGATATTTTGAATTCCCTATTCTTATAACATGTCTCTTTTGTTCCGGTTGACCATTGGTCAATCGGATCAAGTTTTTACTACTTCTATGCTTTGGCATTGAAGTAGGTCAAGTGGGGGCTCAAACCAAACGCCTTGGACGTGCATCATTTTGGTCTTGACCAGTGGTCATATATCGATATATCGTGAATATCGATAATTTCGATATATCGTGGTTCTCACGATGATTGGAAACATCGGGATGTTTTCGATAACTCGTCTTTGTTCTCTGAAAGCCAATTTCACGCCCAACACTAACTGCAAAATTTATAGAGCACATAATTAAAAAATAATTCGGATTTTATATACTTACGGTCCTTAGCTTCAAGTAAACCTAGAATATTCAGAAATTCTATTAAAAATTTCGACGATTAAAAAAGATTGCGAAAATGAGAATTTCGGTAAACAAGCTATTAGGTTTATGAGAAGGCATTTTTACTAATTAAATATTTTTAGTAACAAAAAAAATACTTGATCTTGTATAAAATGTATGCAGTATAGTTTTATGCTTTAATGTTTAATCTGGGTTTTACATAATTAATTAGCCGATTGATTAGGATTTGAAAAGTCGCTTCTCAACAACTTAAGAGGATTTAAACGCAGATCTTTAGTTATGGCGTTGTATTTGCTGTTCTTTATAAAAAAATGATTTGCTTAAAATTTTTAATCCTACTTGAAAAATTATACTGTACTTATGTTGTTACGACCCTTATATTCAATTTTCCGTAAAAAAGTTTCGACTTTCATAAGAAATTTCGAAGATGAATTAGGATTCCTGGGGCCTTAGCACGAGCTCGTTGATATGCGAAACCGACGTTGGAATTGCCCCTATCACGTGACCGATGACGTCAAATTCAGACTGTGGCAAGAAGTCCGTAGCACGAGCTAGTTGAAATTGGTTGCAAGTCGGAATTACGGTCGAAATTACAGTTGGAATGGCAACCGAGAATCTCACCGGCCTCTGCCCGCGTGAAATGACTGAAATGCTCATTCCGACCAGTCGATATGGTTGTTTTGATTCGACCGATGGCTTTGAAGTTGAACTAAAGTAAGTTATTCTTGATTTCTTTTGTTATTAGATTGTATAATGTATGTTTTGAATTGTTTTTAGAGTTCTAAAACTATATTTTCATGTGTATATCTTAACCCTATAGTGATCGCGTGAGTCTGAGACTCCGGACATATTTTTGTGCTATGAATGCATATATTTCTTAATAAGTATTTTTAAATTTAACAGTATTATTAAGAAAGAGCCTGTACTAGTGATAGTGTAGCGTCAAGTATAATTTTATTGTGGACCCAAACCTCTTGTGTTAGCATGATGATTTAGTGTTTATTGTTGTGTTTTGGTGAATGATTGTTGAGTGTTTATGATTGACAAATGCTTATGTGCAAGACAGGAAATGGGTACATTAGTTATATTTATGGGACATTTTCTTAACTTTGAATTCAGCCAAACTATAGATTATATACTGTCAGCTAATACACAAACTGTTCATTTTACATTCACAACCTTCTGTCAAATATAACAACACAGTTTTGATAATTTCTATGTATAATTGTGATTAGTACAACAGCAATCTCCTTTCCGGTGAACTAATTTTTTTATTTGCTTAATCTGTATGTGTAAAAACACTAAATATCTAACGGTGAGATGCCGCTATACTACTGCGCTGGGTTAATTTTGTTCACACAAATAACTTAATGCACCCATACTTTATTCTAAGGATTCCAAGTTGTGTTTTAGGTTAATAATACACAAATTAAAGTATAATTTATTTGTAAATATTGCCATAAAGATAATAGGAACAGATTTGATGTAGGTTTTCCCACAGCGAAAAGGGCAATAGTTCCAAAGAACTGGAGACCAATGAATAGCTGTTGCTATTTGGTCTTATCTTGCTAGGTAGTTTGTGTAACCCCAAAGGAGTCAGGCCATTCACTCTCTAGGGTTGAGAACCAAACTGGTAACTTCCCGCCAAGAACTATCCCACCTGCATCCCCTGTCCTTCAAAGAAGTTATAGGAATCGGGGCTTAATATCTTATCACCAATGGATATACTTGGATAATATAGAAGCACATGCGCATGCTGAGCGCAGCTAGTTTTAGAATTTTGCAGAAATCTTTTCAAATAATTAAAATTGTTTGGTAAATAAATTTTTTTTCATACTGTTGTTTATGAAGCATTATTACAGTATTTGGGTAAACAATGGGACTGTCATTATGTTTTTAAGTCAAAATTCCAACAATGGGCACTTAATTAGTTTGCAGAAAATATTTGAAGGAATTTTTGTGCGCAGAGAGTTTTTTGTTTTATCCAACTATGCCAATGGAATGCTTACATAGCCAAGATAGCTACCCTGATTTCCCACACTCCTACTTGAACTTGGATTTCCGCGTTTCCAACTGCCTAGCAAAGAAAGACCAATGCAGTCAGTATAGCACAGTCGCTAAATTGGCAACTGAGACCTGCATCAAATTTTTTCCAGATTGAACTATTATTCACTTAATAATTATTATTCAGTTAATTGAACTATTGTTTACTTTTTTATTATTGACAAGTTCAAAACTGGTTTCCATAGACCTTTTTCATTTTTGTAGGTTTTCTGTCCTTTGCTGTTGATTGCATCAGGAAGCAAACACCAATATGGGTCTACGTGTGTGTGAGCTGATGAGATTGTCAAAATGGACGAGTTTAACGTTCCTGAGGTACTATATACAACATTTCCAGGAAAAAAGTAGTATTTTTTTTCTTAATATTAAAAACATTATTTTATGTTTGATACTTTAAGAATAGTTATCAATTAAAATAATTAATTCCATTTATAGGTGCATATAGCTAAATACTTTACTTTCACCAATATACCTACCATATTCAAACTGTAAGATTAGCCTGGCGCAAGCACTATTTTTATGACTAATTGACAAGATTGAAAAGATTTTATGTAGGTTCTACACAGCAATGGCGACCAGCAACTAGAGCTCTAAAGGGAGGGAATTGAACCTGAGCAGTTACGGCTGGTCTCCAGTTCTTGGTGACTAGTGAGCCCTTTTCGCTGTGGAGGACCTACATTGAATCTTTCCCGGCAAGATTTGTGCCCAGCTAATGCTTAAGTACCACCATATTTTTCATGCAGTGTATTTTGTTTGTACTATATATATATATATATAGTTACGTCAATGACAAGCATAAAATTTTGGGATAATTGAATCTTTCATGCTAAAAAAAGATTGGCACTATTTAGGGGACAGTTAATGGAATTAAAAAAAAAAGAGTATAAATGCACCTAAAGTTTGCTTTGATGTGCCTGTGAGATAAGAAGTTCCTACTTGTGCGCACACATTTCTAAGCAAATGTGAAGGTGTTTAAAATATCAAAATAATTACCTACGTATATTAACCGATATTTGCAGTGTTTGGCTTCTCGCTTTTGATTATGTATTTGTCTACATTTGACATTCTTTTTTGAATTGGTAAAATATTTTTGGGTAATATTTAGGAGGCTTTTTTGGGTTTTCACCCTTGGCCACAATTACCCCTGATTAATGTTAAGAAGAATTTTACTAGTTTGATCCTATGTACTAAACAAGGGTTGGGCCCATTGCTTCTATTTGAAACATAGACATTCATAATTTATTTGAACATGATCTACAATGATTTTTTGTTTTTAGGATGAAAGGAATGTTGAAAGAGGAATTGACATGAATAATTGATGATTGTTTTTACAACTGTACGAGTTATTTGAATCAAAAGAATAATCATTCAATGTACAAGCAGTGAGTACCTGTTATTGTTTTAACTACTTGGTTCTACTCAATTATCTATGTGTCAAAATATTTTTGCTGACAAATGTTTAAATCTTGGGAAATATGTGTTGCTATTAATTTACTATTAACTTCAATCACTTTGAACACCACTAAAAAGAAAACATTTCTTTTTTGTAAGTACTAAAGTTTTGTAAGTTTGTAGTTATAGATTTTTAATTTCTGTGTGGGACCTCCAGATCACGGCTTACTAGATACTTATACAGGCTAGCCGAGTTTTAAACAATGAAAACCATTTGACAACTTTTCCCGCTTGGAGCGCTACAAGACCTACCTATATCACCCACCGCCTTCAACACTGTGGATATGCTTTGCCAGTTGGTCCAGTATTGCCATCTGGATTTGCAATGATTTCCATACTCGGCTAGCCTGTATAAGTATCTAGTAAGCAGTGTCCAGATCCACTGATTGCCTCCTATTTAAATCAGGGCTGGTAAATGAACCTAAACTACCATTCATTGAAATAAGTGTCTTTTACATATTTTGTCTCTTACGAAACAAAGCTCCGTGACATTTTAATTTTGTTCCGGAGAGAAATTAAATAAATTTCAACATTAAGATTTAATCCGGAACTATAATAAACACAACTTGGTAATTTTTATTTTGATCCGGAACTAAACTAATCTTACTTCAAAATTAAATTTAGTTTCGGAACAAAAGTTAAGGATCTTCAAATGTTTAAATTTTTCCCGGTATAAAAGTAAACTTAAATTCAACCAAAGAGTTCCAATCTTTGAGCTGTCGTTGCAGGAGACAGTGCTATTATACAACACGGTGCCACTATTGTTGGCCATTATAATCCACTATCCAGTATAACAAACAAAAAAACAAGTGGCACCCTATTGTATAATGAAACCCAGAAGACACCCAAAACTATAATAATAAATTGAACCTAATGTCAATTTTAAAATCTCAATATTGGGATTTCTGTTTTAATACAATCTTAGGTAAGTGTTCTCAGCTTACCAGAGAAAAGCACTCCCCAACCCTAGGAAAAGAATGGGCTGGCTTGTTCAGTGTTACACTAACCGCCAAGCAAGAACATACAAACAATATGCTATGTTTCATATTTGTACTGAAATATCTTGTATTTTAATTGTATAGCAGTTATTTCATCTAATAATTTGTTTCCTATTTCAGATTAATTTGGAATTGAAAGATGTTGAAAATGATGCACATTAATATTTATTTTTTATTTGTACTTGAATAAACTTCTAGTTTCAGTTTTTATATGCATTTCTTGTTATTTATTCTTTATTACAGTACATTTTATTTAGTGAAAGCTTTAATTTGAATTTTAAGAATATTTTGAACTATCACCTTTAATTGAGGTATTTTCAACAAACTGTCACCAAAAGCTTCACATTGACAAATTGAGGCACTTGCAGCAACGAGCTAACTCCTACGTAAAGCTGTTGGAGTTAGCTCATTGTTGAAGCTAGCGCTTCAATTGGGAATAATAATAATGAAATATAAAAAATAATGAATTTTGAAAATATTTATCTACAACTAACCTAGTTTAAACTATTTTGCTATCAGATATTAAAGGTTTGAATCAACAGATGTCAATTAATAGGTGTTTTTTATTGTGAAGTAATAAATCAAAAGATAGTTCAAGGTTAACTGACACCTAAAATTGACATTAAAGCATCTATTTTTAACATCTTTGATAAGTTACCTTAATTTACATGACTATGTAAAAAACTGAGTAATTGAAATTGTGTGTGTGTGACAGACTTTAAAAGCCATATTAATCATTTGGTACTGGCAGTAAAATTATTTTAAATGTGCAACTTTGTTCATTATTATTTTATTAATTATTTTTAAGTTTTTATGCTTAATTTAATTCTTAATAAAGCTTTTTATGAATAAAACAAAATTATTTAATTTAAGCTATTGTTTTTTTTACTACAATCACTTTTTAAATCTACTACTACTACTTCAAAAATGGATTTAGTTTTTGTATATTTGCAAAATTAGAAGTGGCACCTTTAACTATTTTCCCCCAAATAGTGAAACTTTTACCAGAAAGGTTGACCACCCCTAGGTTAGAGAATAAACCTTATTACATTACAATATTTCATATACACTTGTCTTGGACAAAAGTAAATCTAAATGGTATCTCTTAAGATGTAAAAACATATGAGGAACAAAGTATTTTGAATAACTATTCTTGCTCCAAACTGTAAATATTTATTATAAAGTTTTTAAAGTGTTAAGGCAAAGTCCTTTTTAGAATTAACACTTTTTAGCCATACATAAGGGACTGACCCACCTTTATAGAACTATAGATAAAAATATGTAAAAAAACCCCCTCAAGTATTAATAATTTTAAATACCCTTGAAGACAGAATTGAAACTTAACGACTTAAATAATAACATTAGTGTGCATGTTTCTTACAAATAGACCAATAAATGGACATTTTGTATGATCATAGTTATTAATTTATTTTCAAAAAATAGTTTCGTTTGTTAAAATGAATTAGTTTGATACTGATATCGGGCAACTACTTTAAAAATAAACTATTTCGAAATTTAATTAGAAGTAAAATTGATATTTCCTTCTTCATACAAAAACGGAACTATAGGCGCCAAGAGCAAAACAAAAACAAATCGAGATCAACAAACCATGAACCAATGAAAAACGAGTATCGCCAATGTAAGCTATTCTGTGATTGGCCAGCGCAATTCCCATCTCGATGTTGCTTTCCCTAACTTTTCCAAACCGACCGGTCGAAACCGACCGTTCGTGCTACGAACTTCAGTGACTGCTGATTTCGATCGATTTCAGATCTCGACGATATCGCCGATCTCGATCGGTTTGGACGAAGTCGGTTTCGCATATCAACGAGCTCGTGCTAAGGCCCCTGGGGCCTTAGCACGAGCTCGTTGATATGCGAAACCGACGTTGGAATTGCCCCTATCACGTGACCGATGACGTCAAATTCAGACTGTGGCAAGAAGTCCGTAGCACGAGCTAGTTGAAATTCGTTGCAAGTCGGAATTACGATCGAAATTACAGTTGGAATGGCAACCGAGAATCTCACCGGCCTCTGCCCGCGTGAAATGACTGAAATGCTCATTCCGACCAGTCGATATGGTTGTTTTGATTCGACCGATGGCTTTGAAGTTGAACTAAAGTAAGTTATTCTTGATTTCTTTTGTTATTAGATTGTATAATGTATGTTTTGAATTGTTTTTAGGGTTCTAATACTTCTAAAACTATATTTTCATGTGTATATCTTAACCCTATAGTGATCGCGTGAGTCTGAGACTCCGGACATATTTTTGTGCTATGAATGCATATATTTCTTAATAAGTATTTTTAAATTTAACAGTATTATTAAGAAAGAGCCTGTACTAGTGATAGTGTAGCGTCAAGTATAATTTTATTGTGGACCCAAACCTCTTGTGTTAGCATGATGATTTAGTGTTTATTGTTGTGTTTTGGTGAATGATTGTTGAGTGTTTATGATTGACAAATGCTTATGTGCAAGACAGGAAATGGGTACATTAGTTATATTTATGGGACATTTTCTTAACTTTGAATTCAGCCAAACTATAGATTATACTGTCAGCTAATACACAAACTGTTCATTTTACATTCACAACCTTCTGTCAAATATAAAAACACAGTTTTGATAATTTCTATGTATAATTGTGATTAGTACAACAGCAATCTCCTTTCCGGTGAACTAATTTTTTTATTTGCTTAATCTGTATGTGTAAAAACACTAAATATCTAACGGTGAGATGCCGCTATACTACTGCGCTGGGTTAATTTTGTTCACACAAATAACTTAATGCACCCATACTTTATTCTAAGGATTCCAAGTTGTGTTTTAGGTTAATAATACACAAATTAAAGTATAATTTATTTGTAAATATTGCCATAAAGATAATAGGAACAGATTTGATGTAGGTTTTCCCACAGCGAAAAGGGCAATAGTTCCAAAGAACTGGAGACCAATGAATAGCTGTTGCTATAGTTTGTCTTATCTTGCTAGGTAGTTTGTGTAACCCCAAATGAGTCAGGCCATTCACTCCCTAGGGTTGAGAACCAAACTGGTAACTTCCCGCCAAGAACTATCCCACCTGCATCCCCTGTCCTTCAAAGAAGTTATAGGAGTCGGGGCTTAATATCTTATCACCAATGGACATACTTGGATAATATAGAAGCACATGCGCATGCCGAGCGCAGCTAGTTTTAGAATTTTGCAGAAATCTTTTCAAATAATTAAAATTTTTTGGTAAATAAATTTTTTTTTCATACTGTTGTTTATGAAGCATTATTACAGTATTTAGGTAAACAATGGGACTGTCATTATGTTTTTAAGTCAAAATTCCAACAATGGGCACTTAATTAGTTTGCAGAAAATATTTGAAGGAATTTTTGTGCGCAGAGAGTTTTTTGTTTTATCCAACTATGCCAATGGAATGCTTACATAGCCAAGATAGCTACCCTGATTTCCCACACTCCTACTTGAACTTGGATTTCCGCATTTCCAACTGCCTAGCAAAGAAAGACCAATGCAGTCAGTATAGCACAGTCGCTAAATTGGCAACTGAGACCTGCATCAAATTTTTTCCAGATTGAACTATTATTCACTTAATAATTATTATTCAGTTAATTGAACTATTGTTTACTTTTTTATTATTGACAAGTTCAAAACTGGTTTCCATAGACCTTTTTCATTTTTGTAGGTTTTCTGTCCTTTGCTGTTGATTGCATCAGGAAGCAAACACCAATATGGGTCTACGTGTGTGTGAGCTGATGAGATTGTCAAAATGGACGAGTTTAACGTTCCTGAGGTACTATATACAACATTTCCAGGAAAAAAGTAGTATTTTTTTTTCTTAATATTAAAAACATTATTTTATGTTTGATACTTTAAGAATAGTTATCAATTAAAATAATTAATTCCATTTATAGGTGCATATAGCTAAATACTTAACTACTTTCACCAATATACCTACCATATTCAAACTGTAAGATTAGCCTGGCGCAAGCACTATTTTTATGACTAATTGACAAGATTGAAAATATTTTATGTAGGTTCTACACAGCAATGGCGACCAGCAACTAGAGCTCTAAAGGGAGGGAATTGAACCTGAGCAGTTACGGCTGGTCTCCAGTTCTTGGTGACTAGTGAGCCCTTTTCGCTGTGGAGGACCTACATTGAATCTTTCCCGGCAAGATTTGTGCCCAGCTAATGCTTAAGTACCACCATATTTTTCATGCAGTGTATTTTGTTTGTACTATATATATACATAGTTACATCAATGACAAGCATAAAATTTTGGGATAATTGAATCTTTCATGCTAAAAAAAGATTGGCACTATTTAGGGGACAGTTAATGGAATTAAAAAAAAAAGAGTATAAATGCACCTAAAGTTTGCTTTGATGTGCCTGTGAGATAAGAAGTTCCTACTTGTGCGCACACATTTCTAAACAAATGTGAAGGTGTTTAAAATATCAAAATAATTACCTACGTATATTAACCGATATTTGCAGTGTTTGGCTTCTCGCTTTTGATTATGTATTTGTCTACATTTGACGTTCTTTTTTGAATTGGTAAAATATTTTTGGGTAATATTTAGGAGGCTTTTTTGGGTTTTCACCCTTGGCCACAATTACCCCTGATTAATGTAAAGAAGAATTTTACTAGTTTGATCCTATGTACTAAACAAGGGTTGGGCCCATTGCTTCTATTTGAAACATAGACATTCATAATTTATTAGAACATGATCTACAATGATTTTTTGTTTTTAGGATGAAAGGAATGTTTAGTGGAGTAGAATTAGGGCTTGACCGTGAACAAATTACAACAAAAGCAAACTCTGCGGGAAATGGTAGGTGACATGGTCCTAATCAACATACTAAAAATATACATCCGTACTAGTGGTAGAAATATGTTTTTTTGGCCGCCATCTTGAAAAAACACCCAAAAATTTTTTTCATCAAAAAAGGTCGTGTAAGGTATCAAACTGTGGGGAATTTTGTGCTGAAAGAGAATATGATTTTTGTTTTTCTTAAAATTCATTAAAAACGTAAAATTTTTGACCAAAAACGCAAAGCCGATACAATGATAAAGGGCCCTCCCTCCATACTAAACGCATCTTAAACGTTCTAAACTTTTTTAAAAACACTACTTTGAGACAAATGGTAGTTGACATGGTCCTAATCAACATACTAGAAATATACATCCGTACTGGTGAGGAAAATATCGTTTTTTGATCGCCATCTTGAAAAACACCAAAACACATTTTACTCCGTAAAATTTCTTGTAATATATCAAACTGCAGGGAATTTTGTGCTGAATAAGAATAAGGTTTTATTTTTTCTTTAATTTTGATAAAAAATAACTTTTTTTGACCAAAAACTGATAGCAAATTCAATGATAAATGGCCCTTCCTCCATACTTTATGGACCATAAGCGTCCTTAGCTTTTCTGAAAACACTATTTTGAGGTGACAGGTGTATGAGGTGTGTGTTTGAGGTGTAGGTGACATGGTTCAATTAAACATATACATCTGTTTTAATGTGAAAAATGCGATTTTTTGACCGCCATCTTGAAAAAATAATTTACATGAAAAGTCATTCCTCAAACTGCTGGGAATTTTGTGCTGAAAGAGAATATGATACTTAAAAATAATTAATAACATATCCATTGCTAAAAAATCCATCCATTTATTAATTAGATTTGGACTAGGTTACAAAATTCTAGGATACTTTGATTTTTTTTTTACAAATTTAATAGGAAACTACTTTCAAGTTTGATAGTTTTAAGCTTGAAAATATAACATTAAACATATAATTAAAAAATTTTAAGAACAAATTATAGGTGCTATCAACACCGTCATAGTCCAATATCATTTTCATCTTCATAAGTATTAATTAGGTCTCCTGTATTACTACAGTTCTTTCCACAACAGTTTTTGCAAATAACGGAACAAGAAAGTTCATATCGGCGGAATGTACATTTCATACTGTAACATGGCTCATCAGCTGTAGTTTGGCATGCACATTTGATCATTTCTAAAAGCTCCTTTGGTGCTGGACTTCTATCTGTCAATATTGGCTGGAATTCTCCTTCAACTAACTGCCAACCCCATAGCGTAGGATCAGGGCTTGGCATGAACAGATTATTCCAAATAAAACACTGCAAATTTACTCGAAGTAAATGATATTTTGCAGCATTTTGTGTCGGAGGCAAACGTGCAATATCAAATTCTTTTTTAGCTGAAGCTATTTTCCTCATATATTCTTCATAACGAAGATTATTCAAGTCGTTGGTATTAATGTTACCTCCGTATAATGACACAATAACTTTGCAGCCCATTTCCAGTAACTCTTCCTTATTAGTAATTTCCGTAGACCCAAATTGGAAAGCATATTCGAACAATATTTGAGAATTTATTATATTTTTTAAAGCCGAAGACTTGCTTTTTCCAAATAATGAACTGTTGGTGTCACATCCAGTTAACGCATGGACAAATGGCAAAGCTTTGCAGGCCTCTTCTCCAATATCTCCTTGCATTGCTTGAATGTCGCGAACTTTATCCGATTGTAGGGCAGACTGCATTAAAATGTTTGATGACGAATTATATAGTAGTAAAATTAAAACATCGGTGTCATCAGCTACAACTGTGACTTGTTTCTCCTGTGCTAGGTTTAACGCTTCTTTAACAATCAACGTATCTGCATCTCCTTCGGCATGAATGACGGAATGGCCATTTCTTTGAAAATAATTCCCTAGCATATTTATGAATCTTTGTTTATTTTGTGAGTTTGAGAGGAACTTACTCTTCTGGACTATAACTGGCGAGTCTTCGTCAAAGATAACAGTGGCAGATGACTGCTTTGAGTGTAGTCTGTGCTCCATATATTTAACGTTGGATTTTCCATACCCATCGAACACTATTGTCACTTTCCCATCCTATCTAAGGTGTTGGCTAATGAAGATTTATCAGTTTTCCTCATTTGCTGAGTAGTGAGTACTGTGGTCAAATAAGGCAGATGGAAGAGTCGATAACTCGTACCTAAAAAAATGTCTCGCATCTTGAACGGTGTTTTCTAAGGAGATACATGCCAGCATCCTTTGGGTTAAAAGGCGTGAATCAATGTGGCGAGTCTCTCCAGCAATAACTATACCTTTTTTAATTGTCTTCAGGGTAATTGCCAAGTCTGATTTTAGACAGGTAGCTTCTTTGAAAAGTTTGCCTGTAAGTTTTTCTTGTACATTTCGCCCAATGATGTCTGCATTTTCTAACATTAACCTTGTTCTCACTATCTGTTATTCCGTTAAAAATATTCCATAAACCACTTGATGAAGGAGAAAATGGATTGTGGTGGATAAAAAACTTCATGAACATTTGCATATCTTCAAAATCTCTCACAAATCATTGAATTTGCTATCAGTTTTCGGTCAAAAAAGTTATTTTTTATCAAAATTAAAGAAAAACAAAAATCATATTCTTATTCAGCACAAAATTCCCTGCAGTTTGATACATTACAAGACATTTTACGGAGTAAAATGTGTTTTGGTGTTTTTCAAGATGGCGGTCAAAAAACGATATTTTCCTCACTAGTACGGATGTATATTTCTAATATGTTGATTAGGACTATGTCAACTACCATTTGTCTCAAAGTAGTGTTTTTAAAATAGTTTAGAACGTTTAAGATGCGTTTAGTATGGAGGGAGGGCCCTTTATCATTGTACCGGCTTTGCGTTTTTGGTGAAACATTTTACTTTTTAATGAAATTTAAGAAAAACAAAAATCACATTCTCTTTCAGCACAAAATTCCCCACAGTTTGATACCTTACACGACCTTTTTTGATGAAAAAAATTTTTGGGTGTTTTTTCAAGATGGCGGCCAAAAAAACATATTTCTACCACTAGTACGGATGTATATTTTTAGTATGTTGATTAGGACCATGTCACCTACCATTTCCCGCAGAGTTTGCTTTTGTTGTAATTTGTTCACGGTCAAGCCCTTTTTCGACCTAATTCTACTCCACTAGTTGAAAGAGGAATTGACATGAATAATTGATTGTTTTTACAACTGTACGAGTTATTTGAATCAAAAGAATAATCATTCAATGTACAAGCAGTGAGTACCTGTTATTGTTTTAACTACTTGGTTCTACTCAATTATCTATGTGTCAAAATATTTTTGCTGACAAATGTTTAAATCTTGGGAAATATGTGTTGCTATTAATTTACTATTAACTTCAATCACTTTGAACACCACTAAAAAGAAAACATTTCTTTTTTGTAAGTACTAAAGTTTTGTAAGTTTGTAGTTATAGATTTTTAATTTCTGTGTGGGACCTCCAGATCATGGCTTACTAGATACTTATACAGGCTAGCCGAGTTTTAAACAATGAAAACCATTTGACAACTTTTCCCGCTTGGAGCCCTACAAGACCTACCTATATCACCCACCGCCTTCAACACTGTGGATATGCTTTGCCAGTTGGTCCAGTATTGCCATCTGGATTTGCAATGATTTCCGTACTCGGCTAGCCTGTATAAGTATCTAGTAAGCAGTGTCCAGATCCACTGATTGCCTCCTATTTAAATCAGGGCTGGTAAATGAACCTAAACTACCATTCATTGAAATAAGTGTCTTTTACATATTTTGTCTCTTACGAAACAAAGCTCCGTGACATTTTAATTTTGTTCTGGAGAGAAATTAAATAAATTTCAACATTAAGATTTAATCCGGAACTGTAATAAACACAACTTGGTAATTTTTATTTTGATCCGGAACTAAACTAATCTTACTTCAAAATTACATTTAGTTTCGGAACAAAAGTTAAGGATCTTCAAATGTTTAAATTTTTCCCGGTATAAAAGTCAACTTAAATTCAACCAAAGAGTTCCAATCTTTGAGCTGTCGCCATCTACATTCCGTTGCAGGAGACAGTGCTATTATACAACACGGTGCCACTATTGTTGGCATTATAATCCACTATCCAGTATAACAAACAAAAAAACAAGTGGCACCCTATTGTATAATGAAACCCAGAAGACACCCAAAACTATAATAATAAATTGAACCTAATGTCAATTTTATAATCTCAATATTGGGATTTCTGTTTTAATACAATCTTAGGTAAGTGTTCTCAGCTTACCAGAGAAAAGCACTCCCCAACCCTAGGAAAAGAATGGGCTGGCTTGTTCAGTGTTACACTAACCGCCAAGCAAGAACATGCAAACAATATGCTATGTTTCATATTTGTACTGAAATATCTTGTATTTTAATTGTATAGCAGTTATTTCATCTAATAATTTGTTTCCTATTTCAGATTAATTTGGAATTGAAAGATGTTGAAAATGATGCACATTTTTTTTATTTGTACTTGAATAAACTTCTAGTTTCAGTTTTTATATGCATTTCTTGTTATTTATTCCTTATTACAGTACATTTTATTTAGTGAAAGCTTTAATTTGAATTTTAAAAATATTTGAACTGTCACCTTTAATTGAGGTATTTTCAACAAACTGTCACCAAAAGCTTCACGTTGACAAATTGAGGCACTTGCAGCAACGAGCTAAAGTTAGCTCATTGTTGAAGCTAGCGCTTCAATTGGGAATAATAATAATGAAATATAAAAAATACTAATGAATTTTGAAAATATTTATCTACAACTAACCTAGTTTAAACTATTTTGATATCAGATATTAAAGGTTTGAATCAACAGATGTCAATTAATAGGTGTTTTTTATTGTGAAGTAATAAATCAAAAGATAGTTCAAGGTTAACCGACACCTAAAATTGACATTTAAGCATCTAATTTTAACATCTTTGATAAGTTACCTTAATTTACATGACTATGTTAAAAACTGAGTAATTGAAATTGTGTGTGTGTGACAGACTTTAAAAGCCATATTAATCATTTGGTACTGGCAGTAAAATTATTTTAAATGTGCAACTTTGTTCATTATTATTTTATTAATTATTTTTAAGTTTTTACGCTTAATTTAATTCTTAATAAAGCTTTTTATGAATAAAACAAAATTATTTAATTTGAGCTATTGTTTTTTTTTACTACAATCACTTTTTAAATCTACTACAAAAATGGATTTAGTTTTTGTATATTTGCAAAATTAGAAGTGGCACCTTTAACTATTTTCCCCCAAATAGTGAAACTTTTACCAGAAAGGTTGCCCACCCCTAGGTTAGAGAATAAACCTTATTAAATTACAATATTTCATATACACTTGTCTTGGACAAAAGTAAATCTAAATGGTATCTCTTAAGATGTAAATACATATGAGGAACAAAGTATTTTGAATAACTATTCTTGCTCCAAACTGTAAATATTTATTATAAAGTTTTTAAAGTGTTAAGGCAAAGTCCTTTTTAGAATTAACACTTTTTAGCCATACATAAGGGACTGACCCACCTTTATAGAACTATAGATAAAAATATGTAAAAAAAACCCCTCAAGTATTAATAATTTTAAATACCCTTGAAGACAGAATTGAAACTTAACGACTTAAATAATAACATTAGTGTGCATGTTTCTTACAAATAGACCAATAAATGGACATTTTGTATGATCATAGTTATTAATTTATTTTCAAAAAATAGTTTCGTTTGTTAAAATGAATTAGTTTGATACTGATATCGGGCAACTACTTTAAAAATAAACTATATCTAAATTTAATTAGAAGTAAAATTGATATTTCCTTCTTCATACAAAAACGGAACTATATGCGCCAAGAGCAAAACAAATCGAGATCAACAAACCATGAACCAATGAAAAACGAGTATCGCCAATGTAAGCTATTCTGTGATTGGCCAGAGCAATTCCCATCTCGATGTTGCTTTCCCTAACTTTTCCAAACCGACCGGTCGAAACCGACCGTTCGTGCTACGAACTTCAGCGACTGCTGATTTCGATCGATTTCAGATCTCGACGATATCGCCGATCTCGATCGGTTTGGACGAAGTCGGTTTCGCATATCAACGAGCTCGTGCTAAGGCCCCTGAAACGTAAATTCAATTTCGAAAAAGGAACTCCCCTGCTGGCATACACGAAGAAGTTCAGCAATGGCGGCGGCGGGGATTCCCCTTTTTCGAAATGAAGAGCTTCTGAACTGAATTTACGTTTTAGCAATCTTAATTAATCGTCGAAATTTGTTATGCAAGTCCTAACTTTTTTTAGACATATTTGAAAGTAAAGGCTGTAAGAACATAAGTACAGTATAATTTTTCAAGTAGGATAAATAATTTTAATCAAATCATCCACATTACTACAAATCATCCACATACTACATTGCTTAAGAAGACTGGCGTTTCGATCATCAAAACAGTTGAAAAGATACATATACTTTTCAAATCCAAATCAATCGCCTCATTAATTATGCAAAACACTGATTAACCATTAAAATTCAAATATTTATAGCATAAATTTTGTTTTAGATTAAGTATTTTTATTATTAAATACGTAATAATAATGCCCCCTCAGAAATTTTCGTACTTCCTATCCTGGCAGCTCGTTTAACGAAATTCTCATTTTTGCAATCTTTTTTAATCCTTGAAATATTAATTAGAATTTCTAAATAATTTATGTTTACTTGAAGTTAAGGATCCTAAGAATATAAAATCCCTATAATTTTTTAAGTATGTGCACTACATTTTATTAGCCATCCATCATAAAAGTGAGACATGACAATAGTTTGTTGAGACCATGGAACTCCCCTGAATTTCATAGGTCTTTCCCGCCTAATCTTCTAAAGCGCGGATTTACTTTCGGATATTCTCAAAAAGGGGTCAGCCAAAAATTCTCAAAAATTCAAAAAAATTAAAGTTCAGAAAAACATCAGTCGTAACCAAAGACACATGTCATAACAATAGAGACTACAAAATATCAGTTAGCAACTCCAACATTTATTTTGTAATGAATTTTAGCTATCTTGACCAGTGGTCAAATGGGGTTTCCAAAGATCAGGGAACCCCAAAACAACCACGAGACTGAAACAGATGGTCAGAAAGGTTACATATAGCGAGAAAAAATGGATTGACCACTGGTCAAGAGATCTTGACCAGTTCTCAAGACCAAAATGTTGCACGTCCCAAGGCGTTTGGTTTGAGCCCCCCATGGAGGAACATGGAGCCCCCACAGCATTGACGATATGACGATATTTCCACGATATATCGAAATTGACGATATTTCGACGATATACCGAAATAGACGATATATCGAAATTGACGATATATCGACGATATACCGAAATAGACGATATATCGAAATTGACGATATATCGACGATATACCGAAATAGACGATATACCGAAACAGACGATATATCGAAATTGACGATATTTCACGATATATCGATATTTTGACGAAATATCGATATATCGTGAAATATCGATATTTGATCGACGATATATCGCGATATCAAAATTTCAATATCGCCCAGTCCTACTTTGCACCCTTTTTGTCACCTCCTGCCACCTACTTAACCTATTAATTTCAGAAGGTTGTCAATTAGAGAGTTCCCTGAAAGAGCAAGAAAGGTTAGGTCATTAGAGTCACTGGATATTTTAAGTTCGTCAGCAACAATACTTTCATTACATTCCACAGGATAATCAGGAACTGGAAGATGTTCTCGAGTCTCTAGGAATTTAGGTCCCTTAAGCCACAGGGAAGAATCAATTAAGGATGTGGCAGTAGCTCCTCGAGACAGCAAGTCGGCCGGATTTTGGTTACCCGGACAGTGATTCCAGCTCTTTGGATCAGACAGAGCTTTTATCTCATCCACTCGGTTTGCGACGAATTGCTTCCATCGTTTTGAAGATCCCCTGATCCAATGAAGCACTATTTGTGAGTCAGTCCAAAAGCTCAATGAAATGGGTATTTTGGCTTCAATGATCTTCTTAACGTTACTTGCAAGACGAGCAGCAATTAGAGCTCCAAGTAGCTCAAGTCGAGGTAGTGTCGAGGACTTTTCGAGGTAGTGTCGAGGACAAGTCGAGGACTTTTTGAGACGATGAGGTTGACGGAAACTTCTTGGTCCTTGACAATGCGAAGGTAAAGCGCAGCTCCGAATGCCTTCTTACTGGCGTCACAGAAGCAATGCATCTCAACGACATCAGCATTCAATGATCTTCTTAACGTTACTTGCAAGACGAGCAGCAATTAGAGCTCCAAGTAGCTCAAGTCGAGGTAGTGTTATAGCCTTTAGAGGGGCAACCCGACTTTTTGAGACGATGAGGTTGACGGAAACTTCTTGGTCCTTGACAATGCGAAGGTAAAGCGCAGCTCCGAATGCCTTCTTACTGGCGTCACAGAAGCAATGCATCTCAACGACATCAGCATGGTGACGTCAATCACTCCAAAAAGCACGTGTTTTCATGGAGTGTAGCGGAGCGGAGCGTAGCGATCGTGAATGGGGCCCTTAAGGGGAGGTTCCGTTCGGCCTGCCGCCAGCCCGAACCCTGAATCGATTTGGACAAACTCGGTCTTGATCGAAAGATTTCCACCCCTAGATGAGCCAATAATATGTCACGTTCCTTCAAAACATTCCATTTTTAAATTATTAATTTATTTCAATTTGCCCCATTGTTTTCAGTTAATATTTTTACCAACACAGGCAAAACGTCTTTTAAAGAGCGTGAAGAAAATCTACTTTGAAATTATCAAACTTCAATGTTTTGACGTTTTACTAGATTTATCGCAACAGGATACTAGGCATATTGGATTTATAAAAAAAATTACTGGTACAGGTTTAATTAAAATGTATTACTTCTTTCTCTTCAGATGACGCATAAGAATAAATTAGTTGTGGTTAGAAAAATATATATTTGGTTGACTATAATTTGATTGAAAATATTAAGTAGTGTAGCGCTGACGATGCAGCTAAAAAAAAAGCTCGCATCAGCGCCAAAGGCGCGTAATCTAGGGCCGTATTCAGAAACTTTACACGATTATGAAACGAGTCGTTAACGAGTCGAAAACGAGTCGATAACGATTCGAGACGAAATTGATCGAAAACGATCATTTTCGAAACGAGTACTTCAGCTCTCTCGTTTCCTCAAAAACGAGTAATATAGCGGACTCTGATTGGTTGAAAAGAATTTCGCGTCATCACTGGACCTCCCAGCGATGACGCGAATTTCTTTTCAACCAATCAGAGTCCGCTATATTACTCGTTTTTGAGGAAACGAGAGAGCTGAAGTACTCGTTTCGAAAATGATCGTTTTCGATCAATTTCGTCTCGAATCGTTATCGACTCGTTTTCGACTCGTGTTAAAAGTTTCTGAATACGGCCTCTAGCTGGTAAGACGCGGCTTTGCCGGGTCAAACCAGCTAGTATAACTTAATTCAATTTTTATTCAAATTCCTTTTTTTGAAACTAGGAACTTATATGCATTTATTCTGAAAGTCCTTTAATTTTTTTCCTCAAAAAGTGTACAAACCCTGTTTTGAGGATTTTCTAAATTGTAAATTTGTACTGAAAAGTTGCTTTGAAGCAACTTAATAAGATGATAATACAGTGTTTTTTTTTTTTTAATTTTTACATAACCGTTTTAGATATCTGTGATATGGTTTTAGATCCTAAAAAACTTTCAAAAATACTAACTTATTACTCTTTTTCTTTACTAAAAATTTTTATCAATATCATTTTTTGCAATTTAATTATTTAACAGAACAAATTTATTTATTGACAAGAAAGAAGGATATTACAGGTGAACATATATAACCTGGAGGAAATAATCCTGTGCAGGTATAATAGAAATACAATGAGATATAATAAACAAACATAAAATTACTGGCAAAATTGATACTTAGAATTGAAATACGAAATAATGAAAAATGTGAAAGGAAAACAAAAAAACAAACGAATAAATATGTATTGAAAAAAAAGGTGTACTAAGCGTTGGCAAGACGGTACGGTGTCGGGGAGTTATCAATTAATTTCAGTCAGTTTAAAAAAGTTGTTCAATATCAGTAATTGTTAGTAAATATAATTTTAGATGTTTTTTGAAGGTTTTACTGGTTACACTATTTTGTATATTTAGTGGTAGGCTATTGAAAAACTTTGGGCCAAGATAAGAAAATATTTTGCGCATGATTTCTTTAGTGGGATATGGAATTTTGTAGATTTCGTTACTTCTTCTTGCGTTTATTAGTATTTTTCTTTCACAAAAGTCAGGATTGAAAGTTATTATTTAAGTAATTATTTAATTATTCTGTTAACGTTTAAAGTTGTGTAAAAAATTTGATGAGTTGATTTGTGAAAATTTGTACGAACCCTGGATTTTGAAAAATTCCAGTTTTTAGATTGCCGGATAAGGGGTAACAGTATAAAAAATGCTTTAAAGTTTTAGTTTGACTAGACCTGGAAATTCAAAAAATTTGTCCTGGAAAACCTGGAAAACTCGGGGAATTTTTAGCTTAGAATTAAGTGGACACCCTGTAACCATGAAACATTTTTTTCTTACAAATTGAAAAATTTAATCAGTAGGGGAAGTAGAAGAGGTAATAAGAATTATAGAAAAAAAAATTCCCAAGATTTTCTTATAAGTTTATGAAGCTGATATATTTGAAATATGATTTCAATATAATGTGTACATCGCCATTACTTTTCGATTAAATAAGATTTTTCTTAAATAAAAAAGGGAAGGAGTTATTGCAAAAGGTTGCAACCCTCCCCCTCAAGCTATCAAAAACAGTCCACTATATACTGAAAACAATTAAAAATTTATACCAAGGGGGTTTCTTTTACACATTTTATGAGTTACAGCTTTAGCTAAAAAGTAGTTTAAATACTCTAGAATAGTAAATGAAAAACCGAAAAAACAAACTACTTTTAGGTAGTAAAAAACAGAGGTAAATTTACGAAGTTCACTAAAAAATTTAACTTAAAAACAGAGTGCAGATTTTTTTTTGAAGTAAAGGAATTTTATAATTATTTTGCTTAGTTATAATTACAATTTTAAAAATGTTTAGGAGGTAAAAACTGTTTGAACCTAAATTTTAACTGAAATAATTATTATAGAGCCAATTTTACTGTGATTAAAGTAAGTTTCTTATTACCCTATTTCCCCCTTATAATATATATGATCTTAGGCCTTACCTTCACTTTCTGAAGTTAAAGGATGTAACCATGATGATATAGACTGGGATGCACTTCCTTTCATTTTTTTTTTCTTTTCTTTCCTCTGCACCACTTTTGTAAGAGCGCTTCATTTTTTACCGACTTCAAAAAGGAGGAGGTTATCAATTCGTAGAATATAAATGTCCAATCTTTGCCACGCCCTTTTGGTATGTTCTACTGGGCCGATTTGGACGCGGTTTTTTGCAATAGATTAGAAATGTTCTGAAGTTAGTACCATTTTAATTAAAACGCCCTCTTGCGGATACAAGCGGAGTTATAATGATTTTTTCGAAAACTTGTTGCCAGCTTACTTACCACTATAAGAATCAGATTATTGAAATGGGGTATAAATATCGACTGAACCTAACAAAATTGCGAAGTAAAGCAGATAAAGTAAGAAGTAAAGTAAAGTAAAGAAGTAAGCAGATAAAACCTAATTAAGCGTAGTTCTTTATAAAAATCTTTAATTTCCTATCATCGCTATACAAAAAATCCAAATCCGGAGTAAGCGAACTTACGTTTTACAAATTCACTAAAAAGAATGAAATAAATTAATTTTTAACAAAAAAAAGACCGACTTCAAAAATGCGCCTAAAAGTGAGAAATAATTTTTATCCAAAAAACAATACTACTTTTTAACATAATTTTTGAAGTCGAAACACTTTCACAATAAATTAACATTCCTCGCTAACAATGAAAATGTTTATTATATCATAATTTATGGGTATAATAGTTTTTCTTTTAAAATTAATTTTCATAAGACTACTCAAAATATATAACATGGTATAGCAAGCGGTAACGAAACCACATATTTGTTAGTAATACTAAATACCCTATACATTACTAGCAGAGAGGTCTGAACTGCCCTCTTTTCTTCATGTTTATGTTTTCCAAAAAAAGGCATTTAAGCCTTTTCTTATTAAATTAAGAAAAGAAAACAATATACTATATTGTGCCTTTAATTGTAAATATTTTATCTTATGTTATATGCTAATAACGTGTTCTTTTTTTTAATGTTAGCGTAATGTTAATTTATTGTGAAAGTGTTTCGACTTCAAAAATTATGTTTTTGGATAAAAATTATTTCTCACTTTTAGGCGCATTTTTGAAGTCGGTCTCTTTTTTGTTAAAAATTAATTTTATTATAAAAAAAACCATTGTATGCACTTAATTTCAAAATTTTGTAAATAATTAAAATTCTATAGGTTAGTCACCTAAATCCCCTTGCTTTTAGAAACTAAACTCTGTGGTTAAGGCCCTGACAGCCGTATCGACCAACACGAGGAAACCCAGGGTTAACCCTCGGGTAAGGAAACTAGGGTTTGAAGGAAACCCTCGGGTTCACTTTCAAGTGTTATCGACCAGCTAAGGGTTTCCTTACCCGTGGGTTATCTCTCGGAGTGAGAGAACCTGGGAGCGAGGTTATTTAAGCCCGTCTCTGATTGGGCATATGAATCACATGATGTAAATAAATATGTTTACAATTTCAATCTTTGCTTAAAAAAAACGCGCGAAATCTGGCACGATGCACTGGGATGGCGAAATGCACTGGGTGTATTTTCTCTCTCTGAAGCCAGTAAAATTTCTGTTTTTTCTGGCGAATATATATGTGATCAATCCCAAATCCAAAACGCAAGCTCATCTTCCTTCACCTGTGAACATATAACCTTAAAATGTCTGATGAGAAGAAATATTCCCTGTTTGTGATATAGAGGATCCTTGAGATTAAGCACACAAGCCGGAGAACACATGTGACCAAATAATAAAATATACAATCAATATTTTTTTTTCTTTTGATATAGGCTTCATTAAGTATAATTTACGATAAATAACTGTTCGTTCTTACAATAAATAATAAGAGAATGTGAATTAACTTTGTCTTTTTTTCACCATATTTTTGAAAACTAATTATAAATTTTAATTTTGACATTTTTCTTGTTACTTTGGTTTATAAACCGTAAGTTTTAATAACTATCATCTAGTTTATATTTTTTGAATATGTTAAAACGGCTTCAAAATGCTATTCTGAAGTTTTCAAATTGATGCCCAATTAGTCCAAGAACTCCCACTCTAAAAATATTTTTTGGTAGAAGTTTAGAACAAGAATTCTCAATAAAAAAAACTATCACCTGGGTTCTTAGTTCTGGGCTGTCATAAAGGTTCATGAGGCCTAAATGAAAGCTAAGAAGGAAAAAGCAAATGCTGCGAGTGAAAAAGCGAAGGTTCAAATAGCCAAACGAGCTTATTATGAACTTTTGGCTAAGAATGCTCTTAAGTAATTTTTTATTTGTTTATTTGGACATGATTTTTTTCTCAGCTTTTTCTTCTTGTCATTTTGAAATCTACAATCACTAATTTTTTCGACTGAATATCTTGCTAATGTTAAAATGGATGGTTTAACTATTTGAATGCTTTTGGAAGTAAAATGATTAAGGGTAATATTCTATTTGTGTGTTCCAATTTTTGTTTAATGATTTATCATAATTTTTTTTATACTCATAGGAACACAAGGTACCATTTAGCAATTTAATTTCTTTTTTATGACTTGGATATTTAAAATTAAGCCCAGAATAGGTGACTGTCCCAAGATGCTCCACTCTCCCCTAATTCTTTATTGAATTATGATTTGGTAAATATAGACCTAATTTTACAGTGATTTCTATCCAAAAAATTAGTTATGAGCTAAAGTCAAATAAATTTATTAGTTCTAAATTTTAAATATATATTGTTTTAAATAAAACATACAACTTGTTTCTTTTCTTTGTGGAACATCAAAATAAGGTTTCAATAATATTCTGAAAAGCTAATATTGTTTTTGAAGTGTAAATTTTTGTTTTCTTTATATCAGCAGCCGTTTTTTATAGTTAGTTGTTAAAATTAATGATCAGAGGTATAGAAGTACATGGTTCGTACTTTTGCCCGTCTATTTAATTGTGATAAATTATTATTCTAACTTAAACCACTTATGACCTTTTAATGAATTCTTAATTGTGTCCAGTGTAAACTGTTTTTTAAATATTTTAAGCTTTCTATTTCAAGAAAAATAACCTAAAATAAGTATTTTTCCATGTTATGAAGACGGATTTTATTAGATTAAAAAATATAACTCACCATGCCCTCAAACAAGCGATAACAAAATACGGCTACCTACCAGAAATGTACTACTACTAGAAATTTGTGAACATTTTACTTCTGATAGAACTCATATAAACAGTTTTCTGAAGAAAAATTATTACTATTGCCTAAATAGGATTTTAAAATTTCTCCTTGGCTAAAATAATTATTTCCCTATGCTTTGTACATCTTTGTTTTAATATAAATACTTAAACTAAAATAAAAATAAACTAATATTTTATGCATAAAGCAGCTTGATGATTACTGAAAAATTTGACAGTACAATTTTAAATGGGGAAAATTATACAATAAAAAGTATAGTTATATAAGAAGAATTCATTGAATCATTTTAATGGTAACCATATAATGAAGGGTAATAATGAGATAAAGACTGCATAAATTTTAATATACAGCCATACCCTATATGGGGGAAATTTTAGCATATCAATCTTGTTATCTTTGATAGAATGAGAAATTGGATGACTTAAAAATATTTTCTTAAAGTTATAAAGTTTTCATGTTTTTTTTTTATTTTTTTTTAGTTGTGTGGTGAAGTTAATACATCTCTAATTAAGAACTCTGATAAGCCAGTACTAGGGGTGGTTAGAATGCTAAAAAGTTTATATTTACACAGTTCAAGATGATGAAATAAATAAAAAACTAAGCAAAATAATTGAAAGCTAGAGAAATGAAAGGGGAATAATTATTTTCAACTTAATTAGTTCTGGGGGAAATTTTTACAATCATTTCACATTTCTTGACTGCTACAGTTTATAGTTTTTTACTTCTAGTAAACTACCCATAGTAGTTTATTTAATTATTTCAAATCAAAATTATAGGAATTTCTCTATAAATTCATACAAGCAAAATCATATGAAAATAACTTTATGAATAATAACTTTATTAAAAACACAATAAGAATATGGAAAGATAGAATTCTTTCAAAAAATTGAGAGGAGACTGGATATTCTATATAAATTAAAGAACTTTATTTTGATGATTTGGATTATTTATACTTTTAAAAACAATTCAGATATGATAAAAACACTATTGAAGCTGTGGTGGAAGAAATTAAACAGATCTACTATCTAGAACTGATACAAACAATGCAATATTTCTGCTGAAAATTAAGATTTTATTAATGTGCAATCAAGAGCACCCAGAACAGATGGAAACACGAATTTAGTATAAAACTTTCTGCTTCTGAAATGAACAAAATATGTTTCAGAGCTCAAGTAATCAGAACACTCCCGAACACAATAATACAAATGAATTTTTAATGATTTGCATGTTATGAACCAAGACTTACTGAATGACAGAAGCTAATGATATCTAATTCCGGCTAATTTAACTAATACTAAGCTGTTGATTTATGAATGCAAAAAAATCGGATGGCCGTCAAATGCAGTCTTCATGAGCGGAGATATTGCATTGTTTTGACTAGTTTTAGATTCAAGATCTGCTTCTATTTCTACCACCACAGCTTCAATAGTACTTTTATCAAATCACATCGTTTTAGAAAGTAAAAATAATTACTATTTTGTCTTAGAGAAATAAATCCATATCCCACATCCAATGTTAGCGAGAAAAGATGGCGCTCAAATGTAAATAAACTCGAGGAAACCCAGGGTTAACTGGGTTAACCCGCCAAAGTTGGGGGGTTAGATTTCAACCCTTTTTCGGGAGGTTACCTCTCGAGTTTTGGTTGGTCGATAACGTTTTAGCCTGAATCAGAGGGTCTCCTCTCGCTGAGAGTTAACTCGAAGGAAACCCGTGCTGGTCGATACGGCGGTTAGTCATTCATTATAAGACATATTGTAAAATGGCTAAATACAGTTGTAATTTTATTTTAATACAGTAAAAAAAAATTCGGAAAATTGGAAGAAATATTGCAATTGAAATAAAATGGTTCAAAATCAAAATTTCCAGCTAAACTTCTAAAAATTTTGCATTTAAATACACAGTACTTATAATATCAAATCAACTGTTCTTTAATACGAATTTAAATTTTTCTAAACCATTCAGTTTATAAATTGTGTATTCTACTTTGCACTTGAAGTACACAAAGGTCTGCGGTGCATCATCACCACAGGAAACCAGGCCCGTGCTGGGTACCTTCAGAGGGCGGTGGACAAAGGGTGAAAGGGCGCCGCCCAAATAATTATTTGTAAACCTAAAAACTAACTTTTCTTTTAAGATTTGCGACGTTTCACAAATTGCTTTTCTCAATAGAAAAAAAAGCAATACTGCTATTTGAGATATATTTGATTGTTTTTTATTTTTAATATTTAATTTTTGCGAAAAACAGTATGTTCAATCGTTTTGAGGCTCTTCGGATGATTACATCAAAAGAGGACTACTCCTTGTATAGGTAAGGGAACATTGAAGGAAAATCAGTTTATAATGAATTTAAAAAATTCGAGGGGGGTACTAAAAGTACTGTTTTGACACGTTTTGAGATCCTTTGGGTTACACCAGGAGGAAAAAACAGTATAAATATTTGTCTAAATTTTAGGGGGGTTAAACCCCTAAAACCCCATTGGATATGACCCTGCGTTCGATACTCCTCTCTAATGACTAAGAACGGCCCTTAGTCAAGTAACTACCTATTTAAATAACAGCACCCTAAAAAATTAACGCCCCGCCCTTTCAATTTCAACGTATTTCACTAAAGGCCCAACAAAAAATCAGTGCTGTGCCCTTGCATTTTCTGGTTTGTGCATGAAGAGGGGCGTCTAAAAGACACTGCCCCGCCTTTGCAAATTCGAAGTATTAAACAAAGAGCAAAATCGCCATGAAAAATCACCGCAGTAAAATTAAAGCGGAACTTTTAAAATTTCGCGGTAGCTTAAAAGGGCGCCTGGGGCCCTACTACGTGCACACGACGGGTTCCAACCCGTTCCCACCAAACCCGACGGCTAAAAACCACATCTACTCGTCGGAGAAGAAAAGGACTACTTCGAGCCCACCACTTTCCGTCGTCCAGTGATGGTGGGAACTCTATGAGTTCGAGGCTATTTTACCCACCACGACGGGTTCTCATCGATCAATCAAAACGAAATTGCAACAAGAAAAAGGGATTTTGTACACCACATAATGCTTTAATTGCCATTTATAAGCTTTTTATATACTTAACCGCGTGTTAAATGACTAATTTGACGTATTTTGAGTTTTTACATCGCACTAGTTAAGCCTACTTTTTCGAATTCCCGGGTATTTTACAAAGACGTTGGAGCGCCATCTACTAGCACATATAGAAAGTACCTATTGAATGAAAGAAAGAAAGGTTCAATAATAAGAACATGTTAAAACTACTATTTAATTTAATATAGGAACAACAGGTATTAAAAATATTCTATAATAGAATATTTTAACCTATTAATTAATTAGAATTAATTATTAATAGATTATTTTAGAATATTTATTTATTAGAATCCTTTAAGTATTGTTACAGTAAATCTTTGTTAGGTTCAACCAAACTTTTTTAAGCGATTAGTTAATTGCTTTGTGGTGTAAAAAATATGGAAAGAATTATTTTCCCCCTAAAATAGTTGTCTTTATTCTTATAAATTAAGATAAAATAATTTTTTAAGAAAAAAAGTTTACTTTTAAATATTTTTAAAGTTCTTACGTTTTGTGGTAAAACATCAGTAAATATATTTCCAAATTTGAACAATTTAAATATATTTCTAACTAAGTACGTAAGTAGAAATCATTTATGTATTTTATGAGCGCCCGTTCTATGAATGATCAATTACTTACCCTATCAGTTACTAAAATTTTTATTCTTGTTTCTATAACTACTTTTGCCAAATTTTAAGATCAATATAAGGTTTGAAAAAAATTATGACAGTGAGATTACTAAAAAAACCATGCCTCAATTTTTCTAAAAATTAAAATCATTCTTTGTGTTGTATTGATTCAGTTAAAATAATTTTTCTCAAGTAATATATTTTTTCTATAAAATAATAATTAAAGATAAAAAATTAAAAGCTACTTATTGACAGTCTGTTTTTTTGTGGTTAATGTATAAGAAAAAAATTAGTTTGTAAAACATGACTAAAATTATAAAAACAAGCCTTCAATAAAAATCCTCAGCATCAACATACTCGTACTTAAAAAGCTAAAGCAGAAATCCGTCGTGGGAATTCCATTTCACCTAGTCAAGAGGTGGTGGGTTGAAACCCGTCGGCCAACTCTATTTTGCGGGAATCTTTCCCCACTTTTTGTAGATCGTAGTAGTCCTAAGGAGAAAGCCGTCGGGTTAGACCACGTGACTCGGAAAAAAACCCATTTCCGCAGGAACCCACATGCCCACATGGTTGGTAGTAGAGCCCCTCAAAACAGCTCCTAGTTTTCCACTATCAAGGTATGCATTGGTACTTTTTTTTCGCTTAGGGTTCCCCTAGTGCAAAAAACACTACCTTGACTTAACACTCTCAAAGGTACTCAAAGGCCACTGTTTTGATTAAAGGCGCCCACCTCTATTAAGTAGTAGCCTACAGTCGCAACACTCAAAGCCTTGTCAGTTTCGGAATAGGAGGGCGCCAAAATTTCCAGGCTGGAGGGCGCACAGGGATATGTCCCGGCGGCCCAGCACGGGCCTGCCCACAGCCCCCCCTACTGGATTCGCCACTGACCTGGACACAAGCTACGTAATAAGCATCCCAGGCCCAAAGGCTAATGAAACGGAGATGAGTACCGCCTGATAGGCCACTAGGCCTGGGCAGAATTTGATTAAAGAATACTGTCGGAAATGGAGCTTGTGGCTTGTGGTTCATTGCCTGCAATGCAATTATTAAAATAGTATACAAAAAAATTTTGGGTAGCAACTTGTGGGAAAAGGGTTTTTAAAAAGATTTTGAATTTAAATAGTTTTGGTGTTCGTATGGTATTAAATTTGAAAGAGATGTCCGAAAAAATAATTTCATGTAACTTTTTATTCTTCTTTATTCTCTTCTAAATTATTATGTAATTAAAGCAGTAGCGTATCTTCCTAAAGCTTGATGTTTTTTTAACGTCCAAACATACGAAAGTTTCATCCAGTGACATAAAATAGAATAGATAGTTACTCGATTCGACTCGATTAGATTCTACAAATTATACTTTTAGTCATAAGCCACATAAATTTCCTTGAAAATTATGTGGCTTACAAGAGGTGGTTCTGTTCGGGCTAGAGTCTGAAAATGAGCTAAAACACTACTTTAAGGGGTCAATTTTAAAAACTTTTATCCCAGACCCCCCCTTTTTCTTAGAGCACACATTTATTACACTATTAATTACGTTAAGTGTGCAAAGTGCAAACCCTTCGTATAATTACTCTAAAATTTAACGTGTAAAAGTACTCCCCATGGGGTACCTGGGACCATGCCATGGGGCAAAGGGAAGTATCCTTGCCCCCCCCTAACATGGGACCTGGCTACGCCCATGACCGTAAGTATATAAAATCCGAATTATTTTTTAATTATGTGCTCTATAAACTTTGCAGTTAGTGTTGGGCGTGAAATTGGCTTTCAGAGAACAAAGACGAGTTATCGAAAACATCCCGATGTTTCCAATCATCGTGAGAACCACGATATATCGAAATTATCGATATTCACGATATATCGATATATGACCACTGGTCAAGACCAAAATGATGCACGTCCCAAGCGTTTGGTTTGAGCCCCCACTTGACCTACTTCAATGCCAAAGCATAGAAGTAATAAAAACTTGATCGGATTGACCAATGGTCAACCGGAACAAAAGAGGCATGTTATAAGAATAGGGAATTCAAAATATCAATTAGCAACTCCAACATTTATTTAATAATGAATTTTAACCATATAGAGCAATCTTGACCAGTGGTCAAGCAACACGAAACCTAATTAGAAAGCCCATATTTATAATTAGAGACCAAAGTGAGTCGGGCAAACGCTCCGTTATGGAGAACATCACGATATATCGAAGTCGACGATGTATCGAGAAATATCGCCATTCACGATAAATCGAAGGCGACGATAAATCGGGAAATATCGATAAAGACGATATATCGTGAAGTATCGAAATAGACGATATATCGTGAATAGACGATATATCGTGAATAGACGATATATCGTGAATAGACGATATATCGTGAATAGACGATATATCGTGAATAGACGATATATCGTGAATAGACGATATATCGTGAGTAGACGATATATCGTGAATGGACGATATATCGTGAAATGACGATATATCGAAAAAATACCGAAATGACGATATATCGAAAAAATACCGAAATGACGATATATCGAAAAAATATCGATATGACGATATATCGAAAAAATATCGATATGACGATATATCGAAAAAATATGGATATGACGATATATCGAAAAAATATCGATTTCAATATCGATATTGGATTGATATCGATATTTTTCGATATATCGATATATCGCCCAGTCCTAATTACTTCTTTTGCATTTATTTTGTGGTTTTGAGCGATGTTTTATTTTTTTCGAATATCCAATTTTTCAAATAATTTTTAAAAATTGAAATTTTAATTTTTAATTGGAATATTCGTATTCAGCACTGGAAAAATAGCTAATAAACATGTATCATAAGTCTCGATTACTATTAATTGATTTTTTGAAATTTTTTTCGGCCATTTTTTAAAAATTAAAAAAAAATTAAATTTCCCGTGAACCGATTTTGTCCGATTTTTAGTATGTTATTATTGAGGTCATTCCCAAGCGAAAACCGTTGAAAAACCAAATGTATCAATTTTTTACCGGTTTGATCCTTTTTTTCAGTAGATTTACTGGACTATATGAAAGTACTCGTAAGGGGACACGGAATAAGTTCAGGGCGAACCGACCCGTCGCCTGGAAGGCGACATGCGGTGGACGTTTCTATAACCGTCCTGCCCTCTAGAGGTCTCGTAGGCGCCGGAGGAACCGGTGCTGAGGTTCCATGCTCCTGGTGCTAATTTCTAACTTGCTTATTTTGGGTACCAGGGTGTTGGGGACGTCAGAATTAATGTGAACCTGAAAACACTCTATTGCGACACCTGAAAATATAAATACTAGTACAAAACGCAATAAAAGAGTAATCGCAAGTAATTATTTCCAATTTTTTATTAAAAAACATGCAACAGAACAAAATAGAAATAACAGAAGATTAATACATCAATCATTCATCTCACTCGTCTAACCATCATCTTTTTAATCTTCATCTCACTCGTCTAACCATCATCTTTTTAATCTTCATCTCACTCGTCTAACCATCATCTTTTTAATCTTCATCTCACTCGTCTAACCATCATCTTTTTAATCTTCATCTCACTCGTCTAACCATCATCTTTTCAATCTTCATCTCACTCGTCTAACCATCATCCTTTTAGTCTTCATCTCTCTAAGCATCATGTTTCTCATGCCTAAAAATACATAGATTTTAGTTAGTACCTTTAAAAAAGAATTACTCAATGACACTAACCAGCAAGAAAGCAAAAGCTGATTAAACTGTAAGTTCAATTTACATGATACCAAGCTAGCATCCCAGTAGTGGAATGCCAACTATTAAAAAAGTGTGCAAATACTAAATAGAGCAAGAAATTATAAATAATAGAAGAATAAAATACAATATTATGCTAATTATTGTAGGATAAAAATTTCAGATCTTACAGGGAAAGCTCTTCTATCACCGCGCAAATTGGGCCATATAGTTAAGTCATAGTATTTAGGAATTTTTAAGTCCAAGAAGTATTAGGAATTTTAGTGTGAATGTTTTTATAGATTATTATTATTTTTTGCATTTAATTCGACGAATAAAGCAATGATTATCCAAAAATAATGTAATAAAAGGGCTTGTCTTGCCGATGGTTAGTGGTTACAAAATATTCCTCAACCAAAAATTCAAAAACCTGAAATTACTGAAAGCAATGTCATACAGAAAAAGAAAATTACCATAAAACAAGAAAAATCTCATCCCTGTTTGTCATTTGTAACTATTTTCATGACACATTTAAAACATTACCGAAATATTTACCTGCAATAAGTCCTAAACAAATGACTAATTCTTTCATATGTCTCTTTACGTCCATGACATGTATTAATGGACGTCATGCCATTTTTGGCTTTGTTGAAATCTAAGATCAAGTAGCTTAACCGTATGTCCCGAAGGGAAGCGGAAATATTTTCCGGCTTTTCTTCGAAATCCATGGTTGTTCTGTACCTCAGTCGCTCCTGGAAAAAAAATTCAATCAGAAAATACAATAATTCTATCTACCATAGATGTAAAAATTCAGGAGTGTTTCAAGAGTAAAATACTGCCAATTCAGGGAAAAACTATACGCACGTTGAATATTTTTAATTTCAGTACTTTACAAAATTAATTTTCAAAACCAGAAAAAGGATTCCAAAATATTTATATCGAACAGTAGAGTAGACTATACAACTTAAGTTGACCCTATGACGTCACTAACAAACATAGTTCCAATCGCGGTATCTGAATTTTGAGTGAAATGAAGAACGTCAATTTAAAAATATAGCAAGGCTGGCTATAGCCAGGGGCACCGAATGCGGTGGGGTGCTCGAATTTGTGTGGCTCTCTCGGTAGCTCTCTCGGCCAAAAATATTTTAAATGAGCTTATTATAAATTTTTTTTCTTGGGGAAGACTCCCGAGTATGATGGGAAGACTCCCGAGTACTTTGATGTATTCACGTCTTTTATGTATGTTTTACTTGAAATTTTTGTGGCTTACAAGAAGCGGTTCTCTTTGAATGTAACTCAAAAAGTCTTAAAATGAGCTAAAACGTTTACTTCTAAAGATAAAATTTCCAAAATTTTCCGGAGGAGGAACCCTACACCCCTACACTGTAAAAAATATTGGGTACCAAAACACCAAAAATGGTGGCAACTTTTTTCTCCACCAAATTTGGTGTTATGGCTAGGTTGGCGTTATGCGACACCAGGCGGGCGTTCCATAACACCAAGTTGGTGTTATGGAACGCCCTGGTGTTGCATAACGCCAACTTAGCCAAAACACCAGATTTGGTGGAGAAAAAAGTTGCCACCATTTGTGGTGTTGTAAAGCACCACTACTGAAACTGGTGTCACGAAACACCCTTAATTAGTAACTCATTTTTTCACGCAATGTAAAACTTCCAAATCTATCACCCAATTTACCAAAAAGTAGCTTTAAGCACTATAGTTAACTGCAAAATTTCTACTCTTCGGTGGCAGTTTTCGTGTTGGCGTAGTAGTCAACGTTATAATACCCAAATACCAGAGTTTTTTCACAAAACTGTTCACTTGTGAATATTATGTCATAGGCACTGTAACAAAACTGCAAAAATAAAGTTAATCGTCAGGCATACTCTCATTTGATTCCGTCAACTCTTGAATGGTTCTTCAGAAGTTATACAATTTAAGTCAAAAATAGCTGTATATATATATATATAGTTGAATATATGTCACTACCGCAAACTTGGCAAATTTGTCATTATGCCAATGATTAATTTACAACGAGCATTCAAGTCAGTAACTTGAACTATTAACAAATGTAATTACATTTTATCACAATTTTTTGGGGTGCCTAAAATTTTTATACACTGCATTTCAAAACAGTCAAACTTGCTGTTTCTCTGGTTTAAATATTCCTTATTTCTCACAAATAATTGCATATACGTATACTCTTTATTATTATGACATTCTATTTGAAAAATCTGGTAATTCAAGTTAAACAGATCAACCTAGCTGGGCTTCACACCTGTAGTAGGTTGTCAATATTTGTATTTGTGACACCATCAATCAATGTAACTGACAGGCACATCATAACATTAATGTTAAAAATTTTACTTGGGGAAATATCAAAAAGGTATTTCTGGCATTCTTTTAGCCATATTCATCCCAAAATATTTAGCTAGCATCATAAATATATGTAAAATATTTATTTTGTTTTTTTTTGTTCAATCGTATAAATTAAAATAAATTAGACAAAATGGGGCACTAAATGCTACTTAAGAATAATTTTAGTGGTTGTTCCCAATTCAGATCAAATCCTATGTATTTTATTTATATTTGAAAACCTGTTAGAATAGAAAACTTAGAGAGCTGCAAGGTTACTTATTTGTCAACAATCTTGTCAGGTTATGAGGAAAAACATCATTTAGGGCACACGGAACACCTCCATGGCCAAAACAAGGCAAAAGTAAAGCATAGTTTAGGGAACGTACCCATACTACGTGACCTATTTTTTACTATTTTTGACCCCCCTCCCCCCCCTTGGTGACCACCCGTAGTATATGCCAAGACCCCCCTGCCCCTCAAATTTTCACGTAGTAGTCATTTCAATCATTTTTAGCAAACAGAAAGTTAAAAAAAGTCAATTTGGCTTAATTTGTCTTTATTAATACAGCGCTTTCCTCGTGACGGCAAGACAAGCATACAAGTGTGCATACAAGTGTGGAAAATATGTTATCAAGAAGAAAAAACTTTGTAAAAGTCATTGTAACATTAATTTACAAACACAAGTCTTTTTTTCCTTATTTTTTGACTACGTGACGAAACCCTAAGCCCCCCCCAGTGACCAAGCGTGGTATTTTGAAGACCCCCTCCCTCCCCTAAACAGGTCCCGTAGTATGGATACGTTCCCTTAGGTGCCTGCGTTTCACTTTCAAATTTAGATTTTTTTAAAGTTTTCATACACAAGCTAAAACACATATTTTTTATACAGTCATAACAAAAATTTTTCAAAAAAGTCAAAAATTTAATAAATTATAGCCATTTTAAAAAAATTGAAAATTTTGGAAATCTCGACACTATATGTCAGTTAGGTATACACATTCCAAGAAAACTACTGAATATATCTTTCCAAAACTTGGTGTGATGATAAATAACATATCAATGAACAATAATAACCTTCGAGTTTAATCATAGATCAAACCAAAAAAATTAAAAAAAAAAAAAAATTGTGAGATGTTTAAAAAAAAAGTATTTATAACACATTTTGGTTAATAACATAAATTCTACAACACCCATGTCTTATATAATAGGTCTACATAAAATAAAATAGGTAGTTTTATAATTCTGGAAAGTTTGAAGTGTGTACCTCTAATAGTTTTTTAAAAATGTGTACCTAAATATGAAAATCATGTTTCGAGAAAAATGGAAAAAACAGAAAAATGGCACAAACCTCTATAAATGTTATTTTATAATACATCTCAGGACTCGAGTGTGCTTTATATCTTATTTCAGCACTAGCGCTTTCAGCGCTAGCCCGGGCGCAGTAAAACTTTATTTATATACCTATAGCGCAACGTTGCTCGGATGTTATTGACGGGTTGTGAGTCTCATAAATTTGAAATAGTTGGGAAGTCATATCATCATAATATATAAAACTGGAAGTCGCGAAAAAGCAGCCGTTTATTGCAGTCAGATGTTTTGATAATGCCTATGATTCTCCGAAAAATCTTTCTCCTACTATCGGAATGGTTTGTTTCTCAAAGATTTATCCTGTTCGAATATTGTAAGGGGACACCATAAATTACGTGGTGCTTTTTTTTCCAAAATCTGGACACCCCCTCCCCCCTTGAAATTTTGCTGAATCCCCCCCATGTGAGATTTACCTACAACTTTTTAAAAATGATTTTCCTTTCTCATACTTAGAAATTATACGATTTTCTTTTTTTAACTAAAAAGTTGACCGTGAGATTTTAATCGACCCCCCTCCCCCCCTTGGTGAGATTTTTCCAAACCCCTCCCCCCCTTTTTGACCTCACGTAATTTATGGATGTCCCCTAATGTTAAATGTCCCCTTGTCGCTTAGAACTACGGCTGTTCTTTGAAACCTGGCAACATTTTTCAATATGGCTGATGTTTACGTCGATAAGGCGGCTATTGTCAGTTTTTTTCTGAAAATATTGAATTACATTTTCTCTCATAATAAGTAGATAATTTTTGTCATTTTCGAAAACCTTGATCTCCATTCTATTCTTTTTGACGTTGTTTCTTTCGTTAGGTATCTTTAATATATATGTTACGGGCAATGTGATAAATTCAGTGGAATTTATGAATGAAATTTATCACTTTGCCCGCCTCCACTTCGGGCATTATTAATAATGCCCGATTAATCACTTTGCCCATAACATATATATCTTCTGTTTCTCTAATCTTTCTGACGACGGTTAGAAATGTCTTCTTTGGATTGGTACAAATCGTTGAATGATTCTTACAGCTCTCCCACGAAAGCGATAAGTATCATTATTTACTTTCTTTTTAAATGTTATACGTTACTTGCTTTTAATTTTCTAAATTTCTTTTTGTTACATAGTCTTTTAACATGTAGCCTCTTTTGTTTAGTATCACTTGGTATACAGGTTGAAAACAAAATAAATCTAAGTAAGACAAACCTTGTTTGTGAAAAATTGACAAACATAACACTGAAAATCAGTAAGCGTAAAGTAAACAAAATTAAAAACTACTGCATTCAACTTGGTAAGTGAACAAAAAACATCTAAAATCAACACATGTAAAAAAACATAGTATGTAAAATGAGTAAGCTTTAAAAAAAGTAATGCAGTTAACTTGGTAAATAAACAAAAATCACCAAAAATCTGTAGGCGTAAAACTAAATGAAAAACAACTGCTAACTAAACTTAGTTGTACACTGTATTTCACTAAGCATAAAACTACGTATATTGTAAGTTAAAACAAAACACTGAAAATCACTTAGCGTAAAACTATATTGTATGTGAAAACAAAACACGGGTAATCAGTAAGCTTTAACAAAAAACTAATGCAGTCAACTTAGTAGGTAAACAAATATCACCGAAAATCCGTAAACGTAATCAAATCAAAACAATAATATCACTATATTGAATGTAGCACTCAAACTATATTGATGCTTGATGAACTGAGTTTGTTCATAAAATGCACAAATAATACTAAGCATAAACTTAAATATATGAAAAGATATTCAAACAACAGTATTCATTAACTACAATCAAAGTAAGTATAAACGAATGAAAGCGTATACCGTGAATACCGTATACGAATGAATGAAAGCGTATACCAAGTGATACTAAACAAAAGAGGCTATATGATAAAAGATAATGTAACACTAAGAAATTTAGAAAATTAAAAGCAAGTAACAGATAACGTTAAAAAGAAAGTAAATTATAATACTTATCGCTTTCGCGGGATAGCTGTAGTAAGAATCTTTCAACGATTTGTACCAATCCAGAGAAGAAATTCCTTTAGTTAACTGCCGTCAGAAAGATTGGAGAAACAGAAGATCTATATATTAGATACCTAACGAAAGAAACAACGTCAAAAAGAATAGAAGAGAGATCACTGTTTTCGAAAATGACAAAAATTATACTTATTATGAGAGAAAATGCTTTGCATTGCAACAATCACGCACGTTGTCAACATCAACAATGCATTCAAAACAAATACTTTAAACTAAAGTTCCACAGCTTGGGAAAGGATATAAAAGAAATAATATTGCACAGAGTAAGAGAGTTGTCACAGAGTAAGAAAATCTAAAGTTTTAGTCCAGTTAATAACTACTCTATGGTTAATAAGGTGACGAGGTGACGTACAAAACTATTTTAGCCCACTAACTACATATATCAAAGTTAAGCCTAACTAACGTGTTTGAACTCTCAATCAAACTAAATTATAATTTATCAATACGTTACGAAAAAAACACACGGTATTGGGAGTTAAATAATTGCTTACCGTTTTCAAATCAATACAATTTCTGTGAGACGTTTGCACTAGTTTGCACTTGTCTTCAAGTTCGTTCTAGTCCGGGATCCACACGATCAAATCATGAAAATAAACACTTGCTTTTGCCGCCAAAGGATACGGTTACGGATGCTGCAGCTGCAGCAACACCAGGATCAACACCTGTTTTGGTGTTTCATGAACTCAAAATGGTGTGACCATACGCTTTTTTTTTTTAGAACACCATTTATTTAAGGTTGACACCAGGAGCAGTGCTCTTTAACACCAGGTTTTTAGTTTCTGTAACTGGAAACTGGCGTTACAAAACGCCTTTGTTTTTACAGTGTATCTTAACTTATGGCTCACATTTTATACAAATTTTTTCACTATTTGTGCACACTAAGATTCATACCAGTAAATTTAACATGTAAAAGTTCTCGTACGCAAACATTGTTGAGTCAAAATTACACATCTGAAACAAAGGTTTATTTACTGGCCTGACACCAAAAATGAGTATGACACTGTTTTCAAGGCGAAAATTTTCAAAAATATTATAAAGGAGATCCCTCAGGCCATTCCTTTTTAACATAGAGCCATAATTCATACAAAAACTCTTGCTTTGCTCGTGAGGGGGTACTATTAGGGCCATATCCAAGGGGGTTTTAAGGGTTTATCCCCCCCCACAAAAATTTTAACATCAATTTTTATACTGCTTTTCCTTTGAAATTAGATGTAACCCAAAGGGTATCAAAATGGAGGTGAAACACTACTTTGAGAGACAAATTTTCAAAATTTTTATGGGGTGACTCCCAGACCCCCCATTTTTACATTATAAGACAATTCATAACTACTTTTAAAGTATCTAAAACTTAACGTATAAATGTACTCATAGGAGAGTACCCAAGAAATATATCGTTGAGTCGACCCCCCAAAACAAAAGTTTGGTTACTACCCTGATCTTGCCTTTTAATATTTTTCATGAAAGACGATACTATACAATGATGTATACTGTATAGAATATTACAAAAATCGTATTAAAATATCGGGTGGTGTCCGAATTGAATTTCTATTAACTTAAATTAATTTTAACTTTTAAATTAAAGGCACAAGGCACATCAAAGAGTATTGTCAACTAACCATTTAGTACTATTTTAAAAGTATATTGAGTATTCTATTTTAAAACCTTTAAAAATAGTTGTATATATTAAAAATTTTCAACATACCATTACATCATCAAATATTTCTTCCTTGCCGGTCTTTGGACAAATATAACTCGTTAGGTTGTAATCTCTAAAGCGCATGTCAACATAGTGTCTTGGACCTGAAAGAAATGGTTTATAAGGATAACTAACAGTTCTTTTTTTTATTCTTTGGTTTATTTAATGCCAGAGTTAGACCCAATTTATTTTTAAATTTAAAAAAATTAACCATTTTTAGCGCAGAAAAATGCAATTTTGTCCAATTTTCAAATTAAAGTAAAACATTCAATGAAATAACGTATCTAAAATTGTATTTGCAATTTAGTGATCCCCCTAAATAATGGGCCCCCATAAAAGGAATGTGCTCACCGATTTTTCTTTGCTCAGAGATCATTGATGTCTCAAACCATAGAGGTTCATCGACCTCTACATATACAGTTATAAATTTGAAAGAACCCAATTCCAATTCAAACATAAAAAAACCCATAGAACTTTTAAAATTGGTTATAACTTGATTAAAAAATTTTAAATGCAGTTTGTTTTTAATGTAGAATTCGCGTAGAAAATTAAAACTAGACTTTTATCAAGGAATGTAAATAAAGAATAGATTATACAAATAAACGGGAATAGTTATCTGTATATCTGTATTTATGTTAAGGGCAATGTGATAAATCCGGGCATTATTATTAATAATACCCGGTTTATCACTTGGTCCAGAACATATATGTTGTATATATCAGTATCTTACTGAAATCGATTATACCGAAAAAAGTAAATGAATAGCGGTAAAAGAGAAATATGAAATAAAGTAACAGTATTATAAAATACAAACGTCTTACAATTAATAAAATGTGCATTAGAAAAACCAGATTAATAAAGTCCAGAATTGTAGAAAAAAAACTTTGATTGATTGATTACACTGCAAATAAGCGAAACACTTTTGCAACACAATCGCAACACAATAATAAACACTTCAAGCAAAAAGTGCTGTGATTGTGTTGTGATTGTGTTGCGAAAGTGTTGAGAAAGTGTTGCGAGGTGTTGAGAAAGTGTTGCGAGGTGTTGCTAAACAATTACAGAGGCAGAAAATGTGTTGTGAATGTGTTGCGATCTAAATTTAAGAACACTATCAGATTCTGAACGCTTTTTACAACACTTTCACAACACTATTTTGAAACGCTTTTTTAAACACATTACCGCTTTGCTTAAAACTTAATATGTGCATTTCGATGCATCATGGTGTTGATATGAATTTTATCCACTGAGCTTGGCTTTTTGAAGGCCAAATTCGAGAAATTTTGCTTTTATAGACCCGTTTGGCTTGGAAAAATGTGGTTGGGATTTTTTTTTTTGCTTTTTTTTAGGATTTTTAACACTTTAAGGATTTTATAAAAATTTTAGTTTTTGTACAATTTATTTATTATTTGATACTAAGTATGAGATGACACTAAAACACACTATGTCCTATAAAGTTCACAATATAGAAAAACAATAGCTAAATGGTCAAAAAAACGTTGGTTTTTCGTAAATTTCTCTGGAACCAAGCAAGGTAGAGCTTAAAGTTTACAAAATTCGAATTTTTGAGACCAAATCGCTCCAGAAAAGTGTTACTGCACTTTCCGGAGCTTCCTGGAAAAGGTGCCAATGGTCCGGGAGAGTTTTGGCGGGAAAAAAGAAGGAATTTTAATTTTGACTCACCCCCTAATGCGATACATGGTTCGAATCCTTAGTTTTAGGGTGCACATATACCGAAATTTCAGAAGCCTGGAGCAAGCGGTTCGGGTGTAATGCGGGAAAAACGAAGTTTTTGGAATACCGGTTTTTCAGGAATAACTCCAAAATATGTATCCCATATCTTAAAGATTTACATATTGTAATCTGTAAAAAATTTCCGATTTAACCATGTAAGGCACTTGGTATGTGGTCGAATTTTTTCCGAAACTCTTCTGACACGACTTACCCCGAAAAATGGAGTGTTTGGCATTAAATGTAAATTAGCCCCGGCCTTGTTCGAAAAATCCTAGATGACGTAAAAATCACCATGGCAACCCGTAATTCTGGAAAAACTTTGTCATAACAATTAGTTACTATAAAAAAAATTCAAAAAGAAATTAATATTAATATTTTCGGATTTATAAGCTTTCTTTAGACTTGTGTATTTTTGTCAAAATCTGAACTTTTTTTCAAAGTCTAATTACTGCCTTAATTACCAATCAATTATCACCAAAATCGAATACGAGGTATATGGCATGGTATATTTTAAGATTTCAAGGTCGAAAACTCCATATAATTTTTCGATTTTGGTAAAAAATGCGACTTTAGTGAGACTTACGCACGGGTCCAGGGACCCTAAATTTTGTCCTAAATTCTCAAAATTCCAGATTCTAAGAGTTTTTGGGAATAAAATGAAAGATCAAAGATTGTCGACCAGATGAAAATTGATTTAATTGGTTTTTAAACGATTTTATCTGAAACCGAATTAGCGGAAACCGAAAAGTCATTTTTGCGTCACAAAATCAAAATAATTTTTTTTTCGTTGATTGTCAAGTGATTCGGACCCCTTCTGGACTTAAAATTCCGGAAAAGTTCCTGTTTTTTACGCGTTTGTTTTTACAGTAATTAAACACTTCCCTGCATTTCATTTCGGAAACGTTTCTGAATATTTCTGCACGACAAGTTGGCAACATCTTTGTGGACGCCACGTTTGTTTGTTGTGTTTGAAAGTGCAATGGCGGCATGGCTTCTGCCGCCGGCATCATCCATCGTCAAGATGAATACAAGAAGTACTTAGGTAAGTAAGTTTATTTCCTCCTCGTAAATATTGACAACTATTCTTTCTTTCTTCAACTACAAACATTGAGAACTATTCTTTTTCTTCCGTTTTGCTCCTGGAAAGATTAACGTTTCTTCACTGACGAATATCTTATCATTGCATCATGTATATCCTTTGTGGTTGGAGGGAAAAATAAATGTTGCGCGATTGTAGACGTGATTAAGTAGTTGAAAATTTGTACGATTTCCCCCTGTTTATGCAAATTGATTTAAAAGTTAGGTACTTTCAATTCGAACTACATTTTTCCATGAGCAAAACGGAAGTTGTAAAAAAGACTCGCATAACATTGGATGGGGTGTCGGTTGAGAAGAGTGATATATTTCATAAATAGTATTTCAATATTCTACTCAATTTGATAATAAACAACAACTTGCAACTCTTTGTAATGTTGTAATCCACTAGAATACAATCCATGACCTTTAAATAGTTAGGTATGTGTAATAAAGTAAGCGTGCATAATATTTGGTTGTCACAGCTGGAATAAGTGTCCTCCATTTGGCTACTCGCATTGCGGTCTCCAACTATACACTGTATCTAATCGTGATATACAGCCAACTTGGCAACCGCAACGCGAGTCGCCAAATGGAGGACTCTTATTACAGCTGTGCCATTTGCTTTATATTAAGTTTAGATTATCTAAGCTAACTTAAGCTAAACCTAACTAGGAGTACCGGGGAACTTGGTTGAATTGAAATTTGTATTATGTTAACAAATTTAAAAGTTATATAGATGAGTGTACTATTTGTGTTACAATAATGAATAATCAAAAAGTTCTTAGAATAGATTTAGTGCAGCTCTGCTACAGCGATCACCAACTAAAGCTGTTGCCGAACTTGGCGACTGCTCTTGTTGGGGATTGATGATGATGTAACATCAGTTACGAAAACACAGCAACTTTATTAGTCGGGGTAAATTTTAAATTTAAATATATATAATTTACAAATTATTTTTAATTGTTACCAGACGCTCCATGAAATCCCAAGACATGCATTAGGCGCATTGGAAAGTTTTTCTTATTTTAAAAACTGAAGACAATCTTTGTTTGTCGAGTTTGTTTTCACATCTTAACCTTTTTATTTTGTACTGGGACACTTATCAGGTTTGCTCAACTTACCTACTGACTTTCTTTAAATTTTCTGATACTTTCTTTCTGATCTTTACTTTAAATTATACTGATAAAATGGACTATTCCAGAGGTTCTCCAAATGTGGGTCGCCAGTCAATTTTTGGTGGGTCACAACAAGATTTTGAATTTGTCTGAATATGGTATGATCTTTTCTACAATTTTATGAACATGTTGTTGACGTTTGAAATTATTCAAGTTACTGTAGAGTAAAAAGAATAAAAAAGCAATAAGAAAAATTAAATTACCCTACTCAGTGTCAAATGCTAAGGACAATTAAAGTAAAAGTACATGTGAGTGGTTACTTTAATGTGCTGATAATGCAAAATTAGTTTTTTTTAAAAATAAGATTTGATAATAAATCTATATTTCTAAACGTTAGGCTCCCCACGGTGGGGGAGCAAGACAAATATTAATAATTTTCTTAGAGAATGATGTTAAACTGATGCAATTTATCCCAAATTACTAAAAAACAAGCTGAAAATCTATTTTTAAGAGTCAAATTCAAAACATCTTTCTGGGGGTGGACCCCCATACCCCCCATTTTATTGTGGAGCTCATTGTTGCTCCCACGATTAAACAATTTGATACAATCAGGTTAATTATTTAACTTCTAATTGATCCCATGTAATTTATTACTGTTACAAAGTACTAGTTGGGGACCAAACCACACACGGATAAAGATACAGTATTGTAGGGGGCTTTGGAAAATTAACTACTCATTTGATACTGTCATATGATGCACAGAGTAGCATCGTGCCTAAACACATCTTTTTTTCAGGCAACAAGAGCTGCAGCAGCTGCCTTCGCAGCAGTTCCAGCGATACACCGCCAGTCTTCATGGATCTAGTAATATATGGACCCCGTCTCCTGCTCTAGTGAGTGGCTACTCTGCCGGATACCGAGACCTCTCCTGCCATCCCTGAGTTTGCCCCCACCTCCACTCAATCCCATTGTAAGTTTCTGCTTTTAGAATTACTCATTTGATACTGTCATATGATGCACAGAGTAGCATCATGCCTAAACACATCTTTTTTTCAGGCAACAAGAGCTGCAGCAGCTGCCTTCGCAGCAGTTCCAGCGATACACCGCCAGTCTTCATGGATCTAGTAATATATGGACCCCGTCTCCTGCTCTAGTGAGTGGCTACTCTGCCGGATACCGAGACCTCTCCTGCCATCCCTGATTCTGCCCCCACCCTCCACTCAATCCCATTGTAAGTTTCTTCTTTTAGAATTAACCCTGGTTAAAACCATGGGTGTAGAATCATGGAAAAATAATTAATGCTGCATAGTGGTGGGAAGAAAGCTAAAATAAAGAGTTGATGACCTGGTAGATACTTGATGCACTCTAATTCAAGCAAGCTGGCTTGTCTAACTATCTAGGGGGGTGACACCAAAGCTCTCTTGAAATAAATGACACATTCAGAAAAATAAACATACATCGTACTTCGAAGGTTTCTCCTTCACTGATATGGAGGGGTGGGTCCCAACTTAAACTGGGACGAATGTCAACATGTCAATCTACTGGTGATTAAGGGGAAAATCTAAAGTCTATAGGAGAAACCAGTGGTAGATTAAAGAGGGTGTCACCTCAACGGAGAACTAAGGGAACACCAGAATCTTAAAACTTCGTTCATCTCTACAAGAAATTTTTTAATTACTAAATTGAAGGAAATATTAAGCAGGGTGTCACCCTTCAATAGAATTATGGGGTTGCACTGGAACTTAAAAACTCTGTTCCTCTTTACACCACTTAAATATTAAGGAGAATTAGCCGTTACAGCATAACATTATTCAATATATTATCATTTTTATTAATCTTTTTACAGAGGAAATTGTAAAAAGTGTGTCGGTTTTTAGGGCCACCACTTTATAGATACAAATTATACTTTTAACGAATATTAAAGGGAGCAGGGACAAATATAAGGAGGGGGCCTGCCCCCCCCCCTGAAATTTTAACTAATACAAGTTAAAACACTGTAACTTCGGGTCGTATTTCCAAAAATTTTCTGGGGGAGACCCTCCTTTTTTAATATTTCCTTTTGTACTTGGAACCTTACTATTTACAAATTTTTAAAATAAGTTCAGCAAAATAAAAATCCTATGTACCTAAAAATTTATGTCCGAAATTTGGAATAGGTGTACCAAAAACAAGTTAAAAACCTGTTTTTAGGGTCAAATTTCCAAAAATTTTCTGGGATAGGATCCCAATATCCCCTTTTGAACTTGGAACTCTATTATTCACAATTTTTTTACAATAAGTTAGTTCATCAATATTCAATTCTTACCTAAAATTCTATATCCAAAATTCAGACTAGGTGTACCAAAACAAGTTAAAAACTTGTTTCAAGGTGAAATTTACAAAAAAATTCTGGGGAAGGACCCTCAGACCCCCTTTCGTATTTGGAACTTTATTACTCACAACTTTAATTTTGTTAATCTTACGAAGCAAATTCTACTTACAAATATATTAAATAGCTACATCTGACGTATTAGACAGTGGCGTAGCCAGATAAAAAATTGTGAGGGGATACTGATATTTCGGGAGGGGATATAGGGTACTTAACTGGTTTTCTATAGTAAAAAAAGGAAAATGTCTGAGTTACGGGAGGGGATATATCCCCAAATCCCCCCCTCTGGCTACGCCCCTGGTATTAAATATGCATGGGAGTGGCTGAAGAATAATTTAGGCTCCTCCCGAAATAAATTTCTATTTACTTCACCCAAAAGGGGTGATGCAGACAAGCCACTTTGATTTTTTTAAAAACTGGCGTATTCTCTTATCATAAAAGGACAATAATATGAGGGGGTGACACCACAACCTCCGTTCCAGGTGACACCCAGGTTAGTTACACCACTGATTTTATTTGTAAGTTAAAATTAAAACTTACTATTTTTTTTCTCTTTTAGCAATCTTACAAGCAAGGAAAAAAACCAAGTGAACATGGATAAGGAGATTATTACTTAAGAACTCTCATATGTGTATTGTAATATTGCAATTATAATCAATTGCAGATTTTGTCCTATATGGAAATATTAGCTTGTAAGGGACGTCCTTAAATTCGTGAGTCTATCATTTTATTTCCCGTATTTTTATTTGCTTTTAGTTACATTTTGACTTTTAAAGTGGTTTTATAACCTGATTCAGGTATGTAATTGTCAATGTGTGTGTTTAAAGCTGTGTAACAAATTTGTCTTTCTTAAATTATGTGAATGTTTATGAAATTATGAATGTATTGTTTGTAATAAAATTGCTGTTATAAATTCATTTAGTCTTCCTTATATCTTTCATGTTACCATTAAATAAATAATTATAGTTTTATTATAATTGCTAGTTATAGATAAAAATTTTGCGACTTTACAACTTTTGCTAATAAATTACCATTAATATTAAAAACTTATTTTACTGTAAAGTGTGATCAGGGTTGTTACATTTAAATGCTATTTTCAAAACACTTATTAGTATTTTTTAGCAAGCTACTCACTTTTTATGCAACCAACTCACCATTTTATTTGGTAATCACCAAGTAAAATATTGGTGTCAAGCCTGTGTAAACAAAAAACCATGTTTTAAACCATGTATTTAAAAACATGTTCTTTCTAACCCTGAGTGTGATTTAGAAGTGCACATAGGTATTCCCATGAATTTTCCTTTTAGGATTTTGTCTTTTTTCATGTTATGGATTTTCCTGACCATTTTGCTTGGTCAAAATTATTTTTACAAACTTGGACCCAGCATATGAAATGGAAAAACTGAAAAATGACCTTGCATTACATAATTAACAACACATTCGCAACACCACACACAATTTAGAACACTAAGTAAAATGTGTTTACATAGTGTTCTAAATTGTGTGTGGTGTTCAGAATGTGTTCTTAAAATGGTGACAAAGTGTTGTGATTTACAACACTATCCTAAGAACACTTTTTCATCACAACACATTTTACAACACTATTTTTAGAACACATTTTCTGGTTGCAACACTATTTTTAGAACACATTTTCTGCCCACAACACTATTTTAAACACATTCGCAACACAATTATTGTGTTGTGATTGTGTTCTTAATAAAGTGTTGTAAAAGTGTTGTAATGAAAGTGTTGTAAAAATGGTGACATTTTTACAATACAAATTTTTACAATTGTAAAATGTGTTTATTTTTGTGTATGATTATTTGCAGTGTAGTATTCGAAACCTCGATACCTGATTGTAGTGCCAATTTAACGCTTTTAAATTTACAAACAAATAACTTTTACTTTGTGAAAACTGTTATAAAGTAGATATTATTTTACCATTTGGCCATTGTGGAACATTCATGATGATAGGCTGTTTGCGGTTTAGATGTTGACGTCCAACAATGCCATAAGGGTCACAAAGATGTTTCCGCATAAAATTCTGTGAAATAATGTTTTAGAATCAAAATTACTGTGAACATAAATTAACACAAATAGAAACCATTTTTATATACATAATATGTTTTAGAAGTTCAGAGAGAAAGAAGGGTAGGGGGTAATATTTTAAAACTTATAATGCATAAAACTTTTATTTTTAAGTTCTTTACAGAATAAATTAGTTAATGCAAAAAGAATATAAAATGGCAGAGAATACAACAAAATACTATTCTACATGAAATGTTAAAAGCAATAATGAAAACAAATTAACTTGATCCATGCACAGAAGACCGGAAAAATCAACCAATTCAGTCTAATTATAATATACAGTCGATATGATTAACAAAACACATAAAGAAATAAAAAAAATACTAGAGTTTATAAATTCTGGAATACATGAATTATGAATATTTAGGATACGTACCATAAGTTCGTCAGGGAAAATGTTTAAAGACTTGTCCACCATTTGTTCCACTAGGAATAATTTATATTTCAGACACTTTCGACTTGTCCATTCCTTTCGATTTTTAAAAAAGTCTTCTATCCAACTTAGAAATATAGACATGGATGCATCTCTTCCGTGACAACACATCATAACTAAAATTTTAATGAATTTCAGGTCTGTATCTAAATCTTGGCTTACAGATTTACGATACTCGATTTCGTCGCTCAACCAGAGAGTAAAGTCGTCAGCCTTTTCGCCTAAGAGCATTTTTTAATAGTATAAAAAAACTACCTGAACTGAAAATAAAAATTTTGCACCTTTTCTTAAGATGTACACGAGCACACGTACCTCAAGGATCTGGACTGATAGTATCTGGTCAGCACTGAAGCAAAGCTATTTATAACGTTCCACAGGTAGGAGGGGACTCCCAGACGACCCACAGGGAACCAATAGTGGACAGGGGACCCACCCCTTTCTTTCGTTATCAGCTGACCAATCCTGTAGAAGTTGAATCGAGATTCCATGTTTGTTTTGTGTAGTGTTGGCAATGTGCACAGCGGTGCCCCGCGAACTTAACTGCAAATATTCACACCCTATTTTAAACTATATAAATGAATTGAATTTTCTAAACTGAATTAGAACAATATCCTATTTAGTCTAAATAATTCATTTTGAAATATTATTCCTCTATTTAAGATTTTAGTTTCATCTAAAATAAAAGTTTATGGAATAGCAATAGATTTCCCAATACAGTGATGAAATTATTTCATATAGGGCACGGTTACTATTCACTAAATTTTTATTAGGTACATTTTTTTTTAATTTTGAGCCGTTTTCAAAAAGTTGGCACCACAAAATTCAATGCAGTTTTTCATTATTTTAATTTAGATTTCTGAACTTGAAAGTAAATTAGATCACGTTGAATATTTTTCTTCAGCGGAAGCTGGTTGACTGAATTAATCACCGAATTAATCATTTTGGGATGGAAGTTTATCATATTATTTTTGAAGACGATGAAAAATTTAGAAAGGACATGGTTTGTAACATCTTGTAAAATATTTTGGGCCGAGAACTCTATGAGACTTAAGGATCTTCATTCGAATAATTAAATTTCTTTTGATGATGTTTAACTAATGTAGTAATACGCAATTACGCATACGGTCACTGGAATCCAGGGCTTAAATTGCACCGGAGCGCACCGGAGCGGAGCTCCGGTACTTCTTGGTTTTCAGTAAATTTTTACATTTTAACTGGAACGCACCGGAGCGCATAAAATCGCGTTCCGAACCCTTTTCGGAAAGACCAAAATGTACCCCTCGATGTTCTTCGATTACCGTACAAACGCCTTTCACCTCACTACCCCCGGTCAAAAACGACGAACGACCTTGTTTTCCTCACCCTCAAAGGGAAGGACACCCCCTTCGGTGACTAATTACGGGACAAGAGATAAGAAGCCCTCCTGAAAGCAGTCCATTCTTCTGTAAACATTGAAAGTAGTCTTTAAGATAACAGTGGGGTCACAATAATAGGTTGAAAGGGGATGGGGCAGGTAGGGAGGATTTAAATTTGGTCAGTGAGGCATGCCTTGAAAGATTTACGAGTTTTGGTTGTGTTTGTGTCTGGGTGTGTACTTCCTGTTCTCAAAGGGAGCGTTGCTGTAATAACAAACATTTCATCTTGATACTGTAGATTCTGTGAGGGTTCTTAACCAGAGAATTCCAGAAATTTTTGTGTGCTTTGGGGGGGGGAGGGAGCCTGTCCGAAGGAGTGATTCGTAACGCATCTTCTTGAGCTCTTCATTTCATCAGCTATTGGTTCATATCATAGTGCACGGTGAATCTCCATAACAGCTCTGTTTTGCCTGAAATTTTCTTCGACAGATAAGATACGACATTGAATTAGTTAAAGAGAATTTACTCTTTCTGGTAAGTTCCAATTTGTTTTACGTATTTTATTGTAATCAATGAATTTTAAGAAACTAATTTGATTTTTCTAAGTGAAATTTTTCTGTTCTGTAATAATTACCTTTTAGAGGTTAATTGTGAGTTGAACTTAAGCTAATATTGGGACCTTTTCCTCCAGAAATACTTTGTTTTTCTTTCGCTTCTTATTTTCTTATATCATTCCCCATTCCCTCTTATTTAAGTGAAAGAAGGTTATTAAAAAGGAGTAAATTATACATGAAAACACTGTTTATCAGATCTATGCTTTAATCATGAATTTTTGAAAATTTTCCGAATGAACGAAATGCTTATTATCGGTACTATTTAAATACGTTTCGACGTTTTAAAAATATTTAGAAAAATGCACTAGACCAGGGGTCGGCAACCTGCGGCTCGCGAGCCGCCTGCGGCTCTTTTGATGTAAAGTTGCGGCTCTCCAGTTCTATACGAAAAAATTTATAATTTATTATCAAAACCCTTAAAAATAAGAAAATATATTTTTAAGTACCTAATTTTTCCCAATAGCTTTTATTTCCATAATCTTTAATTACAAATCGCTTGTGTGAAATAAAAACATTCCACAATGAAAAAAGCACTGATTATCCAGAATTGGAAGACAAATGGCTGCAAAAATTCAACTTCATTGTAGATACCACAATGAAACAAATTAACTAAATCTAAAACTGCTAGGAAAGGGCCTACCCTACGCCTTGGGGCTCGGACCAAAACGAGTTAAAACCCTTCTTTTTGTGTCAAATTTCTAAAATTTTCTGGGGGAGGACCCCCAGCCCCCCTTTTGTTTTTATAACAATATTATTTACTACTTTTTATATTTTATATTATTACGTATTTAAAGCCGTTTATTTTAATTCAAAAATCAAATATATATATATAAGCAAATACTATATAATTTGGAAACGAAAATTTTTAGTGCGGCTCTTTAAAAACTGGGAAATTTTTTAAATTGTAACTTTTGGCTCTTCTGCTACAAAAGGTTGCCGACCCCTGCACTAGACTCTCGATTAACCCGGATTAGATTATTCAGGGTTATCCCTCATCGCAAAAAAGGACTGAAATTCTGGAGTGAGAATATGGGAAGACAATTCATATGTAATTGTCCCAAAAAGTTGTGTAGTAATTATTTCAATATTTTTTACGAAATTATTTTCAATTTCTTTTTCAAATTTTCATGAAGTTGATTATTCGAATTACATTATTTGCTACTTAAGGAAGGGGTAGGGGAGATCAGGCTAATACGACATACCACTTTTTCAAAGCAACCGTAAAAGACTAATTATATAGAATTCCTGAAGTTTTCAAAGCCAATGAAATGTTTATTTAATGCTCTAACACCCCCTAATTGGGTATGTCATAATCTTTCTTTTTTCTTTTTCAAAAACTTACTTTTTTAAAAAAGTAGAAAATATGTCATTTTACCCGATATAAGGATAAAATGACATAGTAAATATTTAGTAGTAAAAAAGTAGTTTTTTTTGGCAAAAGTAATTTTATTTTATCCCAAATAATAACTATATAAGTAGTTAAGCACTTTGGCATAATCTGTAATTATTTTTTTTGGGGGAAAGATAACCAGCTAATTTTAAAAAAACAACTGTAATGTGCTTATCAAAACAAAATTTTAATTTTTTTCTTTCATGGAGGCGTTAAAGTTAACAGAGTATGTATTTTTTCTGAAATTAACGTGGATTAAGATTAAGTTCTGTGGAACATGAGGGATAGGACCTATTTCAGCAACTGAGGATTGTCTATACTAGTTATTAGAATGTCATAAGCTTCTTCTGAAACATGTTCATTGAGCTTCAGGAATACTTTTGCTGGAGCAAAAAGATGAACTGAGAACACATTGGGTTGGCCGGAGAAAGGCCAGTGTTTAGGAATCCACTCTCCGCATTAACCATGGTAGCAGCCTTTCCTTTTTTTTAAAAAGCTCTGATATAGTATTACGTGGGTTTTCCCTTAGTTGCCTTTTAACCAAGCCGAAACTTCTTGGTCGTAGAATGTTCTCAGTGGCCCATAAAAGTTCTTATAAACTAATAATATAAATAAGTATTTTAAATATCGACAGTATTTGTATATGAAAATATTGTGTGGGTAAAATGACATACTATGTCATTTTATACCAATGAGTTTTATGTCATTTTACCCTTAAAGGTCAATTTTTATTTATTTTCAATTTCTCGTAAAACAAAAAGTTTAAACAACTACCTATCGCATGAAATATACTCTTAATTGAACATACATTCACAAAAGAATCTTAGTTTAAGTAAATGAAAGATTTTGTATAAGAGAAATCTCATTATAAAAACACAAAAAAAATATTTTGACACTTACGTTTTTTATTTTTGTCCACCACTAGGTAAGAAATGTTTTTCAAACAATGGCGTCTGTTTGTATCGTGTTGGAAGCAATAAAAGAAGAAAAAAAGCGCCTGACACGTGTGGTAATTCTGCTAAATTTCAAGAAAATGGAAAAAGTCATTTTACCCGAGTATGTCGTATTAGCCTGATTTCCCCTATTTCTGTCCATCTGGGTTACTTGAGGACTTACTGTGCATTTATAAGGTAATACATAAAAGGAATTTTTTTTTAAAAGCGCACTCTCAATAACTTCTTTGGGAAAATAATAAATGTACGCGCTATACTATATATTCCCTAAATGCCTATATCATGAACTTCGTTATTCCTATAACCTTCACATCTCAAAAAAAGTATTATTCTTCTTAAAGAAATTTATATTTTTGTGTCGAAGATTTTTGGTTAAAAGCCCAAGTAAATCGAAATATTTTTAAAACAAATACGAATTTTTTCAGATATTTTTTTTGGTCGTTGTATTAAAAATGAAAAAAAAAAAAAAGATTAATAGGAATTCTTTTAAAATTTTTCTTTAGAACTTTAAAAAGGAGTTAAAACACTACTTTTGAGGGTCAAATTTCAAAATTTTCTGGGGGAGAACCCCAAAACTCCCTCCAGACCTTTGATATAATGTTTCTCCCTTGAAAATTCTGCCACTAACTTACAAGAAGCGGTTCCCTTTGGGAACCAAAGAGCATGAAACCCCAAAGAGTTTGAAGAGGAGGTAAAACACTGGTTTAAACCGGAATTTTCAAAAATTTTTACCCCCTTTGAAAATTTGATGTTTATTTATAACTTTTTTTTACCTAGAAAATTCAATTCTTTACGAGTAACTGTTATTTTTTGATGTAACCCAAATGGTCTCAAAATGAGCTGAAACATTACTTTAAGAGGCAAATTTCAAAACATTTTCTGGGGGAGAACCCCCAGACCCCCCTTTAAAATTTTTACATACATATGTTATACAGAGTACCTTATTCTCTTTGGATGTACCTTAAATGTTGTAAAAAGAGGCTAAATTTCTAAATTTTTCTGGGGGTGAGCCCCAGCCCCACTTAAAACACATCCTTGCCCCCTACGACCAAAAACTGAAATGACGCCCCTGGTAAGCGGAATGTTGAAATAGTAGCGCTCCGGTACTTCTTTGGTTAGAATTTAAGCCCTGCTGGAATCAGGTGCTGATGTTTTGGAGGATTTTTTTTCATCTTAAGGCTCATTTAGATTTTTCACTTGCTATCTTCAATTTGGAGGAATCATTCAAAATGACAAATACATCGATATAAAATTGTCGTTTCACTCTTCACTCCTCCGATTTCCTCCAAATGTGTCATTCTTCGTCAAGGATCACTCATAAAGAACATTGGAAGTGAAGCAGTGTAAATGAGACTTAAGAATGAATACTTTATAGTAACTGCCAAAGTTAAATGCAGGACGAAGACGGAATGAACTTGAAATTTGACTACTGAATATTTCGTTCTTTTGATTTTACTTTGAAGAATAAACATACGAACCTTAATATTAATTAATTAATTAAGCACTAATAAAGATACCTTTAAAATTGGTTTTTGCAATTTTCTTAAAAATAGTTTATAATAAATAGTATATTATAAAGTTAAAAATTTACTAAAAATACTATATAAATATTCGCAGGGTGTTAAAAAAGGATACGTTCACACAAGACTCGTGTCACTCGTCTATCGTAAGAAATGAAATCGCAAAACATGCTAGAATAAAGTAGTATGACAAAAGTAGAGTTACCTTGTATAATATCAAAATTACTTACTTTTGAAATTAATCTGAAAAACTCCATAAAAGGTTTAATCATTCGAACAATATTAAGGCCTGTATAAAATACAGGGTATTAAAATGGCAGAGAAAACAAATACTTCAAAGAATATATAACAGAAAATTATAAAAACAAATTTTTTAAGTCCATCGTTCTGAAATAAAGCCTTATTCCATTGCGACAAAAGATTAACCATGTGGCCCATCCCATTTGTATAAAAGAAGTTAATTGGACTCATTATTTACAAAAGGAAAAATAAGATCTTATATATTGTTTCATTGTTAAATGTTCTAATTTAATTTAAGTTAATAATTTCAGCGCTTAATATAGGCAACGTATTTTTTCCCAAGTATTGACACCAGGTAGCCTTATTACTAATTTAATAAAAGATGTAAGTTCAATATTACTCGCCACTTCGAGAACTAGAATACAGATTGAATTTTTATTATTTTCTTGTGATTTTTAACATATTTTTGTTAAAGCCAAAGCTCTTTCTCTTTTGTGCCAATATCTATAAGTCCATGTTCAGTAAATTTCTGAGGCTCAGTGGCTCTGTCTTTTTTCCATTTTAACTCAAAATCATTTTGTGATGCGTATTCTCACCCTTTCCCCAACATGCATATAGTTAGGGAAATATGTCTGAGTAGCATTGGTTCCTGAACTGTGTTTCACAACTAATTACAATTTAAATAAAATCATCTCCTTATTATCTAGAAATGTTTTCATCACTACTTCCTTTCTTGCTCAATTCTTTTTACCAAATTTTTTGTGGAAAATTCCAAAACAGTTTCTTTTGTTTTCTTACATGTATTCAATTTCAGTTAGTAAAAAAAAACTTTTCCTCTATTTGAAAACATACCACATGTTTTATTGATATCGTCTAGTTAAATTTTAACTGTGTACTTTTCCCTTCCCTTTTCTAATAAAAAATGGATATTCTAATATTTAAGACTACGAACTTTAATTTTTAAAATCTCTAAATGAAAATTATGTCAAACTTAGTTGTAATCTTAAAATTCAAACCACACACGTGGTTTTTTCCCTAGCAACCACACCTTTTCGAATGAACTAGAATTAAGCAAATCCAGACATGGGTCGTCGTGAGAAAGAAAAATATTTTAACATTGTATTCCTGGTGATTCTTTGATTTCTATAAAGATTCCCAACCCCTTTTGATCGCTTTGAACTCGTGACAAGTGCGCTCAGATTGTCGGACGCGGTATTTGGCATTCTCCCTTCCCCCTTTTCTTCCATTGTCAATATTGTGAAAAGAACGGGTGTGGTCAGTCAGTGGCTGTTCGTGGGTACCAGAGCGAGCAACATAGCCAAAAATCCCCTAGCCGTATGGGTGGATAAAGGGACCCTCCGAAATTCTCATGACTATATATATTTATATGCTATTTTTTACTTGAAAATCCTTTTGTCATCCAAAGGGCCACGTGTGTCCAAAATGAGCTTTCACGTTCCGGCCTTACTTATTCTTCACTGGCTCGACCGACAGCCCAGTCTGTGTAAATAAAATAGGCGGTTTAAAGTCATTCTTTACCATGATGGCAACGCAGAAGAAATACATTGAGAAAAAAGTCAAGGTCAACCATGGGCGTAGCCAGGTTCCATGTTAGGGGGGGGCAAGGATACTTACCTTTGCCCCATGTCATGGTCTCAGGTAACTGTATACTTTTACACGTACTTTACATAGTACTTTTACACGTTAAATTTTAGAGTAATTATACGAGTATTATTAGAGTATTATACAGATAACTTCTTGTACTCCTAAAAGGAGAGGAGAGAAACAAGTTCAAGGAGAATATAGATATAAGTAACCATGAGAAATTAATAGGGGAGTCTGGGGGGTAACCCCCTAGAAATATTTTGAAAATTTGCCTCTAAAAATAAAGTATCAGCTCATTTTGAAAGCTTGTAAACCACAGAATTTTCAAGGATGATATTATAAATAGACTCCAAATTTTGGAAAGGCAAATACGCCCTTTTAAACTATAGTATTCCATCTATTTTAAAACTTCCCAAAAGAGAACATCTTCTTTTAAGTGGCAGAATTTGCAAGGGAAAAACACTATAAAACAGATGTCAAAATATTAAAGGGGGGTTTGGGGGAATGAATTTTAATGAGAGTTTTTTGAATTTTAGCATTAAAAAAGTGTGTTTTGAAGCTATTTGTTAGGGTTTCTCGGGGGGGGGGCAGCCATGGCCCCCCCTGGATCCGCCCCTGTGTTTAAGGGGGGGACTTACGGTTTCGTCAGGTAGTCAAAAAATAAAGAAAAAACACTTGTTTTTGTAAATTAAGTTACTGTTACAATAACTTTTACATAAGATTTTTCTTCTTGATAATATATTTTCCACTTGTATGCGCACACACTCTTGGCGTCACGAGGCAAGCGCTGTATTATACTCTGTGTAAATAGAATCGGCGGGGGCGGATGACCTTGAGTTTTTTCTCAATGTATTTCTTCTGCGTTGCCATGGTAAAGAATGACGTTTAACCGCCTATTTTATTTACACAGACTATAATATGGATATAGACAAATTAACACTAGAACGACGGGATGGGCTTTTTTGGCCCATCGCGCTGTTTGCGGCTTAATCATTTCAACTCTAATCAGCCGAATGGCTTGAAATTTTCTGACTTTTCCTTATTTGGTTCAATTAAAGTGCATACCAAACCGTTTTCATTTTAGTCTCATAGGAGCAAAGATAGCGAACCGTATACCTAGAAAGACGGAGCGGGCTTTTTTGGACCGTACCACCTCTGCTGTGTTTTCCTTGCTTCGTTCCGCTCGTATTTCCATGAAATTTTCCTAGAAAAGGGAGGAGATCTTCTTTGTTTGTTATCTCTTACAAGTGTTATCTCTTTTAAGTTCCATTCAATTCGATTCGGTTTAGAACGCCCCTTTCTCAGTTGGGGTTGTGGTCGAGGGGAGGACGTTTCAAAGGAAGAATTTATGGTGCCCACCATAAAGATAAAGGTTCTCACCATTAAATTTCGGTCAACAAGGTGACCAATAAGGTTTGTTTCTCACAAAAGAAAGACATTTTACAATTGGAACTGCACCAGTTGTTTTCTTTGAATGGGGAAATTGCTAACCTTCATTCCCTGTTGATGCATTGAAAATGATGCGTTGTGAAGTGTACCCAGCCATACTGGGGAAAAGAAAGGAACTTAACAACTCACAGCTATTTTACAATATAAAAACTGTGTGAAAAACTAAAATCCCAAGCAAAACTAGCCTGGTTGGAACACTTAGAAGAAACCGTAGAGAGGTTCCGCCAACTGCAAAATTAGGAAAACAAAATCTTTATTCAACAATTGTTTATTTAAAAAAAATAAAGACATAACCTTAACTGCACAACACCGTATTATAGACAACTAGAAGGAAAAGAAAAAGCCGGATACTATAGCTTACTACAACGAAACTAAGTATGGAATTGACATCATTGTGGATCAAGTGATACGACTGTATAGCACCAAATCAGGCTTTAGCTGTTGGAAGGTTGGCCTATGCATGTTTTCTATAACATATTAGGTATCTCTGCTGTAAATGCATGGATCTTATACAAGGTAGTAGCCGGAAAAAAGAAATTAAGTCGTAGAAATTTCATCTTGATATTATGTGAAGAGCTCCGTGCCCCATATGTGTCTGCCAAAGAAACAACCATTTCTACCATAAAAAGGGGGGGAAGCATAAAAAGAGAAGACAGCAGTGAGAAAAAGGGTTATTTGTAGAATTATAGTATCCTCTAAAGGAAACCATACATTAAAGACATGTTTCGGCAGTAAAAAATTGGTTTGTGGAAAATGCACATTTAGAGAAATGCTTTGTATCCATTGCTCCAAATGTGCAAAATACGAATAAACAGGTCAGTTTTAAAAACTTTGCTTTATTTATTGAATGGGTTTTATTAATTATTCCTACCAGTGTCATTTATCTAGAGTAGCAACTCATTTATCAGATCTATGGATAAAAATATAGCCAAAGCACTTTTCATGCCCATAATTACAATTTATTTTAATAATTAAAATTATAAAATTCTATAGAAATCTGAAGATTGAGTCCCTATCTTATACTCTAACAGTTATTTATATGATATTATTACATTTTAGATCTATAATTAGTTCCGTATGCAAAAAATCAGAGATGGGCCAAAAAGGCCCACTCAGTCTTTCTAGGTATACAGCATAGTGCCGTCTTTCTAGTGTTAAAGCCAAATGAACCTTTTTTTTAACTTTCTGTTTGGTAAAACTGGACGCATATGTTCTACACTTAATTCCTCTTTATATGTTTTTTTTATTAGTTTAACTTTAAAGTTAAAAAAGAAGATCCGATAGTGTCCATAGATTTTTTTTTTAAATATGGCTTGTTACATGGTAAGAAAAGATTAACAAAGATTGTTTTACTGAAAACTTCCCCCTATCAAAAATAAAAACCTAAATCAGTGTTAAGAATTAAATACTTAAATTTAAAGTTGACACAATTATAGGAAATTTAATATTTTTGCGTCGAGATGCAGAAGCATAATATATCTGCCTTACAGATGATTTGGCCATTTTAAATGTAAAAAAAACCCAATTTATTTAGTTATTTCGAAGAACCACGTAAAGAAACTACGACAAACACGCACGGCAAGGTCAGACCGCCCGCCGGTCGAAACTGGTTCTAAGCTGTTTCCATTTGTATTTAGTTAGCTCCATGGGATTTTCCCCTTCCCAGGAAAAATGCGGAGGTGCGTGCCTCATGGTTCCTTTGCCTTTTCACGTTGAAAAGATAGAGTACAATGGCCATCCCAAAACCCTCTCGAAGTTTCCATTCAGTTGATGTCTTTAACCAGATTGATGGATTTGACTTATAGCATTACTACCCACTTGTAAAAAAAAAGCGTAATCCCTGAAAAATGAAATACTTGACCACCCATCTTGAAGAACCAAATCTATTTTCGATTGTTTTTTTATTTGCTCATAGAGATATAAAAAATACCCTTTATGCATTCGCATTATTAAATTACCTAATTTATACAGCATTATAATAACAATAATTATGAAATTAAAAAAATATGTTAAATATAAAAAAAAATGTTAAATCTTTTATAGGAATATGTAGTTGAAAATTTCAAATTAAAATCTCACTTTCAACCTACGCAATATTTAATTACGAAATGTGTAAAACCATTCTTCTTAATAGAACTATTAAGAGTGTTAATTGTGTTTGAACAATATTGACTATTAATCTAACTTTAAAAAATAATAAGGGAATTGCCTAAGTTCATTAATAAATACCCCCCCTTCTATAGGGTGAAGGTGGCTGTGGTGAAAATGAAATGTAAAAAATCTTTTACATTTCAAATCTTTTGAAAAAATTTCAGGATTTATTAATAATTTTTTGGATATGTAACTTTTGACGTGTTTTGAAAGATTGGCCTTTGTGAGCAAAAAAGTGCCTCAAGGAAATGTTATATGAAGAATGATTTTGATAGTTTTTGAATCCCCTCCTTTTCAGCAAAAATATGAGGCAACGATTCATGCTTATAATTCCAAACAAACTGTCCAACTTTTTTTTCCTAGGCTCTGTTAAAAAGTATAAAATTCTCATTCAAACAGCAATCCCATGTGTATTTTTATGTTTTACTTCCCTGTCTGCGCTGTGTCTGAATTTTCAGTGAAATGAAGAACGTCAATTTAAAAATATGATTAGTTTGTTAAAATCATGTATATATAGTGCTTTGTTATCACGATTTGCGTACCAAAACTCCTCCTAGCAACCCAACAGGCTTTGTGTTTACCCCTTTTCTCCTTCCACATAGTGACGTACTGGCAGTGGCGGATCCAGGATTTGGTTTTGGGGGGGCTAAGAATTTTCATAATCCGATTGTATCTTCTTGATTATCTTAATATGGAAAAGGTAGTGAATTATCCTGCTCCAACCACTAAAAGGGGGGTCTGGGAGTCCTCCCCCAGAATTTTTTTGGATATTTAAGTAAAAAAAACACTTTTCATCTTGTTTTGGTACGCCTCACCGATTTCGGATACTATAGATTTTATGGTAGAAGTTTTGTGTTTTGACAAACTTAATATAAAACAGATTTGTAATAATAGAGTATTAAGGGGGTCTAGGGGTCCTCCCCTGGAAATTTTTTAAAATTTAAGTAAAAAAAAAAAACTTTTTTAACTCGTTTTGGTACGCCTCATCCGAAATTCGGACAAAGATTTTATGGTAGAATTTTTGCGTTTTGACAAACTTAATATAAAATAGAGTTGTATAATAGAATAACAAGTAATACCAAGGGGGTCCTCCCCTAGAAATTATTTGAAAATTTGACCTTAAAAAAACAAGGTTTTTACTCATTTTGGTGCATAAAATTCCATATTATATAGTGTAAAACTTTTCAGTTTTGGGGAGGGGGGCTCAAGCCCTCTAGCCCCCCCCCTGGATCCCCTAGTGCGGTTCAGGAAACATTGCTGTCGGGTATAGAAGTAAGCGAAATTTGGCCATACATGAAAAAATTGGACTTATCTTGAACGTTTGTGATGCTTGATGGTTTGTGAAATATAGCATTGACAGTATGCACCATGAAATATAGCATCGAGGTTCAAAATAAATTTTCCTCTGCCAAGCTGATATTAAATTTTTTACAAGAGAAATTTCAAAAAAAGATTTCAGATTTCAATGTCTAACTTAAACAATCAAGAAAAATATTGTGAAAAGAATCTCCTAATGAGAATAGAAAACACCGTCACACTTCAGGTTCTTATCAGTTAGTTATTCCCGTAGAATCAGACTTCCCCCAACCGTTACTAATCCGCGTGAAAGGCATGGTTGGAGGATAACAAATTGGTAGGACTATTATCTCTTGTTTATTTGCACATTCAGTTATCTCTGTCTTTCAACTGCATCACGGTAACTAATTTTAAATTAGTGTGAAGAGGAGAAAATGGGTACACACAAAGCCTGTTGGTTTGCTAGGAGGAGTTTCGGTTCGCAAATCGTGATAACAAGACGCTATATAAATGTTATGGGCAAAGTGATAAACCGAGTGTAATTAATAATTCTGACTTTTAAAAGCTGGAAGAGTCTATCCAAGAAAAGGACAACCTGGAAAATGATACTGTTGCCCCAGACAGGGTTCAGGGTTGGCTGGCGCTCCACTAAAAGAAGAAGGATGAGGAAAATTCCTCACTATACATACATGAAAGAACCTTGCAACCTTTTGTTAAAGGTATACCTACTTTAAAAATGTATTCGGGGAAGGTCTTGAATGAATTACAATATTGCTTGGACAATCGGATATCTGCTGCGTAATGCCTAACAAAGGGATTGCCTTCAAGGCAGTTTCAACCGTTTCCAATTCCCACCCAACCTCTCTATACTAGGTTCTCACTGAGATTTTTGTTAAACTCGGGTCCATTTTAACGTCGATCGAGACCGCCACTGCAAATTTTTGAAATACCTTTGCAGCGCTAAATAACACAATAATGAACACTTCTAATCAAAATTTTTTAATTGTATTGCGATTATGTTGCGAATGTGAAGTGCAGTGCATTTGCATTGTTTAAATGGCGCACAATTCCAGTCAAACTTTTCCGTATTTAATTTAAAGTTTTAATCATACACAGGTTGGATAAATTATTTCGAATTAAATTACTTATTGGATAAACTACGTGGCTAATTATATATTCCAAAAGAGTATTTTAAATTGAAACATTTCAGTTACAGAATTCAAATATTTCAAAAATCTTAAAACTAATTATAAATAACATTAAATTGTTTTTATTAATTATAGTATTATCCTTCTTTGACGAATGTGTTTGAAGGATTCGGATTCGATACAGAAGTAGGAAGAGTATTCGTTTTTAAAGAAGAAGTGAAGAAGCAAAACCAAACCATATCGGACGTGAAAAATCAAACTTGACTTTGTATCGATTCAATCTTTTGAGCCTTTTGTCAATTTGGGCCCGTTTACATAGGCCAAAAATGCCGGTTTTCTCCCTCCGAAAAACCGGCAATCCCTACGATGGGGAAAAAAGGAGGAATAAATGGAGGATTTTAGAAATCCACCTCGATTGGGGGATAGAATGCGGGATTTTCAATAACCCGGCATTCCCATGATTCATTGCGCTTGCTATGGTCATCCATCTTGGATTCTTTTGGTTATTTCCTTTATTTGTTGGTAAGCAATTTTATTATTTTACGGATTAAAAACTTTGAAATCAATTTTGAGAAATAATTATTACAGATTCTAAAGAACATAGGATCTTCCTCGAAATGAAGGAAGTTTTGCAATCGCTTTTTTAGTTTAAATAAGAGACATTTAAAAATGCATACCGAAAGCTAACACTCTTTTTCCTTAATTTATATAAAATTTATGCGGGCACTTTTAAGATTACTCGGTAAAATAGGAAGAATATTGTTTCCACTATAGTAAATCATGATATAAAATTATCCAATGGATTATTTGTACTAAATCATGATTCTATAATCTCAACTATGTAAGAGAAGTTTGATACTTTTGTTTACTCTTAATAAGCTAGGTTTTTATCAATTGTAAGTTTAAAAAATCTCAAGCACACACATTAGTATACTTTATATTAACATTTGTAAGTGATTAATGCTTGTAGTATGTCTTTATGCCATCTAAACCCATAACTGGGAATAATTAACAACTTGTAAAATTACCATATCCTTTTAAAACCAATGAAGTTCACTGATAACAATTAAAGTTTTCGGTTCAATTCCGTTAGAGTCCCCGCTAAATATCGCCCGGTTCTTTTAGACAACAAAAAGTAGAAATATTCATAAATAATTTCAAACTCCTGAATTAAAATGTTTAATTAGAACAATAACTATTCAGTTTATTAATAAAAGTCCGAAAAATCTGTTGATATTTGGATATATTTATCGATTTGGATATTGGCGATATTTAGCGGGGACTCTAACGGAATTGTACCAAGTTTTCTTATCCACAACTATATTTGACCCATCTCTTGATGTTAATGAAGAGTATGGAATAATCCCCAACCTAAGTTTACCATTAGTATGACTTGTGGATAATTTATAAATGTTGGTTGGTTGGAATTTCAGATTGCACTATGGAAACGGAATTGAAAAAGAGCTATGACCGGTGGTCAGATGAGGACACCCTCAAACTCATTCATGGGTATGAGGCATTGCTACTCGAACAAATTTTTGATGGCACCGTTAGGGACAAAGAGGCCTACAAAAGGCTGGGAGAGGAGTTAGCAAAAGAAGGTGTCCTTAAAACTGTGTCACAAATAAGGAGCAAGGTGAAATCCCTTAAAAGAAAGTATAAAGCTGTAAAAGATGCACATCGGGTCAGTGGTGCTGGTATGAACATCAATTTCCCTTATTATGAAGTAATGGATCGAATCTTCGGGAACAGGGATAATATCAACCCTGTTATCTCGGCTGATATTGGGTTTGGTCCAACAGACGAAGAAAGTAAGTACAATTTAATTATTATTTCACATTAGATTAATTATGTTTTAAAATAGCATTAATATATAAAGTAATGGGTAATGGTGATCATTTAAGTGGTAGAACTATTTTTTTATTTAATATTATAGTTACCATGTATAGGGGAGACCGGGCAGAGATGGGACACCTTCAATATATCTTATTATTAAAAACAAAATTAGTTTTGAATGTTCCACCAGGTAAGGCAACCATAACTTCATACTTGTTGCTGTTTTCTATTTTAGTTGTAAGCTCCTACCAGTTTCCGAATGAAAAAAATGGTTTTACTAAATTGCAAAAGTAACTAAGTATTACACTTTTTAAAGTGAATTAGTTTTAAATCTTTCTTGGTTGCTTGCTTAATGGTTTATATTGTTTTCTGAACTGAAAAATATATACTTTATGAATAAATAGTTTTGTTCAGACTCAGTGGCGGCTCGAAACTAAACTTATAAGGGGTGCTGCTCCTGTAAAATTTCGATTTCACACTTAATTAACACTCAAAAACCTGTCATTCACCTGTATTTAGCAGATTATTACATCTTGCAAAGAGGAAGTTGATTTCATACTGTATCTCCTAGTGAATGAATCTAAAATCTACGTTCCAAATTCAATTTGTTCGCATAAAAAGAAATAAAAACGTGACTATAAAAAGGTTAACAAAAATTTTGATTAGCCGAAACAGCAGAAAATATTTTTTCTCTCTGTTTAAAAGAAAAAATAAGAAGCCATAAATAAAAAATTAAAACAGTGTTGAAGGGAGAAAAGATATAAAAGCCAATTTGATTTATTAGTGGTAGAAATCATATATTTTTCTTCTTCCCTTAGTTGTTTTTACAGCTCTCGCAAGAGAAAAAGCTATCATTCTTTTGGTCAGGGCTGCTGAGACAGCTGCAGCCCCTATGGACGAGCCACCACTGTTCAGCCCAAGGTTCTTTTGTAAGAACTTATTTTTTTAAAATGTTGCTCTTGGGGTGGGATGGGACGCCATGACCCTTTGAACCTTTTTAGATAACCCATCATTTACTATATCCTTGATTACCGAATTTGCTGAGTGGGGGGGGAGTAGAAATTTTTTTCGCACACACTGTTAAAAATGGGTTCTCAGAATTGAGACAAAATTACTCATTTTCAAGCACCTCATGTACTCATAATAGCTCCGAAGCAAAACTACTTAGATTTGAAAAACTCGTGTCCTTATATTTGAAACACATCACCTTCTTGAAAATGAAACGGCATGTTCTCATTTTCGAGAGCCCAGTTGCTCAAAATCGAGACCGCGCGTGCTCATTTTCGAGACCTGTTCTGCTCAAAATCGAGTCTGCGCATGCTCATTTTCGAGCCCGCGCCTGCTCATTTTTGAGATCCCCTGGTGCTCAAAATTGAATCGGCGCGTACTCATTTTTGAGACTGCTTCTGCTCAAAATCTACTAATTATGTACTCATTTATAAAACCTTCTTTTTCTCAAAATCTACTCTTTTTTTGATACCCTCTTCATCTTAGAAGACTGCATTCATTTTTGAGATATCTAATTTTCAGGTTTTTCACTTATCCGTGAACTCAAAACCTATCAAACAAAAGCTTGTTTTGAAAAAAAAAGTGTCATTTGTTTCTAACCTGAAATATGCTAAAAATAGATCACAAATAAAAATACACATAAGAGATAACTTTCATTTCACTCATTCTTTAAATTGTGAAGTACACTACCCATAACTAGAAGTTTAGTCTAATGCAAAATATTCATCTAAGGTTGATTTTGTTGTATTCACTATATTTCAATCTCTTACTCAACACTCAATCTTTTAATGTATTCTATAATTTATTATGATAGTGAATTTTTAAATGAGGAAGCTGTACCTAAAATTCAGAAACATGATATATACTAAGAAAGTAACTCAATATTTCACATTACTAAAGAAACATTTTATTCAACACTTTGAACTATTTACATTATTTTAGCAAGTGATTGAAAGAACAAGAAAATACTTCCCTATTTTTAGAAGCTTCCATCACAGCTTATAGTACAATAAACAACACTTAAATTTACAGATGATATTTTCACTCAGATTCTTGGCTAATAAAATATCTTCACATCAGTGTTACAAAAAACTATAAAAATAAGCCAATATTTTTAGTGCTCACAACTAAAAAATTCCAATTTTTACATGTGTATTTCAAATATATAAGCATAACTTCATCTAAAGAAATGAAAGTTCATTTTAGCTCCAAATGAATGTATAGTGTATAGTGTGGGGAAATGTAAACACCTTTAGGATCAAATTTGAACACATTAAAATTTTCTTTCAAGTTAAAAAACAATAGTAGTACAGGTGCAGTTTATACAATTATCCTGTGTTAACACCAAAGTTTGTATAAAATATCATTGAGGAACTAAAATGGTTATCTAACTACAAGTTTCATACAGAAAAACTATAGTCAAATGATGGCCACACAGATTATGCACAAAATGTTTGCTCAGCGCTAATGAATTGGGGCTGATTCCTTAAAATTCATCCAATTCCTGTCATATATGGCCAAATTTTGTTTACCTCTAGTCACATAAACTCCACATATTTAGTATGAACTGTGCTACTAGGTTTACCCGTATAATCAAAAACTGAAAATATGTACTTAAAAATAGGAAGATATTATGTAGTTTTATTACATAAATTCTGAAAAAAAAAATTTAATTCATTCAGCATTAAGTTCACTAAATTTTAACTAGAATTTTTTAGATATGTTACTTCTTAGTACAAATTGGGGGGTAAACCGTGATTATAAATAAAAAAAACTTGAGAGAAATACTTAAACAAAGACTCAAATGTAAATCCTTATCATTCACCACGATTAAAATGTTTCATACTTTAAATTATGTCTTATACAAAAACGAAAAATTACTTAAAATAAACTTTGCTCCGGATCCCATGTCCAAAGTATGCAGAGAAACTGATACCAATGAAAGCATGCTAATAAAATGCAAGAAGTATAACAAGACAAGCTATGTTAATAAACCAATTAAAGATAACAAACCTAAATTATTCAGAAATTTTAAAGTGAACAAGTTAAAAAAAAAGAATAAAACTACAAGCTATATCCAGCTCTACAAAATCAATTCAAGAATTTTTCTAAAAAAAGAAATATCCTCAAAAAGACAAAGCGACTGAATATCAGTCCGCAAAGATATCTCTATTTATAATTTATATCTCTCTATATATATTTATATAAATTGTGCCTAAACTTTCACTGGTACAACAAGGTTGTGTTTTAAAGTAACATATTTGGATCATCAAAATCTGTATGTCTCCCTCATATGAAAAGTATCATAGCTGTACAAATTTTTAATATCTTTAAAATCAACTGTATATTTAATATATAACTGAAAATGTTCATCAAATTCACTTGATTCAAACACGTTATAATATGATGTATGCATATTCATCATATAAGAACATTTTTACAATTTTACCAAAGAAAAATTATTCATTTTCACAATGTACATTGTACACGCACAATTTCATTTTTTGTATACAGTGCCATTATAGCACAGACTGTCACATATCAATAGTTCCACATCATCTGTTATTCCTTCTAGAGCAATGAATGAAAATTATTTATATGTTGTTCATAATTATACAATTTCTTAAATGTTTGTTTGCAATATTTATCAAAACATGTGAAATGTTTGGGATTAAGATGTCATGCTTTGATATGCCTGCATAATTCCTTTGCTGAATTAAAAAATTTATCACAAAATATACAAAACATCTCTAAAGCCAACAGTTTTAGAGGCTTCCTATTGTCGTGGTGATGTAAATTCACCCTATAAGTAAATTTTAACCAACTATAGAGGGTTTATACTAAATTTTACAGTAAAAATAATGAATTAAAGGAATTTTTAAGGAGCATTCTGAAAATTTAAACAATAAAGGTTAAAAATAAATTAAACAAAGAGTCAAGGCACAGCTTCGAGAAGAGTCTTCCAGCTGCCATGTTTACCCACAGCTAAAATAATGATAACACTTAAGCATGATTCTGTTGGAGCTGTGGGTGAACATGGTGACTGGAGGACTCTTATCGAAGCTGTGCCAAAGTCAATTTTTTAATTCTTTGAAACAGGATGGCAACTTCTGAAGGAAACTCAATTTAAAAAAATCTTTTCAAAAAATTTCATGTAAAAAGTGCCACATATTTTTGCATAAGGGGGGATCTAATGATCTCACGCTGGTTTGACTCCTCTTCCAGGGGCTCTTGGAAAGACTAGCGCAAGGAGCTCCAGCACAAACAGGTCATCTCGTTCAAAACGGGCTTTCAGCTGTGAGATGGGCCTTCTCGTAGTGGCATGACCCCCTGCAGCAGCATAGGCGCAAACTCAACCATATCCCTGCTCCTCGAAAGGACCTTTAAAAATAAAAAATATCTCATTAATAACTAATTAAACAATGTAGATAATTTTATAATTAATTCTAACTCTAATTATAAGCTAAAAAACACCTGGATCAGCTGGGATAAGAGTCCTCCAGGAAGTCTCTCTAGGAAGGACTAGCGCAAGGAGCTCCAGCACAAGCAGGTCGTCTCGTTCATAATGGGCTTTCAGCTGTGAAATGGGCCTTCTCGTAGTGGCATGACCACCTGCAGCAGCATTTAATACTCAGGCGCACACTCAACCAAATCCCTGCTCCTCGAAAGGACCTTTAAAAATACAAAATATCTCATTAATAACTAATTAAACAATGTAGATAATTTTATAATTAATTCTAACTTTAATTATATGCTAAAAAAACACCTGGATCAGCTGGGATAAGAGTCCTCCATTTGGCAATCAAACTTTATCCCAGCTGTGCCAAACTCCTATTTAAAAATTTTGATCGCTAGAAATAAAGTTGAAAAATATAAAACAGAAAATTGTTATTGTTGGCTGTGGCTAGGCCACCGTCGGATCTGTTTTTTTTTTAAGTTCATTTTAAGCAAAATAATCAAGAGCGGAAGCCAGGATTCGAAACCGGGACCTTTGGAATACTAGCCACGTATCCTACCACTGAGCTATCGGTACTGATGCCAAGATTGTTCAATAATTAATGTTTACAATACGTAATAGGCCGTCAATATATAAATAAACAAAGCAATCCGACGGTTGTCTAGACACTTCCGTTATTGTTAAGAGTAAAAAAATAAACAAATAAAAAAAGTGTGGAAATGTCCACGCTTTTCCACCAATGTCAAATAATTTGTAATTTGCATGATTCACGTTAGACACCAAAACTTGACGTTTGATAGTACACACACATTATTACAAATATTACACATTTGAATTAATAAAAAGGGATAAATTATTCATATTTCATCTGTGTTCTTCAATATTAAAGTGTTGAAAATAATAAAAAACCCACTGAGGTGAATTTAAGGTTATTAGCAATGCAAATGAAACTGCACTTCCCCTTTTATTTATCTATATTTAAATACATACTAGGATTTTACCAACAAATATTTTACTATTGAGTCAACCAAATATCAAAAATTTTAGGATTAACCAATTTTAGGACGAAGTTTAGCCACCTAAGGTAATAACGCAATAGAAGAAATTCCATTTACCATGACAAAAGCAAACAGTAATTGTATTTTAATGCTAAGCCTTTAGATTAGTGGGAGATAAATGGCGAACACGTGAGATTTTCCACAATTTACCAAAACAGTGGTTATTACGACGATTCCATAATGCAGAAACGGCTTGATTACTCAAAAACTAAATTGAAATACATCTATAGAGTATGTACTAAATAAATATACAAACTTGTAAAGCAACACGGTCGTCATGAGATCATGCACGAGATGAATGGGTGTATTTATAAAGATGCTATTAAGATAAAATTTACTGTACATTTAAAGAACACTATTATTGAACGGCTAAGAAATAAGAATTGAAAATAAACATTACTTACTTTTCGTCGATTTTTCGCTAGCTTTGCTCAAACGGAGTCCTCCGATGCCCATACGAATGGCGCCGGCGCCGAGGCCGATGAACCAAAACATTGTATTCTTACGCGGTAATATAAGTTTGATTTCACAACGGTATATAGTTCGTTCGTTTTGATGGAAGTACTAATTTCTTTTTTTTTTGCATCGTAAAAAACTTACACTAATTATGATAATAAAGATGTTGAACAAATGTTAAATGAATTGCACTCAAAATTATTAAATATTCGCCCCTTTTTGTTAAATGTGTGATTTTAAGCATGTTAACGTTCTCAAAACTGAGAACATCGGTTACTCATTTTTAAGTCAAAGCTACTTGAAAAATATAAGTAGGTAAAAGTGCTCATTTTTAAGCACATGAATTTTAACAGTGCATTAGGAAGGAAGAGGCAGTAACTTAAAAAAGGCTGAGGATCACTGATCTAAAATAAGATTTTAACTTTTACAATAAAAATTAATCCCAATATTGGGGTTCCCATAAAACTCTTCTGCAAAAACCACTTAAAAATGTTATGTTCTTGATATTTGTTTGTTTCTGACTATTGATTTGCTTGAAGAAGTTCCAACTTCTAAAACAATTTAAATTTGTCTGTCAACCAAAGATTTCAAATTATTCTGTGCTATGATATTAAATTTGTTTTTATAATATTTCAGGCGTTGTTATTTTTACTTCAGATGCGACACTTGATGAATGTGACGAGCCTGGTGACGTCTCTGATGTGCCGGACGTCTCTGGTGCAAATTGCGCTGATGCTGAGTTTGGAACTTTTTCAGACAGTGGAGATATTGCAGATGTCAGCTCTAAGTAAGTGTAAAGGTTAGGTGTATGGTTATTGGTGGTGCTTCCGTATTTTCTTTCCCATCATGCTGCTAAGTAGGAAAATCAAGTAGTAGTGCCCATTATTTTGATTTGGCGTGTAATATACCGATGCGGACCATGTACCATGAAGCATTAAATGAATCAACCAACCATTACTTTGGTATAATTTCCTTTCCCTTGATGCTAATTACAATGCAGTAAAATTCCTGCTGTCACTTAGTGCCTAATAATAAGTGAGAAATAAGTTATTATTACAAGTTATTATGAAGTCAAATATTTTAAGTTGATGAAATTCTCTTTATTTCAGCAATATATCAGTTGCTGGGATGAGCAACATACCTTCCTCATCCACTCCCAAAAATAAGGGGAGAAAGAGGAAGCGGAAAAACCTTTATGAAGAAGCCCTTGGGAGTGTTCTTGAAGAGGTGACCCAGAAGTTCCTAAATTTTGAGAAGCAAATAGAGGACAGGGCTGAGGAGAAAAGAGAGGCCTTTCGGCAGAAACTCCTGGCTCAAAACCAGGAAATCCTCGAAATATTGAAAAAATCTGTGGTCCAATAAGGTAATTATTCCCTTAATGAATTACAATTTGAGTAACCTTACTAATCTATTCGCTTTTTTTTTTCATTAACTCTTTATACTACTTTTAGGTACTATTTTATATTTGTTTAAATTCTAATTCTACTTATTTGCCAACTATTTTTACTGGATTAGGAGTCATTGATTAATGAAATGTTGTATACAGTACCTTATTACATGCTACAGACACATGCGGATCAAAGCCACTTTGGTGAGGTACTGTTATTCAGGTTTGGCTGATAACAGGGTGTTTCATCAAGTCTGGCACAACTTGTGACAGATTTTTTGGGTTTCAATGTAGTTTGGCGGACTATATATTACTCTTCAAGATTTACGTACATCACGTAATTGGAGTACTTCTTAATTAAATTTTGTTAAATTAAAAAACTTTGTAATTGCCATTGAAACCATTTCAAATCACAACAAAACTTTTTTAAAAATCTAATAATTTTAAAATATTTGGTACTAACATATTATACTGTCTACCGTTTAGCAGCCGTTAAATTCAGTGGTACAGCTATAGGATAGTCAATAGGATTTTATAACATTAGGCTATCACTCATATAAAAGGGTGTTTTAGGAAAGTAAATGTTGAGGGGTTATTGGCTGGAAATTAGGGATTCTTCCTAAGAAGGATTTGGAAAATTTTGATTTATTAATAAATTCTTTGTGATTTCGATAGTAGTGTACTGTATAACTTATACTGTATCTATCCTGACTTTGATTCTGTGAGGTTTTCTACTGATGCCATCGATGTTTTTGCCTTCTTATTATATTTAGGTTGAATTTTGGAACATGTTGATACCTAATTATAATTTTTTTTTTCAGATTTAAACTGAGTTTCTGAGGGGTGAAGTTATGTCACCTATAGTCTCAGATCTTGGCATAATTGTTCCTTTTATGGATCTAGGTAAGATAGGTAAAGTTTTCTAGGATCTAGGTAAAGTTTTTGTAATTACTCGGTTTTTGCAAATCACGCAGACGAGAACCAATTCGTATGCAAGTAAAAAATAAGAGTTCTTCAATATGTGATGAACACAGAAAAATATCGTTTAACCGGTCATCATAGTAAATCGGTAATGAAGGAAAAATATGAAAAATTCCTTCATAATTTTGTAGATCTTTTAAATGAAGAATAAAGTTTAACTAAAAATTGTATATCTTCATGTGGAAGTATTCCCTCCATTTCTTTTTTATTCATAATCTATAAAATACAAAATAAAATAGGCGAGCTTTTAACTTTTTCATTAATTTTCCTCAATTCAAATTTAATTTTGTTCCTAATATTCTTAAATTTTCAATTTATGAATTATCAATTTTCTTGTGATTTATTTCAAATCTATTTTATTTGAAGTAAATTGATTACAATTTATTTTCTACTGGCATACAAATTGGCCTATGTGATTGGCAGAAGCCGAGAAATTATGAAAACTTTAACATTTTATAAAATCTAAACCATTTTGAGATATGACCAAGAAAAATTATTTTTAATAAGATCCCTAAAAGGAACAGTTATCCCAAGTTTCATCACAATCTGAGACTATGGGTGAATCCATATCAGTGAAATTTACCATTTTAATTGTGATATGTGTAGTTGCAGAAATTTATTTAAGGAAATGTTTTGTTGCAATGTATGTTATGTATTGTGCAATATATGTATGTAGTCAAGATTGGTATTGAATTTTTGTGCAAAAATTTTATCCCAAGTTTCATCACAATCTGAGACTATGGGTGAATCCATATCAGTGAAATTTACTATTTTAATTGTGATATGTGTAGTTGCAAAAATTTATTTAAGGAAATGTTTTGTTGCAAGGTATTGTAACGTAGTGAAGAAGAAGAGCGTTTAAATTCTGCTGCGAAGTGAAGAAATCACTCTCGCTTGTTTATATATTTTTGTAAGTCTAAGCTCGGGGGGCTGTCCCGAGATCGAAGCGGCATAATAAACGTCAGTTTGGTTTTACTTAGTTGGCTGTTTTATTTTGGGTAGACTTCTTTACAGCCGGGTTAAATTGGTGGCAGCGAATGGATGAGAATCTACGGCCAGTAAGGTATTGATTAGGTTTATAGTGATTATAAAGATCTGAGCTTTTGTATTAGAGTGATAGATCAGATGGTAGATAGTTTGAATTTTCCAGTTGTGGATTTCTGTTTGCTTCGGTTTTGTATAGGATTGGATTACGGTAGGTGGTTTTGAGCTTTTGATAGAGGTTTGAATAGTTTTAGTTTGTGAATAGTTGAATAGATTGTGTTTTGGATTTTGTGAAAATTGGATTACAGTGATCGCGTTTTGGATTTGGCTTTTGATTAGGTCAGGTTGATCTGATATTATGAGTTAGCAGTTGGAATTGCGTTTCGAGTTGTTCTGTTTAGAATTGGATTTTGTTCTGATGGTTGTGGGTTTCTAATTATGGCTTTTCTTGCAAGGGGTAGGAAACGGGACTTGGTTAGGGTTGCGGAGGAACTCGGTGAATCAGTGGAGGCTTCAGATACGATTCCGGAGATTAAGGCTGTTATTAAGGGTAGCGAAAATTATGAAGAGGAAGAGGTTAAGTTGATTTTGGAACGAGTCATTAAAGAGAGGGAAGTAGAAGAACAGGAGATACTTCGAAAGGATCAGGAAAGAGTTCAATTAGAACAGGAAAGGATCCGACTGGATCATGAATTAGAAGTAAAAAGATTAGAAGTGAAAAAGGTTGAATGTCAATCTGGGAAAGTAACGGAAACTGGGGTAGAGCAGGCTGGTAGAATACCGCTGGCACAGATCATGCCTAGATTTGATGAGAAAAGAGATGAAATGGGTTTGTTTCTAATTAATTTCGAGAGGAGAGCTAATATGGCTGGGGTTCCGAAAAAAGACTGGGTGGCTTATCTGTTGAGCGTTTTACCTGCTGAGCTGTCTAACATGTTGGCCAGGGAATCACCCGAGGATGCTAACAATTACGATGTGGTCAAGAGTATCATTTTGAAAAGATACAAAATGAATAGTGAAGAGCTGAAACGGAGCTTTTATCGGCATTATAAATCACAGGAAAAGTCTTGGAGACACTTCGCCCAGGAACTGAGTGGTTATTTTACTGAATGGATTGGGGATCTGAATATTCAAACCTTCCAGGAACTTAAAGATTTGATCATAACTGAACAGCTTAAGTTTCGTGTACCAGCTGATGTCAGGGAACATTTTTTGGAGGATTGGATTAAGATGAAAACACCATATGATCTGGCAGAGAGGTTGGACGAATACGAGAGCATCAGACGTAGTTTTAGACGGGAATTTCCTAAGAGGAATGGCTACGCGGTTCAAGAAGGGCATGGAGGTAGATACAAGGCTGGAGAAGGATCAAGGGATTTCAAGTCTGGGTTTCAAGTCAAAAGAGAGCATTCCAATGACAAAAATGTTGAGAGAGACTACGAAAGAAGAAGACAACCTCGTTGTTACGAATGCGGATCTTATTCGCATCTTCGACCGCAATGCGATAAGCTAAAGAAAAATTACGAAGCTGTGGCTTCAAATGAAACAGACAAGATCGGATTCAATGACGCTCTGGCACCTTACATTAGTAGAGGTAAAGTCAACGGAATTGAAATGCCAATTTTGAGGGATACTGGCGCAAGTCTAGACTTGATTTGCAAAAAGTACGTGCGCCCTTCAATGTTTACGAATGAAACCGTTTGGATTCGCACTCCGTTGGAGGAACATCCTGTATGTTTGCCTTTAGCTGAGGTGGAATTGGATTGCGTCTACGGCCATGTGATTACGAAGGCTGCTGTGTTAAGGGATACATTGGATCAGGGAAGATACCTCCTGGGGAATAAAACAGCTGCTCTTTTCGACGAATCTGAAAAGAACTCCGAAGTGAAAGTCTACATGGTCAACGCGGTTGAAACTCGAGCACAGAAGTTGAGATCTGAAAAGAGTGAACCAGGATTTGACTCCGAAGAATCAGATGCGATACCTGAACAAGTCATCGACACTACTGTAGAAGATGAAATTTTGCCGACAGTGTTACCTGAAATTCCTGAACTAGATCTTGTGAAGATGTCGAACCGAGAATTTATTGATGAACAAAAGAAATCTACTGAACTGAAAGAATTATTCGAGGAAGCTGGGAAAGACTCTTCTAGAAAGGCTAAGTACATTGTGGAGGATAAACTACTATTTTATCAAAAGGAAGACAAAGATGGCACAAAACGAAGGTTGCTTGTTGTTCCGGAGAAATGTCGAAGAAATCTGATGAAAATTGGTCATGAAGGAACGGCTGCTCATCTAGGGGCAACAAAGACAAAAGATGTTGTTCAAGACATTTTTCTGGCCCAACTGCTACAAGGAAGTAGAAGTCTACGTTAAATCCTGCGACAAATGCCAAAGAGTGGGGAAACCACATGACAAACAAAAAGCTCCATTGAAGATTGTTCCGGTCATCACAGAAATCTTCACGAAAATTAATGTTGACGCTTGTGGACCTTTGCCCTTATCACCGTCTGGAAACCGCTACCTGATCACGGCAATATGCATGTCATCGAAGTACCCGGATGCGATTCCTGTGGCAGATCTCTGCTCAACGACTGTGGTGGATGCGTTGCTTCAGATATTTAGTAGAATGGGATTTCCGAGAGAGCTACAAACGGATCAGGGAACATCCTTCATGAGTGCACTTACCTCAGAGTTTTTGGAGAAATTTGGGATAAAAGTTGTGCGAAGTTCAGTGCGTCATCCTCAAAGCAATCCAGTGGGGAGAATGCATCGGACTTTAAAGCGAATTTTGCGCGTCTTGTGCCTCGAAGCCGGATCAAGTTGGGAGGAAATCCTACCAAAGGCTCTTTTTGCGCTTCGAACTGTAACCCATGACAGTACAGGCTTCTCCCCAGCTGAATTAGTGCACGGTAAGAATTTGAGAACTCCAGTTATGCTGTTGTATGAAAACCTAACAGAAAAAAACAACGAAGAGAACAGTGTAGTTGACTATGTGTTTAAGCTATTGAACAGAATGAAGTATTGTCAAGAACTAGCAGTCCAAAACATGATTGATGCAAAGGAAAGACAAAAGTTGTGGTATGATCGAAAAGCTGTGAAAAGAAACTTTAAGATCGGCGACCTTGTTTTGATCGTGGCTCCTTCAAAACCGAATAAACTATCTGTGCAGTGGGTAGGACCAGGGGAAATCGTCCGTCAAATTTCTGAAACTAATTATGTTGTTAAATTTCCTGAAAGAGATAAAACCCATGTGTATCATGCAAATATGATCAAGCCGTACTATCAAAGAGCTGAAAATATCAATCTTTTGAGCTTGGAAGAAGAAAGTAAAGAGGAAGATGAAGAAATTCCAGTTTTGGATTTGGAGTCTGATCTTCCAGAGATGTCTGTTGTTATGAGGGATATTCAATTGAATACCAACTTGTCTGAGATTCAGAAGGATCAACTTGAGGAACTTTTAGTTGGATATTCCAGCATTTTTTCAAATAAGCCTGGGTGTACTCAGTTGGCAGAACATGACATTGAATTGGAAACTGAGAAACCAATTCTGGCAAGACCTTACCGGATGTCCCCTCGACAAACTGAGATTTTGAAAGCAGAGGTGGAAAAGATGTTGGCATTAAAGGTCATCGAACCGGGGGAGTCCGATTTTACTTCTCCTTTAATTCTTGTTGAAGTACCTGGTAAAGATGCTAGACCATGCATTGACTACCGTAAATTAAACAAAGTGACCAGAACTCAATTTTTTCCTTTGCCCAATATTGAGGAATTGGTTGAAAGGGTATCGGCTGCCAAATACATAACTGTACTAGATCTCACCAGGGGATATTGGCAAATCCCTTTGACTGAACGTGCCCAAAGGTATTCAGCTTTTGTAACGAATTTTGGAACTTTTAGACCCTTAAGATTGCCCTTTGGATTGAAAAATGCGCCTTACTATTTTAGCCGATTAATGGCGAATCTTTTAAAAAACTGTGAGGAATTTTCTGTCCCATACTTGGACGACGTTGCAATATTTTCTAAAACTTGGGAAAATCATTTGGATCATGTGGGAGTAATCCTTGAAAAGTTAAAATCAGCTAGACTGCATATTAAACCCTCCAAGTGCCAATTTGCTTGTGAATCTGTAAAGTACCTCGGTCATCGTGTCGGACAGGGTCAAAGAACTCCTGGAGAGTTGAAGGTTTTGGCTGTTAGGGAATTTCCTAGACCAACTACGAAAACTCAGATTAGATCTTTTCTGGGTTTAGCAGGGTATTATAGAAGATATATACCCGGGTTTTCAGTTATTTCTGCACCCTTAACTGACCTTTTAAAGGGAAAAACCCGTAGGGATGTGGTAGAGTGGAATGAAGCTTGTCAAAAGGCATTCGATGAATTAAAAAAGAGACTCTCGGAAAACCCCATTTTGTTTAGCCCTGACTTCACCAAGCCATTTGTTCTGCAGTGTGATGCTTCAAATCTGGGGATTGGTGTCGTTCTTTCTCAAATAAATAACGATGAAGAACATCCGATCATGTACTTAAGTAAAAAGTTTACCGTGGCAGAGCAAAAGTACAGTACAGTAGAGAAAGAGTGTGCCGCGATCGTTTTTGCCGTGCAAAAGTTGAAGTGTTATCTTGACGGACTTCAAGGGTTTGTGATACAAACTGACCATAACCCTTTGGTATGGTTGGAAAAAAATACTGGAACTAATCATAGACTTCTAAGATGGGCTCTTACTTTGCAGCCATTTAATTATGAAGTCATTCATCGCAAAGGGAAGCTTCATTTGAACGCAGATTGTTTGAGTCGCATCCCATAAAGCCTATTTTTCTACGGCAGGTATGATGTGATGCAAATGCCTTATTTCTGTGTTTAATGAAGAACTGTTTTATCTTTCCTTAGTTAAGAGCAGCTACCAGTTGAAAGAGGAGAACTTTTATTGACTATTAATGTGGTATTTACATTTTAAAGTGACTTTTTAATAACTTTCCTATTTTTAACTTCTTTAAGAGAAATGGGTTTTCAGGGGGATAGATTCAGTGAGAAATGAACCCCCCAGAATCATTGTTGATGTTTTTAAATATATTTTTATGTCTAATATTATCGTTTCAAGTTTTTTAGGTGAATCTAGGACTTTTCTCGCTTTACATCAAGAAAAGTTTTTGAGAGGGGAGGAATTTAGTCTGTAACGTAGTGAAGAAGAAGAGCGTTTAAATTCTGCTGCGAAGTGAAGAAATCACTCTCGCTTGTTTATATATTTTTGTAAGTCTAAGCTCGGGGGGCTGTCCCGAGATCGAAGCGGCATAATAAACGTCAGTTTGGTTTTACTTAGTTGGCTGTTTTATTTTGGGTAGACTTCTTTACAGTATGTTATGTATTGTGCAATATATGTATGTAGTCAAGATTGGTATTGAATTTTTGAAGATTGAAATGTGTAATCTAGAACAATTTATTATATTAATAAATCCTTTTTTTTATTTTCTAAAAATTATCTTGTATTTATTTAATTGATATTGCAGATGAGTGTGAGATGTAATGAAATAACACTTACACCTTGATGGTATGAAGAATCATTTTTACCCTTGATCTTTCTTGCCATGTGGCAGTTTTACTTCAACACATTAATTATTAAAATTCTTAAAAAGGTGTATAGCTGATATGCCCAATCTTGCACAGGTTTAGTTAACCACTTTTGAAATTTTAATCACATTCTATACTTTATTCAATTGGGCGAAGAGTATTAAAATTTTCATCCAGTTCTCAATATAAATTTTAATTCACTTCTACATTTGCGACACGTTCCATTAAGAGAAGAGAAAAAATTTTCCTCAAAATTAAATTATGCTTATTTTAAACCATTGATTAATCATGTCATCAGGAATTGAGTTTGTATTCGACAATTAAACCATATTCCAGTTTGCAATATAAGAAGTTATTTTCTTGTTGAAAATGCTTAAACAATTAAAATAGTTTTTAACATTGTTGACAGGTTTGGTTTGTTAGCAATCTTTCTTAAAAGCTATAGAAATGGATGGATAAGCTTTTGACTTTGTATCATTTCCATGGAGTTTTTTAAATATTAGATAAACTCTCAATAGAATTATTCAATATTAACCAGTTTTAAATTTTGGTTAAATAGAACCAACTAAATTGGATTACTTAAAACTTGGTTTCTTTTTTCACCTGGGTATTACAAATGTATGAAACTTTTTTTAGTTTTTCTGAAGGTTCAGGTTAGTTTAACTATTTTATATTGTTAAGTTGTAAAAAATTAGTCAAGTAGGAATTCTCCGATTTCTTTTCATATCCATTACAAAGACTAACCTGACAATTTTTTTTTGTGCAGAAATTTCACCAGTTAATGAATCCAGTCCATAAGTCATTAGGGTACACTTTTCATGTGCATATTTATACCTGTTACATATAATAAACTATCAATATTTTAATTGTTACCCATCTTCTACCTGAATTCTTAATAAATGAGATAAAATTATTCTTTACATTCCTCACTAAATTCGATAAGGTTTGTATTTTTTCAGATAATGTAAATTTGTCTGTTATTATTTGTGGTTATACCAACTTCAATTAAATGAATGAAGTCATTGGACATGGTTATAATAAAACAAAATACATTACGAATATGATCAAGTTTATTTATCAACTTATACAGCACTTCTTAAAAAGATGAAACATAAGTAAAATATCACTACCCAAATTATTAAATTTTTGTTAAAAACTGGTTTTTTTAATTAAAAAACTTACACACAGTTATTAAATAAACAAGTTTAGTTTTAGACTCTCAGCAAAATTAATTGAAACGAAAAGAAAATTCACATAAGGAATTAAATATGTTATTACACCTAGTAGAAGGAAAATTTCAGTTCAATTTTATCCTTCAAATAAATTATTCAATACTATGCTTACCAATTGAAATGCAAAAAAAAAAATTCAATAAAATAAAGATCTCGATTAAAGATGGGAATGACCAGAAAAAAAACTTGATGATAAAAACTTGTTTCCTGTTTTTAAATGAAGAGATATTTCTTTCTGGAAAAATTTAAAGTTAATTTAAAATACTTTATTATGCAGCGTAGTTCTCGACCCAAAACATTAGCTGATCCCTCTTTGTTTGACTATTGTTTGAATGGAGAACAGGGAATATTGTGGGATCATTACAAATATATGTGTCCCTGTCCTCCCATTCAAACATAAATTCGTCTTGTGCATCTTGCGCAATATTGTGCAAGACACAACAGGCCAAAACCTGATACTTCAGGTTTACCAGGTTGGCATCGTTGGTCTTCAGAAGACATCTCCACCTCCCTTTAAGCATTCCAAATGCCTGCTCCACACTCACGCGACAGCTGCTCAACTTTTTATTAAAAGCAGCTTTAGGTGGAGTCAGTGAGCCACTGTATGGCTTCATGAGCCAGTCTTTAAGGGGGTAGGCAGGATCTGCAACTATATATAGCAGTATGGTGTTGGTGGTGCCCGGCAATTCACAGTATAAAGTGTTTAGCACACCACCTTCACATTTCTGAAATAATGTGGAATTCGCCCAAACCCTAGCATCATGTACAGATAGATCCCGGCCATCCAAAATTCACATTAATGAATTTCCATTTGTGGTCCACAACTGCTTGTAGGACCACGCTATAAAACTGCTTTCTGTTGAAGTAGTCCTTCTTGTTTCTGTGAGGCGCTTTAATTGGAATGTGAGTGCCATCGAGGGCACCACACACCCCAGGCAAGCCACAGTTTCCCATAAAGGACCGTATAACTTCTTCTAAATCATTATCCTCAGGAAATCTGATTTTGTGCATCATATGTCGCACAATTGTCCGTGTCGTTTCCTTGACTATGACGCACACAGTTGGTCTGGCCATACCTGTTAAAGTTTATATAATGTTATAGAGAAATAATTTGATTAATTGAACTAATAAAATTAATAATTATACATACATGTTATAAAGAATTATTGTGTTTTTTTTTTTAACTTTAAGATTAGCCGGGTACAATTCTCTTCAGCAGCAATAGTGGCACATAAAATTAAATTAAGTAATATTTTGATATTTTATTCAGATGATTTAACATAAAATTTAATGCTTTCACCTGGCTAATTCAAAAGCACTAATGTAATTAAAATTGTAATACGAGACTTGTAACGCATTTTGATTAAAAAATAGCATGTTTACAGTACAAATTGAAATTTAATAAACATTGCAAGTTTATGCTCAAGTTTAAATGTCATCCGTTACAGGCCATCACATTACGCTTAGATCTCATTAAAAGAAAGTTGTCGAAATGATTAAACAAAGATGGCACAGTTGTAAAGTATGGGGTGTGGATTATAATCATAGAGATATCATATAGAATAAGAATTATTCATATTCAATTTTATTACAAGTTCACTATATAATCTTATATTATTATAAATTAAATCAAATTACAATGAAGAATGGAATTAAAATGAATCTTAAATTAAAATAAAGTTTGATTTTTACAATACCATAAAGGTCAGCTAGAGTCCTGAGGTCTAGCCAAGGTGACGGCTATTCTCCTTTCCACAGAAAAAGGGTAACGACCTTCTTTTCCAAGTGTGGACGAAGGGTATGGCAGAGATGGTGATCTAGATGAAACAATAAATTAGTTATCTTTTTTAATATGCTATAATTTACTAGACTATCATAATCAGATAAACGAAACCAAAATTTTATTGTATTTGAAGAGTTTTTATGTAGGTTCTTCTTCCCAGAGAATGACATCTAGCCATGATTATCTAGCAGAGAATGCCAATCTAGAGCAGCAGCCAATTAGTCGCCTCCAGTTCCTCCCCCTTTTCCCTCTGGTGAAATATGTTTCAAAGTATTAAGTTGGACATCAATTAGAGCTTACAAATACTATTCACTAAATTTTGAAATATGAAAACATAAGACAGGGACTTCAAGAACTATGTTAATCTAGGTCAGGTTCAACACAGATCCATAAAAAATAGTTAACCGGATATACCTGTTAATTCTATAGGTTTCCTTAAATCTGCTATCATCAAAGTGGGTCATGACAATATTGTCGAACCACCCTGATTCTCTTATTTGGGTCCACATTCTTCTCTGTGGAAAGGCGAGGGCTAACGAGTTTTCCATACTTTTCCCTAGTAATTTTAAAAAAACTTTAAGCCTGGAACTTCTATTCCTTTCCAAGGAAGCACTTGCAACTATAGCCGTCCACATAATGAACATTAATTCCCGCAAATCCATTTTTAAATTATATTGAGAGAAACTTGTAAACAAACAACTCAAAGGTTTATGGGATAGATTTTGACGAAATTTCGACTTGTCACGTGATCAGTGACGTCAAATCCCGGCATTTCGGGAGAGGCAATGTAAACGGGTTTATAGCACATTTTCAGATTCCCTACCCAACCTCAAAATCCTGCATTTTACCCGGCATTTCCAGTGGCCTATGTAAACGGGGCCTTTGAAAAGGGATTTAAATCTTTGTACCTGTCCATAGAGTATAGTTCCCCCACTATCCCTACTCTATGTACCTGTCCTCCCAAGTTCATTGATGGGCGATGGAGAAGGAGAATGGAGTTAGAATATGCGTTTGTGTTGGGGGGGGGGAAAGAAAGGAAGATATGCTCTTCATCGCTTTCTGAAATTCCGGCACAGACTGGGCAGTTGGTCCCGGTGGGGATCTTCATGTCGGTCCCCTGTTTTCTCTTAACATTTCTTCTCATACTCTTTCCTCTTATACATTTATAGGTAGAATCATTGCGTAGAATTTGCATCTGGATGAACATAATACGAAATAAATTGGGAATGATAAAATAGGGGGTCTGGGGGTCCTCCCCTTGAAAATTTTTGGAAATTTGACCCTAAAACAGGGTTTTAACTAGTTTTATGCACCTAGTTCGAATATCAGGGGACGATCCCTTTCCCCCCCCCCTTATATAGCCCCTGGTGTGGGGTCTCCCCTCTAGAAAAAATCTTAAATGTCATTTGAATCAGTTTTTCGAATTTTTTAATTTAATTTTTATACCGTAAAATGGGGTATTTGGCCCAAATGGAGTAATTAAAATCAATTTGGATCTCTAGATTTAATTTTTCTAAACTACTCTTTAAAAAATTAAAGTTAATGAGTTGACCGCATATCGAATTTGGCCCCTGTCTGCCTGGGGATCCCTAGGTGGCCTGATTATGGCATACCCGGGTTGGTTCTCGCACTGAGAAAAATAACACTTCTTATTCTTAACACTTCTCTTAAGTACATGCATATTTTCTGAAATGAGTTAAACTTTAGAAAATTAGATTTGGAGCCTCTGCATGACTATGTTGCATACTCAGTTTTGTGTATTTGTTACTGAAGTTTTGAAAATGGAGTTTTAAGAGTATGCTTATATTTAGAGGAAGTTGTCAGTATAGCAGGGCCCGATTTAGAAAATTTGAAACACTAGGCCCAACATGCAGGAAGGGGCCCCCACGTTGCCACATTTGGTACTAAATGAATGTAGAAGCAAGAAGCGTGAAAAGTAATTGTTTGCTTAGTGTGAAAATTCACTATCGTCAGGGAGTCAGTGTCAGACACGTTCTTGGTTATCTTTTAAGTTTTTTACATTGCTAAAAAGTTTGAATTTGTATTTTGATTTAACAAAAAGTAATGAAAAACATTCTCGGAAGAATAAAAAGTTATTTCTACTATAAATTTTTAGAATGGAAAGAATAGAGGAGGCAAACATTTGCTTCATATTAATAGCACATAGCCCTACTACTTTTTAAAATTTCTATCACCTAATAAAAAAAAATCCAAGCAGGTGTATAAATGAACATAATAATAATAATAACAATAATCTTTATTAAACAGATTTAAAAAAAAACATAAGATGAACATAGGAAGAATATGTTTTAATACACCAAGAGGAAACAAAAAATCCCGTCCAGGTGTAATAAAAATTAATACATTAACTAAACAATGAAAATAAAAGAAAAAAATGAACAAAAAAACTACAAAAAGAACCACAAGAAAACTACAACAAAATCACACAAAAATATAGACTAGCAAAAGGCTGAGTACTTTTTAACACAAAAAATTTGCTTCAAAGTGAGAAATACAGATCCAGGTCGTCGATGTTAATTATAAATTCAAAAAGATTTCTTTTGAAAACTGAGTTACTATTTGTTTGAATTAAATTGGTAGGTAAACTATTTTTAACATTTTTTAGAAATTCTCCCGTGTTTATTGTAATATGTAATAATATAAATGCATCATATGTAATAATTATAAATGCATCATGAAATATGTATATGTAGATGTTTGATATTCCATCATGGGACTACATCTATTATAATAATAATTATCTCTATTTACATTGATAGAAAATTACACAAATCAATAATAAAAAAATATGTATTAGCTGCCAAGGGGAAAGTCCTGTTCAGGCAGCAGAAAGAAATTAACACTTTAATATATAATAAATAAAAATACACCATTCTATAACATAAGTTAATAGTTTGTTGGTTGAGGTTTTATGGCGCAAGGCCCCTGTCCCCTATTAGGACATTCTACTTAATAGTTAACACATATAACCATAAGTTATAAGTTACTGAACCTGTGTGTGTTGTGGATAATAAGTTTTAAAAAGAAAAACTACAGGTTATTGTAGTGGTTCAATATTGGTTTAATCCATTCAAGGATATGAACTGAGGGCAAGAAAAGTACTGAATAGTTCTTGATCGTGTGTGTTCATTAGGGTGGTCCAGGTTAACATGGGGAAAAAAATTTTTCGTCCAAGGTTTCGGCCCCCCCAAAAAAATGTGACCCTCGGTATAAAACTAATATTCTGAAAGTTTCAGCTCAAAAAAATAATATTTAGACCCCACCCCCAAGCGTCAAAGTTCCAAAAAAACTCGAAATTTTGTGCGTTTTCACCTATAAAATCCTAACCGGTTGTTGTAAAAATACAAGACTGGTTTCATTTTGTAGATTATTTATTTAGCTTCAACTTTTCTAATTAAAACTTCTTTGTAGAACTTACAGATCAAACGATACAAGGGGTTTTACTAACTCCCCCAACAATATCAATTTTTTAGGGAGTGTCAGGAAATTCCTTAAAATTTTTCAGCTAACTTAAAATGGTTCAAAAACATATAAATAATGGTTATTGACTGCATAGGTATAAAAATTAAGAGATTTACAAAGTACACAAGTACAAAGTTACAAAAATAATTTTTGTTCATACCTGTTAATTTTATAACTACCCTAAAATAATTCAAATAATATACATAAATTAATTTTTTAACTAGTTGATAAATACATAAGGTGTAAAAGTGGACAAACAAGCAAAAAAGTATTCAAATTTATTAATTTTAACCCATTTCCAAAATTTTTCTCTTCACTGAGTTGGGTTAAGAAGACTGAATGGTATATTTTCCCACAAGATCACCCTATTTAAGAAGAAGTTTTGAGAGCGGTATTTGACTTAAAAATTGAATCAACTACAGGACCTCCACCTGAAGTTTTGAAAAGTTTCAGTTTTTAAAATGGACTGAAATCAATTAAAATAGCTACGGAGCAAGAGTTGATAAAAAGAGGTCAAGTTAAAATTAAATGGCATCGGAAATGGAAGCTTCAAGTGAGGGCTTGATATATCGAACCAAATATCAATTAGAGTCCCAGGTGCCATGCATCATGCTAGATAGATGACAAATGCCCTCTATTGCGTGAAAATTTTCTTTTTCAGTTACGAATTCCCTCTAACTCTTAGAGACATTGATACATACCATTAGAAGTATTTCTATCATCTTAATAAACATAAAAATTAAAGTTTGGTTTAATGCACCAAAGAAATTTGCAACTAATTACGAAAAATAAATGCAGAAGTATCAAGAGTTATAACCACAGTACCATAGTTTAAGAACTTATTGTCTTAAACCCTGAGACATTTGAATTTTTGACGAAAGTTTTATAAAAGAAATTAAAGTTAACGTGTCTTTGTCTAATGAGGATGAGCTAGAATACTAGATGAAGACTAGTGAGGAAAATACAATACAATAGAATACTAAAAGTGAAAGTGAAAAGTTTCCATTAATCAAAATACTAGCTAATAGTTAATAGTTTCAGAAAATTGTCACGAAATAGAGGGCTTTTGACATCCGTCTAGATTCTAGAGCAGTGGTTCCCAACCGGTGGTCCGTGAGAGTCTTGAAAGTGGTCCGTGGAGGGACCCGGGAGCACACAAAAAAATAGAAATTTGAATGAATTGAACAAGAAAAAACTTAATTATACTTTCTGCTGTGTAATTTGTCGGGATAACAGTTACCTAATAAATTGTTAACAATGCTTTCTTCTAGTACAAACATTTGAGACTCCACACAGGTCTGAAAAAAACTCGGCTACAATTTTGTGGGTTCCGAAGATTTACGTATATCACAACATTTCCATGCTTAATTAGAGGATAATTAATTTTCATTGAGTTAGGAACCACTGTTCTAGAGTGATGCCTGGCACCTGGGGATCTAATTGATATTTGGTTTGATGTATCAAGCCTTATAAATATTTGGCCCTTGGAATACTCAGGTACACTCTACCCTTGTAAAAGATAACGCAAAAAGGGGGCATCTCCACATTTAGGATGGAATTTTGACTTGCCGGGTTATAGCGTCATCAACCTGACCACCAGACCACCACCAGAAAAGGGTTTTGGGAAGATGTATGCTCCTTGAATCGAGTTTAGGAATGAAAAGATTTTTCTAGAAACAGGTTATGACACGAAATCCACACAATGGGTAAGAGCCCCAATTTAGTGGTAGAGCCGCAAAGTACCTTCACATTTTAGTAGTAGAGTGCCAATTTAACTTCGTGTTGTTGGTTTTGTCTTAGAGCCGCATTTTAGTAGAATGGGTAAGAGCCCCATTTTAGTGGTAGAGCCCCAAAGTACCTTCGTGCTGTTGGTTGCGCCTCAGAGCCGCATTTTAGTAGAATGGGCAGGAGCCGCAATTAAGTAGAATGGGTAAGAGCCCCAATCTAGTAGAATGGGTAGGAGCCGCAATTTAGTAGAATGGGCAGGGAGCGGCAATTTAGTAGAATGGGCAGCTGCTGCCCGGCTGCCCACAGGGCCGGATTATCCAATAGGCAAAGTAGGCAACTGTGCCTAGGGGCCCATCGTCAGCTAGGGGCCCCGTCACCAGAGGGTGGGTTCCCATATGTTTGAATTCAGGAAGGGGTCCAAGAAAAATGTGTACAAGTAGTAACTACTATTTATATTTTTTTCAAGCAGTAACTAGACTATTTTTATGAGGGGTTGGTTCATAATTATTTCAAAGGGGCCCCTCACGAGTACTTCATGCAAAAATTCTTGCATAAAATACTGGAATTTCAAGCAAAAAGTGGGTGTCTACGAGTCCTCCCCAGAAAAAGTTCTGAAATTTTATTCTTAAGTGAAATGTTTTAACTCATTTGGGTGACTTCTAAAATGGATTGCGAGAGGGGCCTGCACATAGGCCCCCTTTGCCCTTTTGTATGGGCACCCATTCCCCAGAAAATTTCTCTTGGAATGTATCTTTGAGTTGAATTCAAATTTAAAGATTTTTTTTGTGCGAGTCCGGACCTAAGCAAGAGGCCCATGAAAAAATCGTCTAAAATGGTTCCACAGAAGGACCTCTCAGATTCCCTATAAACTATATCTTTTGCATGCTACAAATGCAAAAAACAAAAATTAAAGTTCTGAAAAAAAAATTATTCTTTTATACAGGGTAATTCGTAATTACGTGGACAAACTTTGCAGGAGGGTAGAGGGGACCTAGACAAGCATATTTTGAAAAATCATGGGGGCGCAGATGCACCGTTAAAGAGCTAGGACCTAATGTAGTGCGAGAGCGTTGCAAAAGTACGTTTTAGCAAGGCCCGTGTAACGAAACAAAACAAAATAAAATGAAAAAATTTATTGCATGAGGTACAGCAGCTACTTACATGATAAATTTGATAGAAATCGGACCACTTGCTAAATCGTGAGGTGAGTTTTAAAACGTGCAATATTAATCTTTTAGCCAAAGAATGGAGTTCCCTTACATTAGTGTAATGGTATTTAAAAAATGATGATCGGGGAAGGAACTTTCAATGATCATACATTGATCATTGAAACTGTATGATCATTGAAAATTTCTTCCCCTACCATCATTTTTCTAAATACCATTAAGGGAACTCCATTCTTTGGCTAAAAGATTAATATTGCACGTTTTAAAACTCACCCCAAGGTTTAACAAGTGGTCCAATTTTTATTAAATTTGTGGTGTAAGTAGTACGGATACTGCTGTACCTCATGCAATAATTTTTCGCATTATATTATCTTTTGTTTCGTGAAACGGGCCTTGGGAAAACCCCCTTTTGTAACGCCATCGCACTACATTAGGCCCTAGCTCTTTAACGGTGCATGTGCGCCCCCCATTCCTATTCGAAATATGCTTGTCTAGGTCCCCTCAGTCCCCTCTACCCCCCTGCAAAGTTTGTCCACGTAATTACAAATCACCCTGTATACTTAGGATTCCTAACTTTTTTATGTTCTTTCTTCCGGTTCCCTACTTTTCCATTTTCCATAGTTTAAAGCACTGGTGGTTCATACTAGTTCATACAGAACCCCGGCGGTTCATGGTAAAAAAATTTCATTAAAATAAAAAAGAAGAAATTTCATAATTTAATTGTAGTCCGCACATCGCGAGCAGTGGTGATGGGTTTTTTTTCAGTTCCCTGTCAATCCTGCCTGTCAGCTGCTGCCCGGTATCGAATGTTGTAGATGGCCATGGACTGCATACTATCCCGGAAAAACCTTCTCCGTAGCTCGAGGCGAACAGAGGTCCACAATGCCGCCCTTTATTTGGGTTCCACATTGAACACTAAATTCTTACATAAAGTTCAGCTTGATTAAATTTTTACCTGTAAATGATCTAAAACTTACGTAGTACTATAAAAAGTACTAGAAGGGGGTACCTTAGGTACCTGTTGAATAAATAAACCCTCCCCCAAAAACACTGGCTCTATGGCGAACAAGCGGAAACCCTCATGTAACCCAAACAGAAAGGTTCCTGTCCCAAATATCCAAAAAAAAATTAGTAAAAATACAACTTTTTCAGGTATAAATTTCACAAAATTTTCTGGGGGAGGACCCCCAGACCCCTCTTTTTTGCTTGAGGGCATGTATTAACCGCAAACATTTTTCATTACGGTTCATAGTTTGGTTTAGCTAACGTTTGATAGCAAAACATTATTGAACATGGTGATAACAAGCCTTCTCACTGTAGTAAAAGCATAATATTGCGATGTGGTTTTCAAATATATTTTAGAAAGGTAAGAGTAAAGGGGCCCGAGAGTGCATTGCCTAGGGGCCCCGACATGGTTAATCCGGCCCTGGCTGCCCAGATGCCCAATGTCGCAGAACCGGCATTTTCTATCTACTCAGGGGCTAGAAATGACAGGGTCTTCAAAAACCAACTCCTCCCCTGGGGGCGGGTGCCTTTATTTTTTCCAGGGGGGGGGGGGTATTTTCAAAGGACAGGTATGCTCCTTGAATAGAGTTTAGGAATGAAAAGATTTTTCTAGAAACGGGTTATGACGCGAAATCCACACAATGGGATTCGTATCCCTGCCGTCCAATCCAGCTCTTCGCATTGGTCAGCTGACCGCGGTTGCGCATGCGCATTTGGCATCACAACTGAGGGGTCTTGAAGGGGTGTGGAATTCATTTGGTTTCCAGTTTTCATACAGCGCTCTTCTCTTCCTCCTTCTTGAAAATGGACTCTCAAGCTTTTAGATAATTTTATTTTCTTAATAGGTAAATATATGTTGGATGCACATAGTTTCTTTTAGTAAGTTGTCTTCCATAGCAGTAGTGTTTTCTCATTTCCTTTTGCCATAACAAGTTCATGTTCAGGCACGGCCTAAGAAACACACGTGGTTCTCATCTTCATCAATGAGAAATACTTCATAAGCAAGCACAGGGTGGCCACAGACCTGGAAAACCTTAAAAACCTGGAATTATCAGGGAATTTTAAAATATCTGCCTTCTGAATATAAAAAAATTGCCTGGTTTCAAAAATAAATTTAACATTTTTCCTATTTTCAAATCTTTAAATGTGCATTTCCATTCTCCTTCCTACAGAATAAAATCTCGAATGCATATAAATTAGTGTGTGGTTGCAAAGCAAATGTTCAAAAAAGGGTTCTTTTGGGATAAAAGTCTGGAAATAATCTCATTTACATTGCTTCTTTCTCAAGCTTTCCCGATTTATACAGTCATTCTCCCGTTTTCTAGAAGATTAGAATTTAGTATATTTATAAAGTATCAGGGGAATGTGTAAATTTGGTGCGAGAGGACCTTAAAAGAAGACCCTCTTTTGTCCTCGATATTTTTAAGGCGAACTACCTCATGGATCTGATCTTATCCAGATCAGAGAGATAAGTAAGAAGAAGATATCAGCGGAAATCATACCAGATTATCAGGGCAAATCTGGAATTATCAGGGAATTTGGAAATATGTTTTCTGTGGCCACCCTGAAGCAAGTTTTAAAATATTTATCTTCAAATACGTTAAAGTTTTTTTCCCACATAATACAATAGACACGAGAAGCCGACTTTACCGACGATACACACTGTAAAGGCGGCTTCTTATCATCTACATTGTTTGTATTACAGTTAAGGCAGGAAGTAAAGATGTTATGAATGTTTTCTTTATATAGTTTTAAAAGGCCGTTTTTATATAGTCTCGAATTTTGAGAAAGGGCAGTTTGTAGGGGATAGAATTTTGTAAATATTTATGGGTTATTTTGCAATGGACTCAATTCACGTGACGTCACGATCACGTGATAGCTACATGCCTAGCTTTGTTTACTAGTGCATTGCATTGGAACGCTACCTTCGGAAAAACTTCAGAACTTTTTTTATTTTTAAAAATGCCTTGCTGTTGTGCCATTGGGTGCTCCAACTCAAAATTGAAAGATGATTGCCAAGGAAAAACGTTCTTCCGATTTCCATTAAAGAATCCGGACTTTTAAAGCAGTGGAAAACAGAAATAAAGCGGGATAGTTTATAGCGGGATAATTAATAGTAATCGAGACTTAGGGTACACACATGTTAATAGGCTATTTTTCAGTGCTAAATACGAATATTCCATTTAAAATTCAAAAAATTTAAAATTTCAATTTTTAAAAATTATTTGAAAAATTGGATCGTTGAAGAAAATAAAACATCGCTCAAAACCACAAAATAACTGCAAAAGAAGTAGTTCAAATGGTTTTCTCTTAGAAATGACTTAAATAATGACATACTAAAATTGGAAGAAAATCGGACAATAAAAAGTTTAATTTTTTTCAAAATTTCAATTTTTTTGGCCTCAAAAATCGACCTTTTTTAAAATTCCTGTTAAAAACGTTTGAAGCATTTGCCAAGGTAATTTTTCCATGGATATTGTAGTTATATAGCTATCTAACATAAATAAACCATAATTGATGATAAATCATTAGTAAATTAATTTATTAATTTATTAAAATGAACATTAAAAATACAGGTAAAATCATTGAATCAAATGTAACAGAAAATATTCTAATAATATTCCATGATAAATCATCTGAAAAATAATTAAATTTGAAAGGGTCAAAATATCTTTTTAAAAAATTAAATTTTTAACAAATTTAAAAATTTTAAATTTTGTAGTATTGGCATGTGATACATGTCAATAGGGTATATTTTAGTGCTGTTTACGAATATCAGGCCAACTTTTCAATAAAATTTTAAATAAGTGTGGAAAAATTAAAGCATTTAAAACAAAAGTATAAGAAATATGTTAAAAAATTTAAAATTTTTTAATTTGTTAAAAATTTAATTCTTTAAAAATGATATTTTGTCTCTTTCAAATTTATTTATTTTTCAGATGATTTATCATGGAATATTATTAGAATATTTTCTACGTTTGAATTTAAGAATTTTTTACAAGAATTTTAAAAAAGGTCGATTTTTGAGGCCAAAAAATTTGAAAAAAATATAATTTTTTTTTCATCCGATTTTCTTCTAATTTTAATATGTCATTATTTAAGTCATTTATAAGAGAAAACCGTTTTAACTACACTTCTTTTGCTGTTATTTTGTCGTTTTGATCGATGTTTTATTTTTTTCGAATATCCAATTTTTCAAATAATTTTTAAAAATTGAAATTAATTTTTTTTTAATTTTAAATGGAATATTCATATTCAGCACTGAAAAATAGCCTATAAAAATGTGTGTATCATAAGTCTCGATTACTATTAATTGATTTTTTAAATTTTTTTTCGGCCATTTTTTAAAAATTAAAAAAAAAATAAACTTCCCGCGGACCGATTTTGTCCGATTTTTAGTATGTTTTTATTGAGGTCATTCCCAAGTGAAAACCGTTGAAAAACTAAATGTTGCAATTTTTTCCCGGTTTGACCCTGTTTTTTTTTCTGTAGATTTACTGGACTAATAAGTAAATAAGAGTAATTAAGTTTCAAGTTGAAGGGGGAAAAAAACAAAAAAGGTGAAAAAGCTATTAATTTATGACTAACGTTTTAAAAAGTTAGGATAAAAATTTTTAAAAAATCATGAAGTTTATATAAAAATTACATTAATATAATCAACAACTAAAGTAAAAATATTATGATTTTTGTAAAAGTTAGAAGTGAAAAATTACCAAATAAGTTAAGTGCAACTTGTTAAAATATTTAACAAATTATAAAAAATTTTATCATTTAAATTAAACATATTCAACATCAACTTAAGTAAAAATAGTAAACATTAAAACTATGTGTGAAAAAATATAGCTGCAAAGTAGCAATCATATAAAAAATATTCAAAAATTTATCAAATATTTTTCATAATTTTATATTCAGCAACAATGTAATGAAAGTACGTAAAAAAAGTATAATTATTAATAAAATCAACAGCTAAAGTAAAAAATAACAATATTTTTTTAAATATTGTACTTATTTAAATAAATAGTATACTTCCTTCAAAATAGTAAAATCCCTCAACAACATGGGTTTTTCAAAGATAGAAAAAAAGCCATTTAAAAAAAATAAACTCTCATAAATAAGAATATATTGATAAAGAAAGACTAATCCGCGTGGTTATATAACTGATTTCAATGCACTGATTTGTCTTGTTATGGAGCTATCACGTGATAATCTACACTAACGCCATCTGGCGATGAATTGACCCCATTATAATTACAAATATTTTATCCAAAAGTAAAAATAATTAATTTTAACAGTTAAAATATTTAAATTTATTAATTAACTCCTTCAGGAAATTTCATGACCAAACCAGAACTATCAGAGAGTATCCACAAACAAAATTTTTAAGCTTTTTGATTAGTCATAGACCTAAACATTATCAAAATATCAAATTAAGAATCATTATCAAGTAAAGAAATTTATACCTTTTTCAAAGTATAATGTTCCAAACTTGCGATAGCTCCTTTGAAATAAGTGTTTAGTTTTTATGCTTGTAGGTAGTTATAATAAATTGAAGCTTTTCTTTAAGTAGCTATAGTTAATAATTTATTAAAAAAGTATGGTCGCAAAAACACGTTCTTGCAATAAGCTCTGAAATATTAAAGGCTCTGAAGGCTATTAGGATAAAAAAAACTTCCGATCTCCCTGTTCTGTAATTGTAAGACTGACTCTCCTACTTCCTCTACGCAGTGCCGTACAATTAATAATTTAAACGATCTGCCTTATTTTGTATCGGGTTTAAATTTTCCACTAAACAATAATACTTTATCTGTATCACACTTAAACATAAGAAGCTTAAGATCCAATTTTGATGAATTTCTGGTTCAGGTTAATAACTTTTTTTCTATTCTAGACTGCATTATATTGAGTGAAATATGGGTGTATGAAAACGAGATTCAGTTTTATAATATTCCTGGTTACAAAAGTTTCTCACAGTGTAATGTACTAAATAGGTCAGGAGGAGTTTTAATTTTTGTCAAAGAAACTCTGAATTTTGTTCCTATTCCTATTCCTGAGTTAAATTCAGCTAATATTGTAGCTCTCTATAATCCAGATATTAAGCTAAACATAATCGGCATTTACCGATTTCACTCATTCACAAATGATTGTTTTCTCGATGAGTTTGGTACATTATTTTCTAAGTTTAAAAATAATTCTATTATAGGCGGCGATTTTAATATAAACTTAATGGACAATAGTACTTGTAATAATTATTTAGACCTTTTATATTCAAATGGATTTGAAAGTATAATTAATATTCCTACTCGAGAAACAGATATCACTTCTACATGTATTGATCATTTTAATGTAAAACTATCGGGTAAATTTTTGTATAATTGTTGTAGATGCTTAAGCTCGTTATCTGATCACTATCCAATCTTTCTTGCAGTATAATATTCTGTTCAAATGGAAAGAATCCCTATCGTTAACAAAATCCCAGACTCCTTTGAGCTAATTGACTTTAACAAACTTGATTGTTTAATTCAATCCACAGTTTTTGAAAGCATTAATGGAAATTTAGATGATACATATAATAGATTCATTGTAAAAATTCAGAATTGTGTAAAATCCTGCACCAAGAAAATCAGAAAGAGAAATCTAAAATCCAAAAATAAATGGATAACTCCAGATATCTTAACTGAAATTAATAAAAAGGAAAAATTATATAAAATAAAAAAAAGAAATCCAAATGATAAGGTTGCAGCTTATAATTACACCAAATCATGCAGTTTTGTAAAAAAATTACTGAAAGAAGCTCGTTCTATCTATTACAAAAATGAGTTTGAAAGGTGTTCAGGGAATTCCAGAAAAGAATGGAATATAGTAAATAATATATTGGGTCGAGAAAGGAAAAATTCTCCTATAGAATTCTCACAGATTGATATAAATTCTATGAATGTCTTTTTCTCTGATATTGGTTGTAATATCGTTAAACAGGATGACAAATATCGGGATTTCATTGCACATTCTATAAACTCTATGGCTTTTATTGATGATGTATCGGAATCTGAAACTAGAGGAATCATTTTAAGACTAAAAAATACCAATACGTGTGGTTATGACAACATCAATTCCAAAGTTTTTAAATTAGTCTGCAAATACCACTCTCCTTTCATTCAATCTCTTCTAAACCAATCAATTAGAGAGGGAAAATTCTTTTCAGCACTTAAATACTCAACAATAGTACCAATTTTGAAGTCTGGAAATCCCGATGTTTTCTCAAATTATCGACCAATATCTTTGTTACCCGTATTTTCTAAGATAGTGGAAGAAGTCGTTTCTACTAGAGTAAAAAAATTTCTAAACACGAATAAATTCTTCGCTGATAATCAATTTGGTTTTCGTGACAAATTAAGTACTACTAATGCTCTAATTGAATTTTCAGCTTCCATTACTAATAATCTTAACAATAACCTAAAAACTGCGGCGATCTCTTTAGACATTAGCAAGGCATTTGATAGTGTCAATTTTGAAATTCTTCTTTATAAGTTAAATGCAGCTGGCATACGTGGTGTTTGTTTGGATTGGTTCCGTTCTTTTATATTAAACCGTAAACAAAGAGTTAGTGTAAATAACCTTTGTAGTCCGTTTATTTCCTCAAAGAAAGGAGTACCCCAGGGCTCTCGTTTGGGTCCTCTATTATTTAACATCTATATATAAATGATTTTTGCAAACTGGACCTTTTGGGAAAAGTGATAACCTTTGCGGACGATACGATTATTATATATTCAGCTCGCTCATATAATCAGCTAGAAAGCATGATAAATCATGATCTAGATATAATATATAATTGGTTTGTATGCAATGAACTAAAGGTAAATGTTAGCAAAACTAGTTATATTATTTTCTCTTTATGTTCAAACTCTTTGGAAAATCTTAAATTATACTTATGCAATTGTAAAATAAAAACTTGTTCAAACCATCTAATAAATAACTCCTCATCTCTAAAATATTTAGGTATTCTATTCAATAAAAACTGGAAATTCAAAGATCACATTAATTCTATTTCCAGCAAATTAAGATATATCTTATTTATGTTCTATCACTTAAAAAAATATATCAACTCCGACCTACTTCTAAAATTATACTATGCTTGGGTGCAAGCTCGTATACAATATGGTATTGATTTGGGGTGGGGACTATTTTTCTAACATCAAACCCTTATTGACTTTACAAAAAAAAATTTTACGCTACTTTCCTTCTAACAAATTCTTAAATGTGCGCCAGTTATTTATTCTTAATAGTCTCATGTTCTTGAAGAAATTCCCTGACTGGGCCACGAAAAACGAAAATCCTTCATACAATCTTCGTAATCTATACTAATAAATAGAAACCCGGAAACGCCGGAAACCCGCGTTGTTTATTTCTTCCCACTGTCCGTACAACGTATATGATTGGTCCAAAGCTCTCTTCTCCTACTCTCGGAGTGGTTAGGATTCGTCCTGTCAAATATCCTAATGCTAAAAATCATCGGGATCTAGGGGTAGCCATTTTCTCTTTGAAACCTGGCAACAACCAAGGGGCAACCAACAACGGTTTTCTTATTCTTCGGTCTGTTTACATTATTGAGTGAAAATTATCTGTTTATATCTAGACTGATTTGACTTTAGTTCTTTTGGCTTTTAATAGCATTCTGTGGTGGGGATTGTATAAAGCTTTTTCAGTTATTGCTTTTTATTTCTCAAACGTACTTCTCGGACGCCGATTGTTAAGCAATATGGCTTTGGCTGTTTACATCCGAAGATGGCTGAGAGGCGGCGAACGTTTTCCCCCTTCATTTTGTGAATGCTTCTTACTATTCTGATTTATTACTTTTGTTCCGTTTTTTGTGCATAGATTTCTTTTTTATTCTATTTAACTCTGTATTTTTTGTCATGTTTGGCTCTTGATGATGTTCGTCGTTAATTCATTAAGTGCATTGTGCTATCCTGAAACTGATTTTCATTTTATTCTTTGAATCTTACTTAGTAATTAAGGCTTACTTTTCTGTGTGCATTTTTAACACTAAGAAAATCTATGTAACAGTTTACATCAGTTTGATTACAGTCGTGCATTTTTTCCACACTTTCAAATTCACCATAGTTGCTTTTGTTTTTAAAGTAGTTTAGTCTTATTTTTGTTTGAGAATTGTTTGTGTTTAGTCACATAATTACCTAAAGTTATTTAAATATTACCCCAAGTAGACGAATGACGTGATTTATGACGACATTTTTTCGTCACAATATGCCTTAAAATTGACGTCATGTTTTGCGTCTAATGTCCAATCTTTCGTCGTCATTTTCGACGTCATAAATGACGTGAATTTAACGACATATGTGACATGAACTTTGACGTGATTTTATGCCTTAAAAGTGACGTCATGTTTCGCGTCGAATGTTCAACCTTTCGACGTCATGAATGACGTGAATTTGACGACATATGTGACGTTAACTTTGACGTGACACGTCATGTTTTGCGTCGAATGTCCAACCTTTCGTCGTCATTTTCGACGTCATAAATGACGTGAATTTGACGACATATGTGACGTCAACTTGGACGTGATCAAATTTACGTGATTATCACGTGATTTAATGACGTTCTTTATACGTGGTTAAAGGACGTGATTTTCACGTAATTGTATGTCGTGAATTATTAGTGATAGAATGACATGTTTCTTTGGTCCTAGCTACTGGTTAGTCATGAATAGTTAAAATATGCTAACTTTAATTCAAATAAAATCCATTTTATAGAATTGCCAAAATATATCTATAAAATGGATTTTATTTGAATTAAGGTTAGCATATTTTAATAATTCATGACTAACCAGTGGCTAAGACAAACGAAACATGTCATTCTATCACTAATAATTCACGACATATGATTATTCAATCAAGAAATAATATTTTCTAAAAAATCTAAATTACTACAATTCTTTATTTGAAAGAGACTGTTTTCAGTTAATGTGAGCCATTTCTTTTTCTCTAAAGACATAATTAACAGCATAAATAAAATAATTCTATTATGAAATCAAGTTTAAGTTTTTCCCACAAAATTAATATCTATTCAAAAATATTAATTATTCCAAAAAAGGGAAAAAAATTTCTTAGGTGAAAAAGATTGGAAGAAAATAGGAAATATTTATTTCAACACATTAAATGCAAGTAGTAACACAAAAATAAGTTTATTGAACAGAGATTTTCACAAACTAGACAAAAACAGCATTTCTGGTATCCCAAGGGCCAGTTGAAGGGATGTATACAAAATATAAGGCAAATTAAAAATATACATAATAAGTTACAATATTATAGAATTTGAATAAGAAAAACCAGCCACATACAACAAATTTTAGTGATTTCTTCGTCAATACAAATAAAACATTTTTCCTTTTAAAGAATTATCAGTATAATTTTCGTAGTACACAAATTGAAGGGTTTTGACTTCCTTGAGGAATTTTGCCAACATTATAATTCCACAATAAAATTTAACATGAGAGATTTTTTTTCCTTTTCTCAGACCATTGTTAATATTCTGAATGCAACCAGATTCAATAGCCCGTGAAAGTTAAACAATTAATCATATTTTTTAAAATTATTTTTTTAGAGATTGCATGCATTTCCAAACCATGCTATGTTAAAGTTTTAATTAAAGCATATTTCAATATTACATTTCCAACTAATATTGATTCAGATTTTACTACTAAGAAAATGTTTTTTAAACTTTGAAAAACTGCAAAATGTTTATGGCTTCATTTAAAATATTTATCAATAAATTGAAGAAAATACAATAAGGGAAAGGGATACAGACTTGATTGGAAAGTCAACAGTAATTACAAGATAAGTGTAGTTTTAATTTAGTTAGAATAAATTAAATACCTCTCAAAAAGCACGAATTTTACATTAAATAATGTTTTCACAAATAAAATAATAATAAATAGGTAAGAATAGCATTGGCTATTGGAAATTCGTTTATAAAAATAATAAAATTTGCATACTATAATAAAAATGCAAGGAATAGATTTACAAAACAAAGTAGTACTCACAAAAAACATTTCTAACATCAAATAATAATTTTTCATCTTCAAATATATGTTTAATCAAACGATTTTAATAAAAAATATGTTTTATTTACAGTTCTTGATTTGATGACTTACAGTCCATTTTAAAGGAAAATTCACCCATTTCGCTTACTCTTTTTCTAGCAAATTTTTATAAATATGTTCTAAACTTCTGCTTTTCCATTTTAAGAACAAAGATTCTTATTATTGCTTGTTTTTCAAAACATTGGTCTTAAAATTATTAAAAAAAATATTGCCTACTTACAATTTATCCTTTTAAACCAAAATCTTCATTCCAGCATCATCACAACTGGACACAGTTGTTTACAATTCAGTAAATTCTTAAAAATAGTAAATAATTCATTTCAGTAAATTCTGATAGGGACCAAGTTTCTTTCCCTCCAAACTTTATCCACATCTGTCAAATATATTCTCATCTTCTTCCACATTTTTGTAGTTCTTTTTGCATTATAAACCTGAAATATATATAAAATGATCAGGAATAAAACTAACTTTTAACAGAAAAAGCCAAAAAACTACTTTTTCATTTTACAACTTGTGAGTCAAACCCAGAGAGGAAAACATCCTATCCTAATACAGGGGTTCTCAAACTTCTGAATATAAAGACCCACTCTTTTTATAATAAACAAAATCTAAAGCAACCCACCTCATAGTGGAGTCGCTTATGTCGAAAAAAAGGCTCTTGTAAAAATTTTTTGTTAATTATGTAAGCTAATGTTTTTCTGTTAGCTTATAGTATAAGGGACTTAAAAAGGTTTGGTGCCAATTTTTTAATCCACTTTTAGGTCTAAATAAGCTAATTAAAAGATGAAATAATGACTTTTTAAGAAATGGGTTTTTTTAACATTATATGTTTATTTATCATTATAAAAATGTGAAATTTGGAATATAAAAGGAAGACTAAAGGAATACTTAAAATATCTTTTGAAATTTCATTTAAAATTTTAAAATTTTAATTTATTTAAAAAATAATTTTTTTAATAAAAATTAGATATTTTATTTCTTTTGCCGATATTTTTTCATTTTCTAATTATTTACTAACATACTATCTAAAAACATTTATTTAACAAATTTTTGGAATATTTTATTGAATTTAATTAGTAGTAATTAAGCATTAAGGGGCTCGCTTATGTTGAAAAAAAAGCTCTTGTAAAAACTTTTTGTAAATTTTGTAAATTAATGCTTTTCTGTTAACTTATAGTAAAATAAACTTAAAAAGGTTTGATGCAAACTTTTAATTCACTTTTAGGCCTAAATAAGCTAATTATATGATAAAATAATCACTTTTATGAAATGGATATTTTTTAACATTCTATGTTTATTTATTAATATAAAAATGTGAAATTTGGAATATAAAAGGAAGACTAATTAAATACTTAAAACATCTTTTGAATTTTCATTTAAAAATTTAATTTTTAGGTTATTTAAAAATAATTTTTTAAATAATTAGATATTTTATTTTTTAGATCGGTATTTTTTTATATTTTCAAATTATTTACTAATATCTAAACACTATCTAAAAACACTTATTGATTTTTTAAAATTTATTATTTAATTTAATTAATAGTAATTAAGCATTGATTCATTAAAAACCTTCATTAATCAGAAAATGGACAGTTAAAATATTCCTTTCGAGAAAATAATACCTTAAATGAATATAAATTATTATTCAAATATTTGTAAGTATTTCATAATATTTACTTTGAATTAAAAAGTCTTAACCACCTTTTAATATTTTTAAAAAACCTTTCCTTTTGTCTTCAAAATCCAGTCAATTTCGTAACTGTTTTAAAAGCACTTTTCAAGATCCACCATCCCATTAAAACTTTTTCTTGAAACTAATTAATATACCGTCGTAAATTACACTATGATATCACTCTAAAATAATTAGAATTTTTCATTCAATTTACAATGTGCAGATATAACCATCAGTACCGAAAATTAAATTTTTAAGCATCACAGTCTGAGGATGTCACGATCTGATACATCCACAGTCCATATTAACGATTTCTTACATTTTTCTTCATCCCCTTGTTCTATTACAGCTTCAGGAGCCGGGGGTAAATGAGCTGGGGTATAACTGGGGAAAAAACTATTATTTTCTCTTTTCCAACCAAACAATTCAGATGAAGGAAGGGTTGTGGCATTGATTTTCAGCTCCTATTCCAGTTATGACACAGGAGTTCGGTCCCAAAAGAGGATAGCCTCTTAGAGCTAGAATGAACACATCTGTATCTGGGGTCAAAATGTGAACAGTGTACCCCAAATTTGAAGCATTAATTTCTTGGTATATGACTATTTTGTCAGCTTCTTCACACGATTGGTTTTTAAATTGTTGTAAATATTTTTATTTGATAGAACCGCTGTTCCTGTATATACAAATATTTATTTCTCTAATCCTTTGCAATGATGGAGTATTTTTATTGAAATATATTCGGTAAGACTTGCATTAGTTTTAGAGTTACAAAGAAAATTAGAGAGTCCTATTTTAATTGGAGTTATATCTGTACAAATAAATGCTCTGTTACCCATTTCCTTTCCTTGACGGTGAATACGAGTGGCTGTTTTTAGTGATGCATCTTTAGAGTAATGATCAAAAAATAAGTGAATGGTATCATTATTTTCAGCTACAGAGTTTAACATATTCAAGTATTGATGAGCAAGATCATTACATGTGTGGATATTTCCATTGATTTGGCAAACTAAAACCATTCCATCTATTACTATATCTTTTCTGTTTGAATCTGGTTGACTATTATCATTCGTTATGTGAAGTATGTTAGCAGGGATGGTATGAGAAGCTGTGTCTTCCTCTAGAATATGCAAGAGATTACTCTTGTCGTTACAAGGAAACAATGACCCATCAGTTGCAAATAACGCTCGACATATAGTTGTAGCTGCAGTTGATACATATGTATTCTCAACTAATAGTTGAGAATACATATGTATCAACTGCAGCTTTGACATCTACATATGTCCGGTCTGGACTTACCAGCAAGAACCATTCTATCAAATATAATGATCTATTTTCCTTTAATTCTTTAACTTTACTGTTAATATCCATTGTAAAACTTTTCCAGCTGATTATCTATGATAATAGTTTATTTTTTTTTGTCATTTTAAACCCTAAGTTTGTATTTCTTTTTATTCTATCACTCACTTTTATTCTATTATCATTACTTTTCGTACATTGCCATGTGGGATTTCTTTCTTGGGGTCTTGAAGTGTTTATTTTGAATTCTCCAACTGACACCACTCTGAGATTGACAAGTTGGTTCGGGCGGCGCGGCGTCCGCTTTTAACTCTTTCGTCTTATCTCGCGTCAAAAAAAAAAACAATATTGAAAAATAAAACCAATTATTTTTAATTTTTTCCTTACTATAACTTTAATTTGGCAAATTGGCAGTATTTATACCAAATTATATTTCGCTACAAAACAAAATAGTAGAGGTATCCAAATTTGACCTCAGGGTCTAAAAATGCCTATAAAAACTTGTTCAAAACCATTTTTCACTACTTGATATGCTTAAAAACCTGCATATCCTTCCTTTCACCAACTTAAAGAGGTTTATTACTGAATTAAACCAGCTAGAAACTCAAAATATTGAAATTCTATATTTGACCTTTGACGTGACCTCCAGATCAGGAAAGTGAAAAGAAAAATTGGCACCAAACATTTTCTGATTCTCCATACCCTAAAGAACCAAAATAACCTTGGTGCCATAAATTAACAAGAACTTTGAACAGATTTACATAAGCGCCTCCACTATCATCTATTAATTTTTCCATGCCCCCTATAGGACTCTAGCTTCATTTGTGTGGGGTTTGGTCACCAACTATTTTGTTACAATAATAAATTACATGAATGTGTATTAGAGGTTAAATTAACTTTTCGGGAAATTAAAAGGAAGGATTTGAACCTCATCGTAACAAACAATTTAATTGTGGGAGCAACAATGAGCCCCACAATAAAAAGGGGGTCCACCCCACCACAATAAAAAGGGGGTTATTTTCATGCAGTACTCACAAAAAACATTTGTAACATAAAATACGATTTTAATAAAAAAAAATTATTACAGTTCTAGATCACTTTCAGTCCATTTCAAAGAAAAATTCACCCATTTCGTTTACTTTTTCTGGAAAATTTTTATTATTATGTCTTTATTGTTTGCTTTTTCATTTTAAGAACACAGTTTCTTAACATTATTTTTTTTTGTTTTTCAAAACATTGATTTTAAAATTATTTAAATAATATTTGCTACTTACAATTCATCCTTTTACACAAAAATCTTCAGAAGCCTCAAAAAATCCATGTGTCTTCCTCATCTTCTTCTACATCTTTGTCAGAGTTCCTTTTGCAACCTGAAATCAATATAAAATCATCAGGAATAAAACTAACATTTAACACAAAAGGCCAGAAAACTACTTTTTTATTTTACAACTTGTACATCAAACCCAGAGAGGAAAACATCCCAATACATTCAATTTCCTGTGGATTCAATTAATTTCAAAATCTTTTTTCATAATTGATCATTTACAAAAGAATATATATTTTAGAATTAAATATAGGGGATTCTGTCTAGACTTCTCTTAAAAGGTTTTAAGGTTAAAAGGTTTTCAAAATTTTGAAAATATATAATTAACTTTTCAAATTAAAAATCAGTGTTGAATTGAGTTCTATCAGCCAGTCCCATATTTTTAAGAAAACAGGTTTCTAGTTAAGTGATATTTTAAAATTTGTTAACATGGTAAAATAATAACAGAGGAGCATAAAAAGGATCCGTTAGAGGGAAAAATATTGTAAAGATTGAACTTTTAAGCTCAGAGACCTCTAAATACTATTAAAACTGCAACATAATAGGGCTTTACTTAATGAATTCTAAATGCTTGATTTTCAAATAAATATATTGAAGTAAAATGGAAATATTTTATGTTTAGGGGGAATTTCTGTATGTATCCTCTCTGCAGTGCATAAAATTTTTCTTTTCCTGACAGTATAAATTGAATACTAATTCCCCAAATATATAGTATTTCCATTAACTATTTTTTCCAAGATACTACTTTAGATATTTGAGTAAAATTTAATAAAGTATTTTTTAACTGTTCAATATATTATCATATAAGATAGAAAAGGTTGGGGTTAAGAATACAAATTATGTTTCAAAAATTAAGAAAATATATTACTTACTTCCAAATTATTTTTCTTGCAGTGGGTTGCACAAAGGAGGGTACTGGTGTGAGGACATCTTCCTTTCACCTTCAGATCGTCTTCAGGTCTTCAATTTGAGTCAGCTTTCCTACAGTAGAAATTTAAAATATACTTTCAGAAAATACAAAACTTAATTAATACTAGAGTAAATTTAGAATATATTTTTTAAATAAATAATATTTAATACGAGAATTAAAATCCGCAAAATTCAGTTCAGTCATTATTAACTAATTACAAGGACTTTCACTCTTAGGAGAAATAAAAAACAATTCCAAGCACAGCATCCAAGGAAAGTTTACTAGACTACGCCATTTTGTAAAGCCGTTGCTTCGCCGCGTCTTTGAATTACACGATCTGTTTCGGCGTCTCAATCACATACAGTCGTAAAATTAATATATCCTGGTGCAAATTATTTAAAAAGATAAAGTATTGACAGTTAAAAATATATTGACAGAAGTTATTTTATATAACATAAAAATTACTTACTTAGCGAAGAGCACAGCACAGTCTGCATCTGCTTCTGCAGCTGCACTGCAACAAACATACTTCAGTAGTACAGCCATCTATCGGTGAGCGATGCTAATAAATAATGCACCAAAATTTTAGAAAATAAGTGTTTTTTAGGGAAAAAGGTGAGTCCAAGCACAATAGTCCGTCAGCCATCGTGCTTCAATCAGGGTTCGAAAAAGCCCGTTTTTTTTTTAACCAAGTGGGTTGGTTTTTTTCGGATTTTAAAAATAAAACCCTGAAAAAACACACGGATATGGAATAAGTTGGTTTTTCAAATTTTACTTGATATTTTTAAGGTTAAGGGAGGATTTTTTTTTGTGAAAAGGATTTTTTAAAAATTATTTGGTCCTTTTCAAAGCTCCTTGGGCTCTTTAAAAATTAAAATTCTAACGGAATTCTAATTAAACGGATTCTATTATGTCCGGCGTTTCACCGAGAAACGCCGATAATTCTTAAATAAATCGGTTTATTTTTAAATAATGGTTTAAAAGGTGATTGGTTCTTAAAATATACATCGATATCATATCCGATTTTCATGACTATAATCTTTATAATTTAGTATAAGTTATTAGACTTATTAAAAAATATATAGGGTCGTTAAAAAAGACAAGTCCACTTTTTGCCTAATAAATCTATAAATATTATTTAAAAATTTTTTTTGATTTTACTTATGAGTAAAGGACTGTTATGGCAAAGTTTTTCCAGAATTACGGGTTTCCATGGTGATTATGACGTAATTGAGAATTTTTGAAAGCAGAATGGAGCGTACTGGTCCTTGACGCGAATGACTATGAAATATTTCCCAGATTTGAGTTCTTGGTTTGTTTACTTTTTAAGTTAGATTTTAATGCTTTACATATTTAGAAAGCTTATAAAAAATGGTTCCAGGAATTGGAAATTTTAAGGAGAATATATACATATTGCGCTTGTAATTTAGGTTCAAAGAATTTTCATTTTACTTTAAATTTTGCCCAAATATGGAGATATATATTTAAGATTTTAAGATGTTGTAGTAGACCTTTAGACGAACAAAACTGTGTATCGCATTTAAGAATTGATGAATTAGTTATGGATTTATAAATTATTCAAGTTTATTACGGTATTTATTATGTGTACGGCCCCCTAATTGAAATTGGACCCTGAAAATTTAATAGATTGTTATGATTCACACCATGAACAACATATTAAAATTTCATGGTCCTAGCTCAATGGGAAGTTCCTTAATTAGCCTAATTACTTGCACATCCGGTGTATTTTAATACTTAAAAACAATTCCATATCAAAAATCTGCATACCGATTTCGATGATATTTTAGTATGTTGTGCAACTCAAAGAGACGCTTCGAACAGGGTATCGCATTAAAGTGGCGTGTGAAATTTTACTGCCTTTTTTCTATATTGAACGGTTTTTAATTTGTATGCGACCCCCTAATTGTCCCCGGACCCGGAAAATTTAATAGATTAGGTAGATTCACTGTTATTACAACATTTTAAAATTTCAAGTATGTACTTCAATTAGAAAGGAAGAAACATCCGTTTGAATATTGACACGTGTCGTCAAAAATTGTTCAAAAATTAGTTTTTTTTTCAAAACTCCATGGGTTGTTTAAAATTTAAAAATTAGTTGGGTTTTCCAAGCTCTGTAGACTGTTTAAAATATAAGGTGGGTATTTTTCAAAGCTCTGTGGAATATTTAAAATTTAAGTTTTTCAAAGCTCCTGGGCTTTTTAAGAATTAAGTGGGTTTTTTTCAAATCTTCATGGGTTGTTTAAAAACTAGTTGAGTTTTTTTCAAAGCTGGGTGGACTACATTAGAGGTTCACTAATTGGCAACTGCAATTTTAGATACATTATTTCATTAATCTACCTTCATTAACTACTTGTTTACTTTTGAAAATTGGGCAAAATTATGATTTTTCTTGAAAGAACCCAAAAATGTGTTCAAAAAGTGGGTTTTTTCAAATGTTTGTTTTGAAAAAACCCATTGGGGTCCAACTCTGCCAACCTTGGCTTCAATTGTCTTTGTTCAAGTTAAAACATGACGCCGAGAATGCGTGAATCCTCACTGAATAGCAATAGCACTAAAACGCATGCGCATTTAAGGTGACTAAAAATTACCTACTTTATGACGTGTTTAAAAATCACGTCATTTACAGTGACGAAAAAATGACCAAATTTTTCACGTGTTTAAAAACCACATAATTTAAAGTGACGTGAAAATGACCAAATTAGGACGTCTTACAAATCACGTCATTTAAGTGACAAAAAAACTACCATATTTAAGGTTTGTTTGAAAATCACGTCATTTAAAATGACGTGAAAATGACCAAATTTATGACGCATTAAATATCACGTCATTTTAAATGACGCAAAAATGACCAAATTCATGACGTGTTTAAAATTACGTCACTTAGAGTGACGTGAAAATGACCAAATTTATGACGTATTAAATATCACGTCATTTTATATGACGCAAAAATTACCAAATTCATGACGTGTTTAAAATTACGTCACTTAGAGTGACGTAATAATGACCACATTTATGACGTCATACAATTCACGTCATTCCAAGTGACGTAAAAATGACCAAATTATCACCATTCATTAAAATTTGGTCATTCTAGGTGACGTAAAAATGACGTCTAAATGTCGTGTTAAATTGACGTCATTTTTTGTGACTCAAAAAAGACGTCATAGTTGACGTGATTTTTTCCCAATTGACGTCATATGAAAAAATATGACCTGATTTTGACGTCATGAATGACGTCATTCGTGTACTTGGGACATTAGTGGCATTTCATACACTTTTTCTTAATCATTAGCTACTAAAACAGCTTGGCAATATTCATCGGGAAAGATAACAATTGAACGGTTTTGGTTTTGAGGCAGATGAGGCTTCCTTTTCTTTTAGGTTGTTCGTCCATTTGTTACACATAATTTAAATTGGCACGGCTTCCATAAGAGTCCTCCAGCCGCCATATTTATCCACAGCAATATGCTTATGTGTCATTGTGTCATATTTGAGCTTATGGCTAAACATGGCAGCTGAAGGACTCTTATAAAAGCTGTGCCTTTAAATTACTCTGGCTTTTTATACATTTACTGATTTTTGTTTAATTCTTCGAATAAATTCATTTAACTGTTTGAATCCATTTTTATGGACGGTAATGCAGAGGGCCTCTGTGTGGTGCAGTCTATGTAAATGCTAATGCTGTTACACCTTAACTTTAAATATTTTTTAACAAATATGACTTCCCAACTATTTTAAAGTGTATGAGATTCTGTCAAAGGAACTTAGTACGGGCGCAGCCCGTCATTTATGTCTGAGCAACGCCGGGTCTAGCGCTGAAAGCGCTAGTCATAAATATTATCACGTGCCTATCCCTCACAAAGAAATCTATAAAAAACACTTTCAGTATCTCTCCGTCACTTTTTTTAACAATCTGCCTAATGAAATACAATCAGAAACTAATATAAACCACTTTAAAAAGCTTTGCATTGCATTTATCTTGGATATTAATAATATCGAGTCTCTATTTTAAATTTGTCAGGTATACACATACTTTTATTATCTTAAACTAGTACTTAATTGCCAGCCAAGCCATTATTATTATTTTTTTTATTGAATATTAAAAAGTACTTATTTTTTTTTTCTTCCACTATCTCTTTTTTTTGTCCCATCTTATATTTTTATTATTTGATATTCTGTGACCCCATGGACAGGTGTTTGCCCCTTTGGGAAATAAAATTCATTAATAATTTGGGACATCTATTGTGTTGTATGTATTTATGTATTAGTTTTGTTTTGTTCTATTGTTTCTTGTTCTTGTTCTTGTTAATAAATTTGAAATATACTTCTAAAGCTGTCTGTTAGAAAAACTATTCTAACGCGGGTATGCAATAGATAAAATTTTAGAATTTACTATTACTTTCTAAAATCAGGGCTCCCATAAGCGACTAAAAGGGCGACTATTGTTACTATTTTCAAGGTTGGGCGACTATTTTAAGCAAAAAAGGGGCCAAAGGGGTTTTCACTTTTCATGGCCTGGCGTATTCAAAATGCGTTCCCCGAAAACTAAGTTTGTTGATGGAAAATGATGTTCATATTTTTTCGGATTCAGGGGCTTACTTTACATAACATTCAACCGGAATTAGGCATTTGGAATATTTTCTCCCATTTGGTAGACCAGAGTTATTTAATACTTTTACTGTTTTTAAATTAAACGACGTTTTTAAGAGTTTTATTCTTCTTATTAGACAAAAATTAGACTTTGGAAAGCCGATCGATTAAATTTCTAAAGAATATGGCAGGGCTCATGGACGTATATAAGGGGGGGTTAGGGGGTCCAGACCCCCCTAGCTTAAACCTTATGTCAGCGAAATAGAAAGGACCCTGTCCCAAATATACAAAAAATGAGTGAAAATACAACTTTTTCGGATCAAATTTTACAAAATTTTCTGAGGGAGTACCCCCAGACCCCCTTTTTTGCTTGAGAGTATGTATTAACCACAAAAATGTGTGATTAAGCTCTTAAAAATTTACATTTGCACAACATTTTACTCGAAAAGGGAAAACTATTAGAAACATTTGGGGGGCCAGAACCCCTTAGAAACAGTCTAGTAACGGCTATAACCCCTTGCTATTCGCTCAGGGGGAATTCCAAGGTATACAACCTCCCTATCGAAACCTCAAACTTTTAATTTTTCTCCATAGAAAACGACCGACCAAAGCTACTCCTTAATGTGGGGGGTTCGGGGTCTTCCCCCATCACAAAAATGTTTAAATTTAAGTATGCTAAAAAGTCTTCTAAAGCTATACTTTTTAGAGGGTTTTCAGGGAGCTTCGCGGGCCGTACAAAATGACCCGGTGGGCCGCAAGCTATGTGTACACTGCGATCCCTAAAAGGAGTTTCTTTACCCCCCCCCTTGTAAAAGCTATAGCTACGTCCGTGATATGGGCTGAAGAAGTTCTGGCTAATGCGAATGGCGAATGAAATTAATTGAAATTTTGGTTTCATATAGGTTTAATAGGGAAAAATTCCAATGTTCCGATTTTTGGCTTATTTTTATAATTTGTAGTTGTATTTTAAATCCAATCAAAATTTGGAGACTCGTATAGTATTATCCACATTTTGAGGTTTACATGAAAATTGAAAGTAATGCACCTTTTGCGTGTTTAAAGGAAAAATTTAAATTTTGCAATTAGTATTTCATTAAATATAATGACACTAATTTATTTCTTATTTTACCCCATCAGAAGCTTTTAAACTTAAGCATAAATTTATATTTTAAGAGACAAATGAAACTTGTCTTAATTTTTTTTTGGAATCTCCAACGAATATCGGCTAAACAGGATTGAAATCCAAGATCTTCGTTCCCGAAAAGTTTCTTCAGTAATAACACGCTGTATTTAGTTAGAATTTTTCTATTTTTTAAATGTTTGTTCTGGGGTTGGTGCGAGCTAATATTTCTTTTGTTTTTCCAAAAGATTACGTGTTAATGTTTTAAAATTAAAGCTGAATTTAGTCGTTTTACTATACGATATCTTCTAATGACACTACACTGTAAAAAATTCCCCTAAAATTTACGGTTTTGAACTGGCAGCTGGGTTGGTTGTGGAAAACCGTAAAAATTACGAAGTAAATCCGTAAAAACAATGGCGTTTTACCATTTTAATCCATGTAAATCCGTAAGAGCAACGGCTTTTTACCATTTTAACCCGTGATTTTGGTTTTGCAAGGTAAAACACCGTTGTTTTTACGGATTTACTCCGTAATTTTAACGGTTTTCCCCAACCAACCCAGCTGCCAGTTTAAAACCGTAAATTTTACGAGATTTTTTTTTACAGTTTACATAACCATATTTTGTGATATTCTTTTCAGACTATAGATCCGATGAGGAAGTGAGGAAAGGAGCAGAAGCTCTTCTTTTTCTAGCCATAGAAAGTCGAAGGAAGATAATGCAGAGAGAGAGGGAATGCAGAGAGGTAAGACACAAAAATTTTTCACCTCTTGCCTTCACGGCTTTTATTTGCAGCCAACGTCTCCTATACTGCCGTCCTAAGCGAGAGTGCACATAAAGGCAATTTCAGACAGATTTACTTTGAGAAAAATTTCGCCTAAAAGTATTTGGCGGATTTTCCATTCTGTGTGGTAGACCCTCCATCTAAGATCAAATATTGGCTACCCTAAAAAAAACCTCTGTAATCAGCTATGGCGTTGGGGTGAGAGTCCAGAATGCAATGCAGTAAGGAAAAAACACAACATTTCAGCTGCAATTCTAGCGACTTACATATTCCGGATTTAGTAATAGTATCTACATTTAAAACTATACGGCAATGTATTTAAAACTATTATATTTAGTTAAAATTTATTTTCTATTTAAATTCATGTGAATTTTAATTTTACAAAATAATTTTAGCTTTCTTTCAATTCTGATAGCTTAGGGGGTTTCGTTCATGATTTTGACAACTATCCAAGAGGCTTGGAAGTAGCGAGATACGCTCTCGCCAAATAAAAAAACGCGCCAATCGGGAAATATAGTGAATTTCTAAGAAAACTAGTTTATGTGCACTTTCGCTTAGGACGGCAGTATAGGGTCATGAAAGTAAGGTATACCGCTAGGTAAGTGACCATCTGGCTACATTCATTACAGCACCCCTAGCGGCGAAATGAGAAAGTTAAAAAAAAATTATTAAAAGCTAAAAGGAGATTGAACGAAAACTTAAATGAAAATATCGTGTAAAATAGCATCAAAAACGCACACAAGAAAGTTTCATAAAAATACCTAAAATATTCGAGCAGATATTGGCATGTGAAAATAGCACTTTTTTATGCCTCAAAAAAGAAAATGTTTGAAAATTTCAGAGTTTTTTTTAATAATATCAAGTAGCTTTGAATTTTTTTTTTTTGTTAAATAAAAACAAACTTTGATCAAAAATCAAAGAAACGTGCTATTTTCACATTCTAATAGCTCCTAGAATACATGGTGTCCCGTAAATGATGTGTCACACTTCTAGGGGGGATAGTAGACACCTAGAAGAGTCAGAATCACATAGGACTTAGGGGTCCCAGACCCAATCCCAGGGAGTTAAAAATGGAGCGACACCCCGGATCTTCAAAATTATCTTGGCAGTTTTCACTTCAAAAAATTTTTTACGAAAAAAGTAAAAAAATGTGAAAAATATGCCAAAACTTTATTTTGTTTTCCGAAATCCTTTATTTTGATTTAATAATCTGAAAGAGCATAATTAATTAACCTTAAGTCCAAAGTTTCACGTTAATAGCATCAGTATTAAACGCTTGAGAGCCTGTTAAAGTTAGTTTTATGGGAGCAAAAACGGCTTCGGAAAACGAACGTTCAGGGAGAATCTACAAGTTACGGATAGATGCTCGCCAAATTTACCATCATTATTTGCGATACGAGATTCCTCGCCAACCTACGCTTCTAGCGATGTGTTAGACCGGGAGCCAGCAACATATTTTGTCAGTCATTTCCTCTCAAGCGATATTTGGTGGAAAATTTCAGGAAGTTATATCATAAAGCCTGGTGAGCGTCAGCTGGCTGTAGGGCGGTGGAATAGACGTCAGCTGGTCGTTTAACATTTGGAGCGTCTTTCTCAAAGATTTATTGCGGCTTCAATTACGCGAGAGAAAAAGAACAAGAGGGAAACTCCAGGGAAACTCAGTGAAACTGTTATGTTTTTGTTTACATTACCGGAATCGATTCAGCTTATCAAATACTTTTCTGGATCGGTTTGTGTGCGTCACACCAGAATTAGCCAATAAACAAATATCAGTATGAGAGTATGACAAACAGCACCAAGTAACGATCGCATCTTCTTCTCGCTTGCTTTCGCCCGGGGTAACCGGCTACAATCCCAAACGAAACCTTTCGCTACCTAATGTCCTTGTTGATTTTAGACTTTAAATTTATTAGCATATTCATGGTTTGGTTTGGTTTTTGTTTACATATATTTTCAGGTATGTGTGCTTGATCTCAACTTAGCGTATTCATTTATCTTTCTTTATTTCCAATTTTTTGACTTATATTTAAGACATAAATTTTTCAAATTGCATGCAGATTCAGGTGAAATTGATGTAATAAATTTTTTTAAGCATCAGACCTTTCTAAGGAAGCTAAGTTTTGCAATAAATTAATATCAAAATTTAAAAAGAAAATATTTATACTCTGTAAAATATTGATCTTAAACTTTATATAAATTAAAATAAAAGCAAAAAATAAGGTAATATAACATGAAATTGGAAGTATCAAGACTTCATAAAATAAGAAATAATTGTTTAAAATGAGGAAAGATCAATTGAATGATTCGAACTGTGTTCTAAATCCCAATGATATCGTTTTAAGGTTGAGATTTCCTACAGACTTTATAAATTAGTCTACTAAAAATACATCATTGAGGGAATCGAGTCCTCCTTCCCGAAAAGCATCAAAATTGATAGTTTAGCTTAACGAGTTTATTGCTTTTAAATGAGCGAAATTCTACACTCGAGTGTAGGTTGGTTTGGTTTTTGGTTACATATATTTTCGGGGCATCGGGACGAATGCCCCGGGACCTCCACCCCCTGACGGATCCCGGACATCTACTGGTACGTTTTAAAACTTTTGATACACTCCGAAAATGAATGCCCGTGAGTAAAGTCAAATTGCAATCGGTTTGGGTAAAAGTTCAGTTAACGATAAACGGATGCACTTGTAAAAACTTGCTGATAAGTGTAAACTCTTTTATAAGGTGACACCACAGATTTTTACAAAAGCTTCTACTGAATGAGGATTACTTCTCCACAAAGATGCTGATTTTTTTGTTTTTGTAAAACCAGGTAACCAGGACATCCACCCCCGCTGGAAACACAACAACCCAGGCGAATACTTATGCGTCCCCCGGGGCATCGGAACGAATGCCCCGGGACATCCACCCCCTGACGGATCCCGGACATCCACTGGTACGTTTTAAAACTTTTGATACACTCCGAAAATGAATGCCCGTGAGTAAAGTCAAATTGCAATCGATTTGGGTAAAACTTCAGTTAAACTTTATTCAAGCATTTAACCAGTAAAAATGTTGTTCAAAAAGGCTCTAGAACAGTGGTTCCCAACCTGGTCCGCGAGAGTCTTCTTGGGAGTGGTCCGTGTAGGGTCCGCATAAAAGTTCCAATAAATACAAATTTGATTGAATTGAACGAGAAAAGATGGAATTATATCCGTGTAGATGACTTTCGGCTGAGTAATTTGTGGCAGATAATAGTCACCATTTAATTATTAACAATACTTTTGTGTCCTATAAATATTTAAAGTGAAATTAAGAGCTCTGTTAAAACTCGCCCCGAAGATTTAATAACATCATATAACAAAAGATGTATGGTAATTAAAATATTTACTTAATAATAATTCAGAGCATAATATAAATTTACAAGCTTAATTAGGGATTATAAACTTTCATCTTGCAATTTTGTGAGGGTAAATTATTTTAAGCTATAGTACAGGGTGGTCCGTGTTGGTTCCAATTTTAAACTTAGTGGTCCGCTGACTTCTCCGAGTTGGGAACCATTGCTCTAAAACTATGAAGAGGCCCCTAAGGGATTCTCACCTCTTCTGAATTTATGTAAATACAGTGAATATTAGATTTCCAGTTTTTGTAGAGTCATATGTCAAAAAGACCCGTATTATAACACTTGAGGGATACATTTGACATGTAACAACACCAAATTTCGCCAATGAGGGAATTGCACGTTTTTTTTTTTTAATTTTATTATGATAGAGGATGAAAATCCATAAAAATTACGTAAAAATTATTGAAATCGGAAAACTATTCCCAAAGATATTAATTTTTAAAATGTCGTTTCCGGTATAGAGTGTTTTCAGGTGACGTCACAACCGGTTATTTTCTTTTAACTGTGTACCTTCTGTAGGGCTTTTAACTGTTGCTAAGGCCGTTGTTTATCTGTTACTAAGGCGGTTTTTAGGTATGGGGTCATGTGATTGCAAATGCTCCAATATAAGAATTCCACGGCCAGTCATTTTCTGTAACTGTTAACCTCTGTAGGGCAAAAAACTGTAGCATTTTCTGTTGCTAAGGCCGTTGTTAGGTCCGAGTCATGTGATTGAAAATGCTCTATTGGCGGGAAAAACAGTAATTTCGTTATGGCTGCTGTGTGACGTCACAGCGCTTGGACCCACTTGGACCCGCTATGTTATTGTATGCTTAGCTTGCTTCATTTTGCTATTCTTCACAAAGTTTTAACTAAAAAACTATGATATTTTAAAGACACATACAAATATTTTTTATAAAAAGATTGGCATTTTGTTTTTCAAAAAATATTAATTGGTTTTGGAATTATTAGGATTAGAGACCCTATATATAGGGACCCTAATTAGGATTAAAAGTTTAAATTTTTTCTTTTTCTGGCCATTCACTAGAGAAACAGACGAGTTTTATGCGTGTTTTGGTTTTATGATAAGTCTGATTTCTTTTATTTTCAACAGTTCACTAGTTTCGACGGCGCTGTGACGTCAAATCCCGTTTTTTGATCACATGACTTTACTAGTGTTTTGGCAAAAATAAAATCGAATTTTAAGTTATTTAAAACATATTTCTGAACTTTAAAATATGATATTTGAGAGTTTTAAACTATAACATATCAAAAAAGTGTAAAATTAAGCAAATCCCTCACCTATGCAATTCTCTCATTCCCTCATTATTACTTTAAGATTTTAATATCCCTTACATAAGAGTAAATATAGCTTACTAGATCGTAAAAAGGTATAAATAATTAAACATTCTTTTATTAAGGTTAAAATTTTCAAATTCAGGGGTTATGGTAATTCATAAACGATGAACAAAAACGTTTTGAGCAAAATCTTTGTGGCTATAATTTGGATTTGTAAACTTGTTTGCAGAATTTTGATTTTTCTGTCAGGTTTTTTTTATTAAACCGTTGAATAGCCCTTGAAGAGGAACAGACAGATATTTGCATAATGCCTTTACTTTTGAACTCAATATTCTATTCATATTGTACTCATTTTTTAAAAATTTTACTTTAAAATTATAGGACCTGCCAAAACCATCTAAGAGAGGAAATCTCCTTCTTGAGGATTTCCTGGTGCCTGCGTTGGAGGCAGGCACATATGAATGGCGGCTCCAGTGGGTGAGTCGAGATGAAAGGATTTTTAAAATGTTTTGGACGCATAAGAACAGTTCAAACTGGATATCGGAAGACGCCATTGTCTTTGAGGTAAGTAACCAAAATTATCTCCTTAAGTATCCCCAATACAATTTACACTGTTCAACAAATTTTACCTTCAAAATGTTTTTCTTGATGAAAATAGTTATTTCTTATTGATTATGGGTCGCTGAACACGAAAATCGCCATCAAAATTCTCAATTGGCTCAGGATTTTCGGGGAAATCTTATTTTCTTTTGGGAATTTATTTGATCAAAGAAATTTTTTCATTGTTGAACAGTGTTACTATGCATTTTGGGGGTATAAAACACAAAGGCAGTGTGGCCTATTTAATGTGAAGAAACAGGGGCGTCATTTCAGCTTTTGGTTGGGGGGGGGGGCTGGGCCACGCCGTAACCAGACTTTTGTTTTTTTTATAGGGGTGGGGGGTTGACTCAGGACCGTAACCAGACTTTTGTTTCGGGGGGGGGGGTTGGACTCAAATATTTTCTGTGGTACCTCCTTACGGGTACTTTTATATGTGAAGTTTTAGATGACAACACTGGTTTGGAATTTTGCTGCACTAAATTTCAAAATTGTATAAACAATATGAATTCGAAGTAAAAGGGGGTCTGGAAGTCCTCTCCCAGAAAATTTTTGGAAAAATTTAAAATTTTTAAATTTGTTAAAAATTTAAATTTTTTAAGGATATTTTGTCCCTTTTTAATTTAATTATTTTTTAGATGGTTAATCACTGAATATTAAAATATTTTCTGTTATATTTGATTGAATGATTTTACCTGTATTTTTAATGTTCATTTTAATAAATTAATTAATTAACTGATGATTTAATCATCCATTCGGCTTTTTTTGTTATATAGCTTATATAACTACAATATCCATGGAAAAATGATCTTTGCAAATGCCTCAAACGTTTTTAACGAGAATTGTAAAAAAGGTCGATTTTTGAGGCCAGAAAAATTGAAATTTTGAAAAAAAAATTAACCTTTTTTTTGTCCGATTTTCTTCCAATTTTGGTATGTTATTATCTAAGTTATTTCTAAGGGAAAACTGTTTGAATTACTACTTTTGCAGTTATTTTATGGTTTTGAGCGATGTTTAATTTTTTTCAAATATCCAATTTTTCATATAATTTTTAAAAATTATAAATGGAATATTCGTATTCAGCACTGAAAACTAGCCTATAAACATGTATTATAAGTCTCGATTACTATATTAATTGATTTTTTGAAATTTTTTTTCGGCCATTTTTAAAAATTTAAAAAAAATTAAACTTCCCGCGATCCGATTTTTAGTATGTTATTATTGAGGTCATTCCCAAGTGAAAACCGTTGAAAAACCAAATGTATCAATTTTTTACCGGTTAAGTCACAGATTGCCTGGGGAACCATCTTCTGGTAAATGGAAGAAATTTCATGGGGAAAACACTGTGTAACAAGCATCAAACTTTTAGAGGGAGTTATGGGGTTCTCCCCAAGCATGGGCGTCATTTAGAGGGGGGGCAATTGCCCCCCCCTCCCAAAGTTTCCATTGTTAAATGTAAAATTGCTGCAAGTCCCTTGAAAATCCGATTAAAAGAAGTCCGCTTAAAGGAGTCCGCTTAAAAGAAGCGGCGAAGAGTCTGAAATCCCAGAAAAGGAGGTATAGATGGTTTAAAGGGGAATTTTCAAAACATTTTACTGGGGGAGGATCTCCACCCCCTTGAAAATTTGACGTTTATTTATAACTTTTTTCCCTAGAAAATTCTGTGCTGTACGAGGAACTGTTCTTTTTGGATGTAACCTAATAAAGGGCCTCAAAACGAGCTGAAACACTACTTTAAGAGGCAAATTTCGAGACATTTTCTGGGGGAGAATACCCAAACTCCCCTTTAAAATTTTGACATCTGTTATACAGTGTATTTCCCTTGAAAATTCTGCCGCTTACAAAAAGCGGTTCCCTTTGGGTGTTCCCCAATGAGGCTGAAAAGGAGATAAACACGAGTTTTATGGGAAATTTTCAAAACTTTTCTGGGGGGAGGACCTCCCCGGCTCCCCTTGAAACTTTGACGTTTATTTATAACTTTTTTTGTGTTAAATCAGGGGAAACCCTGAACTTAACTGTGTGTTAACCTTTGTGATCGATTTTATTCATGATTCTAAGATGTCTTTATTTTTGCAGGATTGGGATACTTTGAAAAAGAATCACAATCCTCATGACAGTGGCTATTACATGAAATCGAAGCAAAGGTTCAGGGCTGCTATGCATAAACTATCAGAAAAGAAGAGAGTAAAATTGCTTGAAAAATCTGATGGATTTATAATATTCCAAATAATAAAGTAGATGTACAACTTGAACGTTTGAAGTTTTTTTTTGGTAATATTTTTCAGTTTGTGATATCTGTGTGAATCACTCTTCATTCCGTATGGCATTCGGCTCACCTCCATTTTTATATTTCATTGTGGCTGTGGTATACAGGCTTATGATATGATAAATGTTTATACAAATCAAATTTCTTTTGTGAAATTTTTATAAAAGTAAAGAATTGAAACATTTGAATCATCAGTTTAAAAAAGGGAATAAGCCCAAAAACCAAGTTTTGAGAAAATTGAAAAAAAAAATTGTGCAAGTAGTAATGGGAATTTTCATTGTATGTAACCACAAAATTCGTTCTGAAAATTCATGACCATATTTATAGTGCAGAATAATAATTGGAAAAGTAAAAGTAAATTCAAAAATATTTTACAGTTGAAAAAAGTTCATGGACTTATTCCCTTTTTCAACCTTATGAAATTTCATATGAAAAAAAATTAAAAATTACTTTAATGGACAACTAAATTATATTTGAATCGTCAGTTACAAGAAGGGAACAAGTCCAAAAACGAAGATTTGAGAAAATCGAAAAAACCTTGTAATGAAATTTTTATCCTATGGCCACCAAAATTTTACAGGAAATTCATGACACTGTTAAGAGTACAGAACAATCATCGAAAAAATTATTAGTGTATTTAAAAATGTTTTACAGTTAAAAAAAGATGGACTTATTCCCTTCTTAACACTTATGAAATTTCAGCTGAACAAAAATCCTAAAAACCACTTCAATTAAGAATTCAATTCAATTTATGTTTAGTTCACAGCACAACAGGGAAAGATAGAAAGACTAAGAAGAATAAAGTTAAAAATTGTTATGAAACTGAGTCATCAAGGCGCTATTAATGGAGTAAGTTAATATCAATGCAGTCGAACATTCATTGGTTAAAAAAAGGGGGAAAAACGCTTTTTAATTAAATCAAATTTTATTTCAGCTAAGTTAACAGGCCAAAGAATAAGAACAAGACAAATTAATTTTAATTCCAAATTAACTGAAAAAGTACAATGAATGGACATTGATTTCGCAACTTCAAGGGGCTATAGGGGGTAGTTTTTTACCCCTCTTTCCACTCATGTGTATAGAGAAAAGCTTGGAGATTGTTTTGAGCACAAAAAATCAATTTATCATTTTTTGGACTTATTCCCTTTTTAAAACTGACGATTCATTTATGTTTAGTTCACAGCACAAAAGTGAAAATAGAAAGACTAGTGGGGGATCTACAGCAGCGTGTCAAACTAGACAAAAGAGGCAAAAGCGATGAACAGCGATTGCTTTCAAGGCTTCCTATTGGTTCTTTTGAAAAAAAAAATTGCCGATTTTGACGCGCTGCTGTATATCCGTAAAATATTTTTTAAAAAATTATATTGCCCAGGTAACATTAGGACCCGTCTGTAACACTCCAGATTTATATTCAAAAGAGAATTTAAACTTTGAACCCGGGCAACGCCGGGTCTAGCACGTTTGAGCGCTAGTAATTACTATAAATTCCAAAAATGTAACTTTCAAAAGGATTCAGACCCCTGAATTACTATAGAGCATTTTCAATCACATGACTCTGCCTAACAACGGCCTTAGCAACGTTGTTTTATTCCTCCAGTGACATCATGTGCGAATGCTGCTATTGGATACTTCTATGTCCCGCCCCTAACAACAGCCTTAGCAACGTTGATTTTGTCCTCCAAGTGACGTCATGTGCGAATGCTCTATAAGTAATAGGGTAAAAGCACTAGTTACAGACAGGTCTAAGGATTTTTCTTAGTTTTTTCCATCTTCTGGACACTAATTAAGAGTTAAGAAATTTATTAAAGGACCTTAAACAACTCCTGGATGTATTTTAAGTTTCTTATATTTTAAAAATTTAAAAATTTAATTTTTTTTAACTTTAATTTTGTTTTTCCGAAAGGCTTTTTTTGCACTAGTTACAGACATACCAAAAATTGAAATCACTAGTTACAGACAGGTAGTAGGCCCAGTTAAGCCCAATTCCCATGGGTTGCGTATTAAAATTCGTCGGCGAAAAACGCTTCCCTACTTTCCCTACATTTTCTGAGGAAGAGCAATCCTTTCTTTTAAAACTAGATTCACATGATCACATGTCATAAAGAGTCCAATCATAGGCCAAGAAGAAAAAACGCAGCACTCAAAATTCGCACGACTTTTTTCTTAGATTTATTTAAGAAATTTGGGAAATTCGCTTGCGGTTTTAGTCACATGATTTCCTCCAACCAATTAGAAAGCCCTTATAAAACAAAACAGCATCCATTTTATTTTGATGGTTCAAAGCAGATCATAATCGTCTATATCACCGAATTTAAATTGTGCATCCTGAAATGTGAACTAATTAAGACGAGTTTTACTACTCACAAAGTTAATAAAATTATAAAAGAAGCCTCTTTGTTAGAATGAGCGGCTTCTAGATTGCAGGAATATTTAAAAAAAAAAAACAGACGGCATGGGAAGTAAGCAGGAATTCAGGAGACAAGCGGTGAGTTAAATGTCTTAAAATGGTATATTTAAATTCGTAAAGAGAACTGTAGTTCGAAATAACTTTTCATAATGCTTTTCTGAATTGTTAGACTCCATATAAAAGCACAAAATATAAAAAAACCTTTATTAGAACCATAATTGTAATTTAAATTAATACTTGATAGCTCATTGGTATAACTATTTCTTCCCATGCCGTCTGTATTCTGCATATTTTTGTATTTTTCTTAGTAAGTTGTCTTTTTCTATTATGATCCAAATCAGAAATAGCCCGAATTAATTCGAATGTTTGGAGATCTACTGTATTTTAATACAAATACATTACTTATCATGATTTGGATATATACAGTGAAACTAATATTTTCATCAGAACATGTGAGGGAATAGAAAAAAAAGAGTCGATAGTCATGTGCAATCAGAATTTATTGATGTTCTTCCTAAAGGAGTTTCAGTGAGAAAATTATTTTTATTTAATGTTCTTAAACCAGCTTAAAATAACTTCTTTCATTTTTTTCAACAGCTTATGTATATGAAACTATATTTCCACCCCGGAGCTTCTCGATGTCTTATTTATGAATAAACTTTAAAATTTCAGCAGTGATGCTTTAAATTGATTTAATTTTAATGGATGCTACTAATTTTATGAAAAATGCCTGCTTATAAAACGTAATAAAGTTGTTTAAAGTTGCTGTAAGTTTTGGCGCCAATACGATAGTAGGCAAAAGTCAGTGACCTCTAGTGAGCGTAATTAGAAACAAAGCGGGCAAAAAAGCTAGGGAAAAAGATCCTTCAAAATTCGCGACGAGTAAATTCGCTTCCGTATTTTCAAAAACGCAACCCATGGGAATTGGGCTTTACAGACACGTTTGAGAAAAAGACAAAAACTTTTTAATTTTACAAAACAATCGTTACATTTTATCACTTACTTTTTGTATAAAACTTGTTTTCAACTTGTGGAACATAATTTTTATACTATATTGATGAACATTTTTTTACGTATAAGGGTTTTACATGAATCAATAAGAAAGGTTTTATCATACAGTCCTTTTGTTTTACTTGGAAACATTAAAATATTTAATAATTAGAAAAAAGGCATAATAAAAGTACAAGAAATGAAATTATAACCTGGAGAAGGATATATGAGTACTACATTTAAGCAGAGCCCTGCATGCGCTCGATTTAGCGCGCCAAGCGCGTCTCTTTAAAATCAGATCGTCATACAAACTTTCAGCGCGCCGAGGCAACACGCTCTCCTTAAGATCGTGCCGATTTGAAGCAAATCGCCGATTTGAAAAAAACGCGCTGCGCTATGAAAAACGCGCCGCGCAATCAAATACGCGACGCTCTCCACATAACCCGCCGATTTGAAGCTTGCGCGCTACACTTAAGTAGGAATCGCATGATATCATTGCATTACACCTTCATGAAACGAGAAAATATCGTGAATGAAATGAAAAATCATTTTGATAAAATTATCACTGATTTATAGATAAGTATACATTTCCAGATTCATCAGATTGAGAAGTTTCTTGATCTTGAATAAATCTTAGAATAAGAATTAATTAAAAAATTTATAAAAAAGTGCATCCCTTAAATTAAATTTAAATCCTTTTAAGTTGTAATAATCTTTGTAAATAGTTTTTTCTCCTCTTCTGTAGCTGTTAGTTTGGTTTATAAGGATAAATGAACTTTGAATTAAGATTTATATAGCCAGTTGTATCAACTCAGCCAAGCTGTGTTGTTTCGTAAATAGTATTCCTTTCTAACATTAAAGTTATATTTTCTAACTTTTTTTTTATCATTTCTACACATTGAAAAATTTCATAACTTTTAACTTAAATATGATTGAACTTGTGCTTAGAATGAAAGTGATAAGTCTATACCAAATTCTGATGTAAATAAATGAGGGTTATCTATACAGGTCCAAAAATTAGGACTACATATACTATCGTGAGGGATAATTTTCGCCGTGGATCAACTTTTACCAAAACTTAGCTAAAACGGGGTGTTATTTCTTCTGTGTCAGGAATCGAGCACAATTATCTTCTTTTGTGCCGTACGGGAGATATGGTTGTAGAACTATTATTTCTGAACTGCCAAGTGTGGCAACGATGTTATTCTAATTTTCCTGTGTATATATAGTGACTGATTTTAGACTTAAGAAAAATTGCTTCTTTGTTCTTAACCTGACTATGTTATTTCTTATTTAATTTCACTCTGCTCGTCAAAGGGTTATGGGCCCAGCCCACCCTTTTTAAATTTAAATCTAAAATTTATTTCATTTAATATCTTTAATTTAAAATTACAAAAATGGATGAGAGAAGCTTGATGTCACCAGCCCTGGGGCTCTACCACCAGCGTGTCGTTATCGTTAATATTGCCGAAATTATCGACAGTCACGTGATGCGCCTCAAACTTAACTACAGGTCCTACCATGAGAGGAGAAACCAAGAGGAGAAAACGACAGAGAGGCGAAAAAGCTCTACGACACCTCTTATCGAGGGCTGTAGCATTATTTTCAAATTAATAGCTATTGTACATTAAAAAGCGCTCTTAGGAATTACTTTTCAACCTATAGATGAAACAATATTTTTATTTTGCGTAGGAACTATGTTTTCTCTGCGTAGTCATCAGATCTTCCATTGCAAATAGCCCAAATCGCCGCCATTATTTGCTTTGTATGAAATAGATGAAAATTCTATTCATAAAAATACACGTCATTGGGTACTTATTTATGATGGAATATTTTTCCTTTCATTTTTAAAATATATTTTTACAAGGTTCAAGTTTATATTAATACAGTAAAAAGAGTCTGGAGGTAGAATAACCACAGAAGTGATTTCATGTGGATTTCATCCTTCGATTTATAGATGGCAGCACGATGGTGTTGGGAATTCTGAAAAATCCGAAAAATCAAGAACAAATTCTCGATGGCCTACCGTGGCCTACCACGACGATGTAGTTTTTGAATGTCGACAAATGCAAGCTTTTACCGATTGCAACTGAGTTCGAGAGTATAGGTGTCGAGAAGAAATAACGCTTTTGATTGGTGTAAAAAGTTTTCGTCATCTTGTACGTCAGAAATAGGCGGGGAGTTAAGTTACACTGGCGTAATTTGAAATGATCACCAACGCAAGGGAAGGAACTCGTTTTTTCATGAGCAAAATTCTCGCCACTCTAAACAAGGGATGATCGTAATAAGATTAAGACGCTTAAAACGAATACCTTTACGAACATATAACGGAGGACAAACTTCAGGAAATTTTTGTTATCAATTGATTACAATTTTTTAATCGCAAAAAAATAAGTTTTGGATAAAGAACAAAATTTTTTCCCATCACCACGGTGATTATTTCTGATTAAAATTTTTTAAATCAGATAATCATTTTAAAGCTGCTTTTTGGATGCACGATTGTTTATATATTATCTGAAAAAGTACGTATGAGTAATCCTCAATTCTCTTAATAAATAAAACCCACAAATCGACTTTAATTTTTAGTACATAAAACCGGCCCGATTTTTAAGTCGATAATTTAAAAAAAAAGATGTAATGCAAGCCAATTTTACTTTAAAAATACCTTTAAGTATCTCAAAAAACGTGCAATGATAACAGGGTAAACAATTCACATAATTTATAGCGTATAAAAGAGCTTGTTCTCGTGTCGTTAACAAGATATAGACACCTCTTGAGGTGTCGTTGAGTTTTTCACTTTCTCGATACCACTTAACGACAGTTAAAAACTTCCCGACAGTCTGATGGTAGACCCTCTTGTTAAGTGAGCCCATACTCTCGACCTCACTTGCGATCACTAATGCTATTTCCTATGGATAACCTTCCGCGACAGTGCGGTGTCGACAACTTGCTTGCTTCTTCAGCGTTCTCGACACGGAAGAAGTAAGGGTGTCGTTATTTTTGTCGAGAGGCTCGTGGTAGGCCCCCTGGAGAAGTTTGATGGAACCAACTATCGACGTTGGGCAGCTCAAGCCAGAGCTCAGTTGATGGGTATTGGAGCCTGGAGGTTAATTAATGGCGACTCCAAGAAACCGGATGATGGTGCAACTGCGAAAGAGGTGGACAAGTACAATCGTCTTAACGACAAGGGTTACTCTCTCATATATTCTTCCCTGGAAGCAAGGTTTCAAGTTCTGCTGGACGATGTTGACTCGAGTAAGAAAGCATGGGACGTCTTGAAAGAAAATTTCGACATGCAGTCTAGAGCACGTTTGGTGAGGCAACTGGATGAGTTCTTCAGTATAAAGTTCAACCCAGAGGTGGATACTATAGGCATGTACATAAGAAGGGTAATGCAGGCGGCAGCTGTTTGTAATGAAAGTAAGCATAAAATTGATGATTTATACATCTGTTTTCAATTGATCAGGGATTTACCAGAAGACTTTAATGGGGTAGTTCAAAAGTTGTACGCGGTTTCAGATGATGAATTTACAGTAGAAAAAATTTCTGAGGCGTTACTTTTGGAGAATAGCAGATTAAACTTAGTTCAGTACGATAAAAGTAAGCAAGGGATGGACGTGTTTTATTCAAAAGGTTCGAGTAGTTCTGGGTCAGAAAGGTCTCGAAGTTCGGTAAAACAAATAGGTCCATGTTTCGTATGTGGGGAGTTTGGTCATTTGAAAGTTGATTGTAAGTATAAATCAAATAGGAAAAGAAAGGTGAAGCAGGGTAAAAACAACGCTAGTGTGATTGAGTCTCATGAAAGTGATGAGTTAAAGTCAGCATGTGAGGTCGGGAGATCAGAAAGTAAATTTAAATTAGTTCTCGACACGGGTGCAACCAATCACTTTGTAAACGATCTAACCTTCTTAAGTGGGTATAAGGAAGTTAAGAAACAAAACTTGTCAGTTGCAACACGTAATGGAACAGCTCCAATTAAGGGGGTTGGTTACATGAAGTTTAAAGTTAAATGCAACGGAAGTTTAAAGGAAGTAGTATTGAAGGATGTTTACTATGCACCAGATTTGAGGCGTAATTTAATATCTGGGATTCGCTTTGATCAGAAAGGTTACAAAACAGTTTGTGGTAATAGTAAAGCTGTTGTATACTTAAAGGGTGAAAAGTTAATGCAGTTTAACTTGAACGATCAGTTTTATGAATTAAGACCTATTTTTGAAAAGGCTAACGTTACTGAAGATAGAAAGTTAGTTAATTTAACGACTAAAGAGGAAACTGATCTTAGGCATAAGCGATTTGCCCATTGTAACCTGAGGAAAATTTCTAGGATGTCAAAGACTGGGGCCGTTAGAGATCTTTCTGTAATTAACTATTACTCAGATGTATGCTCAACTTGTAGAGAGGCAAAATCAAAACGGGTTAGTTTTCCCGAGCTTGAGCATACTAGAGTTAAATCCCCCCTAGAAAGAATTCACATGGACGTGTGGGGGCCAGCTTCCGTACAGACTCAATCTGGATTTAAATATTTTGTTTTGATGATAGATGAGTTTTCTGGGAGAGTTTGGATTTATCCGCTAAAGCAGAAATCGGAGGTTTTCGTAAAATTTAAGCAGTTTTTGGTAATGAGTGAAAACCAGTTAAATCTAAAGTTAAAATGTGTCAGGAGTGACAACGGGATGGAATTCTGTAGCTTGGAGTTTGAAGGGTTTTTGGCAAACAACGGTATCAAACATGAGAAAATTAACGTTATGACCCCTGAACAAAACGGGATAGCGGAAAGGTTTAATGGGTATGCGTTTGACGCTGTCAGAGCTTTATTGATTGATTCCAAATTGGGAAAATCCTTTTGGCTGGAAGCGTTATTTTCCTATGTCCATATAAGGAACAGGATCCCTGTAGGGAATAAAGAAAAATCCCCCCTTGAGCTGTGGTACGGGGCAAAACCATCAGTTAAACATTTGAGAATATTTGGTTGTTTGGCATTTGTGCATACCCCTAATTATAAGAGAGACAAGCTGTCGCCTAGAGCAACCCAAGGAATAATGATCGGGTAAGCGATCAACACGAAAGGCTACAGAATATACGTGCCATCCACCAAAAAGACAGTAGAAACTATCCATGTGACCTTCGACGAGAACAAAGTAGGAGCGAATGAAATTTTCGATCGAAGTCGACAAGTTTACAGATCCAATAACCTGATGTTCGACGACGAGACTTCAACTGATTCCGAATCTGAGGACGATCAACCATCTGGAATCGAAGAAGAAACTGCGACTTGCCAGATTCCAGATTTGACAGCATGGAGAAGGGTTGAGAGGCGAAGAAAGACGAGTGCCCGAATCGACGTGTATTACTATACACCCGAAAACCAAAGACTGAGATCCCAAAACGATGCCAAGAAATACTGTGACCAAAAGAACCTGATGTATGACCCCAGTGTCTTCAACTTCAAACCTGGAAGTACCGTTTGCAGTAGTGGCGATCAGCAAAGTGCTGATAACAGCAGCGACGAGCTGCAAAGTGCCAATTGCAGTGATGACGAACTTCAAAACGCTAATTCCAGTGGTCACGAAACGTCAAGTGACTCTGACCTTGAGGATCCTAAAGACTCAAAGGACAACCTTTCAGTTGAGGTGAATTTGGTAGATATTTCAATCCCAAATTCCTTTGAGGAATCTCAGAATTCTCCTCAAAAGGCTGAATGGGACTCGGCCATGAAAGATGAGCTTTCATCCCTTAAAAGTAGAAAGGTCTACAAATTGGTTCCAAGACCTACTTCAGCCAAAGTACTAGGATCCCGGTGGGTGTACACCGCTAAGACTGATGCCTCTGGAACAATCCGACGGTACAAGGCTCGCTTGGTTGCCCAAGGATTTCGACAAACAAGAGGCATAGACTATAACGAGGTGTTCTCACCTGTAGTATGTTTTACCCTAGTACGTATTTTCATGTTAATTTTGGTAATTTATAAAAAGTGGATTTGTAGACATTTAGATATAAAAAATGCCTATCTGTATGGTAAACTAGAAGAGACTGTTTACATTGAACAACCAGCCGGTCATGTTAATCCTAAGTATAGTGATTATGTATTAAAGTTAAAAAGAGCCTTATATGGCTTGCATCAAGCTGGTAGATGCTGGTATCTAGAGTTAGATCAAACCTTTTTAAAATTGGGTTTTCAGAAACTTCCAAATTGTAACTGTGCATATATCTTTAATTGGAAAGTTTTAGTACTGGTATATGTAGACGATTTTGCGGTATTTGCTGCAGATGAGGCACATTTAAATACTGTTCTAAATTTAATAGGGAAAAGGTTTGAGTTTAAAGATCTCGGGGACATTAATTGTTTTCTAGGTGTTCAATTTGAATTATCTGATGGTAAATTGTTAATGCATCAGAAAAAGTACATTAAAACACTAGAAAAGGTTTATTCAAATGTTCCTAAATTTAGATCTAATGTCCCAATGAACCCTGGTGTAATGGTTCAGAGATCTAGTGCGGTTCATGATTGTATTGATGTTCCTTATCGTAATTTAGTGGGATCACTTCTTTACTTGGCTAATAAAAGCAGGCCTGACATAATGTTTTCTGTAATTCTGTTATCTCAGTTTAATAACAATCCTACTAAAGAACATTGGAGAATGTTGTGTCAAATCTTGAATTATGTTATAGAAACTGCCGATTACAGCATTAATTTAAGTGTATTCTCTAGTTTAGATTTAAATGCATATTCAGATGCTAGCTGGGCATCGGATAGGGACGACCGAAAGTCCGTAAGTGGTTACATAATTTATTTTGGTGGCGTCCCTGTATCTTGGAAGACTGTAAAACAAAAGTGTGTAGCACTTTCAACTATGGAGGCAGAATTTGTGGCTCTGTCTGAAACGGTAAAAGAAGTTATTTGGATGGAGCAGGTGGTCAAGTATGCTCAAAAGTTGGGATATTCTTTGCCAATAATTAAGGTATTTTGTGATAACGAAAGTGCAATTCATTTTTCAAAAAATGTCAATGAAACTCAAAAGTCAAAGCACATTGACACAAGGTTTAATTTCGTTAAAGATTTGTTATGTAAGAAAAGGTTTTCTTTATTTCATGTTGCTGGAAAATGCAATGTTGCTGATATAATGACAAAGGCATTGTCATGTAATAAATTTAAAAATTGCTTCTTTGTTCTTAACCTGACTATGTTATTTCTTATTTAATTTCACTCTGCTAGACACGGGGATACAATTTACATGTGAACAATGATACCCTCAGATATTGATACTTAATTGCAGGAACGTGGTTTGGTTTCAACTTATAGCATGGACGTATATAAGGGGGGGTTAGGGGGTCCAGACACCCCCCTTAGCCTAGACCTAATGTCAGCCAAACAGAAAGGTTCCTGTCCCAAATATTAAAAGAATGAGTGAAAATACAACTTTTTCGGATCCAATTTCACAAAAATGTCTGGGGGAGGACCCCCCAGATCCCCCTGTTTTGCTTGAGGGCATGTATTAACCACAAAAATTCACATTTGCCCTACATTTTACTCAGAATGGGAAACTATTAGAAAACATTTGGGGGGCCAGAACCCCTTCGAAAATGTCTAGTAACGGCTCCCTTGGTCCTGAGGTCTTATGGCGGCTTTACACCACGCGGTTTGCGGGACGCGATTTGCGGCGAAAACGGGAACTGCAGAAACTCAGCGACCGCTCGAAAGAGGGCGCTAGAATCGATTTACGACACTAGCGGCTACCGCTAATGCCGCCGCTGAAGTTTTGGTTCCCGCGCGGCAGCAGCTAGTGTCGTAAATCGATTCTAGCGCCCTCTTTCGAGCGGTCGCTGAGTTTCTGCGGTTCCCGTTTTCGCCTCAAATCGCAAATCGCGTCCCGCAAACCGCGTGGTGTAAAGCCGCCATTACAGGTTCTGCCCCCCCCCTAGTCAAAAATTGACCCTATGCCTATGATATTCCATTTTGTCCCTCCTCCTCATGATAAAGGTTAACCTAAGCCTTTATAACCCCTTGCTACGCTCAGAGGGAAATTCAAGGTATACAACCTTTCTTTCGAAACCTCAATTTTTCTCCATAGAAAACGACCGACCAAAGCAAAGCTACTCCTTAATTTAATAAGGTATATAGGGGGGTTCGGGGGTCCTCCCCCAAAAATGTTAAAATTTTAGTATGCTAAAATATCTTCTAAAGCTACTTTTTAGGGGGGGTTTCAGGGAGTTTCGCGGGCCGCATGCGTCCCGCCAGTTGGAAAACCCTGTTTTAGTTAAACTTTCAGTGTCCACTGTGACCCAAAGTTTCTTGAACACCCCCTTATAAAATCTATAGCTACGTCCGTGACTTATAGAGAAAAATACTATTTACAAAACGTTCGGCAAAACCCCTATAGAAGAACCCCTTGAAGACAAGTGGTTAATATATGGTACCATAATCGTCTATTAATCCAGATCCTTAATTGAGCATGATCTCCTGTTTGATTATCTCAGAATTTTTCCATAGAGAAACTATTTTTACCTGTTAAAACATTCTAAACAGTACTAGCTTACAATATCCTTTAAAAATGTTAAATATATGCGTATAATTAAGTTTGTAAAAATTTATATTAGTGTTTACTTTGACTAAGAAATTAGAGTGGAACCCTTCATCAATCCTTTGACCACTTCAATCCCAAATTAGCATAAAATATTAGATACACTGGTGTAAAATCATTTCGAGTTAAATATCTGACTATTGAGAGCTAACATTTACTGCACGTTGACGATTCAAGAAAAAGTCGCCGCGCTTTTCACAGCGCGCCGAATTTTTCTCAGCGCGGCGCTTTTTTCCAAGCGCGCCGCTTTTTCACCAGCGCGCGCGATTCTAAAGAAAATCGCCGCGTAAACAGAAGCCTGCCAATTTTTTCACGACTTGATCAAAATCGTACGCGCAAAATCTTAAGGACGCGCTTTTTTTTTAATTGGCGAGTTAGACGCGCTATAGCGAGCGCGTGCAGGGCTCTGCATTTAAGGAAAGCCCTCCTACAAAATAAAAGATAAATCTAAATCTATTCTTTCAGCAATCATAAGAATTTGTAAAAAAAAAACTTCTGACAAAAAGGTTTTCTACTAGCTATTTCTGTATTTTCAAACAAATATTAACTTAAAGATATTTTTTACTTTTGAACACTTTTAATTCATTTCTGTTTCAAAAAATCTAGACAAAATTCTTTCTTAGTTCCCTTACTTTTAACTTAATTATTTTTTGTAGAACATTTGTAATAAAAAACCATCAGTAATTTTACTTTTTTAAGTTTGATGAAGGTAACTGAACAAATATAAAAAAGAAACATAGGTGATAATTAGTTAACTTATGTATCGAAAAGTTATTATTCACAAACATTTACATCAGTCTAGGTCTTCTTCTTTAATGGGTCTTGATGTTTCCAGCTTGGCTCTCTTTTTCTTTTCCCTTTTTCTTTTTCTTTCTTCTGCTCGTATCTTCTTGCTTTCTTCAATTTCCTGCTTCTTTTTCATCTTATTTATATAATCATCTTGCCATTGCTTAGACGTCACAGCCCCTGGACCTATTCCAGTGTTGCTGTTGAATTTCCTCTTTAGACCATTGGAACTTGATGGTATCCAGTTTAAACATTTTTTGAATGGGCTTGGAATAGAAGGATGTGTGGTGCTGCTCGAGGTGCTAGGATAGCATTGAAAAGGCAGCCCATTTATCACTGCTTTTACAGGGCTGGACGCTGGAATATCACCTGAATCTGGACCTGCCATGTTACTCGGAGGGGAAGCTATTGGTAAATTAGGATTATTCTCAGCCATTTCAGCATCAACACTAAAGACGTATTTGGGAACGTACTGTTGGGGAGTTGCCAATTCATCTCGGGTTGAAACTTCATTAGACTGAGATGCGATAGTCGAGATGTTCCTCCAAATTTCGTACAGGGATTTATCCTCCAATTTACCATCGTATATTTCATTTTGTTGTTTAAAAGATTCTATCTGTTGTACTGATAGTTGTTCTTCTATTACTTTCAACGTTATTTTGCATTCTTCTGCATTACTCTTCTTTTCTCTGCATAGTCGATCATTATTTTCAGATGTGTTTTCTAAAGAGTTTAAAACTTCGAGCTCGTTCCAAGGACACAGACCGCATTTCCTAAATCCATTGGAAACTGTACCTGGCGTAAGCATATCCATTGTTTTTTTCAACAATGTTGCAAAATCTTTTTTCTTTAGTACAGGATCTTCTGAATGATCAACCCTCCATTGATGCACGACATTTTTCCATTTTGACTTCAGCGACCGGAAAACCGACACATCCATAGGTTGCATTATGTGGGTTGCCTTTGGATGCAGTGCTATTAGAATTATTTGATTTTCCTCGCAAAAACGACTTGTCTGCAGGTTATGTGGGATGTATGTCCATCAACGAACATAATGATTGGTAATGTGATGTTTTCCCTTAACACCCAAGGGTAGAATACGTTCTCTAAATATTCATAGAAAATCTGACTCGTCATCCAGCCAGAGTCAGATTTCCCCAACCCCCACTCATCTGGTACACTCTTACCAACATCATCAGGAATCCTTTTATATTTAAAGACAATAAGAGGGGGAGCTAATTGCCCCGCAGCACTCCCAGTTACCAAAACGGTCAAACATTCCTTATCATTTGAATTAACAACTTGATAAACGTTTTTTTCCCCTTTGATTGCCAAGACCCTATTTCCTTTAGGATTAAGGAAGAAAGCACTCTCATCCCAATTGAAAACGCGATGTGGGTTATACAAAATTTTATCATAATTACAATTCTCTAGATAAAGGTGAATTTCATTAAACCAATTTTCTATGCTCTCTTTCGTGATGCTTGCTCGTGATACGGTGAGATTTTCACTAAGTCTTGATGTTATGCTGGGGTTCCGTTTCATGAAAGAATTGAACCATGATCTTCCTGGCCTACCTTCCGTGAAATTATTTTCTCTATTCATAGCCTTCATCAACTCCTGAACACTGTCCAGAAGTTGATCTTTTCTAACTGGGAATCCTCCTTTTGCCATAGCTTCAATCCAAGTTACAAGGATGTTTTCCTCGTCCTTTGAAAGAATTGAGGGTGGTCCCATTCTTCGGCATGCAGGATATTTACCTCTATTTTTGTTGGAGAGTGTTATTCGAGGAACTCCATGATGCTTAGCCGCAGCTCGGACTGACATACCGTTCGAGACATCCTGAAGTGCATCTTGCATTTGCTTATCAGAATATTTTAAACGTTTTTTAGACTCCATATTTACTGAAAAAATATGTAAATTTATTTTAGCGATTTAATGTTTGTACATTTTTTTCTAAAATTAAGAGCTTAATTAATTTTCAGATAAATTTATTCAAAATATTTTATAGAACTAAAAAGATTACCAAAAAATTTTAATAAATTGAATGCTAATGTTTTTAAAAGAAGACCCACATAGAACAGTAGTTCTCTGTGACATCTAAAAATATCATAAAGGAGTTCTTTTAAAGACTTAAATATAGCCTATGTTGTTTCTTTATTCTTTTACTTATATGAACCATATTTGGTGCTAATGGAAGAAAACTGGGGATTTTTTTAAAGACAAACATACACATAAAATTGTACACTATACACCCACAGAGTTCTATTATACAATATGAATAAAGAATTACATATTTAAAAGGTATGAATAGCATTAAAATAATATTCTTGTTCTTAAGAACATTAAAAATATTCTAATGAAAATAATTTTATAACAAATTTATTGCATAGGGGAGACTGGGGACAATTGTAACAAAATTTACAAATTGATCTCCAGCCAAGCCATTTTTTATGTTAGAGTTATGAAAATTGGTATGAACAAAGGTTGAAACATCCAAATTACAATTGCGTTATGAAAATTGTCCTGTGAACATGCATTACAATATAGTAAATAAAAAATATGCCAAAGAATATTGTTACAATCGACCCTTAAAGTGGGGTCGATTGTAACACATATAAGGGTTAATTGTAACACTATACATTTTCATAAGAAATACGGAAAATTATACAAATTTATTAACAATATATTTTGTACGAAACACACTGAACCCATTTTTCACTGGGGGCGATTGTTTTTGAAATTGTCCATGGAAACAACACACAAATATTCATCGTCTGATGAGGTTTCACAGTCTGAATATTTAAATTTCTTTTTTGTGTAGACTTCTTCTCTTTTACACTGGCTTTATAGGTGCAGATGGGGCTATTTCTCCTTGAGTTTCCTTTTTTATAGTTGAATTGTGATTTTGTACCACTTTTGGTGTTGGCTGAACAGCCTGTGGTGAGCATTTTGATATTTGTGGTGATGACAGTGAATTTGGTTCTCTTTTATTAAGAGATTGTGTAGGTGATACAGGTGATTGCTGGTGACAATTTATAAATTAATTAGCACTGATAATTTATAAATTAATTATAACCCACTTTAGGGTTTTCATTTTTTCTGACAGAATCTGCATAACGGCCCATAACAAATACCGTGCTCACAAATACTTCTCACTGACTTTCCAGACTCCCAAACCTCAGCAGCCGCTGCCTCAATTCTTTCCTGACTAATCTGACCCCTTTTAGTTGTCCTTGTACGAGATCTCGGCATCCAAAAGTCAATTTTCACATGTTACAATCGTCCCCGAATTAGTGTTATATTTGACCCCATGTGTCCATTTTTAATTCAACCCTCGTTTTCAAATAAACTAAAAACAATATTAACTTAAAACTAAACAGAATATAACTATGATAAATGTAGGTTCATTTTGTAAAAAAAGTTATTTTGTGCTACATACCTGTAGTGCAGGAGAAAGAATTTAACTCAAAAGTAAAAATTTACTTTTATGCTCGAAAAACACTCTTTTCTCAAGTACACTGCTATACCTCAACTGCCAGTCTTGGCACTCTCGGACATTATTTGTTTACAAGCCCTGCACACACTGTTATCATTGTAGCAGCTTGGCATCTACACTTTTCTAGGAATTCGAAGTGTTACAATTGCCCCGTGTTACTATTGTCCCCAGTCTCCCCTACCTTTTATCGAGTAAAAAGAAAATTATCCGTCCATAATCATACTGACTTGGTAAAATAAACAACGGTAAAAAAATAATGTAAGAACAAGTTATCAAAAGATCAAACGATAATTAAATGTAAAAACAAAATTAAAAATTAATCATAAAAAGAACAAGAACAAAAGTAAATTAAAACACATAATTAAGAACAGAACCTATGCAATTTGCAAAATTGACCTAAATCTATCATTAAATTAAATTTCCCTCTAGGTATATTTAATTCATGAAATTTTTATTTTTATTAATTAATAAATTACTAAAACTTTAATTAAATAACTTAATAAAGCATAAATAGCTAGAAAGCAAACAGGGATAAACACAAAGTCCTAGTGTCAGACACCCTTAGGACCAGTTACAGACACCCATGTCTGATACTGGTCTACGTTAAAATATCCATTGACCCAATTACAGACATGGGTGTCTGTAACTGGTATATTAACGTTTTTTGGTATGAGTAACAGACACCCCCTAAAATCCTTCAGAATGAGACTTTAAAAACAAATCAAAAACAAAAATAGGATTGCCAAGACCAAAAAATGCAAATGTAGAAATTTTTCCCAGAAAAAACAGTTATATAAGTAGAAATTGCAGAAAATTAAAAATTGAACCTTATCAAAACAGCTAAGCGACCACCATGAATCACGCCGATCCGCTACAAACTTTTTTAAAATTGTATTCTAACTATTTTAAAACTGTTTTTTACGAACTTTTTCTGCATGGTCATGAGTAAAACCTTTATCCCTTGAGGCTGAAAAAAAATTTGATCGCTAGCACCACTAGAAGGCTTATTATTCAAATTTAAAAGCAAGACTGTCTGTAACTGGGTACCCTGTCTGTAACTGGTGCTTCTACTATCCCTATGTATTGTTTAAAAATTAAAACAAAATTACTTAATAGACAAATTTGTCGTTATTACATTTTAATTTCTTTTAGTTAAAGATTGAAGGAAAAATTTGTACCTTTGAATTAAAAATTAACGTGAGATTGTTATTGGCCCTCTGCTCTCCAACCCGGTTAGCAGATTTTACAGGATCCCTCTCCTATTTCGAAATGCCGTAAGTACCAAGAATAATAACCCCAAGTGTTTCAGAATTCTATTGCAGTGCTTCTCTGTATGGAGTAATTAATGTGGTAATAAACTGAAAAAAAAAAAAAGGTTGACGACGACGCAAAAGATGTTTCATTGAGTGAATACTGCCAAGCTCCTCCTCTCCGGAATCTCATTTTCGTTTGCCTACCGAGTCTCCGCCTACCGACCAATCACAATGAGAATGGTCTTGGAATAATAAGAAAATTCTCATTTGAAAAGTAATTTCTACCCTGAAAAATTGTATGTTAAGCACTTTTTTTCTGCATAAGGGATGCTTGTTCTTTCAATTGGAAGTTAAGTGGCTGAAATGTAGTTAGAATCACAATAGAAAACACGATTTTGTTACTCTTTGACCGAAAAAGTTTATTTGAAGCGCGCGTTTATTAGGTATTTTCGCGTTTGCACCAAGGCACTTGTGAGGCAAAATTTTTCCTTTAAATGGTTTAATGTCGCATATTTATATTAGAGTGAACATTTAATAACAAATTTAAAACCATTTTTCCTCAAAAAAGCATTTTTTTAAAGCTCTTTTAACATGCTTCTCCTAGTAAAGTATTAATCTGCCTTTGAGTTTATTTAAAATCAATTTAAAGTGGTTTAATTGCTCTTTTAATGCTTTAATAGTGTTGTGGCATTGCTTTTCTTTCAAAAAAGGTTTCAACTATTCATTTTGAACAATAATTTACCGAGTTATGGGAAGTTTTCGATGAGTAAGTCGCATCAAGCATGGCCGCCATTATAAAAACTTTCCAACTTTAAAGTCTCATATCTCGGTGAATAATCAAGGTAAAGCTTTGAAGTTTTGGATTTATTATACCTTACTAATAGCTTAATATCCGGAAAAAAGTTTCATGATACCAACTTATGTTTAACATTGTTTTTTTAAAGAAAAAACGTATCAAATAGCATCTTTATGAAATTTTTGACTTCATATTTGTAATCTACGACCTCGAATTGTATAGAAACGCTACCTCACATGTTGAAAAGTGTGATAGTTAAGGAGTAAAACGCGATTTTAAAAATTTCACAAAAAGTTAAATATTTTAAATTCTAAGGGAAGTTGAGGCGGGCTCCTGATCGAAATCTCATTCTTATGGTCCCTGTAATGAGTGTACCAAGTGTCATCCCATCATCAAAAAGTGCAGTATTTCAACTTGTACCGCTAGGACGGTCTGCCTGGGTCTTCCTTCCTCCTTCCTTCCTCTTTTTCGCCTTCCTTCAGGTGCCCAGGTCGCGTATTCCCAAAAGTGCCCCCGAGTTAGGACCGCTTGGCGATGCGCCGGAGGAGTGGGGAATAACCTATGGGAATAACTCGCCATTCTGGGAAACTTTGGCGCAAATCCGTAGAGCTCAGAAAGCGGGAAGCGTAAACAAATAATCTGTCCACCGATTTTCATTACGCAGGTTTGAGTTAGTTTAAAAGTGTTCCTCTTGATATATAACTTCTAAATATAGTTATAATACTTATAATATTACTTAATAATTTATTCATTTTTATAATGTCCACGTTGAAGAGCGGTTAAAAATTTTCTGGTAATTTTGCTCATATTGCGTAAAAAGAAATTTATGATACAGTCAATAATTTGTTCAAACAGACTTGTGTGTACATAGTGCTACGTTTTGCTCTTTAGCAAGTAATTGTTCAAATGGACTTTGCAGAACTTTATAAACAATCATTCAATTAATTTAATTTTAGTTTTTAATTAATTTAGTACTAAATCATTATAATGTTTTTACTAAACAAACATTACATATTATAATTATTTAGTTCTAATATTTGTTAAATATTTTAAAAAACAATAGTTTAAATTTTGAGTTGGTTTTGTTAATTTTTGTTTTCTTTCCTTTCTTTATTTTTAAGTCATATTTATAGTTCAAGGAATGAATGAATGGCGTAAAGTTCATAAGCTTAATTTATAAATTTAAAATTGGTAGTTACTACATTAAAACCTTTTCCCAAATACTTGGTGTCTGATTTTACTAATTTGCAGTATGGTCAATGAGCTTAGTACATAAATACCAAATAATAAAGTTAAATATTTGTTCAATAAAATTTATTTTAAATTCTAAAGCACAGCCCTAAAAATGTAGTGAAAGTTGTTTGTAATTAAATACTGTAAGGACCCTGAACCCTGAAAGAATATTGTTATAAGCAAGTCATTGTTATACTGAAAAATACTATGAAATTGTATTATAAGCTTATACAATAAAGAATCTTTATGTTTTCATTTTATATTATCTCTTATTTATTTGTGAAAAAACTAGTAAATTGGCATCCTTTAATTAATTAATACTCTTTAAATAGAAACTTTGTGATTTTAATCCTTTCCTTTGACAGAATTCAAGCACTACATAAGAAAAATTAGCCATTATTATAGATAGGTGGAGCCACATGAGTCCACATTTACTAGCTTTGTAAAGCAACACGCTTACTCCGACCACTCTCCTCCCGCACATCGCCAAGCGGCCCTAACTCGGGGGCACTTTTGGGAATACGCGCCCAGGTCAAAGCCATAGAGCTAATACAAATAGAGACAGCTTTCCCCGCTCCGTACGGCAACCATGCATGTCAAAAACAGTCGAACCTGTTTGAGTGGCAAAAAGAAATCTTTAACATTGGAAGTCCCATAGGCGGGTGAATTTTGAGGTATAAAAACTGCTCTTTCTCCCAGAAAAATGATAGAAAAAAGATGCCGACAATTTATTACACGAGAGAAAACAACGATGAATCAATTCCGTGAAGAAAAAAAGTACCTTTCTCGATTAGTTTTTTTTCTGTGAATTTTTTAAACTCCGCGGTTTTGGAAGAAAACGACTTTAAACTGCATTTTCGGAATGTTGTGGGGGAAATTTTCTTTTAAAAAGCTTCACATTATATAATATGAACCCTCCTGATTCGATCTGAGTCATTTCCGATTAGTTTAAACTAGTATTTAAGGGAGAAAATTGTGGATTTAGTGGTCGAGGTAGAAAATGGAAGTTGGCATAGCTTGGCGGTCTGACCTTGGCGTGCGTTTTTGTCGTAGTTTCTTTACGTGGTTCTTCGAAATAACTAAATAACTTGTTTTTTTTTTACATTTAAAATTGCCAAATCATCTGTAAGGCAGATATGTTATGCTTCTGCTTCTCGACGCAAAAATATTAAATTTCCTATAATTGTGTCAACTTTAAATTTAAGTATTTAATTCTTACCACTGATTTAGGTTTTTATTTTTGATAGGGGGAAGTTTTGAGTAAAACAATCTTTGTTAATCTTTTCTTACCGTGTAACAAGCCATATTTTAAAAAAATCTATGAACACTATCGGATCTTCTTTTTTACCTTTAAAGTTAAACTAATAAAAAAAAACATATTAAAGAGGAATTAAGTGTAGAACATTTGCCTCCAGCGTTTGGTTAATTTAAAACAGACGTATTATTAAAGAAACTTAAAGAAAGAAAGAAATAATTTACGACATAGTATATATTCCTTGAAATTATTTCTATGGATTTTCCCGCTAATCTAAGGTACAAAGAAGATGGGGCAGCTTTAATTCTCTTCTAACGCCAGGTGGTGGTTTGAGACATCTGACCACATGACCAATCATCTGTATTTAAGATAAGAATCTTTGATATTTGTTTAAATGTATCACACTTTTCTCTCATATGAAATAGAAACATGATTAAAAGTTGATGCGCCATCAATTGCTGTGAAAGAGCAACTAAAAACTCCACCGTTTCGTTTCATAGGTAAAATCTTATTTTTACCTTACTAATTTTACTAAATAATTAAATTTTAAATTAAATGATGTTAAAAAAATTTATATGTGTGTGTATCAAGATAATAAATGGTTTAAGTATAAAAATTTAAATAAGAAACTTAAGTTTAATATATAATGAATACATGCACTTAATATTAAGTGTTTTTTATGAATAAAACTAATTAATTTGATCGTGATACCTTTAATGATGGGCATTTTATAATGATTTAAATAAAAGTGGATTTTGGAATGGTATTAGTCACTAGAATATTTTAAGCAATTGTGTTGTAAGTATGTAAGTGGCATTTTGAAGTATTAAAATATTTGTAATTATTAGTTGTCTGAATTAAAATTAAAAATACAATATTTCTTTAAGTGGACTCTTCAAACACCACTTAATACTTGAAATACCTGTTTTTGTGGGGGAAGGAAGTAGATTTCCTAAAGAAGAAAATTGGAGACAAATTTGGAGATAAGCATTGTTAATTGGGTGAAACATCAACTAAAAATGAGATTTAGAACAAACGGGATTTTATTCTTAAAGCTACAGAAGATAAAACTTCCTTAAGAAGAAAAAAAGATAAGTTTAAAAAGGTCCTCGCGAGTCATCCACTGGTATAAAGTGATCGTAAAAGGCTGCACGCGAAAAAACCAAACACGCCAACAGTCCGATTTGGTCGCCAATCTGACAACCCAGCCCACCCCAGTTTGAGTGGAAAAATCGAGGGAAAGTCGACATACGAAGAAGAATGGAGCAGGTGTTCAAAGCTGTCTCCATATGTATTAGCTCCATGGTCAAAGCGGCTTTAGTCAAAGCAACTCTCGTTGGGTCTGTTGAAGACATTCTTAAGAGGTGACCAATCCAGGTCCATCTGCGTTTCTTTATTGTTGATGTTATTGGTTCAAAAGTAGTTCTCTTGTAAAGTTCTACATTTGTAATTTTATCTGGCCAGTAGATTTTTAGAATTTTTCTTAGACATTTGGTTTGAAAACTGTCTAACTTGTTTTCCTGTAGTTTTGTTAACTTCCAAGATTCCCTGCCATATAGTAAAACTGATATTATGGTTGCTTTAAATATTTGTAATTTAAAGGTTTGTCTTTATATTTGTGCTTTTCCATATTTTCTGCAATTTCCTGTAGGCATTCTGCGCCTTCTTTATTCTTGTTATTATGTCTTCATCTGTTCCCCCTTCTATAGTTACATTCGCTCCAAGGTAGGTAAAAGTCTTGGTTTCTTCAATACTTCTTCCATTTATGAAAATATTATCTTTTTTTATTACTGTTAATTTTGAGTAGCTTAGTTTCCTTTTCATTTATGTGAAGCCCGACCTGTTTTGCTGTTTCTTCCAATCTGGTCTTTAACTTCATATCTTCTATTCTGGATGTTAAAAGTACAATATCATCAGCATAGTCAAGGTCTTCAAGGCAATCGGTGACGTTCCATCTTATACCGGTTCTTTGATCTTTTAAGGTGTGTCGCATTGTCCAATCTATTACAATGTTAAACAGCATTCCCGACATCACACATCCTTGTTTGACTCCAGTTTGAATATCAAAATTCGTCGTGTATGTTCCATCCACTAGGACTTTCCCATTTGCCCTCGTAGAGATTTCTAATTATGTTGACAATTTTTTCTGGGAAACCACATATCTTTAGGATTTTCCATAGGCATACTCTATCTATGCTATCAAAGGCCTTTGCGAAGTCGATAAAGTTTAGGTACAAAGTTGAATTTAATTCAACACTCTGTTCAATGATGTTTCTAAGAATGAAAATCTGGTTCATTGTTCCTCTTCAACCCCTGAAACCAGCCTGTTCAATTCTGAGTCTTTTATCAATACTGTATTTTATCCTGTTCATTAAAATTCTTGTGAATATTTTATATGGCACAGACAAGAGGCTTATCCCTCTCCAATTATTGCAATCTGTGAGATCACCTTTCTTCGGTATTTTAACTATTTGTGATTCTTTCCAGGAATTAGGGGGGGGGGTTCCTCTTTCCATATTAAATTAAAAAGTTTGTGCAGAATCTTCGTAGTTACTTTCAAGCTGTGCTTAAACAGTTCAGCATTTAAATTATCATTTCCACTTGATTTTCCATTTTTCTGCATTTTTATTGCTTTAGTAATATTTTGCGTCGTAATTTCATTCATATTTATGTCTAGCTCTTCAATATCTTCATTGAAAGGAGAAACAATATCTTGATTCATGAGATCTTGCCTCACATTCAACAGTTCTTCAAAGTATTCCCTCCATCTTTGAATAATCTCTTTCTCCTGTGTCAATAACTTTCCATTTTTATTCCTTACACCACTTGTGTTTTTTGCATGACCTCCGCTAAGTTGTCTAATTATTTTGTAAACCGCTCCGGTATTTCCAGCCTCACTCGCTCTCTGAGCGTCTTCAGCTAGCACCTGGTAGTGGTTTCTCTTATCCCTCTTAGCTTGTCCCTTCACCATCTTATGAAGTTCCCAGTACTTCTTTTGATGTTCATTCCGTAATCTATCAGACTTGCAATCGTTTATTCTTCCCTTCCCAGTTAGATTTTTTTGGTTTTTTGAAGGTTTTTTTACCCTTGCATTGCAACCCAAAAAAGGTTTTTTGAGGGTTTTATTTGCAACCCGATAACCCCGAAAAAACCTTAGGATAACCTAAGAAAAAGGTACGCTAGTTGACATTACCAACCTTTTGCGTAACCTTGCGGATTAACCTTCTACAAGGTTATAGGCACAGGTTTTTTCAAGGATAGACAAGAAAACCCTGTTTCAATGCTCTCTAGCCAGGTTTTTGAAAGGTTTCATAACAACCTTAGAAAAAAATTTTTTCGTGTAGACTGCGGAAACCAATGCCAAAAAACCTTCGTTCATTATTGCGGTCATTGGTTTTTGTAAGGTTTCCAAAAAATCTTGATTTAATATTGATGTTTAGGTTTAATATTGCATTTTTTATTTTTTTCGGAGTTTCTTTGTTAAATTATATGATGTCGCAAAATTTTTCCCGAAATATTGCACAGTATATAATACATATTTTCAGGGAAAATTTTGTATCATAATTCAATAAAGAAACATCGAAAAAATTAAAAATGCGATACTAAACTTATAACTCAGGAGATAAATAATTTATCACAACTTTTTAGCTAGGTGAACACACCACTTTTAACAAAAAGTAACTCGAATTTTATGCTGTATGATTACAGAATACTTCAAAGTAATTATTAAGTAAATACAGTAAAATGAAGTAATAAAATAAATTTAAAATTAAGTTTTAAAAATTCATAAAAACAAAATATACATATATATTTTAATTTCTACAAAAATTTTGTTTAATTTAGGCTCTAAAGCACTAATGAAAAAACTTACCTTTAAATAGAAGTATAATTCAAGATGGACACATTTTTATTTAAAAAACTTATTTCAACACATTAAATGTAAGAAAAATCAAGTTTATTGAACAACTGATACAAACACAACAAATTTTACAAACAGCTTTCTAGCATCACAGGGATTAAGGTTAAAGAGTTCATATAAAAAATATACATTAAATATAAACTGTGAAGGTAATAACTAAACTTAAAAATGTAATATAATTAAAATTTGTTTAAAAAAATGATTCAAATAATACTATTTCAGGGGACATCAAATGCAACTGACAGCTCCTGCAAAAAAAATTTAGCAATTTTATTTTTAACTATTAAAAAAAGTACTTTCGCATTAACCCATTGAACGTGCCACTTCATCGAAACATCTCAAGCAATAAGAGAATGAGAATACATAAAAGTGCCAACCCCGAAAGTTTAAATTAACGTTACTGATTTAAAAAATTAATTCTAAATAATATTCAATATAATGCAGAAAATTATAGACCAATGGTTGGCAACTGGTGGACTGAAGTCCAAACAATTTATGTAAATTCCTTGGTTGCCAAAATTTTCATTTTGAAATATAATTTGTAGAGCCAGGTGGGGAAAATGGGAAAAACAAGGTTTGTTGTTTATGTACTATTGACAAATCAATATTTATATTTTAACCAAGGTAAAATGCACATTTTTTAAAATAAGAAATTTTACAAGCTTTTTAAATGTGTTAAAAACTTCTGGAAAACATTAACTGCAAAATATTAGTAAATATCATAAATTATAAAAAATTAAAACAAACATGAGTTTCATTATACTCTTTGATCCATTTGCATAGAGATTAAGAAATATAATTTTAAAATTTCTTATAAGTGGGAATAAGCCCTCAATGAAAAAAATAGTGCAAATTGAAAAATAGTGCAAACCCATTTCCCCAAACTGTGAACCTACTATAATTACATATAATATATACATTTGAGAGATAGCATATCAGCAGTGATCAAAATTAACACTGGTCCGAGACGACTGAAAATAGGCTCTGGCCACTACTCAGAAAATCACTAGTCCAGCAGACCAGTGGGGGAAAAATATCTCACTCTCCAGTTCTAGTCTCTTTTTTTTTTGCTGCATAACTAATTAGAAATTTTATATCAATTAGAGAAATACTAACATTTCATCAAGAAAAGTGTACTTAATAGATATTTTTAGTTTTTTAGAATTAATATTTGGTATTCACTTTAACTGCAGTAACTACTTTAAATAAATTGGAACCTTTTCTTTTTAATTTGCCAGACAAGTCATTTTGGTTGAGGACCAGTAAGATTTGCAAAGTAATAGTTAGCAGAACCAGTGAGTTATTTTTCCATTTTCTAACGCTGCATTTTAGTTTTTAATATCATACAAGAAATAAAGCTATGTAAAATGGTTTTACTGTTCACTGGGTCACATATGACAGCATAGTTGCCAACCTCATGGCTGCAAAGAACCTCGATTTTCGTTTTCTATCTTCTCTTATAATCCGATTAAAGTATACTAAAATTTCTAACCCCAATTTCCTTTACATAATACTGATAGCAATTTTAAGGGGGAAATCTAATTATAGGAGTAAATATGAAATTTGCAAACACCGATAAGACACCCCTGAGAGCCACGCTCACTAAGAGTTGACCCAGTGGTAGAAGACTTTTACCTTTTGGCTGTTTTCGATTTTGGCCAAGGACTCTAGTTCAGGCTCAAATGGTTTGAATTTCTACGTTTGTTTTTGTCTTTTAAATTCTTTACTGGGCTGGGTCATAATCGTAGCAATGCGACTAAAATAATATCTTAACTCACCCGTCAGCTTTTCTTTACTTTTCTGACAGTGCATCCCTGGATCCTGCTGTCACATCATACCCTAGCGCTGAAGAAGCTACTCGCTGCTGCTAGTTAGTGGGGGAATTCGTGGGCTAGTCAGCCTGTTTCTATCATAGAAGTCTGCTGGCGCTACACCGGCAGCTGCTGCTCTTGCTGCCAAGGGAAAAAGATGTTTTATTGCATGATGCAAGAAAAATTTTAATTTCAACATGTAGCAATAAAAAAAAGTGGGGCACTGCGTTTTCTAATCTCCTTTTTACACAATACTAATTGCAATTTAAAAAACTAGAGTTTTAAGGGGGAAATCTGATTATCAGAGTAAAGATGAAAATCTCAGTAACTAGGTACTTGCGTATATCCCGTCGACAGCCGTTAAGTTAAGCGACACAAGTATAGAACAGACGATAGACTTTAACCAATTTTTTGAATTCAGCGGCACTGTCAACAGGATAATACATAAGAACCCTCCAATAAAATCTGAGTACTTGGCAGCTATGCGACAGTTTCAATTGAGTAATCCAAAAAGCAGAAACTTACGATGGAATTGGGTGGAAACAGACTCCGGGGTGGCAGGAGAGGTCCGGGCATTGATATCATAGGGCACTGGCTGGAGCGACTGGCGATGAGCTGTAGGTGTAATCGCTGTGGGGGAGGCTGCTACCTGAGAAAAAAAGTTGCTTTAAAGCACAATGCTACTTGGTGTTCAGATATTAAGTTCTGCAATCAATGAAAAGTTATAATCTCAACGTAGCAAAGCCCAATCACAAATTTTCAGTGAATTTTTTAAGGAGGCTGTCCATAAAACATGTCACTTTCTCCCCAACATTTCTGACCCCCTCCCTCCCCTGTCACTTTGAGATAACATTAATATACTAATTGCAATTTAAAAAACTAGAGTTTTAAGGGGGAAATCTGATTATCAGAGTAAAGATGAAAATCTCAGTAACTAGGTACTTGCGTATATCCCTTCGACAGCGTTAAGCGACACAAGTATAGAACAGACGCTAGACTTTAACCAATTTTTTGAATTCAGCGGCACTGTCAACGGGATAATACATAAGAACCCTCCAATAAAATCTGAGTACTTGGCAGCTATGCGACAGTTTCAATTGAGTAATCCAAAAAGCAGAAACTTACGATGGAATTGGGTGGAAACAGACTCCGGGGTGGCAGGAGAGGTCCGGGCATTGATATCATAGGGCACTGGCTGGAGCGACTGGCGATGAGCTGTAGGTGTAATCGCTGTGGGGGAGGCTGCTACCTGAGAAAAAAAGTTGCTTTAAAGCACAATGCTACTTGGTGTTCAGATATTAAGTTCTGCAATCAATGAAAAGTTATAATCTCAACGTAGCAAAGCCCAATCACAAATTTTCAGTGAATTTTTTAAGGAGGCTGTCCATAAAACATGTCACTTTCTCCCCAACATTTCTGACCCCCTCCCTCCCCTGTCACTTTGAGATAACGACTTTTAAAACAAAGAGTCCTTTAAATAACAACTTAGAAAGATAGTTCATTAAATTTAGTTTTAATTTGACATACTTACTCATAACCAGCAAATGGCAGGTGATAGAACATTTCTTCTAAGCCTTCAAATTAATCATATTGCAGAATCTAAAAAAAAATATTATAAAAATATGTAATAAATGTTTTGAATATCATTAATTGGAACAGATTTGATAGAGGTCCTCCACAGCGACAGCCAACTTGGCAAATGCTCTAAAGCAGTGACCATTCATCCTACATCAAATCTGTTCCCATAGAGGGGTGAATAATTAATAATAAAACACAAGATGAAATGTAAGTCGTTGAAGATTAATTATCTGATTCAAAAAGGGAATCCACAGCAATTATTAGGAAAGAGCAAATTCTTTAAAAACAATGAATTCCTTTTGATTTAAATAGTTTTTTGTATTTACTTAATTATAATATCCTAGTTGTGGGGTGTAAACAAACAGTATGCAATAGACGATATTAGTGTGACGTCACTTGCTTGTTTAGAAACGTTGATTCCATCTGTGATTGGTTTCGTGACTGGAAGTAATTCCATACGGAACCAATCACAGATGGAATTAACGTATCCAAACAAGCAAGTGACGTCATGAGTAATGTTGTCTATTTACAAAAATAAATAAACACTTCTTTCATGATACTGTGTCTTACTGCAATTTTTTTAAAAGTGGTTTAAATCAAATATGAATATCAATAACATGGATACTATTTTGAAAATTAACCCAATACTAAATACTTTATTATAACATCCTAGTTGTGGGGTGTAAACAAACAGTATGCAATAGACGATATTAGTGTGACGTCACTTGCTTGTTTAGAAACGTTGATTCCATCCGTGATTGGTTTCGTGACTGGAAGTAATTCCATACGAAACCAATCACAGATGGAATTAACGTTTATAAACAAGCAAGTGACGTCATGACTAATGTCGTCTATTTACAAAAATAAATAAACACTTCTTTCAGGATACTGTGTCTTACTGCTATTCTTTTAAAAGTGGTTTAAATCAAATATGAATATCAATAACATGGATATTTTGAAAATTAACCCAATACTAACTTGAATAAACATCAACAACAAACCCTGGTTAACCACCCAAATCATGATGCTTGCTAACATTCATTTGAAATTACAAGAAATAACAGGTAGAATAAACAAACTTACCTCATTATTAGAAGAAAATAGAGATAAAAAAAGTTATTTAACAACTACGGAATCCTAAAAAAATTACGACCCAACGATAAACCCATTACATCGTATACAGGCCAGGAAGCTAATGCTTAGTCCGCAGTAATTGCTCTTTGATAACTCAAAGTTTAAGGAAGTATAAAAAAATTCAAATTACTTAAACCTTCAAATTATAATAATAATAATAATAATAATAATAACTTTATTTACTGCACAAAATTTTTTTTTTACAAAAACACAAGAAAAAAAATCATTTGACGCCAAGGGGAAATTTAACTATTCCCGTTCAGGCGACAGAGAATGAATTTTACATAAAATACAAAATAAATGAAAAAAAAAAATTATAACAACTTAAGAAAATGAGTAAATAAATAATGGCAATAAGCTGGATAACTGATTATAAATAGATAGCTTCAATTGAGGGAAAAATATGAATCCAAGTCGTCAATATTTATTATGAAGTCATGTAGTTTTCTTTTAAAAGTGGAATATTTAGTAATAGTAATTAAATTTAGAGGTAAACTGTTGTATAATTTAGGTGCAAGATAATAAAAACTTTTAGAAAATATATCTTTGGAAAATTTTGGTATCTGATAGCTTGCAGTTGATCTAGTATTGTAACTACGATTACGCAAGTTACACAAAGATTTATGTCGAAAAAGGTGAAGTAAAATACGGAAATATGCATTGTGTCGAATTGGAAGTAATCTAAGGGTTCTAAAATTATTTGGATAGGGTTGAGGATTAAGAATTTTGAATATTTTGTTTTGGATTGAGATAATTGGAAGGAGATTGGACTTGTATTCACCCCCCCAAACGATAGCACCGTAATTAAATAAAGAATAAAACCATGCAAAATATAAAGTTTTAAGAAATGATAAACCAATTTTATTTTTAAGGTGGTAAAATTTTACTAAAACAAAACGTAACTTTTTCCCCAGCTCGTTGATATGAGTTTTCCATTTAAGATTCGCATCAATGTGCAAACCTAAATATTTCAAACTAAAGACAGATTGCAGAGTGTGACATTGACAGGTGTTGAGATTTCTGTTACAGGATAATGTATGATACTTTATATTTAAATTGGACTCAGATTGTCTTAATTTAAAGTGAATATATTTTGTTTTATTTAAGTTTAAGGCTAAATCATTTGCACTGCACCAAGTTTCAATTTCGATTAAATCAGATTCTATTTGCATTATTAATTCGTTAGTATGAGAGCAAGAATATAATATAACTGAATCATCTGCATAAGTTAGAATTTTGCCAAATAGTTTTAACTTGCATAAATCATTAATAAATATTAAGAAAAATAAGGGTCCTAAAATAGATCCCTGAGGAACACCACGATTGATTCCTTTATATTCGCTAAAACTATTGCCAACCTTTACTCTCTGAGTTCTATCCGTTAGATACGAGATAAACCATTTTAATACATCACCTCTAAAACCAGCATTTTCCAATTTATGTATTAATAAAAGATGATTTACATTATCGAATGCCTTTCTTATATCTAGAAAAATTGCTACCGTAATTTTACTTTTATCTATGCTATTATGTATAAATTTAGAGAATTCTAATAGAACCATTTCAGTGGAGCGACCTTCTATAAATCCGTATTGATTGGGGGCGAAAAAATCAGTAGTAAACAAAAATTTATACATCCTTTTAGATATGATTTTTTCGATTTTTTTGAGAATGCAGGCAAAATTGAAATAGGACGGTAGTTAGTGAGATCATTCTTATTACCAGATTTATATATAGGAGATACGGTTGCTCTTTTCAACGAACCTGGGAAAACACACGTATGGAAAGATAAATTAATAAAATTAGTTAAAAAACCAATGTTATTAGAGGCAATCAATCTCAAATATCTCACACTAATACCATCAAAATCAAAAGAATCTGCTTTTGTAAAGGATTTTAAAGTATCCAGAACATCAATTTCAGTAACATCAAAGAAAACAAATGAAGATAAACAAGGGATGATATATCTTTGACAAGCTGACAATTCTATGTTAGAAGATATCTGACTTGAGTTATTAAATATCTCGTTAAATTGAAAAGCCGAGTCAGAATCATTTAAGTCTTGAGGCAAAATACAGGAATTACTATAATTAGCATTATTCGCTAAGTCATTGACAAATTTCCATTTTTGTTTACTAGAATTCAATGCTTCAAACTTATTTTTATAAAACTGAGTTTTAGTAAATTTGATAATTCGTTTCAATTCTGAAATAGTGGTTTTATATGCAATCTTATAAACAAGATCCCATGGGTATTTTCTTAACTTATTAAATAATTTCTCTTTTCTTCTGATAAGGATTAGAATCTCTGATGTCATCCATTGTTTCTTTAATTTCTTCTTTGGAGACTTGGGGTATTTAAAATTATTTTTTATATTATATATATCCGAAATCAAATTCTGGTACTGAATATCAAGACTCAAATAAGGATGAAAATTATATACATAAGTATTTAAGTAACCATAGAACAAAGAATGATTTAAAAAAAGAGAAGAGACAAGTTTATCTTCATTAAAGGAAGTATCACAATTTTGCAATTTACACAAGGTAGGAAAATGATCACTTATATCAGTTTTAAAGATTCCAGTCCTGATAGTAAACATATTAGTTTTAGCAAACACATGATCCAAACATGTAGATGAAGACAAAACATATCTGGTGGGTTTATCCAAAAAGTTTTGAAATCCATGCTCAGAGAGAATACTTAAGTATTCCAGGGTATTATTTTCATTTCTTAAAATATTGATATTTATATCACCCATAATTATGATATTAGAAAATTTTAACATATTTAAAACATTCTTAAATTCAGAGTTAAAGGTATCAATACTATATTCTAAGTTTCGATAAATAGAAATTAAGGTGATATTTAGTGACTTGGAATGCAAAACAATTATTTCAGCTGTGACAAAAACAATATCAAGGTTAGAGAAATTTAAATTATTTTTAGTAAATACAGCAATACCACCAGACCTATTGTCATTTCTACAGCAGAAAAAGGAATTAAAACCATCAAAATTATAGAAAGAAGTTTCGCATTCATAAATCCAGATTTCAGATAAAATAATAACAGAGATATTGTTTAACGAGTTTGAAATAACTGATAAAAGAACATCAAAATTAGAACGTAGACTCCTGATATTAACATGAAATAAATTAAAATTTGACTTATGAGGAGTGGGCTTTAAAAAACTATATAAATCGTCTAGGTTATTAATGTGTAAACATTCCGGATCCGGCACAGAAATTGAGTCAGTTATTATCCGAGGAGATGGAATTTAAATCAGCAAAAGTTCTAATACGAATGATCCTGGACGATTCATCTTTACGAATAAAAATCTTGCCATCCCTCGACCAGCAGAACTTAAAGTGATTCTCTTGTTTATATTTACGAGCTTGATAAAACAGCTGTTTTAGTTCAGGAGCTAAATGTTCATTGAAATAAATAGGTTGATCTGTAAATCTTGGATTAATAGATTGAGTTGTGAGATTACAATTGCGTAACTTTTTTAGGAAGACATCACGTAGATCTTTGGATTTGACCTGGCAAATAATGGGTTTGGGTTTTGTTTTGTTGAAAGTAGGAACACGGTGCACAGCTACAATATTGTCAACAAGTTTGATGTCAGCAAGATCTTGAATTTTAGTCATGACATCGATGATATTTTCACTGTCTTGTTCAGGAAGATTGGATATCTCAAAGTTAGACCTCCGTGTCTAAATTAATTGAAATTAAAAACCCCAAGAACAACTAATTTGTTAAGTAAATAGGATATAGCACATAATTTATGTTTTTAGGTTGTCAGATAAACAAATGGTGCTTTGAAGCAGTGTTCCCCAACCTTTTTACCAACCACGGACCGGTCAACGTTTGATAATTTTACCGCGGCCCGCTGGGGGGTGGCATTGATTTTGGTTTCACTTTCGATGTAATGGGATTTTCGGAAGTTTAAAATACGCAAATTTTCAATTCTTTACAAAAAGATGAACCCGACAAAGCGGATTGATATTATTACACTTTTTCTTTATTTTGTACTGTTTAATGGATTTTCTTTTCATTAACTTATAGTTGTAACAAAAAACTCAGACAACTGTCACCATTACTTCCGGGTTGAACAAGTTCGCCACAAAAAAAGAATATAAAAATTTATGGATTTCTAATGAAGCGTTTTTATTCAGTTTTCTTGGTAAAATAAGATAGTTCTCATGGTGTGCATGATTTATGTCACTACCTTCGGGCCCCTTTTTAAAATAAATAAAATTTAATGAAACACAGATGTTTTTAATTTGGAGTATAAACCTAAGAATTTAAATTCATTTTCAATGTAATGGTCGACCCGCGGCCCTGTACCATTTGATCCATGGACCGGCACCGGTCTGCGGACAGGGGGTTGGAGACCACTGCTTTAAAGCACAATGCTACTTGGTGTTCAGCTGTTTTTAATTCCCCCAATGAATGAAAAGTTCTAATCTTAACGTAGCAAAACCCAATCACAAATTTTTTTAAGGAAATGTTCATAAACGATTCACCTGCATCTAAGGTGACATGAGAATCATGAGATAACTTTTAGAAGTTTTAATTTGATTTACTTACTTATGGCCAATGACCAGCAAAATGGTAGATGGAGGTGGAACATAACTTCCTTCAAATTTCAGGAGCATAATATTCATCCTATTGCAGAATCTAAAACAAAACATTATAAAAATATGTAACGAATATGTATCATAAATAGGAACAGATTTGGTATAGGTCCGCCACAGTGACTGCCAATTTGGCGAATGCTCTATAGCAGTGACCATCAGGCGCGGATCCAGCATGCCTCCAAGGAAGGGGCCACTTTTTCAGACTATCACCTTTACCTTTCGAAAAAAATGTCAAAATGTTGGGGATTTTCTAAAAAGTATCACTCAAGATCACCTTTTGGTACTGCTGGGGGCTATAAGGGTCCTCCCCCAGAAAAAATTTTGAAACTTGACCTGCAAAAGTTGGGTTTTAACTCATTTTGAGTTCTTTTTGGGACTTTTTTCGTACTTATGAGTATGTTTGGGTCCAAGGAGGGGCACTTTCCAGAATGGCACCCCCCTGGATCCACCACTGGTGACCATTCAACCTACATCAAATCTGTTCCCATAAAGGGGTGAATAACTAATATGGTTCTTATCCGTTAAACGAGCACAAGCAAAAAAATCCCGAAAAAAATTTAGAATGAATTAAAAAATTCTCTGTCCCAACCGTCGCCTACTGCATTTGTTTTCGTTTTCACTTGACTGTATTGTCATTCGCTTCGCTTGGCGAGCATTTAGTTCACAATTGGCGACATTTGTGCCCAGCTAACGGATAAGTACCATTAATAATAGAACACGAGATTAAATGTAAGTCGTTGAAGATAAATTATCTCTAAAAGATTCAAAAAGGGAATCCACGGCAATTAGGGAGATTGTCTAAAGAGCTGTAGAGCAGTCGCAAAGTTTGACGACTGTTTAAATTGGCAGTAGCTGTATGCCATGGAGGACCTGTTTTGAATACGTTGCAACTATTCTAGATTCCAACCTTTCTTGTCAGTGATGTCACGAATCCCATTTGAAGGCCAAATTTATAACATTATCATACGAAATGAGTCAATAATGTATTAGTTCTATATGTTCAATTCTCATATTTTTGTTTAAGAATGTAAAAGTTTCAAAATACATAGTTGGTAATCATTTTAAATACCTACTTTGAATTTGGACTACATTATGTGATTTTAAAGCAAACACTCGAGTAACGCTGTTTGAAACTTTTTAGTATCAAATCGGTTATTATCAATCTATTTTATAGTTAGATTTTCAAAACAAGAAGTTAACAATGAATGGCAAATGAAAAGCACCATTTGTCGACCTAGATTACTTCAGTCGAAGGGATGTTATAACTTTATCAAAACATTGAATTATGAAAAGATTACAATAAGCTCATTAGCGCACTAGCGTATAATATCCCAGTTACGTGGTATAACACAAGACCACTGTTTTCATTCCAGATCCTACTTGGTTTTCAGTCTATGAACCATCTGAGGGGGGTGAGAATTTAAACCTAGGTCCTGTGGCTTGGTAGATGGTTGGTTCTTTTGGGTTTTATGGTGTGGCTTGGTAGAAAAAAAATTCTGCATTGTGGGAGATATATTCACATTAAGTTTTCACATAAGATTTTTAAAGATATCAAGAGTTACCTAATGTGTAGTAAATATGATAGTACAGCATGTAATTTATGTTCTTAGGTTAATTACATACACTGTAAACAAAAACTAATCAGATTTTGAGAAGGAAATTTAAACATAATAGGTCATTAACACAACTACAGAAAGCATAGGACATGTACCGAATATTATTGTCTCAACTAAAATTTTAAAATATGTCATTAAAAGCTACGATAAGCATTGTTATCATACGATAGCATTGTTGATAAGCATAGCATAGGGCAGGAACCATAGGATCTTACAATTCTATTCACAACTCATTCAAATTCACGTTTTGAACTTACCACCACTCGGTTGCTTATGTGATTTGGAGGTAAAAAAGAGAAACTTTCAGGAAAAACAACAAAGAAGAGAAATCTCGCACAAAATGTCGACATAAATACTTATGCTGAAAACCTGAAAACGAATTACACAGCATTAAGGACGTAAACAAATCCATCCAATGATTGGATTGGATTGTTTACGTACATTTTCCGGTTTGAGTGCTTGATACAGTACATGCAATGAACCGGCGATGATAAATCATAATGCCAATCGCGGTTAAAAGTAAATATAATAAAAAGTTAAATAATACGCTACTCACTTGAACTTGGGTCGGCGTCCATCTTGAAAGGCCGCGTCTTTTCCAGTGAACATGACGCATGCGCAGAAAGGCTTTTCGGGCTTTTCTTTGGTTTTTCAAAAATAGGCCTTTTTGTAATATTGAGGATGGGTTCCACAACCCAACCATTTGTTGGGTTTTTGTAAGGACTCAATGACAATAAAAGAAAAAGGTTAGCCGCAAGGTTTCATGCTACTAGGGTTCATACTCTTCCTTTCCTCAATGAGTTTTAGAGTATCTCCTGCTATCCATTGCTTGTTAACCTTCCTGCCTATCACTCCTAGAGTGTCTTTAGCAGCATTACTGTAGGTTTCTTTGCATGCTTCCCATAATTTCTCAATCTCATCCTCTCCTTCTCCAATATCACTCGAATCCTCCAGAACAGCAAAGCGGTTCCTTAATTCGGTGACAAAAACCTTCTCGATTTTCTTTTCCTTGAGTTGTTGTATGTCATATCTGATCTTTTTGGTTTTCCGGTTTCTGTTTGTTTTTGCTAGTTTTAATTTAATTATAGCGATTAACAGAAAGTGATCACACGCAAAAAACAGTTCTGCTCCCACAACCACACTGTAAAAAATATTGGGTGCCAAAACACCAAAAATGGTGGCAACTTTTTTCTCCACCAAATTTGGTGTTATGGCTAGGTTGGCGTTATGCAACACCAGGCGGGCGTTCCATAACACCAAGTTGGTGTTATGGAACGCCCTGGTGTTGCATAACACCAACTTAGCCAAAACACCAGATTTGGTGGAGAAAAAAGTTGCCACCATTTGTGGTGTTGTAAAGCACCACTACTGAAACTGGTGTCACGAAACACCCTTAATTAGTAACTCATTTTTTTCACGCAATGTAAAACTTCCAAATCTATCACCAAATTTGCCAAAAAGTAGCTTTAAGCACTATAGTTAACTGCAAAATTTCTACTCTTCGGTGGCAGTTTTCGTGTTGGCGTAGTAGTCGACGTTATAATACCCAAATACCAGAGTTTTTTCACAAAACTGTTCACTTGAGAATATTATGTCATAGGCACTGTAACAAAACTGCAAAAATAAAGTTAATCGTCAGCCATACTCTCATTTGATTCCGTCAACTCTTGAATGGTTCTTCAGAAGTTATACAATTTAAGTCAAAAATAGCTGTATATATATAGTTGAATATATGTCATTACCGCAAACTTGGCAAATTTGTCATTATGCCAATGATTAATTTACAACGAGCATTCAAGTCAGTAACTTGAACTATTAACAAATGTGATAACATTTTATCTCAATTTTTTGGGGTGCCTAAAATTTTTATACACTGCATTTCAAAACAGTCAAACTTGCTGTTTCTCTGCTTTAAATATTCCTTATTTCTCACAAATAATTGCATATACGTATACTCTTTATTATTATGACATTCTATTTGAAAAATCTGGTAGTTCAAGTTAAACAGATCAACCTAGCTGGACTTCACACCTGTAGTAGGTTGTCAATATTTGTATTTGTGACACCATCAATCAATGTAACTGACAGGCACATCATAACATTAATGTTAAAAATTTTACTTGGGGAAATATCAAAAAGGTATTTCTGGCATTCTTTTAGCCATATTCATCCCAAAATATTTAGCTAGCATCATAAATATATGTAAAATATTTATTTTGTTTTTTTTTTGTTCAATCGTATAAATTAAAATAAATTAGACAAAATGGGGCACTAAATGCTACTTAAGAATAATTTTAGTGGTTGTTCCCAATTCAGATCAAATCCTATATATTTTATTTATATTCGAAAACCTGTTAGAATAGAAAACTTAGAGAGCTGCAAGGTTAGTTATTTGTCAACAATCTTGTCAGGTTATGAGGAAAAACATCATTTAGGGCACACGGAACACCTCGATGGCCAAAACAAGGCAAAAGTAACGCATAGTTTAGGTTAGGGAACGTACCCATACTACGTGACCTATTTTTTACTATTTTTGACCCCCCTCCCCCCCCTTGGTGACCACCCGTAGTATATGCCAAGACCCCCCTGCCCCTCAAATTTTCACGTAGTAGTCATTTCAATCATTTTTAGCAAACAGAAAGTTAAAAAAAGTCAATTTGGCTTAATTTGTCTTTATTAATACAGCGCTTTCCTTGTGACGGCAAGAGTACGTGCATACAAGTGTGGAAAATATGTTATCAAGAAGAAAAAAATTTGTAAAAGTCATTGTAACATAACTTAATTTACAAACACAAGTCTTTTTTTCCTTATTTTTTGACTACGTGACGAAACCCTAAGACTCGAGTGTGCTTTATATCTTATTTCAGCACTAGCGCTTTCAGCGCTAGCCCGGCGTTGCCCGGGCGCAGTAAAACTTTATTTATATACCTATAGCGCAACGTTGCTCGGATGTTATTGACGGGCTGTGCCCATACTAAGTTCCTTTAACTGAATCTCATAAATTTGAAATAGTTGGGAAGTCATATCATCATAATATATAAAACTGGAAGTCGCGAAAAAGCGGCCGTTTATTGCAATCGGATGTTTTGATAATGCCTATGATTGTCCGAAAAATCTTTCTCCTACTATCGGAGTGGTTTGTTTCTCAAAGATTTATCCTGTTCGAATGTTGTAAGGGGACACCATAAATTACGTGGTGCTTTTTTTTTCCAAAATCTGGACACCCCCTCCCCCCTTGGTGAGATTTTGCTGAATCCCCCCCATGTGAGATTTACCTACAACTTTTTAAAAATGATTTTCCTTTCTCATACTTAGAAATTATACGATTTTCTTTTTTTAACTAAAAAGTTGACCGTGAGATTTTAATCGACCCCCCCTCCCCCCTTGGTGAGATTTTTCCAAACCCCTCCCCCCCCCTTTTTGACCTCACGTAATTTATGGATGTCCCCAAATGTTAAATGTCCCCTTGCCGCTTAGAACTACGACTGTTCTTTGAAACCTGGCAACATTTTTCAATATGGCTGATGTTTACGTCGATAAGGCGGCTATTGTCAGTTTTTTTCTGAAAATATTGAATTGCATTTTCTCTCATAATAAGTAGATAATTTTTGTCATTTTCGAAAACCTTGATCTCCATTCTATTCTTTTTGACGTTGTTTCTTTCGTTAGGTATCTTTAATATATATGTTACGGGCAATGTGATAAATTCAGTGGAATTTATGAATGAAATTTATCACTTTGCCTGCCTCCACTTCGGGCATTATTAATAATGCCCGATTAATCACTTTGCCCATAACAAAAAATCTTCTGTTTCTCTAATCTTTCTGACGACGATTAGAAATGTCTTCTTTGGATTGGTACAAATCGTTGAATGATTCTTACAGCTCTCCCACGAAAGCGATAAGTATCATTATTTACTTTCTTTTTAAATGTTATATGTTACTTGCTTTTAATTTTCTAAATTTCTTTTTGTAACATTGTCTTTTAACATGTAGCCTCTTTTGTTTAGTATCACTTTGTATACAGGTTGAAAACAAAATAAATCTAAGTAAGACAAACCTTGTTTGTGAAAAATTGACAAACAGAACACTGAAAATCAGTAAGCGTAAAGAAAACAAAATTAAAAACTACTGCATTCAACTTGGTAAGTGAACAAAAAACATCTAAAATCAACACATGTAAAAAAAACTTAGTATGTAAAATGAGTAAGCTTTAAAAAAAAGTAATGCAGTTAACTTGGTAAATAAACAAAAATCACCAAAAATCTGTAGGCGTAAAACTAAATGAAAAACAACTGCTAACTAAACTTAGTTGTACACTGTATTTCACTAAGCATAAAACTACGTATATTGTAAGTTAAAACAAAACACTGAAAATCACTTAGCGTAAAACTATATTGTATGTGAAAACAAAACACGGGTAATCAGTAAGCTTTAACAAAATAAAAAACTAATGCAGTCAACTTAGTAGGTAAACAAATATCACTGAAAATCTGTAAACATAATGAAAAGAAAACAATGAATAACACTATATTGAATGTAGCGCAAAAGTATTTGAAGAACAAGTAAGCTGATCTTAGTTGTGTGTGTAAACAAAACGCTGAATATCACTCAGCGCAAAACTATATTGTATGTGAAAACAAAACACGGAAAATCAGTAAGCTTTAAGAAAATAAAAAACTAATGCAGTCAACTTAATAGAAAACAAATATCACCAAAATCTGTAAACGTAATCAAAACAAAACAATGAATATCAGTATATTGAATGTAGCGCAAAACTATAAGAAAAACAACTAAGCTGATCTTAGTTGTATGTGAAAAGAAAACGCTGAATATTACTCAGCGCAAAACTATACTGTAGGTGAAAACAAAACACGGGAAATCAGTAGCTTTAACAAAATTAAAAACTAATGCAGTCAACTTAGTAGGTAAACAAATATCACCGAAAATCCGTAAACGTAATCAAATCAAAACATAAACAATAATATCACTATATTGAATGTAGCACTCAAACTATATTGATGTTTGATGAACTGAGTTTGTTCAAAAAATGCACAAATAATAATAAGCATAAACTTAAATATATGAAAAGATATTCAAACAACAGTATTCATTAACTACAATCAAAGTAAGTATAAACGAATGAAAGCGTATACCGTGAATACCGTATACGAATGAATGAAAGCGTATACCAAGTGATACTAAACAAAAGAGGCTATATGATAAAAGATAATGTAACACTAAGAAATTTAGAAAATTAAAAGCAAGTAACAGATAACGTTAAAAAGAAAGTAAATTATAATACTTATCGCTTTCGCGGGATAGCTGTAGTAAGAATCTTTCAACGATTTGTACCAATCCAGAGAAGAAATTCCTTTAGTTAACTGCAGTCAGAAAGATTGGAGAAACAGAAGATCTATATATTAGATACCTAACGAAAGAAACAACGTCAAAAAGAATAGAAGAGAGATCACTGTTTTCGAAAATGACAAAAATTATACTTATTATGAGAGAAAATGCAATCTGAAAACTGACAGTAGCCGCCTTACGGACGTAAACATCAACAATGCATTCTGCATTCACATACTTTAAACTAAAGTTCCACAGCTTGGGAAAGGATATAAAAGAAATAATATTGCACAGAGTAAGAGAGTTGTCACAGAGTAAGAAAATCTAAAGTTTAAGTCCAGTTAATAAGGTGACGTACAAAACTATTTTAGCCCACTACATATATCAAAGTTAAGCCTAACTAACGTGTTTGAACTTTCAATCAAACTAAATTATAATTTATCAATACGTTACGAAAAAAACACACGGTATTGGGAGTTAAATAATTGCTTACCGTTTTCAAATCAATACAATTTCTGTGAGACGTTTGCACTTGTCTTCAAATTCGTTCTAGTCCGGGATCCACACGATCAAATCATGAAAATAAACACTTGCTTTTGCCGCCAAAGGATACGGTCACAGATGCTGCAGCAACACCAGGATCAACACCTGTTTTGGTGTTTCATGAACTCAAAATGGTGTGACCATACGCTTTTTTTTTAGAACACCATTTATTTAAGGTTGACACCATGAGCAGTGCTCTTTAACACCAGGTTTTTAGTTTCTGCAACTGGAAACTGGCGTTACAAAACGCCTTTGTTTTTACAGTGCAGAAATCCGGTTCCCCCAACCCGACTGTTCAGTTGCTATAGGACTGAAGGAACTCTCCGTTTGCTGTGACCAAACCGGTTCGATTGGGAGGTTGGGTTGGGAGAACCGGACTGATCGGTTGTACCATTCGAACCTAAGTTCCTCAAGTGATTGAGGGAACCCGAATGTCAGGTTGGCGCAAACGGTGTTGTACGCGTCATCACTGGACCTCCCAGCGATGACGCGAATTTCTTTTCAACCAATCAGAGTCCGCTATATTACTCGTTTTTGAGGAAACGAGAGAGCTGAAGTACTCGTTTCGAAAATGATCGTTTTCGATCAATTTCGTCTCGAATCGTTATCGACTCGTTTTCGACTCGTGTTAAAAGTTTCTGAATACGGCCCCTAGCTGGTAAGACGCGGCTTTGCCGGGTCAAACCAGCTAGTATAACTTAATTCAATTTTTATTCAAATTCCTTTTTTTGAAACTAGGAACTTATATGCATTTATTCTGAAAGTCCTTTAATTTTTTTCCTCAAAAAGTGTACAAACCCTGTTTTGAGGATTTTCTAAATTGTAAATTTGTACTGAAAAGTTGCTTTGAAGCAACTTAATAAGATGATAATACAGTGTTTTTTTTTTAAATTTTTACATAACCGTTTTAGATATCTGTGATATGGTTTTAGATCCTAAAAAACTTTCAAAAATACTAACTTATTACTCTTTTTCTTTACTAAAAATTTTTATCAATATCATTTTTTGCAATTTAATTATTTAACAGAACAAATTTATTTATTGACAAGAAAGAAGGATATTACAGGTGAACATATATAACCTGGAGGAAATAATCCTGTGCAGGTATAATAGAAATACAATGAGATATAATAAACAAACATAAAATTACTGGCAAAATTGATACTTAGAATTGAAATACGAAATAATGAAAAATGTGAAAGGAAAACAAAAAAACAAACGAATAAATATGTATTGAAAAAAAAAGGTGTACTAAGCGTTGGCAAGACGGTACGGTGTCGGGGAGTTATCAATTAATTTCAGTCAGTTTAAAAAAGTTGTTCAATATCAGTAATTGTTAGTAAATATAATTTTAGATGTTTTTTGAAGGTTTTACTGGTTACACTATTTTGTATATTTAGTGGTAGGCTATTGAAAAACTTTGGGCCAAGATAAGAAAATATTTTGCGCATGATTTCTTTAGTGGGATATGGAATTTTGTAGATTTCATTACTTCTTCTTGCGTTTATTAGTATTTTTCTTTCACAAAAGTTAGGATTGAAAGTTATTATTTAAGTAATTATTTAATTATTCTGTTAACGTTTAAAGTTGTGTAAAAAATTTGATGAGTTGATTTGTGAAAATTTGTACGAACCCTGGATTTTGAAAAATTCCAGTTTTTAGATTGCCGGATAAGGGGTAACAGTATAAAAAATGCTTTAAAGTTTTAGTTTGACTAGACCTGGAAATTCAAAAAATTTGTCCTGGAAAACCTGGAAAACTCGGGGAATTTTTAGCTTAGAATTAAGTGGACACCCTGTAACCATGAAACATTTTTTTCTTACAAATTGAAAAATTTAATCAGTAGGGGAAGTAGAAGAGGTAATAAGAATTATAGAAAAAAAAATTCCCAAGATTTTCTTATAAGTTTATGAAGCTGATATATTTGAAATATGATTTCAATATAATGTGTACATCGCCATTACTTTTCGATTAAATAAGATTTTTCTTAAATAAAAAAGGGAAGGAGTTATTGCAAAAGGTTGCAACCCTCCCCCTCAAGCTATCAAAAACAGTCCACTATATACTGAAAACAATTAAAAATTTATACCAAGGGGGTTTCTTTTACCCATTTTATGAGTTACAGCTTTAGCTAAAAAGTAGTTTAAATACTCTAGAATAGTAAATGAAAAACCGAAAAAACAAACTACTTTTAGGTAGTAAAAAACAGAGGTAAATTTACGAAGTTCACTAAAAAATTTAACTTAAAAACAGAGTGCAGATTTTTTTTTGAAGTAAAGGAATTTTATAATTATTTTGCTTAGTTATAATTACAATTTTAAAAATGTTTAGGAGGTAAAAACTGTTTGAACCTAAATTTTAACTGAAATAATTATTATAGAGCCGATTTTACTGTGATTAAAGTAAGTTTCTTATTACCCTTTTTCCCCCTTATAATATATATGATCTTAGGCCTTACCTTCACTTTCTGAAGTTAAAGGATGTAACCATGATGATATAGACTGGGATCCACTTCCTTTCATTTTTTTTTTCTTTTCTTTCCTCTGCACCACTTTTGTAAGAGCGCTTCATTTTTTACCGACTTCAAAAAGGAGGAGGTTATCAATTCGTAGAATATAAATGTCCAATCTTTGCCACGCCCTTTTGGTATGTTCTACTGGGCCGATTTGGACGCGGTTTTTTGCAATAGATTAGAAATGTTCTGAAGTTAGTCCCATTTTAATTAAAACGCCCTCTTGCGGATACAAGCGGAGTTATAATGATTTTTTCGAAAACTTGTCGCCAGCTTACTTACCACTATAAGAATCAGATTATTGAAATGGGGTATAAATATCGACTGAACCTAGCAAAATTGCGAAGTAAAGAATTAGGGATTAACAAAGGAAAAATCCATCCACAAACGACGCCGAAGGCGTCGTGCGTCGGGCGGGTGAAACATTTTTCTGTTTCCATTAAGCTTTTGAAGCCGCATTCGACTAGATAAGTTTAAAAAAGAATGAAATTAATATTTTTAACAAAAAAATGTAGACTTCAAAATTGCGCAATAAAGAAAAATTCATTGAAACGAAGCAGAAGGCGTCGTGCGTCGGGCAGATAAATAATTTTTCTATTGGCATTAAACTTTTGGAGCCGCAGGCGACTTGATAAGTTAAAATTAAAATCATATTATGTAAAAAAATCAAAAGAAGTTAAGAGTGAAAACGCCGCCGAAAGCGGCGTGTTTTTGGATTCAAAACAATTTTTACAAGCTTAAAAACAGTTATATTCGTATTACTCGTTACACGCCGCAGGCGTGTCGTCATTAAAACACTCTGAAAAGAAATTTTAGTGAATGGACGGCGGTTCATTCACTGGGAAAAAAGACTACCTCATGAATCTTCTTCATTTTTAGCTTATTCGATCTGTAATTGTGTATAGGTGTACTGCGCAAGGCTTAAAATTGTGCCTTTCAAGTAAATGAACGGGATGTGTTAATTAAAATGTCTATATGATGTTTCAAAGTACGCTGCAGAGCTTTAATTTTAAACAATAACACCTCGTAGAATCATGGGAATAAGGTGTTCCTATAGTAAAGTGACCATGATGAATATATTGAGATGGCTTCCAGCGCTCTTAGTGGCCAAATTAAAAATTTAATTAAAAGATTTCCGAAAATGATACAAAAACTTTATTTAGAAAAAAAGTTTTCTGAAATTAGTCACCGGTTTTAGTATTTTGGAAAAGTGTTTAAGGCTGAATCGGTTTATTTAACTATGCACAAACTAAACATTCTTATAGAACATAGACTTTTCCAAAGTTCCATCCTAATTACAAAGCCGGCAGGTGAATGGTTATAAAAAAACATTATATAATAAAATGTAGTATATAGGCAAAACGCGGCAAGAAAAAAAAATAAAGTGGAATTAAGCTTTTAAAATCGCAGTCGATTTGAAAAGTTAGAATTAAAATGCTATTATAGTATAATGAAACATCAAAGAAGTTTAGAGGCATTAGAGGTGGTATAAGTGAGGAGAGTCATAAGATAAAATTAAAAATACACATTAAAATAAAATTCAAACAAATTTCCTGGGTAACAGCCACCGAAGGTGGTGTTGATTTAGTTGGAGAAAATAAGGTTCAACTGATTTAACTTCAAGAGCTAGCCACCTATGAGTTGGACGTTAAGAATACAAAAAAACATAATGTAAAACTTCGAAAAACATTTTATAGAAAAATGCGCCGAGGAGGCGTGAGTCTAGCTCTACTGAGAAAATGACACTTTTAAATCTTAATATTAGTGTTCTCATTTTGATATGTAATTTTTCGTTTCAAATATGACGACCCAAATATTTCAATTTTCAAATATCAGAAATACCCGGTTTCAAGCATAAGCAATTTAATAGTCACCACTCAAATTATATTTATTTTTATTTTATGTTTGAAAATTTTAATTTTTTAAAAACATCGAAAAGTCAACCCGAATTAGGCGTGGAGCGCATTCAAATGACCCCAGAGCTGTATCTCTACAACTCATTGTTTTAGGTAAAGTTAAGACAGAGAAATGATTGACGTTATATCCGATATAAGCAATACAAATATTTCCAAAAGCAATAACATAGTTATCTGCATAGGATCGCAGGCTAAGATATTAAAATCATTCACTGTTCTTTTGGATGCACGCCTTAGAATATTTTTTATCGGATATGGCATCAAATTTTCAAAAAATTAGTTCTTCGGATAATTTTTATGTAATTCAAGGAATCTGGCTGTGCAGTTTGAGTAGGGACTTGTGGAAACACCCTTATATTGAAATGTTCTGTAATGCAAAACATTTTCGAAATCCAAACTTTTAGTATCATTTTATTACATGTCAGCACATAGTCAAATTACTATTTAGAACAACTTGGATTGAAAATTTCGTAATAATTAATTTAAAAATAGGGCGGGGTCAAAAGCAACGTTGATTCATAAACATTGCAGATAAAACCTAATTAAGCGTAGTTCTTTATAAAAATCTTTAATTTCCTATCATCGCTATACAAAAAATCCAAATCCGGAGTAAGCGAACTTGCGTTTTACAAATTCACTAAAAAGAATGAAATAAATTAATTTTTAACAAAAAAAAGACCGACTTCAAAAATGCGCCTAAAAGTGAGAAATAATTTTTATCCAAAAAACAATACTACTTTTTAACATAATTTTTGAAGTCGAAACACTTTCACAATAAATTAACATTCCTCGCTAACAATGAAAATGTTTATTATATCATAATTTATGGGTATAATAGTTTTTCTTTTAAAATTAATTTTCATAAGACTACTCAAAATATATAACATGGTATAGCAAGCGGTAACGAAACCACATATTTGTTAGTAATACTAAATACCCTATACATTACTAGCAGAGAGGTCTGAACTGCCCTCTTTTCTTCATGTTTATGTTTTCCAAAAAAAGGCATTTAAGCCTTTTCTTATTAAATTAAGAAAAGAAAACAATATACTATATTGTGCCTTTAATTGTAAATATTTTATCTAATGTTATATGCTAATAACGTGTTCTTTTTTTAATGTTAGCGTAATGTTAATTTATTGTGAAAGTGTTTCGACTTCAAAAATTATGTTAAAAAGTAGTATTGTTGTTTTTTGGATAAAAATTATTTCTCACTTTTAGGCGCATTTTTGAAGTCGGTCTCTTTTTTGTTAAAAATTAATTTTATTATAAAAAAAAACCATTGTATGCACTTAATTTCAAAATTTTGTAAATAATTAAAATTCTATAGGTTAGTCACCTAAATCTCCTTGCTTTTAGAAACTAAACTCTGTGGTTAAGGCCCTGAGTCATTCATTATAAGACATATTGTAAAATGGCTAAATACAGTTGTAATTTTATTTTAATACAGTAAAAAAAAATTCGGAAAATTGGAAGAAATATTGCAATTGAAATAAAATGGTTCAAAATCAAAATTTCCAGCTAAAATTCTAAAAATTTTGCATTTAAATACACAGTACTTATAATATCAAATCAACTGTTCTTTAATACGAATTTAAATTTTTCTAAACCATTCAGTTTATAAATTGTGTATTCTACTTTGCACTTGAAGTACACAAAGGTCTGCGGTGCATCATCACCACAGGAAACCAGGCCCGTGCTGGGTACCTTCAGAGGGCGGTGGACAAAGGGTGAAAGGGCGCCGCCCAAATAATTATTTTTAAACCTAAAAACTAACTTTTCTTTTAAGATTTGCGACGTTTCACAAATTGCTTTTCTCAATAGAAAAAAAAAGCAATACTGCTATTTGAGATATATTTGATTGTTTTTTATTTTTAATATTTAATTTTTGCGAAAAACAGTATGTTCAATCGTTTCGGATGATTACATCAAAAGAGGACTACTCCTTGTATAGGTAAGGGAACATTGAAGGAAAATCAGTTTATAATGAATTTAAAAAATTCGAGGGGGGTACTAAAAGTACAGTTTTGACACGTTTTGAGATCCTTTGGGTTACACCAGGAGGAAAAAACAGTATAAATATTTGTCTAAATTTTAGGGGGGTTAAACCCCTAAAACCCCATTGGATATGACCCTGCGTTCGATACTCCTCTCTAATGACTAAGAACGGCCCTTAGTCAAGTAACTACCTATTTAAATAACAGCACCCTAAAAAATTAACGCCCCGCCCTTTCAATTTCAACGTATTTCACTAAAGGCCCAACAAAAAATCAGTGCTGTGCCCTTGCATTTTCTGGTTTGTGCATGAAGAGGGGCGTCTAAAAGACACTGCCCCGCCTTTGCAAATTCGAAGTATTAAACAAAGAGCAAAATCGCCATGAAAAATCACCGCAGTAAAATTAAAGCGGAACTTTTAAAATTTCGCGGTAGCTTAAAAGGGCGCCTGGGGCCCTACTACGTGCACACGACGGGTTCCAACCCGTTCCCACCAAACCCGACGGCTAAAAACCACATCTACTCGTCGGAGAAGAAAAGGACTACTTCGAGCCCACCACTTTCCGTCGTCCAGTGATGGTGGGAACTCTATGAGTTCGAGGCTATTTTACCCACCACGACGGGTTCTCATCGATCAATCAAAACGAAATTGCAACAAGAAAAAGGGATTTTGTACACCACATAATGCTTTAATTGCCATTTATAAGCTTTTTATATACTTAACCGCGTGTTAAATGACTAATTTGACGTATTTTGAGTTTTTACATCGCACTAGTTAAGCCTACTGTCATATTAGCAACCGAAATCTGCGCGCGAGAGTACGAGTTTGATCTGTGTTGTTTGTGTATGATTCATTCTGAGATAGACCGCCGTCGAGTGAGGACGGTTGTTCGGTCGCTCCCGCTATTCTCGTCAATAAAATCTTTGTTATATTTAAACTTGGCTGGAAATTTCTCGTCTGAAAACCGAACCACCATCACACTGGCTCAGTGCGACAGGATTTTAAGAAGTTTTGAATCGGAATCATTTGATTTGAAGTAAGTTTTGGTTTCGACTATTTGAATCATCGGAACTATGGCGTACCTGGGAAGCGCATTAAAAGAGGACGTTATATTGCTAGCGAAGGAACTGTCTCTCACCGTATCTTTGGAAATGACGAAATTAGACTTGAGAAAATTAATTACCAGCAGTCCAGACTATGACGAGGGATTCGCGAAAAATTCACTAAATGCTATTGTGGAAGAAAGAAAGATAAGGACAGAACGAGAAGAACAAGAAAGATTAAGACAACATGAACTAGAACTTAGAAGAATTGAAGCAACTGGGAACAACTCTGTTTCATCGAGGGAATCTGATGAAAGCGAAGTAGAAAGAAGTAGAAGAATTCAACTGTCCAGTATACTCAATAAGTTCGACGAGAGAAGAGACGACATGGGACTATACCTCATCAATTTTGAGCGGAAAGCAGAGATGGCACAAGTTCCCAAAGAAGAGTACGTAGCTTATTTGCTGGCTGTCTTACCAACCGACATTTGCAACATGATCGCCAGAGAAGATCCCAAGGAAGCCAACAGCTACGATTTCGTGAAGAAGCTTATATTGAATAGATACAAGATGAATGCTGAAAAACTGAAGCAGAACTTTTACAGACATCAAAAGACTCAAGATAAAACATGGAGAACTTTTACTCATGAACTGAGCACATATTTCGATGAATGGATTAAAGCGATGGATGTAAAGACTTTCGAAGAACTCAAAGATTTAATTGTTGCCGAACAATTAAAAAGACGAACACCAGACCACATCAAGGAGCATTTTCTAGAAAAGTGGATGGAAATGAAGTCCCCTACCGAATTGGCCGAGAAGATAGAAGAATATGAAGTTATTAAGGAAAGTTTTCGGAAAAAGGATTTTCCTAGAAAGTTCGATAGACCAGAAAGAGACTACTACAATCCCGGACGCCAGAATGAAGAAAGAGAGGCGAGAAAATACCTGCCACCACAACGACGTCAAGAAATTCGTAACACAAGGGATTATCGTGACGAAAACATTACTAGGAAAATGACCAGAGAATGCTACATTTGCGGATTCTCAACACATTTTGCCAGAGACTGTCCTGACAGAGGAAAACCTCGAACCGAAAAAGTTAAAAGAGAAGAAGTATTGACGGCTGAAATACGATCCGGATTTTTGAGAAACAGAGAACCCAAGCTTAATATATCAACCCTGGAATTTACGGACGTATTAGTGGACAATATGAAAATACAAGCCTTAATTGATTCCGGTACTCAAATTCCAATCGTTAATTCCAACTTCGTTGACACAACAAAAAGGGAAAAAGGAAGAATTATCCTCCAAAGCGCATTCGGAGAAAAGATCGAAGCAGCCGTTGCAACTTTCCAGATGTCCCTGGGAAACGAAACCTTTTCCAAGCCTATTCAAGTAGTAGCTGCAATAACTGACAGAATTCAAGGACAGTGCATCATTCCCCCAGACGTGTTGGAGCTGTTGAGAGAAAACTTCGAAGAGGAAAAAGATCATTCGAACGAATTCGAAACCGAAACTACCCAGCCCGGTGTGGCGCCGATAGAATTCGAGGAGCCGATGCACGTGCATGAAGAGTTCGCGGCGTTCGATGACTCATTGTTTTGTGCTGAAGTTTTACAGACGAAAGAAAATGTTCTCATAGAAAAAAGTAAAAGCGCTGCTTTGAAGGAAGAGCAGATGAAGTGTCCGACCCTGGAAACCGTGAGGAAGGATTTGAAGCAAGGAAAAAGTAATTTCTATTTGATGGATGGATTGCTATTTCACAAAGACAAAATTATGGGCGAAACAGTCAACCAACTGGTGTTACCGGAATGTAAAAGAACTCAAGTTTTTCAGTTAGCCCACGAATCGGTGTTTGCATCTCATATGGGAGTGAAGAAAACGAAGGAAAGAATTAAGTACAGTTTTTATTGGCCAAATATGACTGAGGACATTAAAAACTACTGTCGGACGTGCAATGAATGCCAATTGAGAACCCCAGAGAAGGCAATCGACAAGGTACCCATCACCCCAGTTCTTCGTCCAGAATTACCATTTGAAGTTGTAAATATCGATATAATTGGACCCATCGATCCACCGTCAGCAAGAAGACATAAATACGTGTTATGTTTAGTGGACCAACACTCAAGATGGCCAGAGGCGATCCCGATTCGTTCTTTGACGGCTAAAGCCACTTGCGAAGCACTCCTAGAGATTTTTATGCGAACTGGTATTCCCAATGTGATTGCTAGTGACAACGGCACGAACTTTGTCTCCAAGTTGACGCAAGAATTCGTGACCAGATTGGGGTGCTCTCCAAGATTCTCGACTCCTGGATATCCGGCCAGCAACGGATTAGTAGAAAGATACAACCGAGTTTTGAAAAATGCTCTTCATCACATCATAAGAATGGATCCAAGAAATTGGGACAAATATATTCCCTATCTCCTTTTTGCGTACCGAGAAGTACCTAACTGCACAACCGGAGTTGCTCCATTTAAACTCATGTACGGGAGAGAAGCCAGAGGTCCATTGAGTGTACTGAAGTCTAGTTGGAGTGGCGAAATCGCTATACCCCTTAACATGGAGAAGACGGCTGTTGACTACTTACAAGAGCAGAAGATCAATTTTGAAAAGGCCGCCGAGCAGGCACACCTGATTGCGTCTGACAAACAAAAGGCTTACGCGGAGTACTTTAACCGCAGAACAGCATCTAAAGAATTCCAAATCGGTGAGCAGGTATATCTACTTATCCCCGACTCGTCAAACAAGTTGTATGCAAGATGGACTGGTCCAGGAGAGATCATCAAGCGCTGCAACACAAACTCATACAAGATAAGATTACCAGACGGAAGGGTCAGTCATTGCCATGCCAACAAGATCCGGAAGTATCATGCACGCTCCCTCGCAGTTGGAGTTGTCTTTGAGGAAGACACTGAGTTTGGAGAGATCTATCCTACTCCGCCTGTGGACCATGATGGACCTGAAGGAAATTTGGATCTCTTGGACTTATCCCACTTAGATGATGAAAAGGTTAAAGAACTGAAGTCTCTACTTCATACGTACAGCGGACTTTTCACTGGAAAGGTTGGAGTTGCCAAAGTGGATGCTCATCGTATCAGACTGAAGCCCGGTGCTGAGAGGAAGAAACCTTTCTGCTATCGTATCCCGGCTGCTCTGAAGCCTCAAGTAGATGCGCAGATAACCGACCTGTTGGCTCTTGGACTGATAGAGGAGAGCGATGCCGAAATCGCCCATCCAATTGTGTGCGTCAGTAAAAAGGACGGCAGCATGCGACTCTGTGTGGACTATAGAGCTTTGAACACGGTGACAGTATCTGATGACTTTCCTATGGAAGAGGCCATGGACCTAATCCATTCCATTGGCAGGGCCAATATAATAACAACATTAGATCTACTTAAAGGGTATTGGGCGATACCCATGGACCCTGAAATTAAAGAACTAACCGCTTTCAAGACTCACCGGCAACAGTATCAGTTCAAAGTAATGAGCTTTGGCCTTAAAAACGCTTCGGCAACCTTTCAAAGGGTGATCAATAAAGCATTATCTCAGTATAGAGATTTTGCTAGAGCATATATTGATGACATTGCCATATTTTCACAGAACTGGGAGGAGCACATGCGTCATCTTGAAAGTATTTTGTCTAAATTGCGTGGACTTAATTTTACTGTTAATATCAAAAAGTGTTCTTTTGCTAATTCAGAGATCAAATATCTAGGTCACATAATTGGTTCAGGAAGGCATCAGCCAGACCCTGAGAAAACCGATACCATTAAGAACTTGGCACGACCTAAGACCAAAAGGGACCTTCGGAGCGTTCTTGGTTTGTGTAATTATTATAGGGACTACATCCCTAAATATTCAGAGTTAGTGTATCCTTTGACAGAACTCACTAGAAAAAAAGTTCCTGACAACATTCCCTGGACCTTAGCACATGAAGCTTCTTTCAATAAATTAAAATGTGCTCTGGTTGAAGCTCCTTCTCTCTATACCCCCATGCCTGGTAAACCATTTATCATTCATTCAGATGCTTCTCAACATGCTGTAGGTGCATGTCTTTCTCAACGGGTTGGAGATAAAATCCATCCCATTTCTTATATCAGTCAAAAGTTGTCTAAAAGCCAGCAGTCATGGTCAACTATAGAGAGGGAGGCTTTCGCCATTGTGTGGTCATTAAAAAGATTTGAAGTTTATATTTTTGGTTCAGAAATTGAATTTTATACTGATCATAATCCATTGTCATTTTTAACTAGATGTGCACCACAATCAGCTAGATTGCAGCGATGGGCATTTGCAATTCAAAGGTACAATATTAATATTAAACATTGCCCAGGTGCTAAAATGCCTCATGCCGACGCCTTATCCAGACTATTTTCTGATAAGTGACTTGCTGTAATTTTCTTGTTTACCAGTGATTTTATTTTGATAATAATAATAATGGTGTAATTAGTTTAGATATTTTATTCAGTCTAGTTTCATATTTTGCTTTATTTAGAATTTCAGAATGGTATATTTTAGTGTTCTTGGTTATTTGTGTGTGGGTAAATAATTTCATATCGTGATTTTTATTAGTATTTAGCATATATTTTGAGTTATCTATCCTTTATCTATATTTCTGAATTGTGCATTTATAAGTATTTACAGGATATTTTAGAGCAGCAATAATGATAATCTTATTTTAGTAGTGTACTTAAGTATGGAATATTATTTTGAGTATTATGCAAAGGTGTTACTATTAGTGTTCGGTTACTAATTTCTTTAATTCATATCTGTGTTTTTGATTTCACCCCAAACACATATCTTACGGGGAAGGTGTCATATTAGCAACCGAAATCTGCGCGCGAGAGTACGAGTTTGATCTGTGTTGTTTGTGTATGATTCATTCTGAGATAGACCGCCGTCGAGTGAGGACGGTTGTTCGGTCGCTCCCGCTATTCTCGTCAATAAAATCTTTGTTATATTTAAACTTGGCTGGAAATTTCTCGTCTGAAAACCGAACCACCATCACACCTACTTTTTCGACTTCCCGGGTATTTTACAAAGACGTTGGAGCGCCATCTACTAGCACATATAGAAAGTACCTATTGAATGAAAGAAAGAAAGGTTCAATAATAAGAACATGTTAAAACTACTATTTAATTTAATATAGGAACAACAGGTATTAAAAATATTCTATAATAGAATATTTTAACCTATTAATTAATTAGAATTAATTATTAATAGATTATTTTAGAATATTTATTTATTAGAATCCTTTAAGTATTGTTACAGTAAATCTTTGTTAGGTTCAACCAAACTTTTTTAAGCGATTAGTTAATTGCTTTGTGGTGTAAAAAATATGGAAAGAATTATTTTCCCCCTAAAATAGTTGTCTTTATTCTTATAAATTAAGATAAAATAATTTTTTAAGAAAAAAAGTTTACTTTTAAATATTTTTAAAGTTCTTACGTTTTGTGGTAAAACATCAGTAAATATATTTCCAAATTTGAACAATTTAAATATATTTTTAACTAAGTTCGTAAGTAGAAATCATTTATGTATTTTATGAGCGCCCGTTCTATGAATGATCAATTACTTACCCTATCAGTTACTAAAATTTTTATTCTTGTTTCTATAACTACTTTTGCCAAATTTTAAGATCAATATAAGGTTTGAAAAAAATTATGACAGTGAGATTACTAAAAAAACCATGCCTCAATTTTTCTAAAAATTAAAATCATTCTTTGTGTTGTATTGATTCAGTTAAAATAATTTTTCTCATGTAATATATTTTTTCTATAAAATAATAATTAAAGATAAAAAATTAAAAGCTACTTATTGACAGTCTGTTTTTTGTGGTTAATGTATAAGAAAAAAATTAGTTTGTAAAACATGACTAAAATTATAAAAACAAGCCTTCAATAAAAATCCTCAGCATCAACATACTCGTACTTAAAAAGCTAAAGCAGAAATCCGTCGTGGGAATTCCATTTCACCTAGTCAAGAGGTGGTGGGTTGAAACCCGTTGGCCAACTCTATTTTGCGGGAATCTTTCCCCACTTTTTGTAGATCGTAGTAGTCCTAAGGAGAAAGCCGTCGGGTTAGACCACGTGACTCGGAAAAAAACCCATTTCCGCAGGAACCCACATGCCCACATGGTTGGTAGTAGAGCCCCTCAAAACAGCTCCTAGTTTTCCACTATCAAGGTATGCATTGGTACTTTTTTTTCGCTTAGGGTTCCCCTAGTGCAAAAAACACTACCTTGACTTAACACTCTCAAAGGTACTCAAAGGCCACTGTTTTGATTAAAGGCGCCCACCTCTATTAAGTAGTAGCCTACAGTCGCAACACTCAAAGCCTTGTCAGTTTCGGAATAGGAGGGCGCCAAAATTTCCAGGCTGGAGGGCGCACAGGGATATGTCCCGGCGGCCCAGCACGGGCCTGCCCACAGCCCCCCCTACTGGATTCGCCACTGACCTGGACACAAGCTACGTAATAAGCATCCCAGGCCCAAAGGCTAATGAAACGGAGATGAGTACCGCCTGATAGGCCACTAGGCCTGGGCAGAATTTGATTAAAGAATACTGTCGGAAATGGAGCTTGTGGCTTGTGGTTCATTGCCTGCAATGCAATTATTAAAATAGTATACAAAAAAATTTTGGGTAGCAACTTGTGGGAAAAGGGTTTTTAAAAAGATTTTGAATTTAAATAGTTTTGGTGTTCGTATGGTATTAAATTTGAAAGAGATGTCCGAAAAAATAATTTCATGTAACTTTTTATTCTTCTTTATTCTCTTCTAAATTATTATGTAATTAAAGCAGTAGCGTATCTTCCTAAAGCTTGATGTTTTTTTAACGTCCAAACATACGAAAGTTTCATCCAGTGACATAAAATAGAATAGATAGTTACTCGATTCGACTCGATTAGATTCTACAAATTATACTTTTAGTCATAAGCCACATAAATTTCCTTGAAAATTATGTGGCTTACAAGAGGTGGTTCTGTTCGGGCTAGAGTCTGAAAATGAGCTAAAACACTACTTTAAGGGGTCAATTTTAAAAACTTTTATCCCAGACCCCCCCTTTTTCTTAGAGCACACATTTATTACACTATTAATTACGTTAAGTGTGCAAAGTGCAAACCCTTCGTATAATTACTCTAAAATTTAACGTGTAAAAGTACTCCCCATGGGGTACCTGGGACCATGCCATGGGGCAAAGGGAAGTATCCTTGCCCCCCCCCCCTAACATGGGACCTGGCTACGCCCATGACCGTAAGTATATAAAATCCGAATTATTTTTTAATTATGTGCTCTATAAACTTTGCAGTTAGTGTTGGGCGTGAAATTGGCTTTCAGAGAACAAAGACGAGTTATCGAAAACATCCCGATGTTTCCAATCATCGTGAGAACCACGATATATCGAAATTATCGATATTCACGATATATCGATATATGACCACTGGTCAAGACCAAAATGATGCACGTCCCAAGCGTTTGGTTTGAGCCCCCACTTGACCTACTTCAATGCCAAAGCATAGAAGTAATAAAAACTTGATCGGATTGACCAATGGTCAACCGGAACAAAAGAGGCATGTTATAAGAATAGGGAATTCAAAATATCAATTAGCAACTCCAACATTTATTTAATAATGAATTTTAACCATATAGAGCAATCTTGACCAGTGGTCAAGCAACACGAAACCTAATTAGAAAGCCCATATTTATAATTAGAGACCAAAGTGAGTCGGGCAAACGCTCCGTTATGGAGAACATCACGATATATCGAAGTCGACGATGTATCGAGAAATATCGCCATTCACGATAAATCGAAGGCGACGATAAATCGGGAAATATCGATAAAGACGATATATTGTGAAGTATCGAAATAGACGATATATCGTGAATAGACGATATATCGTGAATAGACGATATATCGTGAGTAGACGATATATCGTGAATGGACGATATATCGTGAAATGACGATGTATCGAAAAAATACCGAAATGACGATATATCGAAAAAATACCGAAATGACGATATATCGAAAAAATACCGAAATGACGATATATCGAAAAAATATCGATATGACGATATATCGAAAAAATATCGATATGACGATATATCGAAAAAATATCGATATGACGATATATCGAAAAAATATGGATATGACGATATATCGAAAAAATATCGATTTCAATATCGATATATCGATATACATATTTTTTTTGTATCGATATATCGCCCAGTCCTAATTACTTCTTTTGCATTTATTTTGTGGTTTTGAGCGATGTTTTATTTTTTTCGAATATCCAATTTTTCAAATAATTTTTAAAAATTGAAATTTTAATTTTTAATTGGAATATTCGTATTCAGCACTGAAAAATAGCTAATAAACATGTATCATAAGTCTCGATTACTATTAATTGATTTTTTGAAATTTTTTTCGGCCATTTTTTAAAAATTAAAAAAAAATTAAATTTCCCGTGAACCGATTTTGTCCGATTTTTAGTATGTTATTATTGAGGTCATTCCCAAGCGAAAACCGTTGAAAAACCAAATGTATCAATTTTTTACCGGTTTGATCCTTTTTTTCAGTAGATTTACTGGACTATATGAAAGTACTCGTAAGGGGACACGGAATAAGTTCAGGGCGAACCGACCCGTCGCCTGGAAGGCGACATGCGGTGGACGTTTCTATAAGGGCCACCGTAAAGTTTTATTACATCCAGTGTTTGGATGTAATAAAACAATTTGCGGCCGGACCACCAGCAGTTTATCTCCCCTATCTCCCTCAATCTCTTTGTATCTCCCCTCGCACTCGCCCCTAAGAGCTGACGAAAATTCACCACATGAAGACACCGGCGCCATAAACTCAGGTTTCTTCCTGGAGATAATTGTTTTATTACATCCAAGTTTTATTACATCTAGAAAGTCTACGGCCCACCTAACCGTCCTGCCCTCTAGAGGTCTCGTAGGCGCCGGAGGAACCGGTGCTGAGGTTCCATGCTCCTGGTGCTAATTTCTAACTTGCTTATTTTGGGTACCAGGGTGTTGGGGACGTCAGAATTAATGTGAACCTGAAAACACTCTATTGCGACACCTGAAAATATAAATACTAGTACAAAACGCAATAAAAGAGTAATCGCAAGTAATTATTTCCAATTTTTTATTAAAAAACATGCAACAGAACAAAATAGAAATAACAGAAGATTAATACATCAATCATTCATCTCACTCGTCTAACCATCATCTTTTTAATCTTCATCTCACTCGTCTAACCATCATCTTTTTAATCTTCATCTCACTCGTCTAACCATCATCTTTTTAATCTTCATCTCACTCGTCTAACCATCATCTTTTCAATCTTCATCTCACTCGTCTAACCATCATCCTTTTAGTCTTCATCTCTCTAAGCATCATGTTTCTCATGCCTAAAAATACATAGATTTTAGTTAGTACCTTTAAAAAAGAATTACTCAATGACACTAACCAGCAAGAAAGCAAAAGCTGATTAAACTGTAAGTTCAATTTACATGATACCAAGCTAGCATCCCAGTAGTGGAATGCCAACTATTAAAAAAGTGTGCAAATACTAAATAGAGCAAGAAATTATAAATAATAGAAGAATAAAATACAATATTATGCTAATTATTGTAGGATAAAAATTTCAGATCTTACAGGGAAAGCTCTTCTATCACCGCGCAAATTGGGCCATATAGTTAAGTCATAGTATTTAGGAATTTTTAAGTCCAAGAAGTATTAGGAATTTTAGTGTGAATGTTTTTATAGATTATTATTATTTTTTGCATTTAATTCGACGAATAAAGCAATGATTATCCAAAAATAATGTAATAAAAGGGCTTGTCTTGCCGATGGTTAGTGGTTACAAAATATTCCTCAACCAAAAATTCAAAAACCTGAAATTACTGAAAGCAATGTCATACAGAAAAAGAAAATTACCATAAAACAAGAAAAATCTCATCCCTGTTTGTCATTTGTAACTATTTTCATGACACATTTAAAACATTACCGAAATATTTACCTGCAATAAGTCCTAAACAAATGACTAATTCTTTCATATGTCTCTTTACGTCCATGACATGTATTAATGGACGTCATGCCATTTTTGGCTTTGTTGAAATCTAAGATCAAGTAGCTTAACCGTATGTCCCGAAGGGAAGCGGAAATATTTTCCGGCTTTTCTTCGAAATCCATGGTTGTTCTGTACCTCAGTCGCTCCTGGAAAAAAAATTCAATCAGAAAATACAATAATTCTATCTACCATAGATGTAAAAATTCAGGAGTGTTTCAAGAGTAAAATACTGCCAATTCAGGGAAAAACTATACGCACGTTGAATATTTTTAATTTCAGTACTTTACAAAATTAATTTTCAAAACCAGAAAAAGGATTCCAAAATATTTATATCGAACAGTAGAGTAGACTATACAACTTAAGTTGACCCTATGACGTCACTAACAAACATAGTTCCAATCGCGGTATCTGAATTTTGAGTGAAATGAAGAACGTCAATTTAAAAATATAGCAAGGCTGGCTATAGCCAGGGGCACCGAATGCGGTGGGGTGCTCGAATTTGTGTGGCTCTCTCGGTAGCTCTCTCGGCCAAAAATATTTTAAATGAGCTTATTATAAATTTTTTTTCTTGGGGAAGACTCCCGAGTATGATGGGAAGACTCCCGAGTACTTTGATGTATTCACGTCTTTTATGTATGTTTTACTTGAAATTTTTGTGGCTTACAAGAAGCGGTTCTCTTTGAATGTAACTCAAAAAGTCTTAAAATGAGCTAAAACGTTTACTTCTAAAGATAAAATTTCCAAAATTTTCCGGAGGAGGAACCCTACACCCCTATCTTAACTTATGGCTCACATTTTATACAAATTTTTTCACTATTTGTGCACACTAAGATTCATACCAGTAAATTTAACATGTAAAAGTTCTCGTACGCAAACATTGTTGAGTCAAAATTACACATCTGAAACAAAGGTTTATTTACTGGCCTGACACCAAAAATGAGTATGACACTGTTTTCAAGGCGAAAATTTTCAAAAATATTATAAAGGAGATCCCTCAGGCCATTCCTTTTTAACATAGAGCCATAATTCATACAAAAACTCTTGCTTTGCTCGTGAGGGGGTACTATTAGGGCCATATCCAAGGGGGTTTTAAGGGTTTATCCCCCCCCACAAAAATTTTAACATCAATTTTTATACTGCTTTTCCTTTGAAATTAGATGTAACCCAAAGGGTATCAAAATGGAGGTGAAACACTACTTTGAGAGACAAATTTTCAAAATTTTTATGGGGTGACTCCCAGACCCCCCATTTTTACATTATAAGACAATTCATAACTACTTTTAAAGTATCTAAAACTTAACGTATAAATGTACTCATAGGAGAGTACCCAAGAAATATATCGTTGAGTCGACCCCCCAAAACAAAAGTTTGGTTACTACCCTGATCTTGCCTTTTAATATTTTTCATGAAAGACGATACTATACAATGATGTATACTGTATAGAATATTACAAAAATCGTATTAAAATATCGGGTGGTGTCCGAATTGAATTTCTATTAACTTAAATTAATTTTAACTTTTAAATTAAAGGCACAAGGCACATCAAAGAGTATTGTCAACTAACCATTTAGTACTATTTTAAAAGTATATTGAGTATTCTATTTTAAAACCTTTAAAAATAGTTGTATATATTAAAAATTTTCAACATACCATTACATCATCAAATATTTCTTCCTTGCCGGTCTTTGGACAAATATAACTCGTTAGGTTGTAATCTCTAAAGCGCATGTCAACATAGTGTCTTGGACCTGAAAGAAATGGTTTATAAGGATAACTAACAGTTCTTTTTTTTATTCTTTGGTTTATTTAATGCCAGAGTTAGACCCAATTTATTTTTAAATTTAAAAAAATTAACCATTTTTAGCGCAGAAAAATGCAATTTTGTCCAATTTTCAAATTAAAGTAAAACATTCAATGAAATAACGTATCTAAAATTGTATTTGCAATTTAGTGATCCCCCTAAATAATGGGCCCCCATAAATGGAATGTGCTCACCGATTTTTCTTTGCTCAGAGATCATTGATGTCTCAAACCATAGAGGTTCATCGACCTCTACATATACAGTTATAAATTTGAAAGAACCCAATTCCAATTCAAACATAAAAAAACCCATAGAACTTTTAAAATTGGTTATAACTTGATTAAAAAATTTTAAATGCAGTTTGTTTTTAATGTAGAAACCACGTAGAAAATTAAAACTAGACTTTTATCAAGGAATGTAAATAAAGAATAGATTATACAAATAAACGGGAATAGTTATCTGTATATCTGTATTTATGTTAAGGGCAATGTGATAAATCCGGGCATTATTATTAATAATACCCGGTTTATCACTTGGTCCAGAACATATATGTTGTATATATCAGTATCTTACTGAAATCGATTATACCGAAAAAAGTATAAATGAATAGCGGTAAAAGAGAAATAAGAAATAAAGTAACAGTATTATAAAATACAAACGTCTTACAATTAATAAAATGTGCATTAGAAAAACCAGATTAATAAAGTCCAGAATTGTAGAAAAAAAAACTTTGATTGATTGATTAGGTACTGTCAATTCGAACTACATTTTTCCATGAGCAAAACGGAAGTTGTAAAAAAGACTCGCATAACATTGGATGGGGTGTCGGTTGAGAAGAGTGATATATTTCATAAATAGTATTTCAATATTCTACTCAATTTGATAATAAACAACAACTTGCAACTCTTTGTAATGTTGTAATCCACTAGAATACAATCCATGACCTTTAAATAGTTAGGTATGTGTAATAAAGTAAGCGTGCATAATATTTGGTTGTCACAGCTGGAATAAGTGTCCTCCATTTGGCTACTCGCATTGCGGTCTCCAACTATACACTGTATCTAATCGTGATATACAGCCAACTTGGCAACCGCAACGCGAGTCGCCAAATGGAGGACTCTTATTACAGCTGTGCCATTTGCTTTATATTAAGTTTAGATTATCTAAGCTAACTTAAGCTAAACCTAACTAGGAGTACCGGGGAACTTGGTTGAATTGAAATTTGTATTATGTTAACAAATTTAAAAGTTATATAGATGAGTGTACTATTTGTGTTACAATAATGAATAATCAAAAAGTTCTTAGAATAGATTTAGTGCAGCTCTGCTACAGCGATCACCAACTAAAGCTGTTGCCGAACTTGGCGACTGCTCTAGTTGGGGATTGATGATGATGTAACATCAGTTACGAAAACACAGCAACTTTATTAGTCGGGGTAAATTTTAAATTTAAATATATATAATTTACAAATTATTTTTAATTGTTACCAGACGCTCCATGAAATCCCAAGACATGCATTAGGCGCATTGGAAAGTTTTTCTTATTTTAAAAACTGAAGACAATCTTTGTTTGTCGAGTTTGTTTTCACATCTTAACCTTTTTATTTTGTACTGGGACACTTATCAGGTTTGCTCAACTTACCTACTGACTTTCTTTAAATTTTCTAATACTTTCTTTCTGATCTTTACTTTAAATTATACTGATAAAATGGACTATTCCAGAGGTTCTCCAAATGTGGGTCGCCAGTCAATTTTTGGTGGGTCACAACAAGATTTTGAATTTGTCTGAATATGGTATGATCTTTTCTACAATTTTATGAACATGTTGTTGACGTTTGAAATTATTCAAGTTACTGTAGAGTAAAAAGAATAAAAAAGCAATAAGAAAAATTAAATTACCCTACTCAGTGTCAAATGCTAAGGACAATTAAAGTAAAAGTACATGTGAGTGGTTACTTTAATGTGCTGATAATGCAAAATTAGTTTTTTTTTAAAATAAGATTTGATAATAAATCTATATTTCTAAACGTTAGGCTCCCCACGGTGGGGGAGCAAGACAAATATTAATAATTTTCTTAGAGAATGATGTTAAACTGATGCAATTTATCCCAAATTACTAAAAAACAAGCTGAAAATCTATTTTTAAGAGTCAAATTCAAAACATCTTTCTGGGGGTGGACCCCCATACCCCCCATTTTATTGTGGAGCTCATTGTTGCTCCCACGATTAAACAATTTGATACAATCAGGTTAATTATTTAACTTCTAATTGATCCCATGTAATTTATTACTGTTACAAAGTACTAGTTGGGGACCAAACCACACACGGATAAAGATACAGTATTGTAGGGGGCTTTGGAAAATTAACTACTCATTTGATACTGTCATATGATGCACAGAGTAGCATCGTGCCTAAACACATCTTTTTTTCAGGCAACAAGAGCTGCAGCAGCTGCCTTCGCAGCAGTTCCAGCGATACACCGCCAGTCTTCATGGATCTAGTAATATATGGACCCCGTCTCCTGCTCTAGTGAGTGGCTACTCTGCCGGATACCGAGACCTCTCCTGCCATCCCTGAGTTTGCCCCCACCTCCACTCAATCCCATTGTAAGTTTCTGCTTTTAGAATTACTCATTTGATACTGTCATATGATGCACAGAGTAGCATCATGCCTAAACACATCTTTTTTTCAGGCAACAAGAGCTGCAGCAGCTGCCTTCGCAGCAGTTCCAGCGATACACCGCCAGTCTTCATGGATCTAGTAATATATGGACCCCGTCTCCTGCTCTAGTGAGTGGCTACTCTGCCGGATACCGAGACCTCTCCTGCCATCCCTGATTCTGCCCCCACCCTCCACTCAATCCCATTGTAAGTTTCTTCTTTTAGAATTAACCCTGGTTAAAACCATGGGTGTAGAATCATGGAAAAATAATTAATGCTGCATAGTGGTGGGAAGAAAGCTAAAATAAAGAGTTGATGACCTGGTAGATACTTGATGCACTCTAATTCAAGCAAGCTGGCTTGTCTAACTATCTAGGGGGGTGACACCAAAGCTCTCTTGAAATAAATGACACATTCAGAAAAATAAACATACATCGTACTTCGAAGGTTTCTCCTTCACTGATATGGAGGGGTGGGTCCCAACTTAAACTGGGACGAATGTCAACATGTCAATCTACTGGTGATTAAGGGGAAAATCTAAAGTCTATAGGAGAAACCAGTGGTAGATTAAAGAGGGTGTCACCTCAACGGAGAACTAAGGGAACACCAGAATCTTAAAACTTCGTTCATCTCTACAAGAAATTTTTTAATTACTAAATTGAAGGAAATATTAAGCAGGGTGTCACCCTTCAATAGAATTATGGGGTTGCACTGGAACTTAAAAACTCTGTTCCTCTTTACACCACTTAAATATTAAGGAGAATTAGCCGTTACAGCATAACATTATTCAATATATTATCATTTTTATTAATCTTTTTACAGAGGAAATTGTAAAAAGTGTGTCGGTTTTTAGGGCCACCACTTTATAGATACAAATTATACTTTTAACGAATATTAAAGGGAGCAGGGACAAATATAAGGAGGGGGCCTGCCCCCCCCCCTGAAATTTTAACTAATACAAGTTAAAACACTGTAACTTCGGGTCGTAAGTAGTATGTGCAGCACTATAAGCTACGGAAGTGACGTCACAGGAAGTGGGTGTGTCTACCGGAAGTGAGTGTGTCTGAAGTGTGGAGATTGGAAGGGGGCATGGTGGATGTTGAGATTAGAAGGGGGCGGATGTTGAGTTGTTTACTGCTGCTTATTTTGGGGTCCGTTTTTCAAAGTTTAGTTTTTTGGGGATGGCAACGATTGTTTACATTTTGGACTTTTTTCTTAGATTTTTAGTGCCGCCATCTAGCGGGGAGAGTTATTTTTAAAGAGAATATTTATTTTATTTAATTTATTTTCAAGAGCTGGGGCTGGGGTTCGCACCTGCGACCTAGCAAAAAGAAACTCATAGCCTACCGATAACACGACGCGTGCTCTATCCGTTAGGCTATGAAATCTTAGAAGTAGGAGTGTAAAATAAGATACCAAGAAAAAAACTTTCGATTGATTATTTATTTTTACTTGTAAACTTTTTTTCTTAGATATTTTTAAAAAAATTTAAGATTTTTGGACTTTAACATTTTTTCTTAGATTTTAAAAATTTTTACTTGTGGACTTTTTTTCTTATAATTTTGGTGCCGCCATCTAGCGGTAACAGACAGAGTTATTTGTAAGGACACATTTAAATAATTATTTTTTAAAAAAATTTTAGTTTTTTGGACTTTAAACATTTTTCTTAGATTTTTACATTTTTAAAAATTTAGTTTTACATGTGTTCCGAATAAAAGCAAGATATTTTTAAAAGGGGTTTTCTGATTTTGATACAGTAGTACTTTATGAGCATATCAATTTGAATTTTAATGAATAAATTTTATTAAATTATAGAAAAAATATTTTAATAGAATTGAGCCCACCATCCACCCGGCAAGATTAACATGCCGCCTCAATTCTTTTTTGTCAATTTTATTGAACAATTTTTCTAAATGTTAAACTTATTCTTGGACAGTTAACATTCTCTTCTTTTGGTATGCAATGGAACCAATACTAATTAGTTGGAGGACGCATGATTAAAAGGCTTCCATTTTCAAGAAACACATTTTGTGACTTGAACTTTTTTCTCGAAAACGTGAATTTTCTCTTTTGTCCAAAGGAAACACACGCAATAGGTGCATTCCTGTCCAAGTCCTTTTCGTTGTCTTTATGGGCCCCTATATGCAGTCGGAGCCGTCCTTGTACCTGTTTACCAACACGTAATTAAATTGGGCATTGCTTAAAACTTCTACCATATGTTTAATTTCCAATAACGAGGGAGTCCATGGTTTTGCAAACACGGTAGAGCCGCTAAACTTGTACGTAATTCCGTGGTCACCGTAGGCTGCCACTTGACGAGGAACGAAATGCTTCTTACCATAAATTTCAATCATAGACTCTTCCTTTTTCAAATAGGTTAGCTCTTTTTCCAAAAGACGAAAATATTCCCAAGCTTTACGATCTGAAAACATTTTCCCATATTCATAAGTTAAGGAATCCTTAGAATACTTGACATTCTTATCAGGAATTTCCTCTTCAGAACTTAATTGACGTTTCATTTTGTCAACTATTCAAAGTTCCTAATAACAGGATCTTACCAAGCAACAATCGAATGGAAGGTTTACTTTGCAAGTTTGAAATGTCCGGCTTGTTTGAACAGAGATATCCGGAAAGATAGTGATTCAAAGGGGTTAGATAAGGGTCGTGGGAACAAGGATATGGAACGATAAGAAATGAATCAGGATGTACCAACATGTTTGTACGGATGTGATTACAACTAGCTAATGTATGTGTCATGCGGATGCAATGCACGTGGCCCCTTATCTCCCCTCACAACTTATTGGATACAGTGGTCAAGGGGGAGGATTAAAATTGATAACTTACCCACACACTTTTATGGGTAGTTTAAAAACCAAAGTACTTTCAGTTTAAAAAACTTTTTAATAATTTTTTTCTTATATTTCTTAAAATAAATTATTCCAGTTAAGTAACAAAGTTATTAGTTTTCCAATTAAGTAACAAATTTATTAGTTTTCTAAATTAATCTTACTATCCTATCACTTTCAAGCATCAAATTTTATTCATGTTAGCTAGCTTTCCAGCCACCTGAAACTCTATTCCAAAATTATAATTGCATTATTATATCCCAACCTACCATTCTAAACAGCATATTTCAGTTTTGTTATTCGTACTTATCATTAATTTCCACTCTAAACATATAGTTTTGCTAGAGTTATTCTTACTTCCTGTTTTAGCCTAACATTAACAAAAAATTTCAATCTTACTTTCTGACAGCAGCCTATCATTTTTTTTTAACATTAATATAACATTTCGATATATATAATTTTAATTCAGTTCCAATTTACACACTACCCTATTATTCTAAAACACCTAGTACAGTTTGCAATAGAGATATTCGGAAAGATTACGAGTGATTCAAAGGGGTTAGATAAGGGGTGTATGAACAAGGATATGGAACGATAAGAAATGAAATCAGGATGTACCAACATGTTTGTTGTGATTACGACTAACTGGATGTGTCACTCACGAATTCGCTTTATTTCATTTAAATATTTTATTGTTATATTTTGGGAAGTATGAATTTTTATTGCTACCCAACAAAAGTTCGAGCATGCAGAGAATTGCATGATCCAATCATATTGTAGGATACGTTGTTTCAACCAATGAGAGCAACCGGATATCGTTTAATATTACTTCCTTTCAAACTAATTAAAATTTTCGAACAAACAAAATTCAAACTTTTGAAATCTGCACAGAATTTTCACTGTGGCATTTTCTTAAAACAAATTATTCCAATTAAGTAACAAAGTTCCAATTTTATCGCTTTATTTTTCCAACACTTGAAAATCAATTTAATTGCATTATTATATCCAAAAAACCCAACCTACCATTTCCATTCTAAACAACATATTTCAGTTTTCCTATTCATAATTACCATTAATTTCCACTCTAAGCATATAGTGTTATTCTTATTGTTATTTTATTCTCAAACATCAATTTTTGATCAACATACTTTACCATTTTTTCAAATTTCCACCCTCAGATACAATACCTCATTTTCTCTTTTCAACAGCAAGAATCATTTTCAAAACATCATACAAATTTTGTTCAACCTACATATATTTTTAATTTCACTCATTCTTAGTTTCCCAACAGCATCCTATCATTTTATTTCAGGGTTTTATAACATTTCTAAAATATCAAAGTTTAATTCAGTTTTGATTCTCACTTTCCAATATTACCCTTTTTTAGTACAGTTTACTTTTAAACATCTGAAAATCAACGTACTGTTAGATTTTTTTCTATAATTTATATTCCAAAAATAAAATTAAATTCTTACTTTCCCATTTCATGCTATAAACATATATTTCAGTTTTGCTATTCTCATCATTCTCATTAGCCTAATATTTTCAAAAATCTAATTCAGTTTGCTTGCATTCAGTTAGCCTTAAAAATTTATTTTTTAATTCAACCCTAACTCAAAACATTTTAATTTTCAAACCAATTCAGTTTTGCTATTCAAACTTACCATTATCTAATTCAGTTTGCTTTCATTCAGTTACACCTTAAACATTTTATATTTTAATCTCAAACATTTTAAAATCAATTCAATGTTTGGATTTTCTATTATCAGATTTCCGAATTCCAACATTATATTTTTATTGCTATTGCAACCTTACCACAGCACTATCAATCATTTCTTACCCTATCATTTTCAACCCTATCTTAAACATTTATTTCAGTTTTTGCATTTTCATACTTATTATCATTATTTATTTAAAATTTTCTGTGTAAAAAATAGTTTTTTGTCACACGAATCAGCCAATTTATTCCAATTTTCAATTCATATAATCATTATCGAAAAAACCCATTAATGCCAGTCAATTGAAGAAAACTTAAAAAGCTCTGCATTTTGGTCCAAAGTTTTTGCAAATACTTAAATAAAACCTAAATCAATCCATTGATTCTATTCGAAATGAATGTTATACCCTGTTTGAACACGGTGTGATAACAATTGATTCACAGTTGAACTTATCAGAAAAATCCGCGTGGTTCAGGTAACACTATTTTCGCTGCATGATGCCTATGGGCAACCCTATTTTCTAATAAAAAGTGTTTAATTTGATTTCAATGTTTAATGTTGCTATTTCTCTCGGATTTTTATCAATTTTTAAATCTATCGACTGATCATCGTTTGCATGGATCTTGTCGGACTTGAATGAAATATCATGGCCCCACAAGTATTACATTTCGAAAAGAGCAACTCAAACCGATTGAATCTATTCAAATCAATAAATGATAACAACTTCTTGAAAGAAATGAATAAGAGGTAACAGGATCTTATCGGAATGTACCAACATTCCTACAAGATAACTAATCAGAATTTTACTGTAGGCAGATCAATATACCTTACCATAATGCTGAATAAAACCCAAACAATTATTACACACCATATTTTACTAAAAATTAAGTTTTTAGTTAAATTTAGTGTAAGAAAACAACTTTTTTACCAGAAAAATTACAATTTAGAAAAAGTAAACAACAAAGAATGTGCTTTTACCATTTTCAGAAGTTTAAAATAAAAAGAATTCGGTTTATATGTTTTCGCATTTGCAGAAGAATATGATAAATGTGCAAAACAGCAAAGCTTATTTTACTGCATGAGTGGAACAAGTTACAGAAGAATTTTTAACAACATCAACATTATTTTTAGAAAAATCAACTTGGGGCCATTCTAATCAAAGTTGCTGATTTATTGGTAATAAAGCACTATTTAGAAATGCAGAAATAATCACTTACTCATATTCTTTAAAATCAACACATTTAGTTCGAACTCTACCTAAGATTTGAATCACTAAGAGGAAGTTCTTATCAGAAAATCCGGTTCAGGTAGTAACACGTGTGCACATTACATTATCTGTTATGGGTAAATTTATTTTCTAATAAAAAAAGTGTTTAATTTGATTTCAATGTATTTTTTTTGTTATTTGCTTATTTCTCACGGAATTTTCACAATTTCAGTCACCCCAAAGAGAAAAAAATTCAGGCGTTCGCAGATCTCTAAGGCGATGCCATGTGGTTTTAACGGGTGTAGTGCACATAGTGCTATTCAACATTATTTATCTTATACTTGTATTACAATTTTAATGTAACTTGTTTTTATTGGTGTTGCCGAATTGGTGTTCATAATTAATTATTGGTGTTCATAATTCGAAGCTAAAAAGGCATTGCTTTCGATAACACAAAAAGTTTATACATTTTATTACAAAGTAAAAAACTGCAATGTGCATGGCTAAAAACTTTGTGTATAGACTATCAAAAATATAGTTCATAGTAAATATCATAGTAATATCACACTCATGATTAACAAGTTGATAAGATACTTGGTTGAAACACTGATTCAAACAGATTTTTCATTCCTTTCTGCCGTACTTTATTACATTTCATGCTGCTTTCCTGGTTCACATTACTTGAAACAAAGTGGTTTTTGAGATATGCGCGACCAAAATATATTACTCCAATTTTATTATATTCACATTTTTCTCATGGATTTAGCTTTTTTACCCAAATTTTTAGTTAATTCTGTGCTGTTACATATGCAACACTCGGCAATATTAGAGTAGATATTTCCATAATTTCTGTAAAGTTGTTTACTTTGCCTATCTCTTTTGTTGTTCTTTGGTGTAAAAATCTATGAAAAATTGGCTTGCGTGATAAAGTACTTGAAAGTTTTCCTTGGAAAAAGAACCCACACTATAGCTTATCATTTTCGGGATGAAATAAAATTCATTGAGACAAAAAATTATCCACAAACTATAGAGCTTTTTCAATCACATGACTCTGCCTAACAACGGCCTTAGCAACGTTGTTTTATTCCTCCAGTGACATCATGTGCGAATGCTGCTATTGGATACTTCTATGTTCCGCCCCTAACAACAGCCTTAGCAACGTTGATTTTGTCCTCCAAGTGACGTCATGTGCGAATGCTCTATTCTTGAAAAAAAAAATTTTCTTTGGCTTCTTACAATATTGTTAAACAAAGTTAAAATTTTTCTTTAAAACTTGATACAAATACCAAATTTTTTTTTTAAAAAAAAACTAACAATACACTTTTCACATGTGTGTTAAACTTCATGTAGCTGTTGAATACTTTTTCTTAATGTTGTAGTTGAATACTTTTCTTAAATACTTAATATGTTTTACTTTAGTGTTTATTTTTTATTTTCTCAATGTATAATTTTTAACTTTAGTTATTGTTGAAATTATTTTTTAAATTTTATTGTGAAAATATTTTTTGCTACCTTTTTGGAATATTTTTACTATAATGTTAAATATTTTAAACTAACTTTTTAAATATTTTTAATGTTAAACTTTTTTATTTGTTGAACATTTAATTTTTTTTTTGCACTTTTCATGTTGAATAAATTTTTTTTTCATGTTGATTTTTTTATAAGTAGAATAATTTTTTAAGTAATGTAATGAATATTTTTAAACAACTAAAGTGTAAAATATTTTTAATTAACCTGTTTTAGTTTTTTAATTTTACTCTTAAATATTTTTATTAATAATTAAATATTTTTAATGCTAAACTTTTTTATTTGTTGAACATTTAATTTTTGCACTTTTCATGTTGAATAAACTTTATTGATTTTTTATTTTGTACCTAGAATAATTTTTAAGTAATGTAATGACTATTTTTAAACAACTAAAGTGTAAAATATTTTTAATTAACTTGTTTTATTTTTTTTATTTTATTCTTAAATATTTTTTTTATCCAATATTTTTATTTTAAAGTTTTTACATGTTAATTATTTTTAAACTTTAACGTAGATTGGTAAATATTTAAACATATTTCTAAATTGTTTAGGTATGTGTTTTGAATGCACTGAAATCCTAATGGTGAAAAAAGCAAATAATTTTTCCGTTTGCAATATATATGTTGACTTTGAAATAATTTTATAAAAACAAACAGCATAGTCTTCAAAACCCCTCTCATTCTTACTCACTCCCCGCTTTTTAATCACATTCCTTGTAGATATTCCCTATGTTATCATACGGCCTCTGATGGTTATCTGACGATAAAACGGGTTGCTTGTTTATCATGGTGAGCAAGATGCTAAGAATTTCAATTCAAATTTTACTAAAGAAGCACAAAAAGTATTGGAAATCATCATTCTAATTGAATTTTTCCAAGCTAGATGTAGAAAAGGTAGTTCTAAATGGTCCCCACTCTGCCTGCATGTGTGAGGTGATGGAAACAAAGTCAGTCAGTTGGTCAGTGATGAAACCAACAATCACATAAAATGTTGTTAGAATAGTGTACCCCCACCATAAATGCCTTTTTAAAATCCAAAATTTTCTTTCAAGTTTCTATAATATGATGCGTTACTATGGTTATCTCCTCATTCAATTCCAGAAAAATTTAAAGACAGAGAGAACAATTTACTGCATTCCATACAAATGTGAGCAATTTGTTTCATTCGGTGTTGATTATCTTAGGTTTTATTGATTCTATCCATTTTCTTGTAGCCTAGCTTAGCAGATTAATTTCCAACATTAACTCCTGATAAAGCAATCATTACTCAAACTTTTGTTGGAGATAAAAACATGCATGCATGGGGGAAGCTGTGTATTCATTCTAATACATGGATTCTTTTCAAAATATTTTCTGAAACTAAAACCAAAACAGAAAGAAATATTTCGTAGGTAATCTGAATATTGGAAGAAAATTCCGATAATGACACAAATGTGCGGCAATAATTTCAGCTGAATAATGTAGGTGAATACCAAGATTCCTATGAATCATGGCAATTCTGTCCATAATGCACTTTTCATTGAAAATATGCATAATTATAAAAACAATAACTTGTAATAACAGAATTATCAATGTATATAATTCCAAAAATTCAATTAGAATGATGATTTCCAATACTTTTTGTGCTTCTTTAGTAAAATTTGAATTGAAATTCTTAGCATCTTGCTCACCATGATAAACAAGCAACCCGTTTTATCGTCAGATAACCATCAGAGGCCGTATGATAACATAGGGAATATCTACAAGGAATGTGATTAAAAAGCGGGGAGTGAGTAAGAATGAGAGGGGTTTTGAAGACTATGCTGTTTGTTTTTATAAAATTATTTCAAAGTCAACATATATATTGCAAACGGAAAAATTATTTGCTTTTTTCACCATTAGGATTTCAGTGCATTCAAAACACATACCTAAACAATTTAGAAATATGTTTAAATATTTACCAATCTACGTTAAAGTTTAAAAATAATTAACATGTAAAAACTTTAAAATAAAAATATTGGATAAAAAAAATATTTAAGAATAAAATAAAAAAAATAAAACAAGTTAATTAAAAATATTTTACACTTTAGTTGTTTAAAAATAGTCATTACATTACTTAAAAATTATTCTAGGTACAAAATAAAAAATCAATAAAGTTTATTCAACATGAAAAGTGCAAAAATTAAATGTTCAACAAATAAAAAAGTTTAGCATTAAAAATATTTAATTATTAATAAAAATATTTAAGAGTAAAATTAAAAAACTAAAACAGGTTAATTAAAAATATTTTACACTTTAGTTGTTTAAAAATATTCATTACATTACTTAAAAAATTATTCTACTTATAAAAAAATCAACATGAAAAAAAAATTTATTCAACATGAAAAGTGCAAAAAAAAAATTAAATGTTCAACAAATAAAAAAGTTTAACATTAAAAATATTTAAAAAGTTAGTTTAAAATATTTAACATTATAGTAAAAATATTCCAAAAAGGTAGCAAAAAATATTTTCACAATAAAATTTAAAAAATAATTTCAACAATAACTAAAGTTAAAAATTATACATTGAGAAAATAAAAAATAAACACTAAAGTAAAACATATTAAGTATTTAAGAAAAGTATTCAACTACAACATTAAGAAAAAGTATTCAACAGCTACATGAAGTTTAACACACATGTGAAAAGTGTATTGTTAGTTTTTTTTTAAAAAAAAAAATTTGGTATTTGTATCAAGTTTTAAAGAAAAATTTTAACTTTGTTTAACAATATTGTAAGAAGCCAAAGAAAATTTTTTTTTTCAAGAATAGAGCATTCGCACATGACGTCACTTGGAGGACAAAATCAACGTTGCTAAGGCTGTTGTTAGGGGCGGAACATAGAAGTATCCAATAGCAGCATTCGCACATGATGTCACTGGAGGAATAAAACAACGTTGCTAAGGCCGTTGTTAGGCAGAGTCATGTGATTGAAAAAGCTCTATAGTTTGTGGATAATTTTTTGTCTCAATGAATTTTATTTCATCCCGAAAATGATAAGCTATAGTGTGGGTTCTTTTTCCAAGGAAAACTTTCAAGTACTTTATCACGCAAGCCAATTTTTCATAGATTTTTACACCAAAGAACAACAAAAGAGATAGGCAAAGTAAACAACTTTACAGAAATTATGGAAATATCTACTCTAATATTGCCGAGTGTTGCATATGTAACAGCACAGAATTAACTAAAAATTTGGGTAAAAAAGCTAAATCCATGAGAAAAATGTGAATATAATAAAATTGGAGTAATATATTTTGGTCGCGCATATCTCAAAAACCACTTTGTTTCAAGTAATGTGAACCAGGAAAGCAGCATGAAATGTAATAAAGTACGGCAGAAAGGAATGAAAAATCTGTTTGAATCAGTGTTTCAACCAAGTATCTTATCAACTTGTTAATCATGAGTGTGATATTACTATGATATTTACTATGAACTATATTTTTGATAGTCTATACACAAAGTTTTTAGCCATGCACATTGCAGTTTTTTACTTTGTAATAAAATGTATAAACTTTTTGTGTTATCGAAAGCAATGCCTTTTTAGCTTCGAATTATGAACACCAATAATTAATTATGAACACCAATTCGGCAACACCAATAAAAACAAGTTACATTAAAATTGTAATACAAGTATAAGATAAATAATGTTGAATAGCACTATGTGCACTACACCCGTTAAAACCACATGGCATCGCCTTAGAGATCTGCGAACGCCTGAATTTTTTTCTCTTTGGGGTGACTGAAATTGTGAAAATTCCGTGAGAAATAAGCAAATAACAAAAAAAATACATTGAAATCAAATTAAACACTTTTTTTATTAGAAAATAAATTTACCCATAACAGATAATGTAATGTGCACACGTGTTACTACCTGAACCGGATTTTCTGATAAGAACTTCCTCTTAGTGATTCAAATCTTAGGTAGAGTTCGAACTAAATGTGTTGATTTTAAAGAATATGAGTAAGTGATTATTTCTGCATTTCTAAATAGTGCTTTATTACCAATAAATCAGCAACTTTGATTAGAATGGCCCCAAGTTGATTTTTCTAAAAATAATGTTAATGTTGTTAAAAATTCTTCTGTAACTTGTTCCACTCATGCAGTAAAATAAGCTTTGCTGTTTTGCACATTTATCATATTCTTCTGCAAATGCGAAAACATATAAACCGAATTCTTTTTATTTTAAACTTCTGAAAAATGGTAAAAGCACATTCTTTGTTGTTTACTTTTTCTAAATTGTAATTTTTCTGGTAAAAAAGTTGTTTTCTTACACTAAATTTAACTAAAAACTTAATTTTTAGTAAAATATGGTGTGTAATAATTGTTTGGGTTTTATTCAGCATTATGGTAAGGTATATTGATCTGCCTACAGTAAAATTCTGATTAGTTATCTTGTAGGAATGTTTGGTACATTCCGATAAGATCCTGTTACCTCTTATTCATTTCTTTCAAGAAGTTGTTATCATTTATTGATTTGAATAGATTCAATCGGTTTGAGTTGCTCTTTTCGAAATGTAATACTTGTGGGGCCATGATATTTCATTCAAGTCCGACAAGATCCATGCAAACGATGATCAGTCGATAGATTTAAAAATTGATAAAAATCCGAGAGAAATAGCAACATTAAACATTGAAATCAAATTAAACACTTTTTATTAGAAAATAGGGTTGCCCATAGGCATCATGCAGCGAAAATAGTGTTACCTGAACCACGCGGATTTTTCTGATAAGTTCAACTGTGAATCAATTGTTATCACACCGTGTTCAAACAGGGTATAACATTCATTTCGAATAGAATCAATGGATTGATTTAGGTTTTATTTAAGTATTTGCAAAAACTTTGGACCAAAATGCAGAGCTTTTTAAGTTTTCTTCAATTGACTGGCATTAATGGGTTTTTTCGATAATGATTATATGAATTGAAAATTGGAATAAATTGGCTGATTCGTGTGACAAAAAACTATTTTTTACACAGAAAATTTTAAATAAATAATGATAATAAGTATGAAAATGCAAAAACTGAAATAAATGTTTAAGATAGGGTTGAAAATGATAGGGTAAGAAATGATTGATAGTGCTGTGGTAAGGTTGCAATAGCAATAAAAATATAATGTTGGAATTCGGAAATCTGATAATAGAAAATCCAAACATTGAATTGATTTTAAAATGTTTGAGATTAAAATATAAAATGTTTAAGGTGTAACTGAATGAAAGCAAACTGAATTAGATAATGGTAAGTTTGAATAGCAAAACTGAATTGGTTTGAAAATTAAAATGTTTTGAGTTAGGGTTGAATTAAAAAATAAATTTTTAAGGCTAACTGAATGCAAGCAAACTGAATTAGATTTTTGAAAATATTAGGCTAATGAGAATGATGAGAATAGCAAAACTGAAATATATGTTTATAGCATGAAATGGGAAAGTAAGAATTTAATTTTATTTTTGGAATATAAATTATAGAAAAAAATCTAACAGTACGTTGATTTTCAGATGTTTAAAAGTAAACTGTACTAAAAAAGGGTAATATTGGAAAGTTGAGAATCAAAACTGAATTAAACTTTGATATTTTAGAAATGTTATAAAACCCTGAAATAAAATGATAGGATGCTGTTGGGAAACTAAGAATGAGTGAAATTAAAAATATATGTAGGTTGAACAAAATTTGTATGATGTTTTGAAAATGATTCTTGCTGTTGAAAAGAGAAAATGAGGTATTGTATCTGAGGGTGGAAATTTGAAAAAATGGTAAAGTATGTTGATCAAAAATTGATGTTTGAGAATAAAATAACAATAAGAATAACACTATATGCTTAGAGTGGAAATTAATGGTAATTATGAATAGGAAAACTGAAATATGTTGTTTAGAATGGAAATGGTAGGTTGGGTTTTTTGGATATAATAATGCAATTAAATTGATTTTCAAGTGTTGGAAAAATAAAGCGATAAAATTGGAACTTTGTTACTTAATTGGAATAATTTGTTTTAAGAAAATGCCACAGTGAAAATTCTGTGCAGATTTCAAAAGTTTGAATTTTGTTTGTTCGAAAATTTTAATTAGTTTGAAAGGAAGTAATATTAAACGATATCCGGTTGCTCTCATTGGTTGAAACAACGTATCCTACAATATGATTGGATCATGCAATTCTCTGCATGCTCGAACTTTTGTTGGGTAGCAATAAAAATTCATACTTCCCAAAATATAACAATAAAATATTTAAATGAAATAAAGCGAATTCGTGAGTGACACATCCAGTTAGTCGTAATCACAACAAACATGTTGGTACATCCTGATTTCATTTCTTATCGTTCCATATCCTTGTTCATACACCCCTTATCTAACCCCTTTGAATCACTCGTAATCTTTCCGAATATCTCTATTGCAAACTGTACTAGGTGTTTTAGAATAATAGGGTAGTGTGTAAATTGGAACTGAATTAAAATTATATATATCGAAATGTTATATTAATGTTAAAAAAAAAATGATAGGCTGCTGTCAGAAAGTAAGATTGAAATTTTTTGTTAATGTTAGGCTAAAACAGGAAGTAAGAATAACTCTAGCAAAACTATATGTTTAGAGTGGAAATTAATGATAAGTACGAATAACAAAACTGAAATATGCTGTTTAGAATGGTAGGTTGGGATATAATAATGCAATTATAATTTTGGAATAGAGTTTCAGGTGGCTGGAAAGCTAGCTAACATGAATAAAATTTGATGCTTGAAAGTGATAGGATAGTAAGATTAATTTAGAAAACTAATAAATTTGTTACTTAATTGGAAAACTAATAACTTTGTTACTTAACTGGAATAATTTATTTTAAGAAATATAAGAAAAAAATTATTAAAAAGTTTTTTAAACTGAAAGTACTTTGGTTTTTAAACTACCCATAAAAGTGTGTGGGTAAGTTATCAATTTTAATCCTCCCCCTTGACCACTGTATCCAATAAGTTGTGAGGGGAGATAAGGGGCCACGTGCATTGCATCCGCATGACACATACATTAGCTAGTTGTAATCACATCCGTACAAACATGTTGGTACATCCTGATTCATTTCTTATCGTTCCATATCCTTGTTCCCACGACCCTTATCTAACCCCTTTGAATCACTATCTTTCCGGATATCTCTGTTCAAACAAGCCGGACATTTCAAACTTGCAAAGTAAACCTTCCATTCGATTGTTGCTTGGTAAGATCCTGTTATTAGGAACTTTGAATAGTTGACAAAATGAAACGTCAATTAAGTTCTGAAGAGGAAATTCCTGATAAGAATGTCAAGTATTCTAAGGATTCCTTAACTTATGAATATGGGAAAATGTTTTCAGATCGTAAAGCTTGGGAATATTTTCGTCTTTTGGAAAAAGAGCTAACCTATTTGAAAAAGGAAGAGTCTATGATTGAAATTTATGGTAAGAAGCATTTCGTTCCTCGTCAAGTGGCAGCCTACGGTGACCACGGAATTACGTACAAGTTTAGCGGCTCTACCGTGTTTGCAAAACCATGGACTCCCTCGTTATTGGAAATTAAACATATGGTAGAAGTTTTAAGCAATGCCCAATTTAATTACGTGTTGGTAAACAGGTACAAGGACGGCTCCGACTGCATATAGGGGCCCATAAAGACAACGAAAAGGACTTGGACAGGAATGCACCTATTGCGTGTGTTTCCTTTGGACAAAAGAGAAAATTCACGTTTTCGAGAAAAAAGTTCAAGTCACAAAATGTGTTTCTTGAAAATGGAAGCCTTTTAATCATGCGTCCTCCAACTAATTCGTATTGGTTCCATTGCATACCAAAAGAAGAGAATGTTAACTGTCCAAGAATAAGTTTAACATTTAGAAAAATTGTTCAATAAAATTGACAAAAAAGAATTGAGGCGGCATGTTAATCTTGCCGGGTGGATGGTGGGCTCAATTCTATTAAAATATTTTTTCTATAATTTAATAAAATTTATTCATTAAAATTCAAATTGATATGCTCATAAAGTACTACTGTATCAAAATCAGAAAACCCCTTTTAAAAATATCTTGCTTTTATTCGGAACACATGTTCAGACGACTGCTGCCTCACACCACCAGAGGCCGCTGCAATTGTGGCCTTGAGCAACCATTTTTATGTTTCTCCCGCTCACTTCTTTGTCTGCCATGTGTATGTTGAACGTCGTTTTTTTGTGTGGTGAATAAAAGGCATTAAATCAACATGCTCCTTTCCGTCGCCCAATCAGATGGTCCACGAGCCCCAGCACAAAGCATTTTTGATGAAGTGGAGTATGTGTCAACGAATCGTCCATAAAATGCAATTACTTCTATGAAAACGAAATCTACGGTGGAAGATCACACGGTGGGAAAAATGGATGTCTCAACGCTTCTCAAACAAAAGAAAGTTCTCAAAAGTAGGCTTACAAGACTCACTTCACAAGTTAATTTGCTTTTAAGCGATAAGACAGAGTCAAATATTTTATCGGAGTTGGATGTGTATCAAAGTGAGTTAAACCCCTTAAGTTCAGAAATAGATAAGTTATGTAATGAAATATTAGCCGCATGTTCGGATAATGATTATGACAAATATGAAACGGAAATGCATGAGCTCTTGTCTAAATTAGATAAGTTGAAAATTACTTTGAAAAAAGAGTTAGCTAATACAAATCAACCAAAAGATCATCCTAGTTCAAATAATAATAATGCAGAATTAACTTCCGACAATGGTCTTAAACTGCCACGGGTTGAATTGCCAGTTTTTAATTCAAATTATATTGATTGGCTTTCTTTCCATGATTTATTTTTGGCAAGTGTTGGAAACAATAAAGCTCTCAATAATTGTCAGAAGTTGCAATATCTTAAACTTTCTGTAAAAGGTGAAGCAGCAGCTCTAATTCAATCAATTCAAATCACGAATGACAACTACGAGAAGGCTTGGAATCTACTTGTTTCTCGCTTTGAAAACAAAACCGAAATCATAAATGCTGCGTTAAACAGATTGATTTCTCAGCCTATTCAAAAACAAGAGTCTGCTTCGGCTTTGCGAAAGTTAATAGATACTACTTCACAGTGCATTGATACTTTGAAAGTTCTCAAGCAACCAGTAGATCATTGGGATACTATCATTATGTTCATATTGAAAGGAAAACTAGATCCAGACACTCTTAGAGTTTGGGCATTAAGTCAATCACCCAATACTGTTCCCACTTTAGAGGAATTCAAAACATTCATATTGAATCGTGCGAACGCATTAGCTTCTTTGGCAACTCGCCAAAAGGAAAAATCGCATAAATTAACACACCCAGTGCAGATGGTTTCAAACTTATGTTTGTTTTGCAAAGGGGATTCTCATTTCGGGCTGTTTAAATGCAACAATTTTTTACAGCTTTCAACGAAGGAGAAATGGGATGTAGTGAACAAAAATAAGCTGTGTCCTAATTGCCTCAAAACAAATAAAACACACTCAATCACCAACTGCCGGGCTGGAAATTGCAGGAATTGCTCTCAGCCTCACAACACATTGCTGTGTTCAAACATGTCAAATGGTAACTCTAAGTCCTCCTCAGAAAAGGAATCAATTTCTACTATGAGTAGCCATAATTCAGTCTTACCAACCACACAGTGTGTCTTATTACCCACAGCTGTAGTTTATGTTAAGGGTGCTAATAATACTTTGCATAAATGTAGGGTGCTTATAGACTCAGCAAGTCAGGGTTCATTTATTAAGGAAAGCTGTGTTAATTTGCTAAACTTAAAACGGACTCGGGCAAACATAGGTGTAGATGGCTTGAGCTCACAAAGGGTGGGTAAGGTTACAGGTTCAGTTCAACTAACTATTACATCGTTGTTTTACCAATCCATTAGTATCACAACTGAAGCATTCATTTTACCTAAAATAACCTGTGATCTTCCACAATCACGAGTCGATCCATCTTGCTTGAGTGCCTTCAAAAATCTCAAACTAGCAGATCCAAATTGTCTTCAACCTAGCTCGATTGATATACTGCTGGGTGCAGACACCTTCGGCAAAATCCTGCTCAATAGACGCTTCACAAGTCCGGACAATACACTCTCAGCTTTGGAGTCCATTTTCGGATGGGTCATCCTGGGAAAAGCGAAGGGCAACCCCTCAACCAATGCTCATACCATCCTGTCAAATCACACGATCTGCAGTGACACGGAATATCAGCTGGACAAATTCTGGCAACTAGAGGAAGTTTCAGATGTTCAGCCCTACACACCTGAAGAGACAGAATGCGAACAGCATTTCCAAAGAACATTCTCTCGTGACAGTTCGGGCAGATTTGTTGTCAAGTTTCCTTTCCGAGATACAGATGCAGATCTTGGTTCCTCCAGAGACATGGCAGTTCAGCGACTAACTCAAATAGAGCGCAGATTCGTCAAAAATGAATCACTGTCGACTCAATATCATAACTTCATGAAAGAGTATCTACTTCTTGGGCACATGGAGCAAATTCCAGAAAATGAGGTTGACATTCCAGTGACATCATGCTACTATCTTCCTCATCATCCCGTGCCTAACAAAACTGGAGACAAATTCCGTGTGGTGTTTGATGGTTCTGCAAAAACTTCCACGGGTGTTTCCCTCAACAACAAATTGATGGTGGGACCCCAGTTGCAAGATGATGTGACAACCCTCCTAATTAGATTCAGAACTCACCAAGTTGCCATAGCTGCCGATATCGAAAAAATGTATCGGCAAGTTATATTACAGGACTCAGACTTTCAAAGAATTGTCTGGAGAGAATCTCCGTTTCATCCGATAACAGACTACCGCCTAACACGTATTGCTTATGGAACAGCATCCGCGCCATACCTTGCCGTCAAGTGCCTTCAGCAGTTAGCTTCAGAAGTTAAAGAACTCTTTCCTCTGGCATCCAGTGCAGTCATGAAAGACTTCTATGTAGATGACTTGATGTCTGGAGCGCAAACACTTTCAGAGGCTCTTGAATTAAAGGAGCAACTGATTAGTGTACTAGAAAGCGCAGGATTCCACCTGAGAAAGTGGGAAAGCAATAACAAGAAATTCCTCGATACAATTGAGGAAGAGGCCAGATCTACTAGTAGATCTTTAGACATTGACAACAAAACCATTAAGACTTTGGGAATCCATTGGAATTCAACCCAAGATGTCTTCCTCTTCAAAGTCAGTATATCCATTAAAGGACATTTAACCAAGAGACAACTACTGTCAACAATTGCCAGGACATTTGATCCCCTTGGTTGGATTGCTCCAATAACAATCAAATTCAAGCTGCTATTGCAGAAGTTATGGAAATTTAAACTACAGTGGGATGAGAACATTCCTTCTGACATTGCTGAGGAATGGTTCGAGCTTTCCAAAGACATGGAGAGTGTGAATACCATCTCAATTCCACGACTCTTGTCTCCTAATCAACAGTGCCTATTCGGCTTCTGTGACGCCTCAGAAAAGGCCTATGCTGCAGTGATATACCATCGATCAACAAACCATGATGGAGAATTCCAGGTGCAACTTGTAATCTCCAAAACAAAAGTTGCCCCACTCAAGACTGAGTCAATACCGAGACTTGAGTTATGCGGAGCTTTACTGCTTGTGAAACTTATGGCTTTCACTTGCAAGGCTTTAAACATCCCCATGGAGAAAACTCACCTCTACACGGATTCAACAATCGTCCTCTCCTGGTTAGCATCCCATTCCAGCAGATGGAAAACCTTTGTTGCCAACAGGGTAGCCAAGATCCAGCGGCTCTCTTCACCTGATCAGTGGCATCACGTCAGCGGGATCATTAACCCTGCTGATCTGGCATCTCGTGGAGTATCCTCACCTGAGCTTCCTACTTCATGGTTTTCTGGACCTGAGTTTCTGCAACATCAGATCATCTACCAGGCAGAGACACCTCCTATCAATGAGACTGTACCTGAAGAGAAACTGTGCACTGTGCAATCAGTTGCTACAACCAGCCATGACCTGACTGACACAGATAAGTTATTCAAAAGGTACTCTTCTCTGTTTAGGCTTAAACGTATAACAGCTCATTGTTTACGCTTTATTCATAACTGCAAAAATTCACAAAGTAAGATTATTACTGAATTTCTACAAACAAGTGAACTCAATAATGCTATGAATGTTTTAGTTAAGATTGTGCAATGTCTTGAATTTAACAATGAGATTTCTGCTCTTCAAAAGAGTCGCCCTTTAAATTGTAAGAGCAAAATTCTAAATCTAAATCCCTTTCTTGATGATTCAGGCCTTCTCAGGGTGGGCGGTCGCTTGCGACATGCAAATATTCCTTACGCCCATAAACATCCAATTTTATTGCCTAAGAAGCATGCCTTGACAAATCTCATTGTTAAATATTACCATGAAGCAAGTTTGCATGGTGGTGCTCAACTGGTTCAATCCACAATTCAAGAAAACTTCTGGATTGTGGGAGTCAAGGATTTAATTAGGTATTATATCAGAAAATGTGTAACATGCCATAAATTTAAAACATCTATGACTAATCAATTAATGAGTGATTTACCAGTAAGTAGAATTACGCCAGCTCCTGCATTTTCACGATGTGGTGTCGATTATGCTGGCCCATTTCAAATTAAGGCATCAAAGGGCCGCGGCTCCAAGTCATATAAATCATACATTGCTATGTTTGTTTGTTTCACAACTAGAGCTGCTCACTTAGAGCTTGTATCGGATTTGTCAACAGATGCATTTCTAGCTGCATTAAAGCGTTTCATTGCTCGCAGAGGGAGATGCAATGACATCTACTCTGATTGTGGCACCAATTTTGTAGGTGCAAAACGCAAATTATTAGAGTATGAGAAATTGAGTACTTCACATAGTTACAATGATGGTGTAAATAAATTTCTATCCAACTTAGGCATAAATTGGCATTTCAATGTACCGGGAGCTCCCCATATGGGTGGCCTATGGGAGGCTGGTATTAAATCAACAAAATTTCATTTGAAACGTGTCGTTGGAGATGTAAAACTAACATTCGAAGAGTTTCAGACACTTCTAACTCAAATTGAAGCTTGTCTTAACTCCAGACCACTGACAGCCTTGTCATCAGACCCAAATGACTTGTCAGCTTTGACCCCGGGTCATTTCTTGATTGGTAGACCTTTGACTAGTATACCTGAACCCAACTACCTTAATGACAAAATTTCCTATCTTACCAGGTGGCAATTAGTTCAAAAATTAATGCAACATTTTTGGAAACGTTGGCAAAACGAATACTTGTGTCGTCTTCAACAAAGACCCAAGTGGCTGTTGCCTACCAAAAATTTCAAAATCAATGACTTGTGTCTTTTGAAGGATGATAACTTGCCACCCACAAAATGGAAACTAGGTAGAATAATTGAGTTGCACCCTGGTAATGATGGAATTGTCAGAGTAGTTACAGTCAAAACAGCTGACGCTGTATTGAAAAGAAATATAACAAAATTGTCTCTACTTCCACTATGATTAAATATTCATGTCATATTGTGATTTCTGTATCGATGTTTATTTTGATGTCATATTTACTGTGTTCATCTACTTCAATTTCTGTGTATTACAACGTGTCTTTTTGTTATTGTATTTTGAAATGATATTTCAAGGTGGGCGGTATGTTCAGACGACTGCTGCCTCACACCACCAGAGGCCGCTGCAATTGTGGCCTTGAGCAACCATTTTTATGTTTCTCCCGCTCACTTCTTTGTCTGCCATGTGTATGTTGAACGTCGTTTTTTTGTGTGGTGAATAAAAGGCATTAAATCAACATGCTCCTTTCCGTCGCCCAATCATGTAAAACTAAATTTTTAAAAATGTAAAAATCTAAGAAAAATGTTTAAAGTCCAAAAAACTAAAATTTTTTTAAAAAATAATTATTTAAATGTGTCCTTACAAATAACTCTGTCTGTTACCGCTAGATGGCGGCACCAAAATTATAAGAAAAAAAGTCCACAAGTAAAAATTTTTAAAATCTAAGAAAAAATGTTAAAGTCCAAAAATCTTAAATTTTTTTAAAAATATCTAAGAAAAAAAGTTTACAAGTAAAAATAAATAATCAATCGAAAGTTTTTTTCTTGGTATCTTATTTTACACTCCTACTTCTAAGATTTCATAGCCTAACGGATAGAGCACGCGTCGTGTTATCGGTAGGCTATGAGTTTCTTTTTGCTAGGTCGCAGGTTCGAACCCCAGCCCCAGCTCTTGAAAATAAATTAAATAAAATAAATATTCTCTTTAAAAATAACTCTCCCCGCTAGATGGCGGCACTAAAAATCTAAGAAAAAAGTCCAAAATGTAAACAATCGTTGCCATCCCCAAAAAACTAAACTTTGAAAAACGGACCCCAAAATAAGCAGCAGTAAACAACTCAACATCCGCCCCCTTCTAATCTCAACATCCACCATGCCCCCTTCCAATCTCCACACTTCAGACACACTCACTTCCGGTAGACACACCCACTTCCTGTGACGTCACTTCCGTAGCTTATAGTGCTGCACATACTACTGTCGTATTTCCAAAAATTTTCTGGGGGAGACCCTCCTTTTTTAATATTTCCTTTTGTACTTGGAACCTTACAATTTACAAATTTTTAAAATAAGTTCAGCAAAATAAAAATCCTATGTACCTAAAAATTTATGTCCGAAATTTGGAATAGGTGTACCAAAAACAAGTTAAAAACCTGTTTTTAGGGTCAAATTTCCAAAAATTTTCTGGGATAGGATCCCAATATCCCCTTTTGAACTTGGAACTCTATTATTCACAATTTTTTTACAATAAGTTAGTTCATCAATATTCAATTCTTACCTAAAATTCTATATCCAAAATTCAGACTAGGTGTACCAAAACAAGTTAAAAACTTGTTTTAAGGTGAAATTTACAAAAAAATTCTGGGGAAGGACCCTCAGACCCCCTTTCGTATTTGGAACTTTATTACTCACAACTTTAATTTTGTTAATCTTACGAAGCAAATTCTACTTACAAATATATTAAATAGCTACATCTGACGTATTAGACAGTGGCGTAGCCAGATAAAAAATTGGGAGGGGATACTGATATTTCGGGAGGGGATATAGGGTACTTAACTGGTTTTCTATAGTAAAAAAAGGAAAATGTCTGAGTTACGGGAGGGGATATATCCCCAAATCCCCCCCTCTGGCTACGCCCCTGGTATTAAATATGCATGGGAGTGGCTGAAGAATAATTTAGGCTCCTCCCGAAATAAATTTCTATTTACTTCACCAAAAAGGGGTGATGCAGACAAGCCACTTTGATTTTTTTAAAAACTGGCGTATTCTCTTATCATAAAAGGACAATAATATGAGGGGGTGACACCACAACCTCCGTCCCAGGTGACACCCAGGTTAGTTACACCACTGATTTTATTTGTAAGTTAAAATTAAAACTTACTATTTTTTTTCTCTTTTAGCAATCTTACAAGCAAGGAAAAAAACCAAGTGAACATGGATAAGGAGATTATTACTTAAGAACTCTCATATGTGTATTGTAATATTGCAATTATAATCAATTGCAGATTTTGTCCTATATGGAAATATTAGCTTGTAAGGGACGTCCATAAATTCGTGAGTCTATCATTTTATTTCCCGTATTTTTATTTGCTTTTAGTTACATTTTGACTTTTAAAGTGGTTTTATAACCTGATTCAGGTATGTAATTGTCAATGTGTGTGTTTAAAGCTGTGTAACAAATTTGTCTTTCTTAAATTATGTGAATGTTTATGAAATTATGAATGTATTGTTTGTAATAAAATTGCTGTTATAAATTCATTTAGTCTTCCTTATATCTTTCATGTTACCATTAAATAAATAATTATAGTTTTATTATAATTGCTAGTTATAGATAAAAATTTTGCGACTTTACAACTTTTGCTAATAAATTACCATTAATATTAAAAACTTATTTTACTGTAAAGTGTGATCAGGGTTGTTACATTTAAATGCTATTTTCAAAACACTTATTAGTATTTTTTAGCAAGCTACTCACTTTTTATGCAACCAACTCACCATTTTATTTGGTAATCACCAAGTAAAATATTGGTGTCAAGCCTGTGTAAACAAAAAACCATGTTTTATGTTTTTTATTTAAAAACATGTTCTTTCTAACCCTGAGTGTGATTTAGAAGTGCACATAGGTATTCCCATGAATTTTCCTTTTAGGATTTTGTCTTTTTTCATGTTATGGATTTTCCTGACCATTTTGCTTGGTCAAAATTATTTTTACAAACTTGGACCCAGCATATGAAATGGAAAAACTGAAAAATGACCTTGCATTACATAATTAACAACACATTCGCAACACCACACACAATTTAGAACACTAAGTAAAATGTGTTTACATAGTGTTCTAAATTGTGTGTGGTGTTCAGAATGTGTTCTTAAAATGGTGACAAAGTGTTGTGATTTACAACACTATCCTAAGAACACTTTTTCATCACAACACATTTTACAACACTATTTTTAGAACACATTTTCTGGTTGCAACACTATTTTTAGAACACATTTTCTGCCCACAACACTATTTTAAACACATTCGCAACACAATTATTGTGTTGTGATTGTGTTTTTAATAAAGTGTTGTAAAAGTGTTGTAAAAATGGTGACATTTTTTGTGTTGTAAAATGTGTTTATTTTTGTGTATGATTATTTGCAGTGTAGTATTCGAAACCTCGATACCTGATTGTAGTGCCAATTTAACGCTTTTAAATTTACAAACAAATAACTTTTACTTTGTGAAAACTGTTATAAAGTAGATATTATTTTACCATTTGGCCATTGTGGAACATTCATGATGATAGGCTGTTTGCGGTTTAGATGTTGACGTCCAACAATGCCATAAGGGTCACAAAGATGTTTCCGCATAAAATTCTGTGAAATAATGTTTTAGAATCAAAATTACTGTGAACATAAATTAACACAAATAGAAACCATTTTTATATACATAATATGTTTTAGAAGTTCAGAGAGAAAGAAGGGTAGGGGGTAATATTTTAAAACTTATAATGCATAAAACTTTTATTTTTAAGTTCTTTACAGAATAAATTAGTTAATGCAAAAAGAATATAAAATGGCAGAGAATACAACAAAATACTATTCTACATGAAATGTTAAAAGCAATAATGAAAACAAATTAACTTGATCCATGCACAGAAGACCGGAAAAATCAACCAATTCAGTCTAATTATAATATACAGTCGATATGATTAACAAAACACATAAAGAAATAAAAAAAATACTAGAGTTTATAAATTCTGGAATACATGAATTATGAATATTTAGGATACGTACCATAAGTTCGTCAGGGAAAATGTTTAAAGACTTGTCCACCATTTGTTCCACTAGGAATAATTTATATTTCAGACACTTTCGACTTGTCCATTCCTTTCGATTTTTAAAAAAGTCTTCTATCCAACTTAGAAATATAGACATGGATGCATCTCTTCCGTGACAACACATCATAACTAAAATTTTAATGAATTTCAGGTCTGTATCTAAATCTTGGCTTACAGATTTACGATACTCGATTTCGTCGCTCAACCAGAGAGTAAAGTCGTCAGCCTTTTCGCCTAAGAGCATTTTTTAATAGTATAAAAAAACTACCTGAACTGAAAATAAAAATTTTGCACCTTTTCTTAAGATGTACACGAGCACACGTACCTCAAGGATCTGGACTGATAGTATCTGGTCAGCACTGAAGCAAAGCTATTTATTACGTTCCACAGGTAGGAGGGGACTCCCAGACGACCCACAGGGAACCAATAGTGGACAGGGGACCCACCCCTTTCTTTCGTTATCAGCTGACCAATCCTGTAGAAGTTGAATCGAGATTCCATGTTTGTTTTGTGTAGTGTTGGCAATGTGCACAGCGGTGCCCCGCGAACTTAACTGCAAATATTCACACCCTATTTTAAACTATATAAATGAATTGAATTTTCTAAACTGAACTAGAACAATATCCTATTTAGTCTAAATAATTCATTTTGAAATATTATTCCTCTATTTAAGATTTTAGTTTCATCTAAAATAAAAGTTTATGGAATAGCAATAGATTTCCCAATACAGTGATGAAATTATTTCATATAGGGCACGGTTACTATTCACTAAATTTTTATTAGGTACATTTTTTTTTAATTTTGAGCCGTTTTCAAAAAGTTGGCACCACAAAATTCAATGCAGTTTTTCATTATTTTAATTTAGATTTCTGAACTTGAAAGTAAATTAGATCACGTTGAATATTTTTCTTCAGCGGAAGCTGGTTGACTGAATTAATCACCGAATTAATTATTTTGGGATGGAAGTTTATCATATTATTTTTGAAGACGATGAAAAATTTAGAAAGGACATGGTTTGTAACATCTTGTAAAATATTTTGGGCCGAGAACTCTATGAGACTTAAGGATCTTCATTCGAATAATTAAATTTCTTTTGATGATGTTTAACTAATGTAGTAATACGCAATTACGCATACGGTCACTGGAATCAGGTGCTGATGTTTTGGAGGATTTTTTTTCATCTTAAGGCTCATTTAGATTTTTCACTTGCTATCTTCAATTTGGAGGAATCATTCAAAATGACAAATACATCGATATAAAATTGTCGTTTCACTCTTCACTCCTCCGATTTCCTCCAAATGTGTCATTCTTCGTCAAGGATCACTCATAAAGAACATTGGAAGTGAAGCAGTGTAAATGAGACTTAAGAATGAATACTTTATAGTAACTGCCAAAGTTAAATGCAGGACGAAGACGGAATGAACTTGAAATTTGACTACTGAATATTTCGTTCTTTTGATTTTACTTTGAAGAATAAACATACGAACCTTAATATTAATTAATTAATTAAGCACTAATAAAGATACCTTTAAAATTGGTTTTTGCAATTTTCTTAAAAATAGTTTATAATAAATAGTATATTATAAAGTTAAAAATTTACTAAAAATACTATATAAATATTCGCAGGGTGTTAAAAAAGGATACGTTCACACAAGACTCGTGTCACTCGTCTATCGTAAGAAATGAAATCGCAAAACATGCTAGAATAAAGTAGTATGACAAAAGTAGAGTTACCTTGTATAATATCAAAATTACTTACTTTTGAAATTAATCTGAAAAACTCCATAAAAGGTTTAATCATTCGAACAATATTAAGGCCTGTATAAAATACAGGGTATTAAAATGGCAGAGAAAACAAATACTTCAAAGAATATATAACAGAAAATTATAAAAACAAATTTTTTAAGTCCATCGTTCTGAAATAAAGCCTTATTCCATTGCGACAAAAGATTAACCATGTGGCCCATCCCATTTGTATAAAAGAAGTTAATTGGACTCATTATTTACAAAAGGAAAAATAAGATCTTATATATTGTTTCATTGTTAAATGTTCTAATTTAATTTAAGTTAATAATTTCAGCGCTTAATATAGGCAACGTATTTTTTCCCAAGTATTGACACCAGGTAGCCTTATTACTAATTTAATAAAAGATGTAAGTTCAATATTACTCGCCACTTCGAGAACTAGAATACAGATTGAATTTTTATTATTTTCTTGTGATTTTTAACATATTTTTGTTAAAGCCAAAGCTCTTTCTCTTTTGTGCCAATATCTATAAGTCCATGTTCAGTAAATTTCTGAGGCTCAGTGGCTCTGTCTTTTTTCCATTTTAACTCAAAATCATTTTGTGATGCGTATTCTCACCCTTTCCCCAACATGCATATAGTTAGGGAAATATGTCTGAGTAGCATTGGTTCCTGAACTGTGTTTCACAACTAATTACAATTTAAATAAAATCATCTCCTTATTATCTAGAAATGTTTTCATCACTACTTCCTTTCTTGCTCAATTCTTTTTACCAAATTTTTTGTGGAAAATTCCAAAACAGTTTCTTTTGTTTTCTTACATGTATTCAATTTCAGTTAGTAAAAAAAAACTTTTCCTCTATTTGAAAACATACCACATGTTTTATTGATATCGTCTAGTTAAATTTTAACTGTGTACTTTTCCCTTCCCTTTTCTAATAAAAAATGGATATTCTAATATTTAAGACTACGAACTTTAATTTTTAAAATCTCTAAATGAAAATTATGTCAAACTTAGTTGTAATCTTAAAATTCAAACCACACACGTGGTTTTTTTCCCTAGCAACCACACCTTTTCGAATGAACTAGAATTAAGCAAATCCAGACATGGGTCGTCGTGAGAAAGAAAAATATTTTAACATTGTATTCCTGGTGATTCTTTGATTTCTATAAAGATTCCCAACCCCTTTTGATCGCTTTGAACTCGTGACAAGTGCGCTCAGATTGTCGGACGGTATTTGGCATTCTCCCTTCCCCCTTTTCTTCCATTGTCAATATTGTGAAAAGAACGGGTGTGGTCAGTCAGTGGCTGTTCGTGGGTACCAGAGCGAGCAACATAGCCAAAAATCCCCTAGCCGTATGGGTGGATAAAGGGACCCTCCGAAATTCTCATGACTATATATATTTATATGCTATTTTTTACTTGAAAATCCTTTTGTCATCCAAAGGGCCACGTGTGTCCAAAATGAGCTTTCACGTTCCGGCCTTACTTATTCTTCACTGGCTCGACCGACAGCCCAGTCTGTGTAAATAAAATAGGCGGTTTAAAGTCATTCTTTACCATGATGGCAACGCAGAAGAAATACATTGAGAAAAAAGTCAAGGTCAACCGCAGATTCTATTTACACCACAGACTATAATAGTTTTCTCCAAGCTGTCCTTTCATTGGTAATGGATTTCCAATTTTTTATTTTAAATGTAGAGACATCTTTCTCCAGGGTATCTATTTAGCCATCTGAGACTTGGCCTGCCCCTTCTACGCTTTCCAGTTGGTCGGGCATTAAATTTTTTTTTCACAATGCGGTCTTCCTCCATCCTTACTACTTGGCCTGCCCATTTTATCTCCGGCATTACATTGCATTGGGAAAAAAAATCCGGATTTCTGGGGCTACCCCGGAAAAGTAGCACCCTTGCAAGTTCTGAAACGTGAAAACCCTTTTAGCCCCTTGGCCTTGGGGGTTCAGGGAAAGAAAATACTATTACTAAAACAAGGAGATAATATTGCATTGTCATCCAGAATTGAACTATGTGTAAAGTTTCAAGTCTTTAGCTAATCGGGAAGTTAGTAAAATCTAATTTCTGAATTCCACTCGAACAGAAAGGCAGACAAGATTGAAAGCAAGTGAAAACGTGAAAAAGGAGTGTATTAATCAGGGTGCCTTAGCCTAGCCCCCTCTAAGATCTTCAGCTTTACGCACTTTTATATAAAGGCGATTCAGAACTTATAGGATCCAATGAGCTTTATAACCCTTACAAAGCACAAACCGCTCCAAAATATTTAGCCCCTTACATTTTTAAAGATTTGTTTCACAATTTAATGGTTACAATGTGCTTTAGCCCCTCTGCAAGATCTTAAAACTCCCTGGTTTTTATAAGATTCACTTTTTAAAAGGGTCTAATGCGCTTTAGTCCCTTACAAAACATTTACCCTGTAAAAATATAGATGTGGTTAGGGTTAGGGGGTTCAAACCGCCCCCATGAAATTCTTATATCTTAAATTTTTTTTCTTTGAAAAGAGTACAAGAAATCATCTTTTTCTTGTGTCACTCAAAGGGTCCCAAATGCCCAAAAATGAGTCAAAACACAACTTTTTAGGGTCAAATTTCAAAAATTTTCTTGGGGGAGGTTCCCCCAAACCCCCCTTATGCTTTAGGATGGATATTATTCGCTAAACATTGAAATTAAGTGCACGAAAATTCACATGTGATCTATTTTCTTGGAAAAAGTATTTGACTCAAATCATCGTAACGTAAAAAAAAACTCCCGGTTGACACACCCTTAACCTTATTAATATTAATTTTGATACATATTTAATTATTACCTAATTTAATTACTAATTAATTAGATACATTTAACAGTACTAGTAATTTACAATATTGTAAAAAGCACGGCTTGTTAAACTACATTATCATACTAAATCAGATTAAGTTAGCCCACCCCCTGGAAACGCACCTGCACACCAACCCTCTGTTGCTCTCTGACCTCCGGTTGACAGGGAGACATTTCTTCCCACGGTCCCTCTCGTCGTGACCGTGACAGTTCCCACCATAAATTCTTAGCACCCCGTTTCCAAATTTAAAACCGCCTCGACTAGATTGGCAAACCACAGTAATGACCTTAACCAATAGAATTTGTAGTGGGGCGGAGACAAGCCACTCGAGAGTCAGGGAGCAGACGGAGGAAATTCATTCCAGCTTCTGTATTCATAGTCTCTTGATGTTGTCTTGTAATGTAGTAGTCTTGTGAAGTAGTTGTGTGTGTGTTGTTATTAAACCGAGGAGAAAAGACAAACTTGTATTCGCCTTCTGATTGAATGGAGTCTGAGGGTGTCATGAAAAACAAACCCCTCAGGTCTATTTTTAAATGCAAACTGGTGGAGTGAAATTTAAATTCAGTATCAAGGGGTCATTCAAGTTAGGAATAATAGACTATAAGGAATACAAAAAAATATTTAATCGAAGGTCAGTTTAAAAGAATATTTCAGTTTTAAGATAATTATTTAATTGGATAATTTTGCAACAACCTTATAACTTGGATTTTAACCTCCCGCTGACTACAATTACAGATGTTTTAATAAATAATCTTTCAGATAATTTATTTCTAGAACAAATTAAGTAATGTATTTGGTGGTAAAAACCATACCATCTTCCACACGTTTTAAAATTTCGATTGGTACTTGATGTTTGGAACACCTAAATATTCAAAATTAATATTTAATAGTTGATATAATAATTAAAATCTTATTTTTAAATATTCATTATTAAAAATTAATTTAAGTGGAATATGACTTACAAAAGTGTATTCTTACTCATGCATTTATACATCTGTTTAGCTCCTAAACACATTTGAATTGAAAGTCCACAATTATTTCCAATAATCCCCATTTGTCTGAATAAAAGTAAATCTGTTAATGGAACATAAAAATATATTTATTCCCATTAAAAAATAATGTATTATAAAGAGAAAATGTAACTAGAAAGTAGTTTTTATAAGCTGATGGAGAACTTATGAACAAAAGTAACCAAATTTAAAGAACTTCAAACACGTTTAAATATATTTTTAATTAATAAAATAAGGAAGCTTTAAATATAATGCGAATTTCCAAAATTTTATTACAATAAATTACAATTATTTAATTCAATAAAATTAACGAGTTCAGATAATATAAAAACGTACAAAAAGTTTCATTGTATCAAATTAAAAACTTTGCTAAATTACGTGAAACATAAATATTTTGCGTAAATCTCAAATAGTTTGAAAAATCTGTTTTAAATACCACTAAAGAGCTGGGTTTTCTTCCACAACCAAATTATTTTCACATATAAGTTCACCCTCTCAATCAAAAACCTCATAACACAACAAACAACAACAGCGAACGGTTAAAATACAACACGCCAAAAGTGCGGCTGATAAGCGATAAGTCACCTAGCGCCAAATGTTTACGTGCTCCTCCAGGCGACCGTACTGCCACCTAGCGGCGGCCTAGCCTTTAGCTTTCGGCTAATCGCATCCGCGGTACCCTTGTCACCCAATTCCGCGGATAATCGGGGCTCTACGTAGATGTATTTTTAAGCTATTTTTCGCTTCTTAAAAAGTTTGGCTTTTTTTTGGCCTTTTTTCGAACCCGATTTGGCTTTGAGTGGGCTCTCACACCTGGCAACCCTGCATACATGTCCTTTGAAAATGTAGGAATGTAGAGATAAGGGAACGTACCCATACTACGTGACGCAAGGGCGGATCCAGACTAGATTTTCGGGGGGGGGGCCATGTCGGAGGATATGGGTAATATTCCGTAATCGAGGTTTTCGCCAAATGTCGCCAAATTTGGGCGATAACCAGGGATTTAGATGTAGTGTTAGTAATAGCTTGGCGAGATCCGATCTCGCCAAATTTGGCGAAAACCTCGATTATGGAATCTGTCCCGAGGATATTACATTCCAAATTTTCAGTGCCCCAGAAATTTTTTTTGAAGAGTAATTGCTTGTAAGCAGCTTTTTTATAGTAACTTAGAGGATATCCAGGGCCGGTGCCATTGTTTTAGAAAGTGGTGGTGGTGGGGTGAAAGATTTTTGTAGGGTCATAACAATATTTTTGTTTCGCGAAGTGTTTGGCTCCCAATTTTGTCCAAGGTCTTTTCCGAGTATAACATAAATGAAATGTGAAACTTTGTTAAAGTTAAAAAGGTTTTATCAGATAATGCTAGCGCGAAACAAAAGGGGGGGGGGTCTGGGGGTCCTCCCCCATAAAATTTTGTGAAATTTGGCTTCAAATCGAAGTTTTTTTACTCATTTTTGTATATTTGGTACCCATTGGATAACACCAGATAACTTCTTGTACTCCTAAAAGGAGAGGAGAGAAACAAGTTCAAGGAGAATACAGATATAAGTAACCATGAGAAATTAATAGGGGAGTCTGGGGGGTAACCCCCTAGAAATATTTTGAAAATTTGCCTCTAAAAATAAAGTATCAGCTCATTTTGAAAGCTTGTAAACCACAGAATTTTCAAGGATGATATTATAAATAGACTCCAAATTTTGGAAAGGCAAATACGCCCTTTTAAACTATAGTATTCCATCTATTTTAAAACTTCCCAAAAGAGAACATCTTCTTTTAAGTGGCAGAATTTGCAAGGGAAAAACACTATAAAACAGATGTCAAAATATTAAAGGGGGGTTTGGGGGTTCTCCCCCAGAAAATTTTTTGAATTTTAGCATTAAAAAAGTGTGTTTTGAAGCTATTTGTTAGGGTTTCTCGGGGGGGGCAGCCATGGCCCCCCCCTGGATCCGCCCCTGTGTTTAAGGGGGGACTTACGGTTTCGTCAGGTAGTCAAAAAATAAAGAAAAAACACTTGTTTTTGTAAATTAAGTTACTGTTACAATAACTTTTACATAAGATTTTTCTTCTTGATAATATATTTTCCACTTGTATGCGCAAAAACTCTTGGCGTCACGAGGCAAGCGCTGTATTATACTCTGTGTAAATAGAATCGGCGGATGCGGATGACCTTGAGTTTTTTCTCAATGTATTTCTTCTGCGTTGCCATGGTAAAGAATGACGTTTAACCGCCTATTTTATTTACACAGACTATAATATAGATATAGACAAATTAAAGCCAAATGAACCTTTTTTTTAACTTTCTGTTTGGTAAAACTGGACGCATATGTTCTACACTTAATTCCTCTTTATATGTTTTTTTTATTAGTTTAACTTTAAAGTTAAAAAAGAAGATCCGATAGTGTTCATAGATTTTTTTTTTTAAATATGGCTTGTTACATGGTAAGAAAAGATTAACAAAGATTGTTTTACTGAAAACTTCCCCCTATCAAAAATAAAAACCTAAATCAGTGTTAAGAATTAAATACTTAAATTTGAAGTTGACACAATTATAGGAAATTTAATATTTTTGCGTCGAGATGCAGAAGCATAATATATCTGCCTTACAGATGATTTGGCCATTTTAAATGTAAAAAAAAACCCAAGTTATTTAGTTATTTCGAAGAACCACGTAAAGAAACTACGACAAAAGCGCACGCCAAGGTCAGACCGCCCGCCGGTCGAAACTGGTTCTAAGCTGTCTCCATTTGTATTTAGTTAGCTCCATGGGATTTTCCCCTTCCCAGGAAAAATGCGGAGGTGCGTTCCCTCATGGTTCCTTTGCCTTTTCACGTTGAAAAGATAGAGTACAATGGCCATCCCAAAACCCTCTCGAAGTTTCCATTCAGTTGATGTCTTTAACCAGATTGATGGATTTGACTTATAGCATTACTACCCACTTGTAAAAAAAAAGCGTAATCCCTGAAAAATGAAATACTTGACCACCCATCTTGAAGAACCAAATCTATTTTCGATTGTTTTTTTTATTTGCTCATAGAGATATAAAAAATACCCTTTATGCATTCGCATTATTAAATTACCTAATTTATACAGCATTATAATAACAATAATTATGAAATTAAAAAAATATGTTAAATATAAAAAAAAATGTTAAATCTTTTATAGGAATATGTAGTTGAAAATTTCAAATTAAAATCTCACTTTCAACCTACGCAATATTTAATTACGAAATGTGTAAAACCATTCTTCTTAATAGAACTATTAAGAGTGTTAATTGTGTTTGAACAATATTGACTATTAATCTAACTTTAAAAAATAATAAGGGAATTGCCTAAGTTCATTAATAAATACCCCCCCCTTCTATAGGGTGAAGGTGGCTGTGGTGAAAATGAAATGTAAAAAATCTTTTACATTTCAAATCTTTTGAAAAAATTTCAGGATTTATTAATAATTTTTTGGATATGTAACTTTTGACGTGTTTTGAAAGATTGGCCTTTGTGAGCAAAAAAGTGCCTCAAGGAAATGTTATATGAAGAATGATTTTGATAGTTTTTGAATCCCCTCCTTTTCAGCAAAAATATGAGGCAACGATTCATGCTTATAATTCCATACAAACTGTCCAACTTTTTTTTCTAGGCTCTGTTAAAAAGTATAAAATTCTCATTCAAACAGCAATCCCATGTGTATTTTTATGTTTTACTTCCCTGTCTGCGCTGTGTCTGAATTTTCAGTGAAATGAAGAACGTCAATTTAAAAATATGATTAGTTTGTTAAAATCATGTATATATAGTGCTTTGTTATCACGATTTGCGTACCAAAACTCCTCCTAGCAACCCAACAGGCTTTGTGTTTACCCCTTTTCTCCTTCCACATAGTGACGTACTGGCAGTGGCGGATCCAGGATTTGGTTTTGGGGGGGCTAAGAATTTTCATAATCCGATTGTATCTTCTTGATTATCTTAATATGGAAAAGGTAGTGAATTATCCTGCTCCAACCACTAAAAGGGGGGTCTGGGAGTCCTCCCCCAGAATTTTTTTGGATATTTAAGTAAAAAAAACACTTTTCATCTTGTTTTGGTACGCCTCACCGATTTCGGATACTATAGATTTTATGGTAGAAGTTTTGTGTTTTGACAAACTTAATATAAAACAGAGTTGTAATAATAGAGTATTAAGGGGGTCTAGGGGTCCTCCCCTTTAAATTTTTTAAAATTTAAGTAAAAAAAAAACTTTTTTAACTCGTTTTGGTACGCCTCATCCGAAATTCGGACAAAGATTTTATGGTAGAATTTTTGCGTTTTGACAAACTTAATATAAAATAGAGTTGTATAATAGAATAACAAGTAATACCAAGGGGGTCCTCCCCTAGAAATGTTTTGAAAATTTGACCTTAAAAAAACAAGGTTTTTACTCATTTTGGTGCATAAAATTCCATATTATATAGTGTAAAACTTTTCAGTTTTGGGGAGGGGGGCTCAAGCCCTCTAGCCCCCCCCTCCCTGGATCCCCTAGTGCGGTTCAGGAAACATTGCTGTCGGGTATAGAAGTAAGCGAAATTTGGCCATACATGAAAAAATTGGACTTATCTTGAACGTTTGTGATGCTTGATGGTTTGTGAAATATAGCATTGACAGTATGCACCATGAAATATAGCATCGAGGTTCAAAATAAATTTTCCTCTGCCAAGCTGATATTAAATTTTTTACAAGAGAAATTTCAAAAAAAGATTTCAGATTTCAATGTCTAACTTAAACAATCAAGAAAAATATTGTGAAAAGAATCTCCTAATGAGAATAGAAAACACCCTCACACTTCAGGTTCTTATCAGTTAGTTATTCCCGTACAATCAGACTTCCCCCAACCGTTACTAATCCGCGTGAAAGGCATGGTTGGAGGATAACAAATTGGTAGGACTATTATCTCTTGTTTATTTGCACATTCAGTTATCTCTGTCTTTCAACTGCATCACGGTAACTAATTTTAAATTAGTGTGAAGAGGAAAGTAATGAACTACATACGCGAAAGGAGAAAATGGGTACACACAAAGCCTGTTGGTTTGCTAGGAGGAGTTTCGGTTCGCAAATCGTGATAACAAGACGCTATATAAATGTTATGGGCAAAGTGATAAACCGAGTGTAATTAATAATTCTGACTTGGAAGAGTCTATCCAAGAAAAGGACAACCTGGAAAATGATACTGTTGCCCCAGACAGGGTTCAGGGTTGGCTGGCGCTCCACTAAAAGAAGAAGGATGAGGAAAATTCCTCACTATACATACATGAAAGAACCTTGCAACCTTTTGTTAAAGGTATACCTACTTTAAAAATGTATTCGGGGAAGGTCTTGAATGAATTACAATATTGCTTGGACAATCGGATATCTGCTGCGTAATGCCTAACAAAGGGATTGCCTTCAAGGCAGTTTCAACCGTTTCCAATTCCCACCCAACCTCTCTATACTAGGTTCTCACTGAGATTTTTGTTAAACTCGGGTCCATTCTAACGTCGATCGAGACCGCCACTGCAAATTTTTGAAATACCTTTGCAGCGCTAAATATTTATTTATTTATTTATTTAATCAAGAGAAACACTTAAAACACACAACACAAAATTACAAAAAGAAAGAAAAAAAAAAAAGAGAACCATAATCACCTGGGACCTACTAGTCCATTTAGGTGACCAAATATATATTTAAATAAGAAAATATATGAGTGGCAAACAGGGTGTCAGTAAAATAAAAACAAAATTATCAGTCATACAGATTTAAAATTACAAAAAAATATGTATAAAAACAAAAATAGCTACATTAAAAAAGTTTCAATATTTTCTATTGTAAACAAAAATTCTTTTAGTTTTTTTTTAAATAAGTGTTTGGATGGGCTATTTTGGATTTCAAGTGGTAACATATTATACAGTTTGGGGGCTATATATTGAAAATTATTACAAAATATTGTTTTTTTTGGCTTAGGAATATTATATATTACATTAGGTCTTCGAGGATTTATAGTGTTACGTCTTGTACATTCCAGTGGGTTCAAAAAAAGATACAGGCATATTTTATAAAAAAAAAAGATGACGAAGAGGTAGAATATTCAGTAATTTGAAGTGGTTTATAGTAATCGAGTTGGTATTATTAAAAAAAAACCTTAAAAACCTTTCCTGTAATTTGCTGATTCTTTTTAAATTTACCAAATAATCCCCACCCCAAATAGTTAAGCCGTAAATTAATTGTGAATGTACCCACGAATAATACAAATTAATTAGAAGCTTATTACTTATTTTTTGTTTAAGGTGAT